>OX465292.1:136754152-137354152 GCA_949987695.1 Merzomyia westermanni
TATTGAAAGTGGAGACTTCTAAAACACTTTGAAAGTCTTATTTTGTTTATAAGTCCCTAATGGTTTCAGCATATACCGTTGAAAAGCAAATATGTCATCCTATCTAACCGTATATAATTTGTAAAATCTATGCAGAAATGCTAAAACACTTCCAATTTCTTATTTTGCTTATAAATGCGTAATGGTTTCAGCTATCTTAACAAGCGATATACCGCTGAAAAGCTAATATGTCTTCCTATCTAACAGTATATCACTTGTAAAAATCTATGCAGAAACCCGGTTGTATTAACATATTGAAAGTGGAGAGTTCTAAAACACTTCCAATTTCTTATTTTGCTTATAACTGCGTAATGGTTTCAGCTATCTTAACAAGCGATATACCGTTGAAAAGCTAATATGTCTTCCCATCTAACAGTATATCACTTGTAAAAATCTATGCAGAAACGCGGTTGTATTAACATATTGAAAGTGGAGAGTTCTAAAACACTTCCAATTTCTTATTTTGCTTATAAGTGCGTAACGGTTTCAGCTATCTTAACAAGCGACATACCGCTGAAAACCTAATATGTCTTCCTATCTAACAGTATATCACTTGTAAAAATCTATGCAGAAACGCGGTTGTATTAACATATTGAAAGTGGAGAGTTCTAAAACACTTAAAATTCCTTATTTTGCTTATAAGTGCGTAATGATTTCAGCTATCTTAACAAGCGATATACCAAGCTAATATGTCTTCCTATCTAACAGTATATCACTTGTAAAAATCTATGCAGAAACGCGGTTGTATTAACATATTAAAAGTGGAGACTTCTAAAACACTTCCAATTTCTTATTTTGCTTATAAGTGTGTAACGGTTTCAGCTATCTTAACAAGCGATATACCGCTGAAAACCTAATATGTCTTCCTATCTAACAGTATATTACTTGTAAAAATCTATGCAGAAACGCGGTTGTATTAACATATTGAAAGTGGAGAGTTCTAAAACACTTCCAATTTCTTATTTTGCTTATAAGTGCGTAATGGTTTCAGCTATCTTAACAAGCGATATACCGTTGAAAAGCTAATATGTCTTCCTATCTAACCGTGTATAATTTGTAAAAAGCTATGCAGAAATAGCATGTATTTGCATGTTGAAAATGTAAAGACTTCTAAAACACTTTCAATTTATTTTTTAGCTTATAAGTGCGTTACGGTTTCAGCTATCTTAACAAGCGATATACCGCTGAAAAGCTAATATGTCTTCCTATCTAACAGTATATCACTTGTAAAAATCTATGCAGAAACGCGGTTGTATTAACATATTGAAAGTGGAGAGTTCTAAAACACTTCCAATTTCTTATTTTGCTTATAAGTGCGTAACGGTTTCAGCTATCTTAACAAGCGACATACCGCTGAAAACCTAATATGTCTTCCTATCTAACAGTATATCACTTGTAAAAATCTATGCAGAAACGCGGTTGTATTAACATATTGAAAGTGGAGAGTTCTAAAACACTTAAAATTCCTTATTTTGCTTATAAGTGCGTAATGATTTCAGCTATCTTAACAAGCGATATACCAAGCTAATATGTCTTCCTATCTAACAGTATATCACTTGTAAAAATCTATGCAGAAACGCGGTTGTATTAACATATTAAAAGTGGAGACTTCTAAAACACTTCCAATTTCTTATTTTGCTTATAAGTGTGTAACGGTTTCAGCTATCTTAACAAGCGATATACCGCTGAAAACCTAATATGTCTTCCTATCTAACAGTATATTACTTGTAAAAATCTATGCAGAAACGCGGTTGTATTAACATATTGAAAGTGGAGAGTTCTAAAACACTTCCAATTTCTTATTTTGCTTATAAGTGCGTAATGGTTTCAGCTATCTTAACAAGCGATATACCGTTGAAAAGCTAATATATCTTCCTATCTAACCGTGTATAATTTGTAAAAAGCTATGCAGAAATAGCATGTATTTGCATGTTGAAAATGTAAAGACTTCTAAAACACTTTCAATTTATTTTTTAGCTTATAAGTGCGTTACGGTTTCAGCTATCTTAACAAGCGATATACCGCTGAAAAGCTAATATGTCTTCCTATCTAACAGTATATCACTTGTAAAAATCTATGCAGAAACCCGGTTGTATTAACATATTGAAAGTGGAGAGTTCTAAAACACTTCCAATTTCTTATTTTGCTTATAACTGCGTAATGGTTTCAGCTATCTTAACAAGCGATATACCGTTGAAAAGCTAATATGTCTTCCCATCTAACAGTATATCACTTGTAAAAATCTATGCAGAAACGCGGTTGTATTAACATATTGAAAGTGGAGAGTTCTAAAACACTTCCAATTTCTTATTTTGCTTATAAGTGCGTAACGGTTTCAGCTATCTTAACAAGCGACATACCGGTGAAAACCTAATATGTCTTCCTATCTAACAGTATATCACTTGTAAAAATCTATGCAGAAACGCGGTTGTATTAACATATTGAAAGTGGAGAGTTCTTAAACACTTCCAATTTCTTATTTTGCTTATAAGTGCGTAACGGTTTCAGCTATCTTAACAAGCGACATACCGCTGAAAACCTAATATGTCTTCCTATCTAACAGTATATCACTTGTAAAAATCTATGCAGAAACCCGGTTGTACTAACATATTGAAAGTGGAGAGTTCTAAAACACTTCCAATTTCTTATTTTGCTTATAACTGCGTAATGGTTTCAGCTATCTTAACAAGCGATATGCCGTTGAAAAGCTAATATGTCTTCCCATCTAACAGTATATCACATGAAAATTCTATGCAGAAACGCGGTTGTATTAACATATTGAAAGTGGAGAGTTCTAAAACACTTCCAATTTCTTATTTTGCTTATAAGTGCGTAACGGTTTCAGCTATCTTAACAAGCGACATACCGCTGAAAACCTAATATGTCTTCCTATCTAACAGTATATCACTTGTAAAAATCTATGCAGAAACGCGGTTGTATTAACATATTGAAAGTGGAGAGTTCTAAAACACTTCCAATTTCTTATTTTGCTTATAAGTGTGTAACGGTTTCAGCTATCTTAACAAGCGATATACCGCTGAAAGGCTAATATGTCTTCCTATCTAACAGTATATCACTTGTAAAAATCTATGCAGAAACCCGGTTGTATTAACATATTGAAAGTGGAGAGTTCTAAAACACTTCCAATTTCTTATTTTGCTTATAACTGCGTAATGGTTTCAGCTATCTTAACAAGCGATATACCGTTGAAAAGCTAATATGTCTTCCTATCTAACAGTATATCACTTGTAAAAATCTATGCAGAAACGCGGTTGTATTAACATATTGAAAGTGGAGACTTCTAAAACACTTCCAATTTCTTATTTTGCTTATAAGTGCGTAATGGTTTCAGCTATCTTAACAAGCGATATACCGTTGAAAACCTAATATGTCTTCCTATCTAACAGTATATCACTTGTAAAAATCTATGCAGAAACGCGGTTGTATTAACATATTGAAAGTGGAGAGTTCTAAAACACTTCCAATTTCTTATTTTGCTTATAAGTGCGTAATGGTTTCAGCTATCTTAACAAGCGATATACCGTTGAAAAGCTAATATGTCTTCCTATCTAACAGTATATCACTTGTAAAAATCTATGCAGAAACGCGGTTGTATTAACATATTGAAAGTGGAGACTTCTAAAACACTTCCAATTTCTTATTTTGCTTATAAGTGCGTAATGGTTTCAGCTATCTTAACAAGCGATATACCGTTGAAAAGCTAATATGTCTTCCTATCTAACAGTATATCACTTGTAAAAATCTATGCAGAAACGCGGTTGTATTAACATATTGAAAGTGGAGAGTTCTAAAACACTTCCAATTTCTTATTTTGCTTATAAGTGCGTAATGGTTTCAGCTATCTTAACAAGCGATATACCGTTGAAAAGCTAATATGTCTTCCTATCCAACAGTATATCACTTCTAAAAATCTATGCAGAAACGCGGTTGTATTAACATATTGAAAGTGGAGACTTCTAAAACACTTCCAATTTCTTATTTTGCTTATAAGTGCGTAACGGTTTCAGCTATCTTAACAAACGATATACCGTTGAAAAGCTAATATGTCTTCCTATCTAACAGTATATCACTTGTAAAAATCTATGCAGAAACGCGGTTGTATTAACATATTGAAAGTGGAGACTTCTAAAACACTTCCAATTTCTTATTTTGCTTATAAGTGCGTAATGGTTTCAGCTATCTTAACAAGCGATATAACGCTGAAAAGCTAATATGTCTTCCTATCTAACAGTATATCACTTGTAAAAATCTATGCAGAAACGCGGTTGTATTAACATATTGAAAGTGGAGACTTCTAAAACACCTCCAATTTCTTATTTTGCTTATAAGTGCGTAATGGTTTCAGCTTTCTTAACAAGCGATATACAGTTGAAAAGCAAATATGTCTTCCTATCTAACCGTATATAATTTGTAAAAATCTATGAGAAATGTGCCTGTATTCCTATCTAACCGTATATAATTTGTAAAAATCTATGAGAAATGTGCCTGTATTAGCATGTTGAAAATGTGGTGACTTCTAAAACACTTCCAATTTTTTTTTAGCTTATGAGTCCCTAATGGTTTCAGCTATCTTAATAAACGATATACCGTTAAAAAGCGAATATGTCTTCCTATCTAACCGTATATAAATTGTAAAAAGCTATGCAGAACTGTGCCTGTATTTGCATGTTGAAAATGTGGAGACTTCTAAAACACTTTCAATTTCTTTTTTAGCTTATAAGTGCGTAACGGTTTCAGCTATCTTAACAAGCGATATATCGCTAATAAGCTAATATGTCTTCCTGTCTAACAGTATATCACTTGTACAAATCTATGCAGAAATGGTGGTGCATTAACATATTGAAAGTGGAGACTTCTAAAACACTTTGAAAGTCTTATTTTGTTTATAAGTCCCTAATGGTTTCAGCATATACCGTTGAAAAGCAAATATGTCATCCTATCTAACCGTATATAATTTGTAAAATCTATGCAGAAATGCTAAAACACTTCCAATTTCTTATTTTGCTTATAAATGCGTAATGGTTTCAGCTATCTTAACAAGCGATATACCGCTGAAAAGCTAATATGTCTTCCTATCTAACAGTATATCACTTGTAAAAATCTATGCAGAAACCCGGTTGTATTAACATATTGAAAGTGGAGAGTTCTAAAACACTTCCAATTTCTTATTTTGCTTATAACTGCGTAATGGTTTCAGCTATCTTAACAAGCGATATACCGTTGAAAAGCTAATATGTCTTCCCATCTAACAGTATATCACTTGTAAAAATCTATGCAGAAACGCGGTTGTATTAACATATTGAAAGTGGAGAGTTCTAAAACACTTCCAATTTCTTATTTTGCTTATAAGTGCGTAACGGTTTCAGCTATCTTAACAAGCGACATACCGCTGAAAACCTAATATGTCTTCCTATCTAACAGTATATCACTTGTAAAAATCTATGCAGAAACGCGGTTGTATTAACATATTGAAAGTGGAGAGTTCTAAAACACTTAAAATTCCTTATTTTGCTTATAAGTGCGTAATGATTTCAGCTATCTTAACAAGCGATATACCAAGCTAATATGTCTTCCTATCTAACAGTATATCACTTGTAAAAATCTATGCAGAAACGCGGTTGTATTAACATATTAAAAGTGGAGACTTCTAAAACACTTCCAATTTCTTATTTTGCTTATAAGTGTGTAACGGTTTCAGCTATCTTAACAAGCGATATACCGCTGAAAACCTAATATGTCTTCCTATCTAACAGTATATTACTTGTAAAAATCTATGCAGAAACGCGGTTGTATTAACATATTGAAAGTGGAGAGTTCTAAAACACTTCCAATTTCTTATTTTGCTTATAAGTGCGTAATGGTTTCAGCTATCTTAACAAGCGATATACCGTTGAAAAGCTAATATGTCTTCCTATCCAACAGTATATCACTTGTAAAAATCTATGCAGAAACGCGGTTGTATTAACATATTGAAAGTGGAGACTTCTAAAACACTTCCAATTTCTTATTTTGCTTATAAGTGCGTAACGGTTTCAGCTATCTTAACAAACGATATACCGTTGAAAAGCTAATATGTCTTCCTATCTAACAGTATATCACTTGTAAAAATCTATGCAGAAACGCGGTTGTATTAACATATTGAAAGTGGAGACTTCTAAAACACTTCCAATTTCTTAGTTTGCTTATAAGTGCGTAATGGTTTCAGCTATCTTAACAAGCGATATTCCGTTGAAAAGCTAATATGTTTTCCTATCTAACAGTATATCACTTGTAAAAATCTATGTAGAAACGCGGTTGTATTAACATATTGAAAGTGGAGACTTCTAAAACACTTCCAATTTCTTATTTTGCTTATAAGTGCGTAATGGTTTCAGCTATCTTAACAAGCGATATACCGTTGAAAAGCAAATTTGTCTTCCTATCTAACAGTAATATCACTTGTAAAAATCTATGCAGAAACGCGGTTGTATTAACATATTGAAAGTGGAGACTTCTAAAACACTTTGAAAGTCTTATTTTGCTTATAAGTCCCTAATGGTTTCAGCATATACCGTTGAAAAGCAAATATGTCATCCTATCTAACCGTATATAATTTGTAAGAATCTATGCAGAAATGCTAAAACACTTTCAATTTTTTATTTTGCTTATAAGTGCGTAACGGTTTCAGCTATCTTAACAAGCGACATACCGCTGAAAACCTAATATGTCTTCCTATCTAACAGTATATCACTTGTAAAAATCTATGCAGAAACGCGGTTGTATTAACATATTGAAAGTGGAGAGTTCTAAAACACTTAAAATTCCTTATTTTGCTTATAAGTGCGTAACGGTTTCAGCTATCTTAACAAGCGACATACCGCTGAAAACCTAATATGTCTTCCTATCTAACAGTATATCACTTGTAAAAATCTATGCAGAAACGCGGTTGTATTAACATATTGAAAGTGGAGAGTTCTAAAACACTTCCAATTTCTTATTTTGCTTATAAGTGCGTAACGGTTTCAGCTATCTTAACAAGCGACATACCGCTGAAAACCTAATATGTCTTCCTATCTAACAGTATATCACTTGTAAAAATCTATGCAGAAACGCGGTTGTATTAACATATTGAAAGTGGAGAGTTCTAAAACACTTAAAATTCCTTATTTTGCTTATAAGTGCGTAATGATTTCAGCTATCTTAACAAGCGATATACCGTTGAAAAGCTAATATGTCTTCCTATCCAACAGTATGTCACTTGTAAAAATCTATGCAGAAACGCGGTTGTATTAACATATTAAAAGTGGAGACTTCTAAAACACTTCCAATTTCTTATTTTGCTTATAAGTGTGTAACGGTTTCAGCTATCTTAACAAGCGATATACCGCTGAAAACCTAATATGTCTTCCTATCTAACAGTATATTACTTGTAAAAATCTATGCAGAAACGCGGTTGTATTAACATATTGAAAGTGGAGAGTTCTAAAACACTTCCAATTTCTTATTTTGCTTATAAGTGCGTAATGGTTTCAGCTATCTTAACAAGCGATATACCGTTGAAAAGCTAATATGTCTTCCTATCCAACAGTATATCACTTGTAAAAATCTATGCAGAAACGCGGTTGTATTAACATATTAAAAGTGGAGACTTCTAAAACACTTCCAATTTCTTATTTTGCTTATAAGTGTGTAACGGTTTCAGCTATCTTAACAAGCGATATACCGCTGAAAACCTAATATGTCTTCCTATCTAACAGTATATTACTTGTAAAAATCTATGCAGAAACGCGGTTGTATTAACATATTGAAAATGGAGACTTCTAAAACACTTCCAATTTCTTATTTTGCTTATAAGTGCGTAATGGTTTCAGCTATCTTAACAAGCGATATACCGTTGAAAAGCTAATTTGTCTTCCTATCTAACAGTAATATCACTTGTAAAAATCTATGCAGAAACGCGGTTGTATTAACATATTGAAAGTGGAGACTTCTAAAACACTTTGAAAGTCTTATTTTGCTTATAAGTCCCTAATGGTTTCAGCATATACCGTTGAAAAGCAAATATGTCATCCTATCTAACCGTATATAATTTGTAAAAATCTATGCAGAAATGCTAAAACACTTTCAATTTTTTATTTTGCTTATAAGTGCGTAACGGTTTCAGCTATCTTAACTAGCGATATACCAGTTAAAACCTAATATGTCTTCCTATCCAACAGTATATCACTTGTAAAAATCTATGCAGAAACGCGGTTGTATTAACATATTAAAAGTGGAGACTTCTAAAACACTTCCAATTTCTTATTTTGCTTATAAGTGTGTAACGGTTTCAGCTATCTTAACAAGCGATATACCGCTGAAAACCTAATATGTCTTCCTATCTAACAGTATATTACTTGTAAAAATCTATGCAGAAACGCGGTTGTATTAACATATTAAAAGTGGAGACTTCTAAAACACTTCCAATTTCTTATTTTGCTTATAAGTGTGTAACGGTTTCAGCTATCTTAACAAGCGATATACCGCTGAAAACCTAATATGTCTTCCTATCTAACAGTATATCACTTGTAAAAATCTATGCAGAAACGCGGTTGTATTAACATATTGAAAGTGGAGACTTCTAAAACACTTCCAATTTCTTATTTTGCTTATAAGTGCGTATTGGTTTCAGCTATCTTAACAAGCGATATACCGTTGAAAAGCTAATATGTCTTCCTATCTAACAGTATATCACTTGTAAAAATCTATGCAGAGACGCGGTTGTATTAACATATTGAAAGTGGAGACTTCTAAAACACTTCCAATTTCTTATTTTGCTTATAAGTGCGTAATGGTTTCAGCTATCTTAACAAGCGATATACCGTTGAAAAGCTAATATGTCTTCCTATCTAACAGTATATCACTTGTAAAAATCTATGCAGAAACGCGGTTGTATTAACATATTGAAAGTGGAGACTTCTAAAACACTTCCAATTTCTTATTTTGCTTATAAGTGCGTAATGGTTTCAGCTATCTTAACAAGCGATATAGCGTTGAAAAGCTAATATGTCTTCCTATCTAACAGTATATCACTTGTAAAAATCTATGCAGAAACGCGGTTGTATTAACATATTGAAAGTGGAGAGTTCTAAAACACTTCCAATTTCTTATTTTGCTTATAAGTGCGTAATGGTTTCAGCTATCTTAACAAGCGATATACCGTTGAAAAGCTAATATGTCTTCCTATCTAACAGTATATCACTTGTAAAAATCTATGCAGAAACGCGGTTGTATTAACATATTGAAAGTGGAGAGTTCTAAAACACTTCCAATTTCTTATTTTGCTTATAAGTGCGTAATGGTTTCAGCTATCTTAACAAGCGATATACCGTTGAAAAGCTAATATGTCTTCCTATCCAACAGTGTATCACTTTTAAAAATCTATGCAGAAACGCGGTTGTATTAACATATTGAAAGTGGAGACTTCTAAAACACTTCCAATTTCTTATTTTGCTTATAAGTGCGTAATGGTTTCAGCTATCTTAACAAGCGATATACCGTTGAAAAGCTAATATGTCTTCCTATCTAACAGTATATCACTTGTAAAAATCTATGCAGAAACGCGGTTGTATTAACATATTGAAAGTGGAGACTTCTAAAACACTTCCAATTTCTTATTTTGCTTATAAGTGCGTATTGGTTTCAGCTATCTTAACAAGCGATATACCGTTGAAAAGCTAATATGTCTTCCTATCTAACAGTATATCACTTGTAAAAATCTATGCAGAAACGCGGTTGTATTAACATATTGAAAGTGGAGACTTCTAAAACACTTCCAATTTCTTATTTTGCTTATAAGTGCGTAATGGTTTCAGCTATCTTAACAAGCGATATACCGTTGAAAAGCTAATATGTCTTCCTATCTAACAGTATATCACTTGTAAAAATCTATGCAGAAACGCGGTTGTATTAACATATTGAAAGTGGAGACTTCTAAAACACTTCCAATTTCTTATTTTGCTTATAAGTGCGTAATGGTTTCAGCTATCTTAACAAGCGATATACCGTTGAAAAGCTAATATGTCTTCCTATCTAACAGTATATCACTTGTAAAAATCTATGCAGAAACGCGGTTGTATTAACATATTGAAAGTGGAGAGTTCTAAAACACTTCCAATTTCTTATTTTGCTTATAAGTGCGTAATGGTTTCAGCTATCTTAACAAGCGATATACCGTTGAAAAGCTAATATGTCTTCCTATCTAACAGTATATCACTTGTAAAAATCTATGCAGAAACGCGGTTGTATTAACATATTGAAAGTGGAGAGTTCTAAAACACTTCCAATTTCTTATTTTGCTTATAAGTGCGTAATGGTTTCAGCTATCTTAACAAGCGATATACCGTTGAAAAGCTAATATGTCTTCCTATCCAACAGTGTATCACTTTTAAAAATGTATGCAGAAACGCGGTTGTATTAACATATTGAAAGTGGAGACTTCTAAAACACTTCCAATTTCTTATTTTGCTTATAAGTGCGTAATGGTTTCAGCTATCTTAACAAGCGATATACCGTTGAAAAGCTAATATGTCTTCCTATCTAACAGTATATCACTTGTAAAAATCTATGCAGAAATGCAGATGTATTAACATATTGAATGTGTAGACTTCTAAAACACTTCCAATTTCTTATTTTGCTTATAAGTGCGTAATGGTTTCAGCTATCTTAACAAGCGATATACCGTTGAAAAGCTAATATGTCTTCCTATCTAACAGTATATCACTTGTAAAAATCTATGCAGAAACGCGGTTGTATTAACATATTGAATGTGTAGACTTCTAAATCACTTCCAATTTCTTATTTGGCTTATAAGTGCGTAATTGTTTCAGCTATCTTAACAAGCGATATAGCGTTGAAAAGCGAATATGCCTTCCTATCTAACAGTATATCACTTGTAAAAATCTATGCAGAAACGCGGTTGTATTAACATATTGAAAGTGGAGACTTCTAAAACACTTCCAATTTCTTATTTTGCTTATAAGTGCGTAATGGTTTCAGCTATCTTAACAAGCGATATACCTTTGAAAAGCTAATATGTCTTCCTATCTAACAGTATATCACTTGTAAAAATCTATGCAGAAACGCGGTTGTATTAACATATTGAAAGTGGAGACTTCTAAAACACTTCCAATTTCTTATTTTGCTTATAAGTGCGTAATGGTTTCAGCTATCTTAACAAGCGATATACCGTTTAAAAGCTAATATGTCTTCCTATCTAACAGTATATCACTTGTAAAAATCTATGCAGAAACGCGGTTGTATTAACATATTGAAAGTGGAGACTTCTAAAACACTTCCAATTTCTTATTTTGCTTATAAGTGCGTAATGGTTTCAGCTATCTTAACAAGCGATATACCGTTGAAAAGCTAATATGTCTTCCTATCTAACAGTATATCACTTGTAAAAATCTATGCAGAAATGCAGTTGTATTAACATATTGAATATGGAAACTTCTAAAACACCTCCAATTTCTTATTTTGCTTATAAGTGCGTAATGGTTTCAGCTATCTTAACAAGCGATATACCGTTGAAAAGCTAATATGTCTTCCTATCTAACAGTATATCACTTGTAAAAATCTATGCAGAAACGCGGTTGTATTAACATATTGAAAGTGGAGAGTTCTAAAACACTTCCAATTTCTTATTTTGCTTATAAGTGCGTAATGGTTTCAGCTATCTTAACAAGCGATATACCGTTGAAAAGCTAATATGTCTTCCTATCCAACAGTGTATCACTTTTAAAAATCTATGCAGAAACGCGGTTGTATTAACATATTGAAGTGGAGACTTCTAAAACACT
Organism: Merzomyia westermanni; assembly: GCA_949987695.1. Classification (NCBI taxonomy): domain Eukaryota; kingdom Metazoa; phylum Arthropoda; class Insecta; order Diptera; family Tephritidae; genus Merzomyia; species Merzomyia westermanni. The sequence goes on from OX465292.1 coordinate 136,766,032, forward strand.
TCCAATTTCTTATTTTGCTTATAAGTGCGTAACGGTTTCAGCTATCTTAACAAACGATATACCGTTGAAAAGCTAATATGTCTTCCTATCTAACAGTATATCACTTGTAAAAATCTATGCAGAAACGCGGTTGTATTAACATATTGAAAGTGGAGAGTTCTAAAACACTTCCAATTTCTTATTTTGCTTATAAGTGCGTAATGGTTTCAGCTATCTTAACAAGCGATATACCGTTGAAAAGCTAATATGTCTTCCTATCTAACAGTATATCACTTGTAAAAATCTATGCAGAAACGCGGTTGTATTAACATATTGAAAGTGGAGAGTTCTAAAACACTTCCAATTTCTTATTTTGCTTATAAGTGCGTAATGGTTTCAGCTATCTTAACAAGCGATATACCGTTGAAAAGCTAATATGTCTTCCTATCCAACAGTATATCACTTGTAAAAATCTATGCAGAAACGCGGTTGTATTAACATATTGAAAGTGGAGAGTTCTAAAACACTTCCAATTTCTTATTTTGCTTATAAGTGCGTAATGGTTTCAGCTATCTTAACAAGCGATATACCGTTGAAAAGCTAATATGTCTTCCTATCCAACAGTGTATCACTTTTAAAAATCTATGCAGAACCGCGGTTGTATTAACATATTGAAAGCGGAGAGTTCTAAAACACTTCCAATTTCTTATTTTGCTTATAACTGCGTAATGGTTTCAGCTATCTTAACAAGCGATATGCCGTTGAAAAGCTAATATGTCTTCCTATCTAACAGTATATCACTTGTAAAAATCTATGCAGAAACGCGGTTGTATTAACATATTGAAAGTGGAGACTTCTAAAACACCTCCAATTTCTTATTTTGCTTATAAGTGCGTAATGGTTTCAGCTTTCTTAACAAGCGATATACAGTTGAAAAGCAAATATGTCTTCCTATCTAACCGTATATAATTTGTAAAAATCTATGAGAAATGTGCCTGTATTAGCATGTTGAAAATGTGGTGACTTCTAAAACACTTCCAATTTTTTTTTTAGCTTATGAGTCCCTAATGGTTTCAGCTATCTTAATAAACGATATACCGTTAAAAAGCGAATATGTCTTCCTATCTAACCGTATATAATTTGTAAAAAGCTATGCAGAACTGTGCCTGTATTTGCATGTTGAAAATGTGGAGACTTCTAAAACACTTTCAATTTCTTTTTTAGCTTATAAGTGCGTAACGGTTTCAGCTATCTTAACAAGCGATATATCGCTAATAAGCTAATATGTCTTCCTGTCTAACAGTATATCACTTGTACAAATCTATGCAGAAACGCGGTTGTATTAACATATTGAAAGTGGAGAGTTCTAAAACACTTCCAATTTCTTATTTTGCTTATAAGTGCGTAATGGTTTCAGCTATCTTAACAAGCGATATACCGTTGAAAAGCTAATATGTCTTCCTATCTAACAGTATATCACTTGTAAAAATCTATGCAGAAACGCGGTTGTATTAACATATTGAAAGTGGAGACTTCTAAAACACTTTGAAAGTCTTATTTTGTTTATAAGTCCCTAATGGTTTCAGCATATACCGTTGAAAAGCAAATATGTCATCCTATCTAACCGTATATAATTTGTAAAATCTATGCAGAAATGCTAAAACACTTCCAATTTCTTATTTTGCTTATTAATGCGTAATGGTTTCAGCTCTCTTAACAAGCGAGATACCGTTGAAAAGCTAATATATCTTCCTATCTAACCGTATATCACTTGTAAAAATCTATGCAGAAACGTGGTTGTATTAACATATTGAAAGTGGAGACTTCTAAAACACTTCCAATTTCTTATTTTGCTTATAAGTGTGTAACGGTTTCAGCTATCTTAACAAGCGATATACCGCTGAAAAGCTAATATGTCTTCCTATCTAACAGTATATCACTTGTAAAAATCTATGCAGAAACGCGGTTGTATTAACATATTGAAAGTGGAGACTTCTAAAACACTTTGAAAGTCTTATTTTGTTTATAAGTCCCTAATGGTTTCAGCATATACCGTTGAAAAGCAAATATGTCATCCTATCTAACCGTATATAATTTGTAAAATCTATGCAGAAATGCTAAAACACTTCCAATTTCTTATTTTGCTTATTAATGCGTAATGGTTTCAGCTCTCTTAACAAGCGAGATACCGTTGAAAAGCTAATATATCTTCCTATCTAACCGTATATCACTTGTAAAAATCTATGCAGAAACGCGGTTGTATTAACATATTGAAAGTGGAGACTTCTAAAACACTTCCAATTTCTTATTTTGCTTATAAGTGCGTAACGGTTTCAGCTATCTTAACAAGCGATATACCGCTGAAAAGCTAATATGTCTTCCTATCTAACAGTATATCACTTGTAAAAATCTATGCAGAAACCCGGTTGTATTAACATATTGAAAGTGGAGAGTTCTAAAACACTTCCAATTTCTTATTTTGCTTATAACTGCGTAACGGTTTCAGCTATCTTAACAAGCGACATACCGCTGAAAACCTAATATGTCTTCCTATCTAACAGTATATCACTTGTAAAAATCTATGCAGAAACGCGGTTGTATTAACATATTGAAAGTGGAGACTTCTAAAACACTTCCAATTTCTTATTTTGCTTATAAGTGTGTAACGGTTTCAGCTATCTTAACAAGCGATATACCGCTGAAAACCTAATATGTCTTCCTATCTAACAGTATATTACTTGTAAAAATCTATGCAGAAACGCGGTTGTATTAACATATTGAAAGTGGAGAGTTCTAAAACACTTCCAATTTCTTATTTTGCTAATAAGTGCGTAATGGTTTCAGCATATACCGTTGAAAAGCAAATATGTCATCCTATCTAACCGTATATAATTTGTAAAATCTATGCAGAAATGCTAAAACACTTCCAATTTCTTATTTTGCTTATAAATGCGTAATGGTTTCAGCTATCTTAACAAACGATATACCGTTGAAAAGCTAATATGTCTTCCCATCTAACAGTATATCACTTGTAAAAATCTATGCAGAAACGCGGTTGTATTAACATATTGAAAGTGGAGACTTCTAAAACACTTTGAAAGTCTTATTTTGCTTATAAGTCCCTAATGGTTTCAGCATATACCGTTGAAAAGCAAATATGTCATCCTATCTAACCGTATATAATTTGTAAAAATCTATGCAGAAATGCTAAAACACTTTCAATTTTTTATTTTGCTTATAAGTGCGTAACGGTTTCAGCTATCTTAACCAACGATATACAGCTGAAAACCTAATATGTCTTCCTATCTAACAGTATATCACTTGTAAAAATCTATGCAGAAACGCGGTTGTATTAACATATTGAAAGTGGAGAGTTCTAAAACACTTCCAATTTCTTATTTTGCTTATAACTGCGTAACGGTTTCAGCTATCTTAACAAGCGACATACCGCTGAAAACCTAATATGTCTTCCTATCTAACAGTATATCACTTGTAAAAATCTATGCAGAAACGCGGTTGTATTAACATATTGAAAGTGGAGAGTTCTAAAACACTTCCAATTCCTTATTTTGCTTATAAGTGCGTAATGATTTCAGCTATCTTAACAAGCGATATTCCGTTGAAAAGCTAATATGTCTTCCTATGTAACAGTATATCACTTGTAAAAATCTATGCAGAAACGCGGTTGTATTAACATATTGAAAGTGGAGACTTCTAAAACACTTCCAATTTCTTATTTTGCTTATAAGTGCGTAATGGTTTCAGCTATCTTAACAAGCGATATACCGTTGAAAAGCTAATTTGTCTTCCTATCTAACAGGAATATCACTTGTAAAAATCTATGCAGAAACGCGGTTGTATTAACATATTGAAAGTGGAGACTTCTAAAACACTTTGAAAGTCTTATTTTGCTTATAAGTCCCTAATGGTTTCAGCATATACCGTTGAAAAGCAAATATGTCATCCTATCTAACCGTATATAATTTGTAAAAATCTATGCAGAAATACTAAAACACTTTCAATTTTTTATTTTGCTTATAAGTGCGTAACGGTTTCAGCTATCTTAACCAACGATATACAGCTGAAAACCTAATATGTCGTCCTATCTAACAGTATATCACTTGTAAAAATCTATGCAGAAACGCGGTTGTATTAACATATTGAAAGTGAAGAGCTCTAAAACACTTCCAATTTCTTATTTTGCTTATAAGTGCGTAATGGTTTCAGCTATCTTAACAAGCGATATACCGTTGAAAAGCTAATATGTCTTCTCATCTAACAGTATATCACTTGTAAAAATCTATGCAGAAACGCGGTTGTATTAACATATTGAAAGTGGAGACTTCTAAAACACTTCCAATTTCTTATTTTGCTTATAAGTGTGTAACGGTTTCAGCTATCTTAACAAGCGATATACCGCTGAAAACCTAATATGTCTTCCTATCTAACAGTATATTACTTGTAAAAATCTATGCAGAAACGCGGTTGTATTAACATATTGAAAGTGGAGAGTTCTAAAACACTTCCAATTTCTTATTTTGCTTATAAGTGCGTAATGGTTTCAGCTATCTTAACAAGCGATATACCGTTGAAAAGCTAATATGTATTCCTATCCAACAGTATATCACTTGTAAAAATCTATGCAGAAACGCGGTTGTATTAACATATTGAAAGTGGAGAGTTCTAAAACACTTCCAATTTCTTATTTTGCTTATAAGTGCGTAATGGTTTCAGCTATCTTAACAAGCGATATACCGTTGAAAAGCTAATATGTATTCCTATCCAACAGTATATCACTTGTAAAAATCTATGCAGAAACGCGGTTGTATTAACATATTAAAAGTGGAGACTTCTAAAACACTTCCAATTTCTTATTTTGCTTATAAGTGCGTAACGGTTTCAGCTATCTTAACAAGCGATATACCGTTGAAAAGCTAATATGTCTTCTCATCTAACAGTATATCACTTGTAAAAATCTATGCAGAAACGCGGTTGTATTAACATATTGAAAGTGGAGACTTCTAAAACACTTCCAATTTCTTATTTTGCTTATAAGTGCGTAACGGTTTCAGCTATCTTAACAAGCGATATACCGTTGAAAAGCTAATATGTATTCCTATCCAACAGTATATCACTTGTAAAAATCTATGCAGAAACGCGGTTGTATTAACATATTAAAAGTGGAGACTTCTAAAACACTTCCAATTTCTTATTTTGCTTATAAGTGCGTAATGGTTTCAGCTATCTTAACAAGCGATATACCGTTGAAAAGCTAATATGTCTTCTCATCTAACAGTATATCACTTGTAAAAATCTATGCAGAAACGCGGTTGTATTAACATATTGAAAGTGGAGACTTCTAAAACACTTCCAATTTCTTATTTTGCTTATAAGTGCGTAACGGTTTCAGCTATCTTAACAAGCGATATTCCGTTGAAAAGCTAATATGTCTTCCTATCTAACAGTATATCACTTGTAAAAATCTATGCAGAAACGCGGTTGTATTAACATATTAAAAGTGGAGACTTCTAAAACACTTCCAATTTCTTATTTTGCTTATAAGTGCGTAACGGTTTCAGCTATCTTAACAAGCGATATTCCGTTGAAAAGCTAATATGTCTTCCTATGTAACAGTATATCACTTGTAAACATCTATGCAGAAACGCGGTTGTATTAACATATTGAAAGTGGAGACTTCTAAAACACTTCCAATTTCTTATTTTGCTTATAAGTGCGTAATGGTTTCAGCTATCTTAACAAGCGATATACCGTTGAAAAGCTAATATGTATTCCTATCCAACAGTATATCACTTGTAAAAATCTATGCAGAAACGCGGTTGTATTAACATATTAAAAGTGGAGACTTCTAAAACACTTCCAATTTCTTATTTTGCTTATAAGTGCGTAACGGTTTCAGCTATCTTAACAAGCGATATTCCGTTGAAAAGCTAATATGTCTTCCTATGTAACAGTATATCACTTGTAAAAATCTATGCAGAAACGCGGTTGTATTAACATATTGAAAGTGGAAACTTCTAAAACACTTCCAATTTCTTATTTTGCTTATAAGTGCGTAACGGTTTCAGATATCTTAACAAGCGATATTCCGTTGAAAAGCTAATATGTCTTCCTATGTAACAGTATATCACTTGTAAAAATCTATGCAGAAACGCGGTTGTATTAACATATTGAAAGTGGAGACTTCTAAAACACTTCCAATTTCTTATTTTGCTTATAAGTGCGTAATGGTTTCAGCTATCTTAACAAGCGATATACCGTTGAAAAGCTAATATGTATTCCTATCCAACAGTATATCACTTGTAAAAATCTATGCAGAAACGCGGTTGTATTAACATATTGAAAGTGGAGACTTCTAAAACACTTCCAATTTCTTATTTTGCTTATAAGTGCGTAACGGTTTCAGCTATCTTAACAAGCGACATACCGCTGAAAACCTAATATGTCTTCCTATCTAACAGTATATCACTTGTAAAAATCTATGCAGAAACGCGGTTGTATTAACATATTGAAAGTGGAGAGTTCTAAAACACTTCCAATTCCTTATTTTGCTTATAAGTGCGTAATGATTTCAGCTATCTTAACAAGCGATATTCCGTTGAAAAGCTAATATGTCTTCCTATGTAACAGTATATCACTTGTAAAAATCTATGCAGAAACGCGGTTGTATTAACATATTGAAAGTGGAGACTTCTAAAACACTTCCAATTTCTTATTTTGCTTATAAGTGCGTAATGGTTTCAGCTATCTTAACAAGCGATATACCGTTGAAAAGCTAATTTGTCTTCCTATCTAACAGGAATATCACTTGTAAAAATCTATGCAGAAACGCGGTTGTATTAACATATTGAAAGTGGAGACTTCTAAAACACTTTGAAAGTCTTATTTTGCTTATAAGTCCCTAATGGTTTCAGCATATACCGTTGAAAAGCAAATATGTCATCCTATCTAACCGTATATAATTTGTAAAAATCTATGCAGAAATGCTAAAACACTTTCAATTTTTTATTTTGCTTATAAGTGCGTAACGGTTTCAGCTATCTTAACCAACGATATACAGCTGAAAACCTAATATGTCGTCCTATCTAACAGTATATCACTTGTAAAAATCTATGCAGAAACGCGGTTGTATTAACATATTGAAAGTGAAGAGCTCTAAAACACTTCCAATTTCTTATTTTGCTTATAAGTGCGTAATGGTTTCAGCTATCTTAACAAGCGATATACCGTTGAAAAGCTAATATGTCTTCTCATCTAACAGTATATCACTTGTAAAAATCTATGCAGAAACGCGGTTGTATTAACATATTGAAAGTGGAGACTTCTAAAACACTTCCAATTTCTTATTTTGCTTATAAGTGTGTAACGGTTTCAGCTATCTTAACAAGCGATATACCGCTGAAAACCTAATATGTCTTCCTATCTAACAGTATATTACTTGTAAAAATCTATGCAGAAACGCGGTTGTATTAACATATTGAAAGTGGAGAGTTCTAAAACACTTCCAATTTCTTATTTTGCTTATAAGTGCGTAATGGTTTCAGCTATCTTAACAAGCGATATAATGTTGAAAAGCTAATATGTATTCCTATCCAACAGTATATCACTTGTAAAAATCTATGCAGAAACGCGGTTGTATTAACATATTGAAAGTGGAGAGTTCTAAAACACTTCCAATTTCTTATTTTGCTTATAAGTGCGTAATGGTTTCAGCTATCTTAACAAGCGATATACCGTTGAAAAGCTAATATGTATTCCTATCCAACAGTATATCACTTGTAAAAATCTATGCAGAAACGCGGTTGTATTAACATATTAAAAGTGGAGACTTCTAAAACACTTCCAATTTCTTATTTTGCTTATAAGTGCGTAACGGTTTCAGCTATCTTAACAAGCGATATACCGTTGAAAAGCTAATATGTCTTCTCATCTAACAGTATATCACTTGTAAAAATCTATGCAGAAACGCGGTTGTATTAACATATTGAAAGTGGAGACTTCTAAAACACTTCCAATTTCTTATTTTGCTTATAAGTGCGTAACGGTTTCAGCTATCTTAACAAGCGATATACCGTTGAAAAGCTAATATGTATTCCTATCCAACAGTATATCACTTGTAAAAATCTATGCAGAAACGCGGTTGTATTAACATATTAAAAGTGGAGACTTCTAAAACACTTCCAATTTCTTATTTTGCTTATAAGTGCGTAATGGTTTCAGCTATCTTAACAAGCGATATACCGTTGAAAAGCTAATATGTCTTCTCATCTAACAGTATATCACTTGTAAAAATCTATGCAGAAACGCGGTTGTATTAACATATTGAAAGTGGAGACTTCTAAAACACTTCCAATTTCTTATTTTGCTTATAAGTGCGTAACGGTTTCAGCTATCTTAACAAGCGATATTCCGTTGAAAAGCTAATATGTCTTCCTATCTAACAGTATATCACTTGTAAAAATCTATGCAGAAACGCGGTTGTATTAACATATTAAAAGTGGAGACTTCTAAAACACTTCCAATTTCTTATTTTGCTTATAAGTGCGTAACGGTTTCAGCTATCTTAACAAGCGATATTCCGTTGAAAAGCTAATATGTCTTCCTATGTAACAGTATATCACTTGTAAACATCTATGCAGAAACGCGGTTGTATTAACATATTGAAAGTGGAGACTTCTAAAACACTTCCAATTTCTTATTTTGCTTATAAGTGCGTAATGGTTTCAGCTATCTTAACAAGCGATATACCGTTGAAAAGCTAATTTGTCTTCCTATCCAACAGTATATCACTTGTAAAAATCTATGCAGAAACGCGGTTGTATTAACATATTAAAAGTGGAGACTTCTAAAACACTTCCAATTTCTTATTTTGCTTATAAGTGCGTAACGGTTTCAGCTATCTTAACAAGCGATATTCCGTTGAAAAGCTAATATGTCTTCCTATGTAACAGTATATCACTTGTAAAAATCTATGCAGAAACGCGGTTGTATTAACATATTGAAAGTGGAAACTTCTAAAACACTTCCAATTTCTTATTTTGCTTATAAGTGCGTAACGGTTTCAGATATCTTAACAAGCGATATTCCGTTGAAAAGCTAATATGTCTTCCTATGTAACAGTATATCACTTGTAAAAATCTATGCAGAAACGCGGTTGTATTAACATATTGAAAGTGGAGACTTCTAAAACACTTCCAATTTCTTATTTTGCTTATAAGTGCGTAATGGTTTCAGCTATCTTAACAAGCGATATACCGTTGAAAAGCTAATATGTATTCCTATCCAACAGTATATCACTTGTAAAAATCTATGCAGAAACGCGGTTGTATTAACATATTGAAAGTGGAGACTTCTAAAACACTTCCAATTTCTTATTTTGCTTATAAGTGCGTAACGGTTTCAGCTATCTTAACAAACGATATACCGTTGAAAAGCTAATATGTCTTCCTATCTAACAGTATATCACTTGTAAAAATCTATGCAGAAACGCGGTTGTATTAACATATTGAAAGTGGAGAGTTCTAAAACACTTCCAATTTCTTATTTTGCTTATAACTGCGTAATGGTTTCAGCTATCTTAACAAGCGATATGCCGTTGAAAAGCTAATATGTCTTCCTATCTAACAGTATATCACTTGTAAAAATCTATGCAGAAACGCGGTTGTATTAACATATTGAAAGTGGAGACTTCTAAACCTCTTTCAATTTCTTTTTTAGCTTATAAGTGCGTAATGATTTCAGCTATCTTAACAAGCGATATACCGTTGAAAAGCTAATATGTCTTCCTATCCAACAGTATATCACTTGTAAAAATCTATGCAGAAACGCGGTTGTATTAACATATTAAAAGTGGAGACTTCTAAAACACTTCCAATTTCTTATTTTGCTTATAAGTGCGTAACGGTTTCAGCTATCTTAACAAGCGATATAATGATGAAAAGCTAATATGTCTTCCTATCTAACAGTATATAACTTGTACAAATCTATGCAGAAATGGTGGTGCGTTAACATATTGAAAGTGGAGACTTCTAAAACACTTTGAAATTCTTATTTTGCTTATAAGTCCGTAATGGTTTCAGCATATACCGTTGAAAAGCAAATATGTCATCCTATCTAACCGTATATAATTTGTAAAAATCTATGCAGAAATGCTAAAACACTTTCAATTTTTTATTTAGCTTATAAGTGCGTAACGGTTTTAGCTATCTTAACAAGCGATATACCGCTGAAAAGCTAATATGTCTTCATATCTAACAGTATATCACTTGTAAAAATCTATGCAGAAACCCGGTTGTATTAACATATTGAAAGTGGAGAGTTCTAAAACACTTCCAATTTCTTATTTTGCTTATAAGTGCGTAACGGGTTCAGCTATCTTAACAAGCGATATAACGCTGAAAAGCTAATATGTCTTCCTATCAAACAGTATATCACTTGTACAAATCTATGCAGAAACGCGGTTGTATTAACATATTGAAAGTGGAGACTTCTAAAACACTTCCAATTTCTTATTTTGCTTATAACTGCGTAATGGTTTCAGCTATCTTAACAGGCGGCATACCGTTGAAAAGCTAATATGTCTTCCTATCTAACCGTATATAACCTGTAAAAATCTATGCAGAAATGCAGTTGTATTAACATATTGAATGTGGAGAGTTCTAAAACACTTCCAATTTCTTATTTTGCTTATAAGTGCGTAACGGTTTCAGCTATCTTAACAAGCGATATAACGCTGAAAAGCTAATATGTCTTCCTATCTAACAGTATATAACTTGTACAAATCTATGCAGAAATGGTGGTGCGTTAACATATTGAAAGTGGAGACTTCTAAAACACTTTGAAATTCTTATTTTGCTTATAAGTCCGTAATGGTTTCAGCATATACCGTTGAAAGGCAAATATGTCATCCTATCTAACCGTATATAATTTGTAAAAATCTATGCAGAAATGCTAAAACACTTTCAATTTTTTATTTAGCTTATAAGTGCGTAACGGTTTTAGCTATCTTAACAAGCGATATACCGCTGAAAACCTAATATGTCTTCCTATCAAACAGTATATCACTTGTACAAATCTATGCAGAAACGCGGTTGTATTAACATATTGAAAGTGGAGACTTCTAAAACACTTCCAATTTCTTATTTTGCTTATAACTGCGTAATGGTTTCAGCTATCTTAACAGGCGGCATACCGTTGAAAAGCTAATATGTCTTCCTATCTAACCGTATATAACCTGTAAAAATCTATGCAGAAATGCAGTTGTATTAACATATTGAATGTGGAGAGTTCTAAAACACTTCCAATTTCTTATTTTGCTTATAAGTGCGTAACGGTTTCAGCTATCTTAACAAGCGACATACCGCTGAAAACCTAATATGTCTTCCTATCTAACAGTATATCACTTGTAAAAATCTATGCAGAAACGCGGTTGTATTAACATATTGAAAGTGGAGAGTTCTAAAACACTTCCAATTCCTTATTTTGCTTATAAGTGCGTAATGATTTCAGCTATCTTAACAAGCGATATACCGTTGAAAAGCTAATATGTCTTCCTATCCAACAGTACATCACTTGTAAAAATCTATGCAGAAACGCGGTTGTAAATATTAACATATTAAAAGTGGAGACTTCTAAAACACTTCCAATTTCTTATTTTGCTTATAAGTGCGTAACGGTTTCAGCTATCTTACCAAGCGATATTCCGTTGAACAGCTAATATGTCTTCCTATGTAACAGTATATCACTTGTAAAAATCTATGCGAAACGCGGTTGTATTAACATATTGAAAGTGGAGAGTTCTAAAACACTTCCAATTTCTTATTTTGCTTATAAGTGCGTAACGGTTTCAGCTATCTTAACAAGCGATATTCCCTTGAAAAGCTAATATGTCTTCCTATGTAACAGTATATCACTTGTAAAAATCTATGCAGAAACGCGGTTGTATTAACATATTGAAAGTGGAGACTTCTAAAACACTTCCAATTTCTTATTTTGCTTATAAGTGCGTAATGGTTTCAGATATCTTAACAAGCGATATACCGTTGAAAAGCTAATTTGTCTTCCTATCTAACAGTAATATCACTTGTAAAAATCTATGCAGAAACGCGGTTGTATTAACATATTGAAAGTGGAGACTTCTAAAACACTTTGAAAGTCTTATTTTGCTTATAAGTCCCTAATGGTTTCAGCATATACCGTTGAAAAGCAAATATGTCATCCTATCTAACCGTATACAATTTGTAAAAATCTATGCAGAAATGCTAAAACACTTTCAATTTTTTATTTTGCTTATAAGTGCGTAACGGTTTCAGCTATCTTAACCAACGATATACAGCTGAAAACCTAATATGTCTTCCTATCTAACAGTATATCACTTGTAAAAATCTATGCAGAAACGCGGTTGTATTAACATATTGAAAGTGGAGACTTCTAAAACACTTCCAATTTCTTATTTTGCTTATAACTGCGTAATGGTTTCAGCTATCTTAACAGGCGGCATACCGTTGAAAAGCTAATATGTCTTCCTATCTAACCGTATATAACCTGTAAAAATCTATGCAGAAATGCAGTTGTATTAACATATTGAATGTGGAGAGTTCTAAAACACTTCCAATTTCTTATTTTGCTTATAAGTGCGTAACGGTTTCAGCTATCTTAACAAGCGACATACCGCTGAAAACCTAATATGTCTTCCTATCTAACAGTATATCACTTGTAAAAATCTATGCAGAAACGCGGTTGTATTAACATATTGAAAGTGGAGAGTTCTAAAACACTTCCAATTCCTTATTTTGCTTATAAGTGCGTAATGATTTCAGCTATCTTAACAAGCGATATACCGTTGAAAAGCTAATATGTCTTCCTATCCAACAGTACATCACTTGTAAAAATCTATGCAGAAACGCGGTTGTAAATATTAACATATTAAAAGTGGAGACTTCTAAAACACTTCCAATTTCTTATTTTGCTTATAAGTGCGTAACGGTTTCAGCTATCTTACCAAGCGATATTCCGTTGAACAGCTAATATGTCTTCCTATGTAACAGTATATCACTTGTAAAAATCTATGCGAAACGCGGTTGTATTAACATATTGAAAGTGGAGAGTTCTAAAACACTTCCAATTTCTTATTTTGCTTATAAGTGCGTAACGGTTTCAGCTATCTTAACAAGCGATATTCCGTTGAAAAGCTAATATGTCTTCCTATGTAACAGTATATCACTTGTAAAAATCTATGCAGAAACGCGGTTGTATTAACATATTGAAAGTGGAGCCTTCTAAAACACCTCCAATTTCTTATTTTGCTTAAAAGTGCGTAATGGTTTCAGATATCTTAACAAGCGATATACAGTTGAAAAGCTAATTTGTCTTCCTATCTAACAGTAATATCACTTGTAAAAATATATGCAGAAACGCGGTTGTATTAACATATTGAAAGTGGAGACTTCTAAAACACTTTGAAAGTCTTATTTTGCTTATAAGTCCCTAATGGTTTCAGCATATACCGTTGAAAAGCAAATATGTCATCCTATCTAACCGTATACAATTTGTAAAAATCTATGCAGAAATGCTAAAACACTTTCAATTTTTTATTTTGCTTATAAGTGCGTAACGGTTTCAGCTATCTTAACCAACGATATACAGCTGAAAACCTTATATGTCTTCCTATCTAACAGTATATCACTTGTAAAAATCTATGCAGAAACGCGGTTGTATTAACATATTGAAAGTGGAGACTTCTAAAACACTTCCAATTTCTTATTTTGCTTATAACTGCGTAATGGTTTCAGCTATCTTAACAGGCGGCATACCGTTGAAAAGCTAATATGTCTTCCTATCTAACCGTATATAACCTGTAAAAATCTATGCAGAAATGCAGTTGTATTAACATATTGAATGTGGAGAGTTCTAAAACACTTCCAATTTCTTATTTTGCTTATAAGTGCGTAACGGTTTCAGCTATCTTAACAAGCGACATACCGCTGAAAACTTAATATGTCTTCCTATCTAACAGTATATCACTTGTAAAAATCTATGCAGAAACGCGGTTGTATTAACATATTGAAAGTGGAGAGTTCTAAAACACTTCCAATTCCTTATTTTGCTTATAAGTGCGTAATGATTTCAGCTATCTTAACAAGCGATATACCGTTGAAAAGCTAATATGTCTTCCTATCCAACAGTATATCACTTGTAAAAATCTATGCAGAAACGCGGTTGTATTAACATATTAAAAGTGGAGACTTCTAAAACACTTCCAATTTCTTATTTTGCTTATAAGTGCGTAACGGTTTCAGCTATCTTAACAAGCGATATTCCGTTGAAAAGCTAATATGTCTTCCTATGTAACAGTATATCACTTGTAAAAATCTATGCAGAAACGCGGTTGTATTAACATATTGAAAGTGGAAACTTCTAAAACACTTCCAATTTCTTATTTTGCTTATAAGTGCGTAACGGTTTCAGATATCTTAACAAGCGATATTCCGTTGAAAAGCTAATATGTCTTCCTATGTAACAGTATATCACTTGTAAAAATCTATGCAGAAACGCGGTTGTATTAACATATTGAAAGTGGAGACTTCTAAAACACTTCCAATTTCTTATTTTGCTTATAAGTGCGTAACGGTTTCAGCTATCTTAACAAGCGATATTCCGTTGAAAAGCTAATATGTCTTCCTATGTAACCGTATATCACTTGTAAAAATCTATGCAGAAACGCGGTTGTATTAACATATTGAAAGTGGAAACTTCTAAAACACTTCCAATTTCTTATTTTGCTTATAAGTGCGTAACGGTTTCAGATATCTTAACAAGCGATATTCCGTTGAAAAGCTAATATGTCTTCCTATGTAACAGTATATCACTTGTAAAAATCTATGCAGAAACGCGGTTGTATTAACATATTGAAAGTGGAGACTTCTAAAACACTTCCAATTTCTTATTTTGCTTATAAGTGCGTAATGGTTTCAGATATCTTAACAAGCGATATACCGTTGAAAAGCTAATTTGTCTTCCTATCTAACAGTAATATCACTTGTAAAAATCTATGCAGAAACGCGGTTGTATTAACATATTGAAAGTGGAGACTTCTAAAACACTTTGAAAGTCTTATTTTGCTTATAAGTCCCTAATGGTTTCAGCATATACCGTTGAAAAGCAAATATGTCATCCTATCTAACCGTATACAATTTGTAAAAATCTATGCAGAAATGCTAAAACACTTTCAATTTTTTATTTTGCTTATAAGTGCGTAACGGTTTCAGCTATCTTAACCAACGATATACAGCTGAAAACCTAATATGTCTTCCTATCTAACAGTATATCACTTGTAAAAATCTATGCAGAAACGCGGTTGTATTAACATATTGAAAGTGGAGACTTCTAAAACACTTCCAATTTCTTATTTTGCTTATAACTGCGTAATGGTTTCAGCTATCTTAACAGGCGGCATACCGTTGAAAAGCTAATATGTCTTCCTATCTAACCGTATATAACCTGTAAAAATCTATGCAGAAATGCAGTTGTATTAACATATTGAATGTGGAGAGTTCTAAAACACTTCCAATTTCTTATTTTGCTTATAAGTGCGTAACGGTTTCAGCTATCTTAACAAGCGACATACCGCTGAAAACCTAATATGTCTTCCTATCTAACAGTATATCACTTGTAAAAATCTATGCAGAAACGCGGTTGTATTAACATATTGAAAGTGGAGAGTTCTAAAACACTTCCAATTCCTTATTTTGCTTATAAGTGCGTAATGATTTCAGCTATCTTAACAAGCGATATACCGTTGAAAAGCTAATATGTCTTCCTATCCAACAGTACATCACTTGTAAAAATCTATGCAGAAACGCGGTTGTAAACATTAACATATTAAAAGTGGAGACTTCTAAAACACTTCCAATTTCTTATTTTGCTTATAAGTGCGTAACGGTTTCAGCTATCTTACCAAGCGATATTCCGTTGAACAGCTAATATGTCTTCCTATGTAACAGTATATCACTTGTAAAAATCTATGCGAAACGCGGTTGTATTAACATATTGAAAGTGGAGAGTTCTAAAACACTTCCAATTTCTTATTTTGCTTATAAGTGCGTAACGGTTTCAGCTATCTTAACAAGCGATATTCCGTTGAAAAGCTAATATGTCTTCCTATGTAACAGTATATCACTTGTAAAAATCTATGCAGAAACGCGGTTGTATTAACATATTGAAAGTGGAGACTTCTAAAACACTTCCAATTTCTTATTTTGCTTATAAGTGCGTAATGGTTTCAGATATCTTAACAAGCGATATACCGTTGAAAAGCTAATTTGTCTTCCTATCTAACAGTAATATCACTTGTAAAAATATATGCAGAAACGCGGTTGTATTAACATATTGAAAGTGGAGACTTCTAAAACACTTTGAAAGTCTTATTTTGCTTATAAGTCCCTAATGGTTTCAGCATATACCGTTGAAAAGCAAATATGTCATCCTATCTAACCGTATACAATTTGTAAAAATCTATGCAGAAATGCTAAAACACTTTCAATTTTTTATTTTGCTTATAAGTGCGTAACGGTTTCAGCTATCTTAACCAACGATATACAGCTGAAAACCTTATATGTCTTCCTATCTAACAGTATATCACTTGTAAAAATCTATGCAGAAACGCGGTTGTATTAACATATTGAAAGTGGAGACTTCTAAAACACTTCCAATTTCTTATTTTGCTTATAACTGCGTAATGGTTTCAGCTATCTTAACAGGCGGCATACCGTTGAAAAGCTAATATGTCTTCCTATCTAACCGTATATAACCTGTAAAAATCTATGCAGAAATGCAGTTGTATTAACATATTGAATGTGGAGAGTTCTAAAACACTTCCAATTTCTTATTTTGCTTATAAGTGCGTAACGGTTTCAGCTATCTTAACAAGCGACATACCGCTGAAAACTTAATATGTCTTCCTATCTAACAGTATATCACTTGTAAAAATCTACGCAGAAACGCGGTTGTATTAACATATTGAAAGTGGAGAGTTCTAAAACACTTCCAATTCCTTATTTTGCTTATAAGTGCGTAATGATTTCAGCTATCTTAACAAGCGATATACCGTTGAAAAGCTAATATGTCTTCCTATCCAACAGTATATCACTTGTAAAAATCTATGCAGAAACGCGGTTGTATTAACATATTAAAAGTGGAGACTTCTAAAACACTTCCAATTTCTTATTTTGCTTATAAGTGCGTAACGGTTTCAGCTATCTTAACAAGCGATATTCCGTTGAAAAGCTAATATGTCTTCCTATGTAACAGTATATCACTTGTAAAAATCTATGCAGAAACGCGGTTGTATTAACATATTGAAAGTGGAAACTTCTAAAACACTTCCAATTTCTTATTTTGCTTATAAGTGCGTAACGGTTTCAGATATCTTAACAAGCGATATTCCGTTGAAAAGCTAATATGTCTTCCTATGTAACAGTATATCACTTGTAAAAATCTATGCAGAAACGCGGTTGTATTAACATATTGAAAGTGGAAACTTCTAAAACACTTCCAATTTCTTATTTTGCTTATAAGTGCGTAACGGTTTCAGCTATCTTAACAAGCGATATTCCGTTGAAAAGCTAATATGTCTTCCTATGTAACCGTATATCACTTGTAAAAATCTATGCAGAAACGCGGTTGTATTAACATATTGAAAGTGGAAACTTCTAAAACACTTCCAATTTCTTATTTTGCTTATAAGTGCGTAACGGTTTCAGCTATCTTAACAAACGATATACCGTTGAAAAGCTAATATGTCTTCCTATCTAACCGTATATAACCTGTAAAAATCTATGCAGAAATGCAGTTGTATTAACATATTGAATGTGGAGAGTTCTAAAACACTTCCAATTTCTTATTTTGCTTATAAGTGCGTAACGGTTTCAGCTATCTTAACAAGCGACATACCGCTGAAAACTTAATATGTCTTCCTATCTAACAGTATATCACTTGTAAAAATCTATGCAGAAACGCGGTTGTATTAACATATTAAAAGTGGAGACTTCTAAAACACTTCCAATTTCTTATTTTGCTTATAAGTGCGTAACGGTTTCAGC
Organism: Merzomyia westermanni; assembly: GCA_949987695.1. NCBI lineage: Eukaryota > Metazoa > Arthropoda > Insecta > Diptera > Tephritidae > Merzomyia > Merzomyia westermanni. The sequence continues at coordinate 136,784,127 of OX465292.1, forward strand.
TATCTTAACAAGCGATATTCCGTTGAAAAGCTAATATGTCTTCCTATGTAACAGTATATCACTTGTAAAAATCTATGCAGAAACGCGGTTGTATTAACATATTGAAAGTGGAAACTTCTAAAACACTTCCAATTTCTTATTTTGCTTATAAGTGCGTAACGGTTTCAGATATCTTAACAAGCGATATTCCGTTGAAAAGCTAATATGTCTTCCTATGTAACAGTATATCACTTGTAAAAATCTATGCAGAAACGCGGTTGTATTAACATATTGAAAGTGGAAACTTCTAAAACACTTCCAATTTCTTATTTTGCTTATAAGTGCGTAACGGTTTCAGCTATCTTAACAAGCGATATTCCGTTGAAAAGCTAATATGTCTTCCTATGTAACCGTATATCACTTGTAAAAATCTATGCAGAAACGCGGTTGTATTAACATATTGAAAGTGGAAACTTCTAAAACACTTCCAATTTCTTATTTTGCTTATAAGTGCGTAACGGTTTCAGCTATCTTAACAAACGATATACCGTTGAAAAGCTAATATGTCTTCCTATCTAACCGTATATAACCTGTAAAAATCTATGCAGAAATGCAGTTGTATTAACATATTGAATGTGGAGAGTTCTAAAACACTTCCAATTTCTTATTTTGCTTATAAGTGCGTAACGGTTTCAGCTATCTTAACAAGCGACATACCGCTGAAAACTTAATATGTCTTCCTATCTAACAGTATATCACTTGTAAAAATCTATGCAGAAACGCGGTTGTATTAACATATTGAAAGTGGAGAGTTCTAAAACACTTCCAATTCCTTATTTTGCTTATAAGTGCGTAATGATTTCAGCTATCTTAACAAGCGATATACCGTTGAAAAGCTAATATGTCTTCCTATCCAACAGTATATCACTTGTAAAAATCTATGCAGAAACGCGGTTGTATTAACATATTAAAAGTGGAGACTTCTAAAACACTTCCAATTTCTTATTTTGCTTATAAGTGCGTAACGGTTTCAGCTATCTTAACAAGCGATATTCCGTTGAAAAGCTAATATGTCTTCCTATGTAACAGTATATCACTTGTAAAAATCTATGCAGAAACGCGGTTGTATTAACATATTGAAAGTGGAAACTTCTAAAACACTTCCAATTTCTTATTTTGCTTATAAGTGCGTAACGGTTTCAGATATCTTAACAAGCGATATTCCGTTGAAAAGCTAATATGTCTTCCTATGTAACAGTATATCACTTGTAAAAATCTATGCAGAAACGCGGTTGTATTAACATATTGAAAGTGGAGACTTCTAAAACACTTCCAATTTCTTATTTTGCTTATAAGTGCGTAACGGTTTCAGCTATCTTAACAAGCGATATTCCGTTGAAAAGCTAATATGTCTTCCTATGTAACCGTATATCACTTGTAAAAATCTATGCAGAAACGCGGTTGTATTAACATATTGAAAGTGGAAACTTCTAAAACACTTCCAATTTCTTATTTTGCTTATAAGTGCGTAACGGTTTCAGATATCTTAACAAGCGATATTCCGTTGAAAAGCTAATACGTCTTCCTATGTAACAGTATATCACTTGTAAAAATCTATGCAGAAACGCGGTTGTATTAACATATTGAAAGTGGAGACTTCTAAAACACTTCCAATTTCTTATTTTGCTTATAAGTGCGTAACGGTTTCAGCTATCTTAACAAACGATATACCGTTGAAAAGCTAATATGTCTTCCTATCTAACAGTATATCACTTGTAAAAATCTATGCAGAAACGCGGTTGTATTAACATATTGAAAGTGGAGAGTTCTAAAACACTTCCAATTTCTTATTTTGCTTATAACTGCGTAATGGTTTCAGCTATCTTAACAAGCGATATGCCGTTGAAAAGCTAATATGTCTTCCTATCTAACAGTATATCACTTGTAAAAATCTATGCAGAAACGCGGTTGTATTAACATATTGAAAGTGGAGACTTCTAAACCTCCTTCAATTTCTTTTTTAGCTTATAAGTGCGTAATGATTTCAGCTATCTTAACAAGCGATATACCGTTGAAAAGCTAATATGTCTTCCTATCCAACAGTATATCACTTGTAAAAATCTATGCAGAAACGCGGTTGTATTAACATATTAAAAGTGGAGACTTCTAAAACACTTCCAATTTCTTATTTTGCTTATAAGTGCGTAACGGTTTCAGCTATCTTAACAAGCGATATAACGCTGAAAAGCTAATATGTCTTCCTATCTAACAGTATATAACTTGTACAAATCTATGCAGAAATGGTGGTGCGTTAACATATTGAAAGTGGAGACTTCTAAAACACTTTGAAATTCTTATTTTGCTTATAAGTCCGTAATGGTTTCAGCATATACCGTTGAAAAGCAAATATGTCATCCTATCTAACCGTATATAATTTGTAAAAATCTATGCAGAAATGCTAAAACACTTTCAATTTTTTATTTAGCTTATAAGTGCGTAACGGTTTTAGCTATCTTAACAAGCGATATACCGCTGAAAAGCTAATATGTCTTCATATCAAACAGTATATCACTTGTACAAATCTATGCAGAAACGCGGTTGTATTAACATATTGAAAGTGGAGAGTTCTAAAACACTTCCAATTTCTTATTTTGCTTATAAGTGCGTAACGGGTTCAGCTATCTTAACAAGCGATATAACGCTGAAAAGCTAATATGTCTTCCTATCAAACAGTATATCACTTGTACAAATCTATGCAGAAACGCGGTTGTATTAACATATTGAAAGTGGAGACTTCTAAAACACTTCCAATTTCTTATTTTGCTTATAACTGCGTAACGGTTGTATTAACATATTAAAAGTGGAGACTTCTAAAACACTTCCAATTTCTTATTTTGCTTATAAGTGCGTAACGGTTTCAGCTATCTTAACAAGCGATATTCCGTTGAAAAGCTAATATGTCTTCCTATGTAACAGTATATCACTTGTAAAAATCTATGCAGAAACGCGGTTGTATTAACATATTGAAAGTGGAAACTTCTAAAACACTTCCAATTTCTTATTTTGCTTATAAGTGCGTAACGGTTTCAGATATCTTAACAAGCGATATTCCGTTGAAAAGCTAATATGTCTTCCTATGTAACAGTATATCACTTGTAAAAATCTATGCAGAAACGCGGTTGTATTAACATATTGAAAGTGGAGACTTCTAAAACACTTCCAATTTCTTATTTTGCTTATAAGTGCGTAATGGTTTCAGCTATCTTAACAAGCGATATACCGTTGAAAAGCTAATATGTATTCCTATCCAACAGTATATCACTTGTAAAAATCTATGCAGAAACGCGGTTGTATTAACATATTGAAAGTGGAAACTTCTAAAACACTTCCAATTTCTTATTTTGCTTATAAGTGCGTAACGGTTTCAGCTATCTTAACAAACGATATACCGTTGAAAAGCTAATATGTCTTCCTATCTAACAGTATATCACTTGTAAAAATCTATGCAGAAACGCGGTTGTATTAACATATTGAAAGTGGAAACTTCTAAAACACTTCCAATTTCTTATTTTGCTTATAAGTGCGTAACGGTTTCAGCTATCTTAACAAGCGATATTCCGTTGAAAAGCTAATATGTCTTCCTATGTAACAGTATATCACTTGTAAAAATCTATGCAGAAACGCGGTTGTATTAACATATTGAAAGTGGAGAGTTCTAAAACACTTCCAAATTCTTATTTTGCTTATAACTGCGTAATGGTTTCAGCTATCTTAACAAGCGATATGCCGTTGAAAAGCTAATATGTCTTCCTATCTAACAGTATATCACTTGTAAAAATCTATGCAGAAACGCGGTTGTATTAACATATTGAAAGTGGAGACTTCTAAACCTCTTTCAATTTCTTTTTTAGCTTATAAGTGCGTAATGATTTCAGCTATCTTAACAAGCGATATACCGTTGAAAAGCTAATATGTCTTCCTATCCAACAGTATATCACTTGTAAAAATCTATGCAGAAACGCGGTTGTATTAACATATTGAAAGTGGAGACTTCTAAACCTCTTTCAATTTCTTTTTTAGCTTATAAGTGCGTAATGATTTCAGCTATCTTAACAAGCGATATACCGTTGAAAAGCTAATATGTCTTCCTATCCAACAGTATATCACTTGTAAAAATCTATGCAGAAACGCGGTTGTATTAACATATTAAAAGTGGAGACTTCTAAAACACTTCCAATTTCTTATTTTGCTTATAAGTGCGTAACGGTTTCAGCTATCTTAACAAGCGATATAACGATGAAAAGCTAATATGTCTTCCTATCTAACAGTATATAACTTGTACAAATCTATGCAGAAATGGTGGTGCGTTAACATATTGAAAGTGGAGAGTTCTAAAACACTTCCAAATTCTTATTTTGCTTATAACTGCGTAATGGTTTCAGCTATCTTAACAAGCGATATGCCGTTGAAAAGCTAATATGTCTTCCTATCTAACAGTATATCACTTGTAAAAATCTATGCAGAAACGCGGTTGTATTAACATATTGAAAGTGGAGACTTCTAAACCTCTTTCAATTTCTTTTTTAGCTTATAAGTGCGTAATGATTTCAGCTATCTTAACAAGCGATATACCGTTGAAAAGCTAATATGTCTTCCTATCCAACAGTATATCACTTGTAAAAATCTATGCAGAAACGCGGTTGTATTAACATATTAAAAGTGGAGACTTCTAAAACACTTCCAATTTCTTATTTTGCTTATAAGTGCGTAACGGTTTCAGCTATCTTAACAAGCGATATACCGTTGAAAAGCTAATATGTCTTCCTATCCAACAGTATATCACTTGTAAAAATCTATGCAGAAACGCGGTTGTATTAACATATTAAAAGTGGAGACTTCTAAAACACTTCCAATTTCTTATTTTGCTTATAAGTGCGTAATGATTTCAGCTATCTTAACAAGCGATATACCGTTGAAAAGCTAATATGTCTTCCTATCCAACAGTATATCACTTGTAAAAATCTATGCAGAAACGCGGTTGTATTAACATATTAAAAGTGGAGACTTCTAAAACACTTCCAATTTCTTATTTTGCTTATAAGTGCGTAACGGTTTCAGCTATCTTAACAAGCGATATAACGATGAAAAGCTAATATGTCTTCCTATCTAACAGTATATAACTTGTACAAATCTATGCAGAAATGGTGGTGCGTTAACATATTGAAAGTGGAGACTTCTAAAACACTTTGAAATTCTTATTTTGCTTATAAGTCCGTAATGGTTTCAGCATATACCGTTGAAAAGCAAATATGTCATCCTATCTAACCGTATATAATTTGTAAAAATCTATGCAGAAATGCTAAAACACTTTCAATTTTTTATTTAGCTTATAAGTGCGTAACGGTTTTAGCTATCTTAACAAGCGATATACCGCTGAAAAGCTAATATGTCTTCATATCTAACAGTATATCACTTGTAAAAATCTATGCAGAAACCCGGTTGTATTAACATATTGAAAGTGGAGAGTTCTAAAACACTTCCAATTTCTTATTTTGCTTATAAGTGCGTAACGGGTTCAGCTATCTTAACAAGCGATATAACGCTGAAAAGCTAATATGTCTTCCTATCAAACAGTATATCACTTGTACAAATCTATGCAGAAACGCGGTTGTATTAACATATTGAAAGTGGAGACTTCTAAAACACTTCCAATTTCTTATTTTGCTTATAACTGCGTAATGGTTTCAGCTATCTTAACAGGCGGCATACCGTTGAAAAGCTAATATGTCTTCCTATCTAACCGTATATAACCTGTAAAAATCTATGCAGAAATGCAGTTGTATTAACATATTGAATGTGGAGAGTTCTAAAACACTTCCAATTTCTTATTTTGCTTATAAGTGCGTAACGGTTTCAGCTATCTTAACAAGCGATATAACGCTGAAAAGCTAATATGTCTTCCTATCTAACATTATATAACTTGTACAAATCTATGCAGAAATGGTGGTGCGTTAACATATTGAAAGTGGAGACTTCTAAAACACTTTGAAATTCTTATTTTGCTTATAAGTCCGTAATGGTTTCAGCATATACCGTTGAAAGGCAAATATGTCATCCTATCTAACCGTATATAATTTGTAAAAATCTATGCAGAAATGCTAAAACACTTTCAATTTTTTATTTAGCTTATAAGTGCGTAACGGTTTTAGCTATCTTAACAAGCGATATACCGCTGAAAAGCTAATATGTCTTCCTATCAAACAGTATATCACTTGTACAAATCTATGCAGAAACGCGGTTGTATTAACATATTGAATGTGGAGAGTTCTAAAACACTTCCAATTTCTTATTTTGCTTATAACTGCGTAATGGTTTCAGCTATCTTAACAGGCGGCATACCGTTGAAAAGCTAATATGTCTTCCTATGTAACCGTATATAACCTGTAAAAATCTATGCAGAAATGCAGTTGTATTAACATATTGAATGTGGAGAGTTCTAAAACACTTCCAATTTCTTATTTTGCTTATAAGTGCGTAACGGTTTCAGCTATCTTAACAAGCGACATACCGCTGAAAACCTAATATGTCTTCCTATCTAACAGTATATCACTTGTAAAAATCTATGCAGAAACGCGGTTGTATTAACATATTGAAAGTGGAGAGTTCTAAAACACTTCCAATTCCTTATTTTGCTTATAAGTGCGTAATGATTTCAGCTATCTTAACAAGCGATATACCGTTGAAAAGCTAATATGTCTTCCTATCCAACAGTACATCACTTGTAAAAATCTATGCAGAAACGCGGTTGTAAATATTAACATATTAAAAGTGGAGACTTCTAAAACACTTCCAATTTCTTATTTTGCTTATAAGTGCGTAACGGTTTCAGCTATCTTACCAAGCGATATTCCGTTGAACAGCTAATATGTCTTCCTATGTAACAGTATATCACTTGTAAAAATCTATGCGAAACGCGGTTGTATTAACATATTGAAAGTGGAGAGTTCTAAAACACTTCCAATTTCTTATTTTGCTTATAAGTGCGTAACGGTTTCAGCTATCTTAACAAGCGATATTCCCTTGAAAAGCTAATATGTCTTCCTATGTAACAGTATATCACTTGTAAAAATCTATGCAGAAACGCGGTTGTATTAACATATTGAAAGTGGAGACTTCTAAAACACTTCCAATTTCTTATTTTGCTTATAAGGCGTAATGGTTTCAGATATCTTAACAAGCGATATACCGTTGAAAAGCTAATTTGTCTTCCTATCTAACAGTAATATCACTTGTAAAAATCTATGCAGAAACGCGGTTGTATTAACATATTGAAAGTGGAGACTTCTAAAACACTTTGAAAGTCTTATTTTGCTTATAAGTCCCTAATGGTTTCAGCATATACCGTTGAAAAGCAAATATGTCATCCTATCTAACCGTATACAATTTGTAAAAATCTATGCAGAAATGCTAAAACACTTTCAATTTTTTATTTTGCTTATAAGTGCGTAACGGTTTCAGCTATCTTAACCAACGATATACAGCTGAAAACCTAATATGTCTTCCTATCTAACAGTATATCACTTGTAAAAATCTATGCAGAAACGCGGTTGTATTAACATATTGAATGTGGAGAGTTCTAAAACACTTCCAATTTCTTATTTTGCTTATAACTGCGTAATGGTTTCAGCTATCTTAACAGGCGGCATACCGTTGAAAAGCTAATATGTCTTCCTATCTAACCGTATATAACCTGTAAAAATCTATGCAGAAATGCAGTTGTATTAACATATTGAATGTGGAGAGTTCTAAAACACTTCCAATTTCTTATTTTGCTTATAAGTGCGTAACGGTTTCAGCTATCTTAACAAGCGACATACCGCTGAAAACCTAATATGTCTTCCTATCTAACAGTATATCACTTGTAAAAATCTATGCAGAAACGCGGTTGTATTAACATATTGAAAGTGGAGAGTTCTAAAACACTTCCAATTCCTTATTTTGCTTATAAGTGCGTAATGATTTCAGCTATCTTAACAAGCGATATACCGTTGAAAAGCTAATATGTCTTCCTATCCAACAGTACATCACTTGTAAAAATCTATGCAGAAACGCGGTTGTAAATATTAACATATTAAAAGTGGAGACTTCTAAAACACTTCCAATTTCTTATTTTGCTTATAAGTGCGTAACGGTTTCAGCTATCTTACCAAGCGATATTCCGTTGAACAGCTAATATGTCTTCCTATGTAACAGTATATCACTTGTAAAAATCTATGCGAAACGCGGTTGTATTAACATATTGAAAGTGGAGAGTTCTAAAACACTTCCAATTTCTTATTTTGCTTATAAGTGCGTAACGGTTTCAGCTATCTTAACAAGCGATATTCCGTTGAAAAGCTAATATGTCTTCCTATGTAACAGTATATCACTTGTAAAAATCTATGCAGAAACGCGGTTGTATTAACATATTGAAAGTGGAGAGTTCTAAAACACTTCCAATTTCTTATTTTGCTTATAACTGCGTAATGGTTTCAGCTATCTTAACAAGCGATATGCCGTTGAAAAGCTAATATGTCTTCCTATCTAACAGTATATCACTTGTAAAAATCTATGCAGAAACGCGGTTGTATTAACATATTGAAAGTGGAGACTTCTAAACCTCTTTCAATTTCTTTTTTAGCTTATAAGTGCGTAATGATTTCAGCTATCTTAACAAGCGATATACCGTTGAAAAGCTAATATGTCTTCCTATCCAACAGTATATCACTTGTAAAAATCTATGCAGAAACGCGGTTGTATTAACATATTAAAAGTGGAGACTTCTAAAACACTTCCAATTTCTTATTTTGCTTATAAGTGCGTAACGGTTTCAGCTATCTTAACAAGCGATATAACGATGAAAAGCTAATATGTCTTCCTATCTAACAGTATATAACTTGTACAAATCTATGCAGAAATGGTGGTGCGTTAACATATTGAAAGTGGAGACTTCTAAAACACTTTGAAATTCTTATTTTGCTTATAAGTCCGTAATGGTTTCAGCATATACCGTTGAAAAGCAAATATGTCATCCTATCCAACAGTACATCACTTGTAAAAATCTATGCAGAAACGCGGTTGTAAATATTAACATATTAAAAGTGGAGACTTCTAAAACACTTCCAATTTCTTATTTTGCTTATAAGTGCGTAACGGTTTCAGCTATCTTACCAAGCGATATTCCGTTGAACAGCTAATATGTCTTCCTATGTAACAGTATATCACTTGTAAAAATCTATGCGAAACGCGGTTGTATTAACATATTGAAAGTGGAGAGTTCTAAAACACTTCCAATTTCTTATTTTGCTTATAAGTGCGTAACGGTTTCAGCTATCTTAACAAGCGATATTCCCTTGAAAAGCTAATATGTCTTCCTATGTAACAGTATATCACTTGTAAAAATCTATGCAGAAACGCGGTTGTATTAACATATTGAAAGTGGAGACTTCTAAAACACTTCCAATTTCTTATTTTGCTTATAAGGCGTAATGGTTTCAGATATCTTAACAAGCGATATACCGTTGAACAGCTAATATGTCTTCCGATGTAACAGTATATCACTTGTAAAAATCTATGCGAAACGCGGTTGTATTAACATATTGAAAGTGGAGAGTTCTAAAACACTTCCAATTCCTTATTTTGCTTATAAGTGCGTAATGATTTCAGCTATCTTAACAAGCGATATACCGTTGAAAAGCTAATATGTCTTCCTATCCAACAGTACATCACTTGTAAAAATCTATGCAGAAACGCGGTTGTAAATATTAACATATTAAAAGTGGAGACTTCTAAAACACTTCCAATTTCTTATTTTGCTTATAAGTGCGTAACGGTTTCAGCTATCTTACCAAGCGATATTCCGTTGAACAGCTAATATGTCTTCCTATGTAACAGTATATCACTTGTAAAAATCTATGCGAAACGCGGTTGTATTAACATATTGAAAGTGGAGAGTTCTAAAACACTTCCAATTTCTTATTTTGCTTATAAGTGCGTAACGGTTTCAGCTATCTTAACAAGCGATATTCCCTTGAAAAGCTAATATGTCTTCCTATGTAACAGTATATCACTTGTAAAAATCTATGCAGAAACGCGGTTGTATTAACATATTGAAAGTGGAGACTTCTAAAACACTTCCAATTTCTTATTTTGCTTATAAGGCGTAATGGTTTCAGATATCTTAACAAGCGATATACCGTTGAAAAGCTAATTTGTCTTCCTATCTAACAGTAATATCACTTGTAAAAATCTATGCAGAAACGCGGTTGTATTAACATATTGAAAGTGGAGACTTCTAAAACACTTTGAAAGTCTTATTTTGCTTATAAGTCCCTAATGGTTTCAGCATATACCGTTGAAAAGCAAATATGTCATCCTATCTAACCGTATACAATTTGTAAAAATCTATGCAGAAATGCTAAAACACTTTCAATTTTTTATTTTGCTTATAAGTGCGTAACGGTTTCAGCTATCTTAACCAACGATATACAGCTGAAAACCTAATATGTCTTCCTATCTAACAGTATATCACTTGTAAAAATCTATGCAGAAACGCGGTTGTATTAACATATTGAAAGTGGAGAGTTCTAAAACACTTCCAATTCCTTATTTTGCTTATAAGTGCGTAATGATTTCAGCTATCTTAACAAGCGATATACCGTTGAAAAGCTAATATGTCTTCCTATCCAACAGTATATCACTTGTAAAAATCTATGCAGAAACGCGGTTGTAAATATTAACATATTAAAAGTGGAGACTTCTAAAACACTTCCAATTTCTTATTTTGCTTATAAGTGCGTAACGGTTTCAGCTATCTTACCAAGCGATATTCCGTTGAACAGCTAATATGTCTTCCTATGTAACAGTATATCACTTGTAAAAATCTATGCGAAACGCGGTTGTATTAACATATTGAAAGTGGAGAGTTCTAAAACACTTCCAATTTCTTATTTTGCTTATAAGTGCGTAACGGTTTCAGCTATCTTAACAAGCGATATTCCGTTGAAAAGCTAATATGTCTTCCTATGTAACAGTATATCACTTGTAAAAATCTATGCAGAAACGCGGTTGTATTAACATATTGAAAGTGGAGAGTTCTAAAACACTTCCAATTTCTTATTTTGCTTATAACTGCGTAATGGTTTCAGCTATCTTAACAAGCGATATGCCGTTGAAAAGCTAATATGTCTTCCTATCTAACAGTATATCACTTGTAAAAATCTATGCAGAAACGCGGTTGTATTAACATATTGAAAGTGGAGACTTCTAAACCTCTTTCAATTTCTTTTTTAGCTTATAAGTGCGTAATGATTTCAGCTATCTTAACAAGCGATATACCGTTGAAAAGCTAATATGTCTTCCTATCCAACAGTATATCACTTGTAAAAATCTATGCAGAAACGCGGTTGTATTAACATATTAAAAGTGGAGACTTCTAAAACACTTCCAATTTCTTATTTTGCTTATAAGTGCGTAACGGTTTCAGCTATCTTAACAAGCGATATAACGATGAAAAGCTAATATGTCTTCCTATCTAACAGTATATAACTTGTACAAATCTATGCAGAAATGGTGGTGCGTTAACATATTGAAAGTGGAGACTTCTAAAACACTTTGAAATTCTTATTTTGCTTATAAGTCCGTAATGGTTTCAGCATATACCGTTGAAAAGCAAATATGTCATCCTATCTAACCGTATATAATTTGTAAAAATCTATGCAGAAATGCTAAAACACTTTCAATTTTTTATTTAGCTTATAAGTGCGTAACGGTTTTAGCTATCTTAACAAGCGATATACCGCTGAAAAGCTAATATGTCTTCATATCTAACAGTATATCACTTGTAAAAATCTATGCAGAAACCCGGTTGTATTAACATATTGAAAGTGGAGAGTTCTAAAACACTTCCAATTTCTTATTTTGCTTATAAGTGCTTAACGGGTTCAGCTATCTTAACAAGCGATATAACGCTGAAAAGCTAATATGTCTTCCTATCAAACAGTATATCACTTGTACAAATCTATGCAGAAACGCGGTTGTATTAACATATTGAAAGTGGAGACTTCTAAAACACTTCCAATTTCTTATTTTGCTTATAAGTGCGTAACGGTTTCAGCTATCTTAACAAGCGACATACCGCTGAAAACCTAATATGTCTTCCTATCTAACAGTATATCACTTGTAAAAATCTATGCAGAAACGCGGTTGTATTAACATATTGAAAGTGGAGACTTCTAAAACACTTCCAATTTCTTATTTTGCTTATAACTGCGTAATGGTTTCAGCTATCTTAACAGGCGGCATACCGTTGAAAAGCTAATATGTCTTCCTATCTAACCGTATATAACCTGTAAAAATCTATGCAGAAATGCAGTTGTATTAACATATTGAAAGTGGAGACTTCTAAAACACTTCCAATTTCTTATTTTGCTTATAACTGCGTAATGGTTTCAGCTATCTTAACAGGCGGCATACCGTTGAAAAGCTAATATGTCTTCCTATCTAACCGTATATAACCTGTAAAAATCTATGCAGAAATGCAGTTGTATTAACATATTGAATGTGGAGAGTTCTAAAACACTTCCAATTTCTTATTTTGCTTATAAGTGCGTAACGGTTTCAGCTATCTTAACAAGCGACATACCGCTGAAAACCTAATATGTCTTCCTATCTAACAGTATATCACTTGTAAAAATCTATGCAGAAACGCGGTTGTATTAACATATTGAAAGTGGAGAGTTCTAAAACACTTCCAATTCCTTATTTTGCTTATAAGTGCGTAATGATTTCAGCTATCTTAACAAGCGATATACCGTTGAAAAGCTAATATGTCTTCCTATCCAACAGTACATCACTTGTAAAAATCTATGCAGAAACGCGGTTGTAAATATTAACATATTAAAAGTGGAGACTTCTAAAACACTTTGAAATTCTTATTTTGCTTATAAGTCCGTAATGGTTTCAGCATATACCGTTGAAAAGCAAATATGTCATCCTATCCAACAGTACATCACTTGTAAAAATCTATGCAGAAACGCGGTTGTAAATATTAACATATTAAAAGTGGAGACTTCTAAAACACTTCCAATTTCTTATTTTGCTTATAAGTGCGTAACGGTTTCAGCTATCTTACCAAGCGATATTCCGTTGAACAGCTAATATGTCTTCCTATGTAACAGTATATCACTTGTAAAAATCTATGCGAAACGCGGTTGTATTAACATATTGAAAGTGGAGAGTTCTAAAACACTTCCAATTTCTTATTTTGCTTATAAGTGCGTAACGGTTTCAGCTATCTTAACAAGCGATATTCCCTTGAAAAGCTAATATGTCTTCCTATGTAACAGTATATCACTTGTAAAAATCTATGCAGAAACGCGGTTGTATTAACATATTGAAAGTGGAGACTTCTAAAACACTTCCAATTTCTTATTTTGCTTATAAGGCGTAATGGTTTCAGATATCTTAACAAGCGATATACCGTTGAACAGCTAATATGTCTTCCTATGTAACAGTATATCACTTGTAAAAATCTATGCGAAACGCGGTTGTATTAACATATTGAAAGTGGAGAGTTCTAAAACACTTCCAATTCCTTATTTTGCTTATAAGTGCGTAATGATTTCAGCTATCTTAACAAGCGATATACCGTTGAAAAGCTAATATGTCTTCCTATCCAACAGTACATCACTTGTAAAAATCTATGCAGAAACGCGGTTGTAAATATTAACATATTAAAAGTGGAGACTTCTAAAACACTTCCAATTTCTTATTTTGCTTATAAGTGCGTAACGGTTTCAGCTATCTTACCAAGCGATATTCCGTTGAACAGCTAATATGTCTTCCTATGTAACAGTATATCACTTGTAAAAATCTATGCGAAACGCGGTTGTATTAACATATTGAAAGTGGAGAGTTCTAAAACACTTCCAATTTCTTATTTTGCTTATAAGTGCGTAACGGTTTCAGCTATCTTAACAAGCGATATTCCCTTGAAAAGCTAATATGTCTTCCTATGTAACAGTATATCACTTGTAAAAATCTATGCAGAAACGCGGTTGTATTAACATATTGAAAGTGGAGACTTCTAAAACACTTCCAATTTCTTATTTTGCTTATAAGGCGTAATGGTTTCAGATATCTTAACAAGCGATATACCGTTGAAAAGCTAATTTGTCTTCCTATCTAACAGTAATATCACTTGTAAAAATCTATGCAGAAACGCGGTTGTATTAACATATTGAAAGTGGAGACTTCTAAAACACTTTGAAAGTCTTATTTTGCTTATAAGTCCCTAATGGTTTCAGCATATACCGTTGAAAAGCAAATATGTCATCCTATCTAACCGTATACAATTTGTAAAAATCTATGCAGAAATGCTAAAACACTTTCAATTTTTTATTTTGCTTATAAGTGCGTAACGGTTTCAGCTATCTTAACCAACGATATACAGCTGAAAACCTAATATGTCTTCCTATCTAACAGTATATCACTTGTAAAAATCTATGCAGAAACGCGGTTGTATTAACATATTGAAAGTGGAGAGTTCTAAAACACTTCCAATTCCTTATTTTGCTTATAAGTGCGTAATGATTTCAGCTATCTTAACAAGCGATATACCGTTGAAAAGCTAATATGTCTTCCTATCCAACAGTACATCACTTGTAAAAATCTATGCAGAAACGCGGTTGTAAATATTAACATATTAAAAGTGGAGACTTCTAAAACACTTCCAATTTCTTATTTTGCTTATAAGTGCGTAACGGTTTCAGCTATCTTACCAAGCGATATTCCGTTGAACAGCTAATATGTCTTCCTATGTAACAGTATATCACTTGTAAAAATCTATGCGAAACGCGGTTGTATTAACATATTGAAAGTGGAGAGTTCTAAAACACTTCCAATTTCTTATTTTGCTTATAAGTGCGTAACGGTTTCAGCTATCTTAACAAGCGATATTCCGTTGAAAAGCTAATATGTCTTCCTATGTAACAGTATATCACTTGTAAAAATCTATGCAGAAACGCGGTTGTATTAACATATTGAAAGTGGAGAGTTCTAAAACACTTCCAATTTCTTATTTTGCTTATAACTGCGTAATGGTTTCAGCTATCTTAACAAGCGATATGCCGTTGAAAAGCTAATATGTCTTCCTATCTAACAGTATATCACTTGTAAAAATCTATGCAGAAACGCGGTTGTATTAACATATTGAAAGTGGAGACTTCTAAACCTCTTTCAATTTCTTTTTTAGCTTATAAGTGCGTAATGATTTCAGCTATCTTAACAAGCGATATACCGTTGAAAAGCTAATATGTCTTCCTATCCAACAGTATATCACTTGTAAAAATCTATGCAGAAACGCGGTTGTATTAACATATTAAAAGTGGAGACTTCTAAAACACTTCCAATTTCTTATTTTGCTTATAAGTGCGTAACGGTTTCAGCTATCTTAACAAGCGATATAACGATGAAAAGCTAATATGTCTTCCTATCTAACAGTATATAACTTGTACAAATCTATGCAGAAATGGTGGTGCGTTAACATATTGAAAGTGGAGACTTCTAAAACACTTTGAAATTCTTATTTTGCTTATAAGTCCGTAATGGTTTCAGCATATACCGTTGAAAAGCAAATATGTCATCCTATCTAACCGTATATAATTTGTAAAAATCTATGCAGAAATGCTAAAACACTTTCAATTTTTTATTTAGCTTATAAGTGCGTAACGGTTTTAGCTATCTTAACAAGCGATATACCGCTGAAAAGCTAATATGTCTTCATATCTAACAGTATATCACTTGTAAAAATCTATGCAGAAACCCGGTTGTATTAACATATTGAAAGTGGAGAGTTCTAAAACACTTCCAATTTCTTATTTTGCTTATAAGTGCTTAACGGGTTCAGCTATCTTAACAAGCGATATAACGCTGAAAAGCTAATATGTCTTCCTATCAAACAGTATATCACTTGTACAAATCTATGCAGAAACGCGGTTGTATTAACATATTGAAAGTGGAGACTTCTAAAACACTTCCAATTTCTTATTTTGCTTATAACTGCGTAATGGTTTCAGCTATCTTAACAGGCGGCATACCGTTGAAAAGCTAATATGTCTTCCTATCTAACCGTATATAACCTGTAAAAATCTATGCAGAAATGCAGTTGTATTAACATATTGAATGTGGAGAGTTCTAAAACACTTCCAATTTCTTATTTTGCTTATAAGTGCGTAACGGTTTCAGCTATCTTAACAAGCGATATAACGCTGAAAAGCTAATATGTCTTCCTATCTAACAGTATATAACTTGTACAAATCTATGCAGAAATGGTGGTGCGTTAACATATTGAAAGTGGAGACTTCTAAAACACTTTGAAATTCTTATTTTGCTTATAAGTCCGTAATGGTTTCAGCATATACCGTTGAAAGGCAAATATGTCATCCTATCTAACCGTATATAATTTGTAAAAATCTATGCAGAAATGCTAAAACACTTTCAATTTTTTATTTAGCTTATAAGTGCGTAACGGTTTTAGCTATCTTAACAAGCGATATACCGCTGAAAAGCTAATATGTCTTCCTATCAAACAGTATATCACTTGTACAAATCTATGCAGAAACGCGGTTGTATTAACATATTGAAAGTGGAGACTTCTAAAACACTTCCAATTTCTTATTTTGCTTATAACTGCGTAATGGTTTCAGCTATCTTAACAGGCGGCATACCGTTGAAAAGCTAATATGTCTTCCTATCTAACCGTATATAACCTGTAAAAATCTATGCAGAAATGCAGTTGTATTAACATATTGAATGTGGAGAGTTCTAAAACACTTCCAATTTCTTATTTTGCTTATAAGTGCGTAACGGTTTCAGCTATCTTAACAAGCGACATACCGCTGAAAACCTAATATGTCTTCCTATCTAACAGTATATCACTTGTAAAAATCTATGCAGAAACGCGGTTGTATTAACATATTGAAAGTGGAGAGTTCTAAAACACTTCCAATTCCTTATTTTGCTTATAACTGCGTAATGGTTTCAGCTATCTTAACAGGCGGCATACCGTTGAAAAGCTAATATGTCTTCCTATCTAACCGTATATAACCTGTAAAAATCTATGCAGAAATGCAGTTGTATTAACATATTGAATGTGGAGAGTTCTAAAACACTTCCAATTTCTTATTTTGCTTATAAGTGCGTAACGGTTTCAGCTATCTTAACAGGCGGCATACCGTTGAAAAGCTAATATGTCTTCCTATCTAACCGTATATAACCTGTAAAAATCTATGCAGAAATGCAGTTGTATTAACATATTGAATGTGGAGAGTTCTAAAACACTTCCAATTTCTTATTTTGCTTATAAGTGCGTAACGGTTTCAGCTATCTTAACAAGCGACATACCGCTGAAAACCTAATATGTCTTCCTATCTAACAGTATATCACTTGTAAAAATCTATGCAGAAACGCGGTTGTATTAACATATTGAAAGTGGAGAGTTCTAAAACACTTCCAATTCCTTATTTTGCTTATAACTGCGTAATGGTTTCAGCTATCTTAACAGGCGGCATACCGTTGAAAAGCTAATATGTCTTCCTATCTAACCGTATATAACCTGTAAAAATCTATGCAGAAATGCAGTTGTATTAACATATTGAATGTGGAGAGTTCTAAAACACTTCCAATTTCTTATTTTGCTTATAACTGCGTAATGGTTTCAGCTATCTTAACAGGCGGCATACCGTTGAAAAGCTAATATGTCTTCCTATCTAACCGTATATAACCTGTAAAAATCTATGCAGAAATGCAGTTGTATTAACATATTGAATGTGGAGAGTTCTAAAACACTTCCAATTTCTTATTTTGCTTATAAGTGCGTAACGGTTTCAGCTATCTTAACAAGCGACATACCGCTGAAAACCTAATATGTCTTCCTATCAAACAGTATATCACTTGTACAAATCTATGCAGAAACGCGGTTGTATTAACATATTGAAAGTGGAGACTTCTAAAACACTTCCAATTTCTTATTTTGCTTATAACTGCGTAATGGTTTCAGCTATCTTAACAGGCGGCATACCGTTGAAAAGCTAATATGTCTTCCTATCTAACCGTATATAACCTGTAAAAATCTATGCAGAAATGCAGTTGTATTAACATATTGAATGTGGAGAGTTCTAAAACACTTCCAATTTCTTATTTTGCTTATAAGTGCGTAACGGTTTCAGCTATCTTAACAAGCGATATAACGCTGAAAAGCTAATATGTCTTCCTATCTAACAGTATATAACTTGTACAAATCTATGCAGAAATGGTGGTGCGTTAACATATTGAAAGTGGAGACTTCTAAAACACTTTGAAATTCTTATTTTGCTTATAAGTCCGTAATGGTTTCAGCATATACCGTTGAAAGGCAAATATGTCATCCTATCTAACCGTATATAATTTGTAAAAATCTATGCAGAAATGCTAAAACACTTTCAATTTTTTATTTAGCTTATAAGTGCGTAACGGTTTTAGCTATCTTAACAAGCGATATACCGCTGAAAAGCTAATATGTCTTCCTATCAAACAGTATATCACTTGTACAAATCTATGCAGAAACGCGGTTGTATTAACATATTGAAAGTGGAGACTTCTAAAACACTTCCAATTTCTTATTTTGCTTATAACTGCGTAATGGTTTCAGCTATCTTAACAGGCGGCATACCGTTGAAAAGCTAATATGTCTTCCTATCCAACAGTACATCACTTGTAAAAATCTATGCAGAAACGCGGTTGTAAACATTAACATATTAAAAGTGGAGACTTCTAAAACACTTCCAATTTCTTATTTTGCTTATAAGTGCGTAACGGTTTCAGCTATCTTACCAAGCGATATTCCGTTGAACAGCTAATATGTCTTCCTATGTAACAGTATATCACTTGTAAAAATCTATGCGAAACGCGGTTGTATTAACATATTGAAAGTGGAGAGTTCTAAAACACTTCCAATTTCTTATTTTGCTTATAAGTGCGTAACGGTTTCAGCTATCTTAACAAGCGATATTCCCTTGAAAAGCTAATATGTCTTCCTATGTAACAGTATATCACTTGTAAAAATCTATGCAGAAACGCGGTTGTATTAACATATTGAAAGTGGAGACTTCTAAAACACTTCCAATTTCTTATTTTGCTTATAAGTGCGTAATGGTTTCAGATATCTTAACAAGCGATATACCGTTGAAAAGCTAATTTGTCTTCCTATCTAACAGTAATATCACTTGTAAAAATCTATGCAGAAACGCGGTTGTATTAACATATTGAAAGTGGAGACTTCTAAAACACTTTGAAAGTCTTATTTTGCTTATAAGTCCCTAATGGTTTCAGCATATACCGTTGAAAAGCAAATATGTCATCCTATCTAACCGTATACAATTTGTAAAAATCTATGCAGAAATGCTAAAACACTTTCAATTTTTTATTTTGCTTATAAAAGCGTAACGGTTTCAGCTATCTTAACCAACGATATACAGCTGAAAACCTAATATGTCTTCCTATCTAACAGTATATCACTTGTAAAAATCTATGCAGAAACGCGGTTGTATTAACATATTGAAAGTGGAGACTTCTAAAACACTTCCAATTTCTTATTTTGCTTATAACTGCGTAATGGTTTCAGCTATCTTAACAGGCGGCATACCGTTGAAAAGCTAATATGTCTTCCTATCTAACCGTATATAACCTGTAAAAATCTATGCAGAAATGCAGTTGTATTAACATATTGAATGTGGAGAGTTCTAAAACACTTCCAATTTCTTATTTTGCTTATAAGTGCGTAACGGTTTCAGCTATCTTAACAAGCGACATACCGCTGAAAACCTAATATGTCTTCCTATCTAACAGTATATCACTTGTAAAAATCTATGCAGAAACGCGGTTGTATTAACATATTGAAAGTGGAGAGTTCTAAAACACTTCCAATTCCTTATTTTGCTTATAAGTGCGTAATGATTTCAGCTATCTTAACAAGCGATATACCGTTGAAAAGCTAATATGTCTTCCTATCCAACAGTACATCACTTGTAAAAATCTATGCAGAAACGCGGTTGTAAATATTAACATATTAAAAGTGGAGACTTCTAAAACACTTCCAATTTCTTATTTTGCTTATAAGTGCGTAACGGTTTCAGCTATCTTACCAAGCGATATTCCGTTGAACAGCTAATATGTCTTCCTATGTAACAGTATATCACTTGTAAAAATCTATGCGAAACGCGGTTGTATTAACATATTGAAAGTGGAGAGTTCTAAAACACTTCCAATTTCTTATTTTGCTTATAAGTGCGTAACGGTTTCAGCTATCTTAACAAGCGATATTCCCTTGAAAAGCTAATATGTCTTCCTATGTAACAGTATATCACTTGTAAAAATCTATGCAGAAACGCGGTTGTATTAACATATTGAAAGTGGAGACTTCTAAAACACTTCCAATTTCTTATTTTGCTTATAAGGCGTAATGGTTTCAGATATCTTAACAAGCGATATACCGTTGAAAAGCTAATTTGTCTTCCTATCTAACAGTAATATCACTTGTAAAAATCTATGCAGAAACGCGGTTGTATTAACATATTGAAAGTGGAGACTTCTAAAACACTTTGAAAGTCTTATTTTGCTTATAAGTCCCTAATGGTTTCAGCATATACCGTTGAAAAGCAAATATGTCATCCTATCTAACCGTATACAATTTGTAAAAATCTATGCAGAAATGCTAAAACACTTTCAATTTTTTATTTTGCTTATAAGTGCGTAACGGTTTCAGCTATCTTAACCAACGATATACAGCTGAAAACCTAATATGTCTTCCTATCTAACAGTATATCACTTGTAAAAATCTATGCAGAAACGCGGTTGTATTAACATATTGAAAGTGGAGACTTCTAAAACACTTCCAATTTCTTATTTTGCTTATAACTGCGTAATGGTTTCAGCTATCTTAACAGGCGGCATACCGTTGAAAAGCTAATATGTCTTCCTATCTAACCGTATATAACCTGT
This sequence comes from Merzomyia westermanni, assembly GCA_949987695.1. Lineage (NCBI taxonomy): Eukaryota > Metazoa > Arthropoda > Insecta > Diptera > Tephritidae > Merzomyia > Merzomyia westermanni. Next base: position 136,805,181 of record OX465292.1, read on the forward strand.
AAAAATCTATGCAGAAATGCAGTTGTATTAACATATTGAATGTGGAGAGTTCTAAAACACTTCCAATTTCTTATTTTGCTTATAAGTGCGTAACGGTTTCAGCTATCTTAACAAGCGACATACCGCTGAAAACCTAATATGTCTTCCTATCTAACAGTATATCACTTGTAAAAATCTATGCAGAAACGCGGTTGTATTAACATATTGAAAGTGGAGAGTTCTAAAACACTTCCAATTCCTTATTTTGCTTATAAGTGCGTAATGATTTCAGCTATCTTAACAAGCGATATACCGTTGAAAAGCTAATATGTCTTCCTATCCAACAGTACATCACTTGTAAAAATCTATGCAGAAACGCGGTTGTAAATATTAACATATTAAAAGTGGAGACTTCTAAAACACTTCCAATTTCTTATTTTGCTTATAAGTGCGTAACGGTTTCAGCTATCTTACCAAGCGATATTCCGTTGAACAGCTAATATGTCTTCCTATGTAACAGTATATCACTTGTAAAAATCTATGCGAAACGCGGTTGTATTAACATATTGAAAGTGGAGAGTTCTAAAACACTTCCAATTTCTTATTTTGCTTATAAGTGCGTAACGGTTTTAGCTATCTTAACAAGCGATATTCCGTTGAAAAGCTAATATGTCTTCCTATGTAACAGTATATCACTTGTAAAAATCTATGCAGAAACGCGGTTGTATTAACATATTGAAAGTGGAGAGTTCTAAAACACTTCCAATTTCTTATTTTGCTTATAACTGCGTAATGGTTTCAGCTATCTTAACAAGCGATATGCCGTTGAAAAGCTAATATGTCTTCCTATCTAACAGTATATCACTTGTAAAAATCTATGCAGAAACGCGGTTGTATTAACATATTGAAAGTGGAGACTTCTAAACCTCTTTCAATTTCTTTTTTAGCTTATAAGTGCGTAATGATTTCAGCTATCTTAACAAGCGATATACCGTTGAAAAGCTAATATGTCTTCCTATCCAACAGTATATCACTTGTAAAAATCTATGCAGAAACGCGGTTGTATTAACATATTAAAAGTGGAGACTTCTAAAACACTTCCAATTTCTTATTTTGCTTATAAGTGCGTAACGGTTTCAGCTATCTTAACAACCGATATAACGATGAAAAGCTAATATGTCTTCCTATCTAACAGTATATAACTTGTACAAATCTATGCAGAAATGGTGGTGCGTTAACATATTGAAAGTGGAGACTTCTAAAACACTTTGAAATTCTTATTTTGCTTATAAGTCCGTAATGGTTTCAGCATATACCGTTGAAAAGCAAATATGTCATCCTATCTAACCGTATATAATTTGTAAAAATCTATGCAGAAATGCTAAAACACTTTCAATTTTTTATTTAGCTTATAAGTGCGTAACGGTTTTAGCTATCTTAACAAGCGATATACCGCTGAAAAGCTAATATGTCTTCATATCTAACAGTATATCACTTGTAAAAATCTATGCAGAAACCCGGTTGTATTAACATATTGAAAGTGGAGAGTTCTAAAACACTTCCAATTTCTTATTTTGCTTATAAGTGCGTAACGGGTTCAGCTATCTTAACAAGCGATATAACGCTGAAAAGCTAATATGTCTTCCTATCAAACAGTATATCACTTGTACAAATCTATGCAGAAACGCGGTTGTATTAACATATTGAAAGTGGAGACTTCTAAAACACTTCCAATTTCTTATTTTGCTTATAACTGCGTAATGGTTTCAGCTATCTTAACAGGCGGCATACCGTTGAAAAGCTAATATGTCTTCCTATCTAACCGTATATAACCTGTAAAAATCTATGCAGAAATGCAGTTGTATTAACATATTGAATGTGGAGAGTTCTAAAACACTTCCAATTTCTTATTTTGCTTATAAGTGCGTAACGGTTTCAGCTATCTTAACAAGCGATATAACGCTGAAAAGCTAATATGTCTTCCTATCTAACAGTATATAACTTGTACAAATCTATGCAGAAATGGTGGTGCGTTAACATATTGAAAGTGGAGACTTCTAAAACACTTTGAAATTCTTATTTTGCTTATAAGTCCGTAATGGTTTCAGCATATACCGTTGAAAGGCAAATATGTCATCCTATCTAACCGTATATAATTTGTAAAAATCTATGCAGAAATGCTAAAACACTTCCAATTTCTTATTTTGCTTATAAGTGCGTAATGGTTTTAGCTATCTTAACAAGCGATATACCGCTGAAAAGCTAATATGTCTTCCTATCAAACAGTATATCACTTGTACAAATCTATGCAGAAACGCGGTTGTATTAACATATTGAAAGTGGAGACTTCTAAAACACTTCCAATTTCTTATTTTGCTTATAACTGCGTAATGGTTTCAGCTATCTTAACAGGCGGCATACCGTTGAAAAGCTAATATGTCTTCCTATCTAACCGTATATAACCTGTAAAAATCTATGCAGAAATGCAGTTGTATTAACATATTGAATGTGGAGAGTTCTAAAACACTTCCAATTTCTTATTTTGCTTATAAGTGCGTAACGGTTTCAGCTATCTTAACAAGCGACATACCGCTGAAAACCTAATATGTCTTCCTATCTAACAGTATATCACTTGTAAAAATCTATGCAGAAACGCGGTTGTATTAACATATTGAAAGTGGAGAGTTCTAAAACACTTCCAATTCCTTATTTTGCTTATAAGTGCGTAATGATTTCAGCTATCTTAACAAGCGATATACCGTTGAAAAGCTAATATGTCTTCCTATCCAACAGTACATCACTTGTAAAAATCTATGCAGAAACGCGGTTGTAAATATTAACATATTAAAAGTGGAGACTTCTAAAACACTTCCAATTTCTTATTTTGCTTATAAGTGCGTAACGGTTTCAGCTATCTTACCAAGCGATATTCCGTTGAACAGCTAATATGTCTTCCTATGTAACAGTATATCACTTGTAAAAATCTATGCGAAACGCGGTTGTATTAACATATTGAAAGTGGAGAGTTCTAAAACACTTCCAATTTCTTATTTTGCTTATAAGTGCGTAACGGTTTCAGCTATCTTAACAAGCGATATTCCCTTGAAAAGCTAATATGTCTTCCTATGTAACAGTATATCACTTGTAAAAATCTATGCAGAAACGCGGTTGTATTAACATATTGAAAGTGGAGACTTCTAAAACACTTCCAATTTCTTATTTTGCTTATAAGTGCGTAATGGTTTCAGATATCTTAACAAGCGATATACCGTTGAAAAGCTAATTTGTCTTCCTATCTAACAGTAATATCACTTGTAAAAATCTATGCAGAAACGCGGTTGTATTAACATATTGAAAGTGGAGAGTTCTAAAACACTTCCAATTCCTTATTTTGCTTATAAGTGCGTAATGATTTCAGCTATCTTAACAAGCGATATACCGTTGAAAAGCTAATATGTCTTCCTATCCAACAGTACATCACTTGTAAAAATCTATGCAGAAACGCGGTTGTAAATATTAACATATTAAAAGTGGAGACTTCTAAAACACTTCCAATTTCTTATTTTGCTTATAAGTGCGTAATGGTTTCAGATATCTTAACAAGCGATATACCGTTGAAAAGCTAATTTGTCTTTCTATCTAACAGTATATCACTTGTAAAAATCTATGCAGAAACGCGGTTGTATTAACATATTGAAAGTGGAGAGTTCTAAAACACTTCCAATTCCTTATTTTGCTTATAAGTGCGTAATGATTTCAGCTATCTTAACAAGCGATATACCGTTGAAAAGCTAATATGTCTTCCTATCCAACAGTACATCACTTGTAAAAATCTATGCAGAAACGCGGTTGTAAATATTAACATATTAAAAGTGGAGACTTCTAAAACACTTCCAATTTCTTATTTTGCTTATAAGTGCGTAACGGTTTCAGCTATCTTACCAAGCGATATTCCGTTGAACAGCTAATATGTCTTCCTATGTAACAGTATATCACTTGTAAAAATCTATGCGAAACGCGGTTGTATTAACATATTGAAAGTGGAGAGTTCTAAAACACTTCCAATTTCTTATTTTGCTTATAAGTGCGTAACGGTTTCAGCTATCTTAACAAGCGATATTCCCTTGAAAAGCTAATATGTCTTCCTATGTAACAGTATATCACTTGTAAAAATCTATGCAGAAACGCGGTTGTATTAACATATTGAAAGTGGAGACTTCTAAAACACTTTGAAAGTCTTATTTTGCTTATAAGTCCCTAATGGTTTCAGCATATACCGTTGAAAAGCAAATATGTCATCCTATCTAACCGTATACAATTTGTAAAAATCTATGCAGAAATGCTAAAACACTTTCAATTTTTTATTTTGCTTATAAGTGCGTAACGGTTTCAGCTATCTTAACCAACGATATACAGCTGAAAACCTAATATGTCTTCCTATCTAACAGTATATCACTTGTAAAAATCTATGCAGAAACGCGGTTGTATTAACATATTGAAAGTGGAGACTTCTAAAACACTTCCAATTTCTTATTTTGCTTATAACTGCGTAATGGTTTCAGCTATCTTAACAGGCGGCATACCGTTGAAAAGCTAATATGTCTTCCTATCTAACCGTATATAACCTGTAAAAATCTATGCAGAAATGCAGTTGTATTAACATATTGAATGTGGAGAGTTCTAAAACACTTCCAATTTCTTATTTTGCTTATAAGTGCGTAACGGTTTCAGCTATCTTAACAAGCGACATACCGCTGAAAACCTAATATGTCTTCCTATCTAACAGTATATCACTTGTAAAAATCTATGCAGAAACGCGGTTGTATTAACATATTGAAAGTGGAGAGTTCTAAAACACTTCCAATTCCTTATTTTGCTTATAAGTGCGTAATGATTTCAGCTATCTTAACAAGCGATATACCGTTGAAAAGCTAATATGTCTTCCTATCCAACAGTACATCACTTGTAAAAATCTATGCAGAAACGCGGTTGTAAATATTAACATATTGAAAGTGGAGACTTCTAAAACACTTCCAATTTCTTATTTTGCTTATAAGTGCGTAACGGTTTCAGCTATCTTACCAAGCGATATTCCGTTGAACAGCTAATATGTCTTCCTATGTAACAGTATATCACTTGTAAAAATCTATGCGAAACGCGGTTGTATTAACATATTGAAAGTGGAGAGTTCTAAAACACTTCCAATTTCTTATTTTGCTTATAAGTGCGTAACGGTTTCAGCTATCTTAACAAGCGATATTCCGTTGAAAAGCTAATATGTCTTCCTATGTAACAGTATATCACTTGTAAAAATCTATGCAGAAACGCGGTTGTATTAACATATTGAAAGTGGAGACTTCTAAAACACTTCCAATTTCTTATTTTGCTTATAAGTGCGTAATGGTTTCAGATATCTTAACAAGCGATATACCGTTGAAAAGCTAATTTGTCTTCCTATCTAACAGTAATATCACTTGTAAAAATATATGCAGAAACGCGGTTGTATTAACATATTGAAAGTGGAGACTTCTAAAACACTTTGAAAGTCTTATTTTGCTTATAAGTCCCTAATGGTTTCAGCATATACCGTTGAAAAGCAAATATGTCATCCTATCTAACCGTATACAATTTGTAAAAATCTATGCAGAAATGCTAAAACACTTTCAATTTTTTATTTTGCTTATAAGTGCGTAACGGTTTCAGCTATCTTAACCAACGATATACAGCTGAAAACCTAATATGTCTTCCTATCTAACAGTATATCACTTGTAAAAATCTATGCAGAAACGCGGTTGTATTAACATATTGAAAGTGGAGACTTCTAAAACACTTCCAATTTCTTATTTTGCTTATAACTGCGTAATGGTTTCAGCTATCTTAACAGGCGGCATACCGTTGAAAAGCTAATATGTCTTCCTATCTAACCGTATATAACCTGTAAAAATCTATGCAGAAATGCAGTTGTATTAACATATTGAATGTGGAGAGTTCTAAAACACTTCCAATTTCTTATTTTGCTTATAAGTGCGTAACGGTTTCAGCTATCTTAACAAGCGACATACCGCTGAAAACTTAATATGTCTTCCTATCTAACAGTATATCACTTGTAAAAATCTATGCAGAAACGCGGTTGTATTAACATATTGAAAGTGGAGAGTTCTAAAACACTTCCAATTCCTTATTTTGCTTATAAGTGCGTAATGATTTCAGCTATCTTAACAAGCGATATACCGTTGAAAAGCTAATATGTCTTCCTATCCAACAGTATATCACTTGTAAAAATCTATGCAGAAACGCGGTTGTATTAACATATTGAAAGTGGAGAGTTCTAAAACACTTCCAATTTCTTATTTTGCTTATAACTGCGTAATGGTTTCAGCTATCTTAACAAGCGATATGCCGTTGAAAAGCTAATATGTCTTCCTATCTAACAGTATATCACTTGTAAAAATCTATGCAGAAACGCGGTTGTATTAACATATTGAAAGTGGAGACTTCTAAACCTCCTTCAATTTCTTTTTTAGCTTATAAGTGCGTAATGATTTCAGCTATCTTAACAAGCGATATACCGTTGAAAAGCTAATATGTCTTCCTATCCAACAGTATATCACTTGTAAAAATCTATGCAGAAACGCGGTTGTATTAACATATTAAAAGTGGAGACTTCTAAAACACTTCCAATTTCTTATTTTGCTTATAAGTGCGTAACGGTTTCAGCTATCTTAACAAGCGATATAACGATGAAAAGCTAATATGTCTTCCTATCTAACAGTATATAACTTGTACAAATCTATGCAGAAATGGTGGTGCGTTAACATATTGAAAGTGGAGACTTCTAAAACACTTTGAAATTCTTATTTTGCTTATAAGTCCGTAATGGTTTCAGCATATACCGTTGAAAGGCAAATATGTCATCCTATCTAACCGTATATAATTTGTAAAAATCTATGCAGAAATGCTAAAACACTTTCAATTTTTTATTTAGCTTATAAGTGCGTAACGGTTTTAGCTATCTTAACAAGCGATATACCGCTGAAAAGCTAATATGTCTTCATATCTAACAGTATATCACTTGTAAAAATCTATGCAGAAACCCGGTTGTATTAACATATTGAAAGTGGAGAGTTCTAAAACACTTCCAATTTCTTATTTTGCTTATAAGTGCGTAACGGGTTCAGCTATCTTAACAAGCGATATAACGCTGAAAAGCTAATATGTCTTCCTATCAAACAGTATATCACTTGTACAAATCTATGCAGAAACGCGGTTGTATTAACATATTGAAAGTGGAGACTTCTAAAACACTTCCAATTTCTTATTTTGCTTATAACTGCGTAACGGTTGTATTAACATATTAAAAGTGGAGACTTCTAAAACACTTCCAATTTCTTATTTTGCTTATAAGTGCGTAACGGTTTCAGCTATCTTAACAAGCGATATTCCGTTGAAAAGCTAATATGTCTTCCTATGTAACAGTATATCACTTGTAAAAATCTATGCAGAAACGCGGTTGTATTAACATATTGAAAGTGGAAACTTCTAAAACACTTCCAATTTCTTATTTTGCTTATAAGTGCGTAACGGTTTCAGATATCTTAACAAGCGATATTCCGTTGAAAAGCTAATATGTCTTCCTATGTAACAGTATATCACTTGTAAAAATCTATGCAGAAACGCGGTTGTATTAACATATTGAAAGTGGAGACTTCTAAAACACTTCCAATTTCTTATTTTGCTTATAAGTGCGTAATGGTTTCAGCTATCTTAACAAGCGATATACCGTTGAAAAGCTAATATGTATTCCTATCCAACAGTATATCACTTGTAAAAATCTATGCAGAAACGCGGTTGTATTAACATATTGAAAGTGGAGACTTCTAAAACACTTCCAATTTCTTATTTTGCTTATAAGTGCGTAACGGTTTCAGCTATCTTAACAAACGATATACCGTTGAAAAGCTAATATGTCTTCCTATCTAACAGTATATCACTTGTAAAAATCTATGCAGAAACGCGGTTGTATTAACATATTGAAAGTGGAGAGTTCTAAAACACTTCCAATTTCTTATTTTGCTTATAACTGCGTAATGGTTTCAGCTATCTTAACAAGCGATATGCCGTTGAAAAGCTAATATGTCTTCCTATCTAACAGTATATCACTTGTAAAAATCTATGCAGAAACGCGGTTGTATTAACATATTGAAAGTGGAGACTTCTAAACCTCTTTCAATTTCTTTTTTAGCTTATAAGTGCGTAATGATTTCAGCTATCTTAACAAGCGATATACCGTTGAAAAGCTAATATGTCTTCCTATCCAACAGTATATCACTTGTAAAAATCTATGCAGAAACGCGGTTGTATTAACATATTAAAAGTGGAGACTTCTAAAACACTTCCAATTTCTTATTTTGCTTATAAGTGCGTAACGGTTTCAGCTATCTTAACAAGCGATATAACGATGAAAAGCTAATATGTCTTCCTATCTAACAGTATATAACTTGTACAAATCTATGCAGAAATGGTGGTGCGTTAACATATTGAAAGTGGAGACTTCTAAAACACTTTGAAATTCTTATTTTGCTTATAAGTCCGTAATGGTTTCAGCATATACCGTTGAAAAGCAAATATGTCATCCTATCTAACCGTATATAATTTGTAAAAATCTATGCAGAAATGCTAAAACACTTTCAATTTTTTATTTAGCTTATAAGTGCGTAACGGTTTTAGCTATCTTAACAAGCGATATACCGCTGAAAAGCTAATATGTCTTCATATCTAACAGTATATCACTTGTAAAAATCTATGCAGAAACCCGGTTGTATTAACATATTGAAAGTGGAGAGTTCTAAAACACTTCCAATTTCTTATTTTGCTTATAAGTGCGTAACGGGTTCAGCTATCTTAACAAGCGATATAACGCTGAAAAGCTAATATGTCTTCCTATCAAACAGTATATCACTTGTACAAATCTATGCAGAAACGCGGTTGTATTAACATATTGAAAGTGGAGACTTCTAAAACACTTCCAATTTCTTATTTTGCTTATAACTGCGTAATGGTTTCAGCTATCTTAACAGGCGGCATACCGTTGAAAAGCTAATATGTCTTCCTATCTAACCGTATATAACCTGTAAAAATCTATGCAGAAATGCAGTTGTATTAACATATTGAATGTGGAGAGTTCTAAAACACTTCCAATTTCTTATTTTGCTTATAAGTGCGTAACGGTTTCAGCTATCTTAACAAGCGATATAACGCTGAAAAGCTAATATGTCTTCCTATCAAACAGTATATCACTTGTACAAATCTATGCAGAAACGCGGTTGTATTAACATATTGAAAGTGGAGACTTCTAAAACACTTCCAATTTCTTATTTTGCTTATAACTGCGTAATGGTTTCAGCTATCTTAACAGGCGGCATACCGTTGAAAAGCTAATATGTCTTCCTATCTAACCGTATATAACCTGTAAAAATCTATGCAGAAATGCAGTTGTATTAACATATTGAATGTGGAGAGTTCTAAAACACTTCCAATTTCTTATTTTGCTTATAAGTGCGTAACGGTTTCAGCTATCTTAACAAGCGACATACCGCTGAAAACCTAATATGTCTTCCTATCTAACAGTATATCACTTGTAAAAATCTATGCAGAAACGCGGTTGTATTAACATATTGAAAGTGGAGAGTTCTAAAACACTTCCAATTCCTTATTTTGCTTATAAGTGCGTAATGATTTCAGCTATCTTAACAAGCGATATACCGTTGAAAAGCTAATATGTCTTCCTATCCAACAGTACATCACTTGTAAAAATCTATGCAGAAACGCGGTTGTAAATATTAACATATTAAAAGTGGAGACTTCTAAAACACTTCCAATTTCTTATTTTGCTTATAAGTGCGTAACGGTTTCAGCTATCTTACCAAGCGATATTCCGTTGAACAGCTAATATGTCTTCCTATGTAACAGTATATCACTTGTAAAAATCTATGCGAAACGCGGTTGTATTAACATATTGAAAGTGGAGAGTTCTAAAACACTTCCAATTTCTTATTTTGCTTATAAGTGCGTAACGGTTTCAGCTATCTTAACAAGCGATATTCCCTTGAAAAGCTAATATGTCTTCCTATGTAACAGTATATCACTTGTAAAAATCTATGCAGAAACGCGGTTGTATTAACATATTGAAAGTGGAGACTTCTAAAACACTTCCAATTTCTTATTTTGCTTATAAGGCGTAATGGTTTCAGATATCTTAACAAGCGATATACCGTTGAAAAGCTAATTTGTCTTCCTATCTAACAGTAATATCACTTGTAAAAATCTATGCAGAAACGCGGTTGTATTAACATATTGAAAGTGGAGACTTCTAAAACACTTTGAAAGTCTTATTTTGCTTATAAGTCCCTAATGGTTTCAGCATATACCGTTGAAAAGCAAATATGTCATCCTATCTAACCGTATACAATTTGTAAAAATCTATGCAGAAATGCTAAAACACTTTCAATTTTTTATTTTGCTTATAAGTGCGTAACGGTTTCAGCTATCTTAACCAACGATATACAGCTGAAAACCTAATATGTCTTCCTATCTAACAGTATATCACTTGTAAAAATCTATGCAGAAACGCGGTTGTATTAACATATTGAAAGTGGAGACTTCTAAAACACTTCCAATTTCTTATTTTGCTTATAACTGCGTAATGGTTTCAGCTATCTTAACAGGCGGCATACCGTTGAAAAGCTAATATGTCTTCCTATCTAACCGTATATAACCTGTAAAAATCTATGCAGAAATGCAGTTGTATTAACATATTGAATGTGGAGAGTTCTAAAACACTTCCAATTTCTTATTTTGCTTATAAGTGCGTAACGGTTTCAGCTATCTTAACAAGCGACATACCGCTGAAAACCTAATATGTCTTCCTATCTAACAGTATATCACTTGTAAAAATCTATGCAGAAACGCGGTTGTATTAACATATTGAAAGTGGAGAGTTCTAAAACACTTCCAATTCCTTATTTTGCTTATAAGTGCGTAATGATTTCAGCTATCTTAACAAGCGATATACCGTTGAAAAGCTAATATGTCTTCCTATCCAACAGTACATCACTTGTAAAAATCTATGCAGAAACGCGGTTGTAAATATTAACATATTAAAAGTGGAGACTTCTAAAACACTTCCAATTTCTTATTTTGCTTATAAGTGCGTAACGGTTTCAGCTATCTTACCAAGCGATATTCCGTTGAACAGCTAATATGTCTTCCTATGTAACAGTATATCACTTGTAAAAATCTATGCGAAACGCGGTTGTATTAACATATTGAAAGTGGAGAGTTCTAAAACACTTCCAATTTCTTATTTTGCTTATAAGTGCGTAACGGTTTCAGCTATCTTAACAAGCGATATTCCGTTGAAAAGCTAATATGTCTTCCTATGTAACAGTATATCACTTGTAAAAATCTATGCAGAAACGCGGTTGTATTAACATATTGAAAGTGGAGACTTCTAAAACACCTCCAATTTCTTATTTTGCTTAAAAGTGCGTAATGGTTTCAGATATCTTAACAACCGATATACCGTTGAAAAGCTAATTTGTCTTCCTATCTAACAGTAATATCACTTGTAAAAATATATGCAGAAACGCGGTTGTATTAACATATTGAAAGTGGAGACTTCTAAAACACTTTGAAAGTCTTATTTTGCTTATAAGTCCCTAATGGTTTCAGCATATACCGTTGAAAAGCAAATATGTCATCCTATCTAACCGTATACAATTTGTAAAAATCTATGCAGAAATGCTAAAACACTTTCAATTTTTTATTTTGCTTATAAGTGCGTAACGGTTTCAGCTATCTTAACCAACGATATACAGCTGAAAACCTAATATGTCTTCCTATCTAACAGTATATCACTTGTAAAAATCTATGCAGAAACGCGGTTGTATTAACATATTGAAACTGGAGACTTCTAAAACACTTCCAATTTCTTATTTTGCTTATAACTGCGTAATGGTTTCAGCTATCTTAACAGGCGGCATACCGTTGAAAAGCTAATATGTCTTCCTATCTAACCGTATATAACGTGTAAAAATCTATGCAGAAATGCAGTTGTATTAACATATTGAATGTGGAGAGTTCTAAAACACTTCCAATTTCTTATTTTGCTTATAAGTGCGTAACGGTTTCAGCTATCTTAACAAGCGACATACCGCTGAAAACTTAATATGTCTTCCTATCTAACAGTATATCACTTGTAAAAATCTATGCAGAAACGCGGTTGTATTAACATATTGAAAGTGGAGAGTTCTAAAACACTTCCAATTCCTTATTTTGCTTATAAGTGCGTAATGATTTCAGCTATCTTAACAAGCGATATACCGTTGAAAAGCTAATATGTCTTCCTATCCAACAGTATATCACTTGTAAAAATCTGTGCAGAAACGCGGTTGTATTAACATATTAAAAGTGGAGACTTCTAAAACACTTCCAATTTCTTATTTTGCTTATAAGTGCGTAACGGTTTCAGCTATCTTAACAAGCGATATTCCGTTGAAAAGCTAATATGTCTTCCTATGTAACAGTATATCACTTGTAAAAATCTATGCAGAAACGCGGTTGTATTAACATATTGAAAGTGGAAACTTCTAAAACACTTCCAATTTCTTATTTTGCTTATAAGTGCGTAACGGTTTCAGATATCTTAACAAGCGATATTCCGTTGAAAAGCTAATATGTCTTCCTATGTAACAGTATATCACTTGTAAAAATCTATGCAGAAACGCGGTTGTATTAACATATTGAAAGTGGAGACTTCTAAAACACTTCCAATTTCTTATTTTGCTTATAAGTGCGTAACGGTTTCAGCTATCTTAACAAGCGATATTCCGTTGAAAAGCTAAGATGTCTTCCTATGTAACCGTATATCACTTGTAAAAATCTATGCAGAAACGCGGTTGTATTAACATATTGAAAGTGGAAACTTCTAAAACACTTCCAATTTCTTATTTTGCTTATAAGTGCGTAACGGTTTCAGATATCTTAACAAGCGATATTCCGTTGAAAAGCTAATATGTCTTCCTATGTAACAGTATATCACTTGTAAAAATCTATGCAGAAACGCGGTTGTATTAACATATTGAAAGTGGAGACTTCTAAAACACTTCCAATTTCTTATTTTGCTTATAAGTGCGTAACGGTTTCAGCTATCTTAACAAACGATATACCGTTGAAAAGCTAATATGTCTTCCTATCTAACAGTATATCACTTGTAAAAATCTATGCAGAAACGCGGTTGTATTAACATATTGAAAGTGGAGAGTTCTAAAACACTTCCAATTTCTTATTTTGCTTATAACTGCGTAATGGTTTCAGCTATCTTAACAAGCGATATGCCGTTGAAAAGCTAATATGTCTTCCTATCTAACAGTATATCACTTGTAAAAATCTATGCAGAAACGCGGTTGTATTAACAAATTGAAAGTGGAGACTTCTAAACCTCCTTCAATTTCTTTTTTAGCTTATAAGTGCGTAATGATTTCAGCTATCTTAACAAGCGATATACCGTTGAAAAGCTAATATGTCTTCCTATCCAACAGTATATCACTTGTAAAAATCTATGCAGAAACGCGGTTGTATTAACATATTAAAAGTGGAGACTTCTAAAACACTTCCAATTTCTTATTTTGCTTATAAGTGCGTAACGGTTTCAGCTATCTTACCAAGCGATATTCCGTTGAACAGCTAATATGTCTTCCTATGTAACAGTATATCACTTGTAAAAATCTATGCGAAACGCGGTTGTATTAACATATTGAAAGTGGAGAGTTCTAAAACACTTCCAATTTCTTATTTTGCTTATAAGTGCGTAACGGTTTCAGCTATCTTAACAAGCGACATACCGCTGAAAACCTAATATGTCTTCCTATCTAACAGTATATCACTTGTAAAAATCTATGCAGAAACGCGGTTGTATTAACATATTGAAAGTGGAGAGTTCTAAAACACTTCCAATTCCTTATTTTGCTTATAAGTGCGTAACGGTTTCAGCTATCTTACCAAGCGATATTCCGTTGAACAGCTAATATGTCTTCCTATCTAACCGTATATAACCTGTAAAAATCTATGCAGAAATGCAGTTGTATTAACATATTGAATGTGGAGAGTTCTAAAACACTTCCAATTTCTTATTTTGCTTATAAGTGCGTAACGGTTTCAGCTATCTTAACAAGCGACATACCGCTGAAAACCTAATATGTCTTCCTATCTAACAGTATATCACTTGTAAAAATCTATGCAGAAACGCGGTTGTATTAACATATTGAAAGTGGAGAGTTCTAAAACACTTCCAATTCCTTATTTTGCTTATAAGTGCGTAATGATTTCAGCTATCTTAACAAGCGATATACCGTTGAAAAGCTAATATGTCTTCCTATGTAACAGTATATCACTTGTAAAAATCTATGCAGAAACGCGGTTGTATTAACATATTGAAAGTGGAGACTTCTAAAACACTTCCAATTTCTTATTTTGCTTATAAGTGCGTAATGGTTTCAGATATCTTAACAAGCGATATACCGTTGAAAAGCTAATTTGTCTTCCTATCTAACAGTAATATCACTTGTAAAAATATATGCAGAAACGCGGTTGTATTAACATATTGAAAGTGGAGACTTCTAAAACACTTTGAAAGTCTTATTTTGCTTATAAGTCCCTAATGGTTTCAGCATATACCGTTGAAAAGCAAATATGTCATCCTATCTAACCGTATACAATTTGTAAAAATCTATGCAGAAATGCTAAAACACTTTCAATTTTTTATTTTGCTTATAAGTGCGTAACGGTTTCAGCTATCTTAACCAACGATATACAGCTGAAAACCTAATATGTCTTCCTATCTAACAGTATATCACTTGTAAAAATCTATGCAGAAACGCGGTTGTATTAACATATTGAAAGTGGAGACTTCTAAAACACTTCCAATTTCTTATTTTGCTTATAACTGCGTAATGGTTTCAGCTATCTTAACAGGCGGCATACCGTTGAAAAGCTAATATGTCTTACTATCTAACCGTATATAACCTGTAAAAATCTATGCAGAAATGCAGTTGTATTAACATATTGAATGTGGAGAGTTCTAAAACACTTCCAATTTCTTATTTTGCTTATAAGTGCGTAACGGTTTCAGCTATCTTAACAAGCGACATACCGCTGAAAACTTAATATGTCTTCCTATCTAACAGTATATCACTTGTAAAAATCTATGCAGAAACGCGGTTGTATTAACATATTGAAAGTGGAGAGTTCTAAAACACTTCCAATTCCTTATTTTGCTTATAAGTGCGTAATGATTTCAGCTATCTTAACAAGCGATATACCGTTGAAAAGCTAATATGTCTTCCTATCCAACAGTATATCACTTGTAAAAATCTATGCAGAAACGCGGTTGTATTAACATATTAAAAGTGGAGACTTCTAAAACACTTCCAATTTCTTATTTTGCTTATAAGTGCGTAACGGTTTCAGCTATCTTAACAAGCGATATTCCGTTGAAAAGCTAATATGTCTTCCTATGTAACAGTATATCACTTGTAAAAATCTATGCAGAAACGCGGTTGTATTAACATATTGAAAGTGGAAACTTCTAAAACACTTCCAATTTCTTATTTTGCTTATAAGTGCGTAACGGTTTCAGATATCTTAACAAGCGATATTCCGTTGAAAAGCTAATATGTCTTCCTATGTAACAGTATATCACTTGTAAAAATCTATGCAGAAACGCGGTTGTATTAACATATTGAAAGTGGAGACTTCTAAAACACTTCCAATTTCTTATTTTGCTTATAAGTGCGTAACGGTTTCAGCTATCTTAACAAGCGATATTCCGTTGAAAAGCTAATATGTCTTCCTATGTAACCGTATATCACTTGTAAAAATCTATGCAGAAACGCGGTTGTATTAACATATTGAAAGTGGAGACTTCTAAAACACTTCCAATTTCTTATTTTGCTTATAAGTGCGTAACGGTTTCAGATATCTTAACAAGCGATATTCCGTTGAAAAGCTAATATGTCTTCCTATGTAACAGTATATCACTTGTAAAAATCTATGCAGAAACGCGGTTGTATTAACATATTGAAAGTGGAGACTTCTAAAACACTTCCAATTTCTTATTTTGCTTATAAGTGCGTAACGGTTTCAGCTATCTTAACAAGCGATATTCCGTTGAAAAGCTAATATGTCTTCCTATGTAACCGTATATCACTTGTAAAAATCTATGCAGAAACGCGGTTGTATTAACATATTGAAAGTGGAGACTTCTAAAACACTTCCAATTTCTTATTTTGCTTATAAGTGCGTAACGGTTTCAGCTATCTTAACAAGCGATATTCCGTTGAAAAGCTAATATGTCTTCCTATGTAACCGTATATCACTTGTAAAAATCTATGCAGAAACGCGGTTGTATTAACATATTGAAAGTGGAAACTTCTAAAACACTTCCAATTTCTTATTTTGCTTATAAGTGCGTAACGGTTTCAGATATCTTAACAAGCGATATTCCGTTGAAAAGCTAATATGTCTTCCTATGTAACAGTATATCACTTGTAAAAATCTATGCAGAAACGCGGTTGTATTAACATATTGAAAGTGGAGACTTCTAAAACACTTCCAATTTCTTATTTTGCTTATAAGTGCGTAACGGTTTCAGCTATCTTAACAAGCGATATTCCGTTGAAAAGCTAATATGTCTTCCTATGTAACAGTATATCACTTGTAAAAATCTATGCAGAAACGCGGTTGTATTAACATATTGAAAGTGGAGACTTCTAAAACACTTCCAATTTCTTATTTTGCTTATAAGTGCGTAACGGTTTCAGATATCTTAACAAGCGATATTCCGTTGAAAAGCTAATATGTCTTCCTATGTAACAGTATATCACTTGTAAAAATCTATGCAGAAACGCGGTTGTATTAACATATTGAAAGTGGAGACTTCTAAAACACTTCCAATTTCTTATTTTGCTTATAAGTGCGTAACGGTTTCAGCTATCTTAACAAGCGATATTCCGTTGAAAAGCTAATATGTCTTCCTATGTAACCGTATATCACTTGTAAAAATCTATGCAGAAACGCGGTTGTATTAACATATTGAAAGTGGAGACTTCTAAAACACTTCCAATTTCTTATTTTGCTTATAAGTGCGTAACGGTTTCAGATATCTTAACAAGCGATATTCCGTTGAAAAGCTAATATGTCTTCCTATGTAACAGTATATCACTTGTAAAAATCTATGCAGAAACGCGGTTGTATTAACATATTGAAAGTGGAGACTTCTAAAACACTTCCAATTTCTTATTTTGCTTATAAGTGCGTAACGGTTTCAGCTATCTTAACAAGCGATATTCCGTTGAAAAGCTAATATGTCTTCCTATGTAACCGTATATCACTTGTAAAAATCTATGCAGAAACGCGGTTGTATTAACATATTGAAAGTGGAGACTTCTAAAACACTTCCAATTTCTTATTTTGCTTATAAGTGCGTAACGGTTTCAGCTATCTTAACAAGCGATATTCCGTTGAAAAGCTAATATGTCTTCCTATGTAACCGTATATCACTTGTAAAAATCTATGCAGAAACGCGGTTGTATTAACATATTGAAAGTGGAAACTTCTAAAACACTTCCAATTTCTTATTTTGCTTATAACTGCGTAATGGTTTCAGCTATCTTAACAAGCGATATGCCGTTGAAAAGCTAATATGTCTTCCTATCTAACAGTATATCACTTGTAAAAATCTATGCAGAAACGCGGTTGTATTAACAAATTGAAAGTGGAGACTTCTAAACCTCCTTCAATTTCTTTTTTAGCTTATAAGTGCGTAATGATTTCAGCTATCTTAACAAGCGATATACCGTTGAAAAGCTAATATGTCTTCCTATCCAACAGTATATCACTTGTAAAAATCTATGCAGAAACGCGGTTGTATTAACATATTAAAAGTGGAGACTTCTAAAACACTTCCAATTTCTTATTTTGCTTATAAGTGCGTAACGGTTTCAGCTATCTTAACAAGCGATATAACGCTGAAAAGCTAATATGTCTTCCTATCTAACAGTATATAACTTGTACAAATCTATGCAGAAATGGTGGTGCGTTAACATATTGAAAGTGGAGACTTCTAAAACACTTTGAAATTCTTATTTTGCTTATAAGTCCGTAATGGTTTCAGCATATACCGTTGAAAAGCAAATATGTCATCCTATCTAACCGTATATAATTTGTAAAAATCTATGCAGAAATGCTAAAACACTTTCAATTTTTTATTTAGCTTATAAGTGCGTAACGGTTTTAGCTATCTTAACAAGCGATATACCGCTGAAAAGCTAATATGTCTTCATATCTAACAGTATATCACTTGTAAAAATCTATGCAGAAACCCGGTTGTATTAACATATTGAAAGTGGAGAGTTCTAAAACACTTCCAATTTCTTATTTTGCTTATAAGTGCGTAACGGGTTCAGCTATCTTAACAAGCGATATAACGCTGAAAAGCTAATATGTCTTCCTATCAAACAGTATATCACTTGTACAAATCTATGCAGAAACGCGGTTGTATTAACATATTGAAAGTGGAGACTTCTAAAACACTTCCAATTTCTTATTTTGCTTATAACTGCGTAATGGTTTCAGCTATCTTAACAAGCGATATAACGCTGAAAAGCTAATATGTCTTCCTATCTAACAGTATATAACTTGTACAAATCTATGCAGAAATGGTGGTGCGTTAACATATTGAAAGTGGAGACTTCTAAAACACTTTGAAATTCTTATTTTGCTTATAAGTCCGTAATGGTTTCAGCATATACCGTTGAAAAGCAAATATGTCATCCTATCTAACCGTATATAATTTGTAAAAATCTATGCAGAAATGCTAAAACACTTTCAATTTTTTATTTAGCTTATAAGTGCGTAACGGTTTTAGCTATCTTAACAAGCGATATACCGCTGAAAAGCTAATATGTCTTCCTAGCAAACAGTATATCACTTGTACAAATCTATGCAGAAACGCGGTTGTATTAACATATTGAAAGTGGAGACTTCTAAAACACTTCCAATTTCTTATTTTGCTTATAACTGCGTAATGGTTTCAGCTATCTTAACAGGCGGCATACCGTTGAAAAGCTAATATGTCTTCCTATCTAACCGTATATAACCTGTAAAAATCTATGCAGAAATGCAGTTGTATTAACATATTGAATGTGGAGAGTTCTAAAACACTTCCAATTTCTTATTTTGCTTATAAGTGCGTAACGGTTTCAGCTATCTTAACAAGCGATATAACGCTGAAAAGCTAATATGTCTTCCTATCTAACAGTATATAACTTGTACAAATCTATGCAGAAATGGTGGTGCGTTAACATATTGAAAGTGGAGACTTCTAAAACACTTTGAAATTCTTATTTTGCTTATAAGTCCGTTAAGGGGTCAGCATATACCGTTGAAAAGCAAATATGTCATCCTATCTAACCGTATATAATTTGTAAAAATCTATGCAGAAATGCTAAAACACTTTCAATTTTTTATTTAGCTTATAAGTGCGTAACGGTTTTAGCTATCTTAACAAGCGATATACCGCTGAAAAGCTAATATGTCTTCCTATCAAACAGTATATCACTTGTACAAATCTATGCAGAAACGCGGTTGTATTAACATATTGAAAGTGGAGACTTCTAAAACACTTCCAATTTCTTATTTTGCTTATAACTGCGTAATGGTTTCAGCTATCTTAACAGGCGGCATACCGTTGAAAAGCTAATATGTCTTCCTATCTAACCGTATATAACCTGTAAAAATCTATGCAGAAATGCAGTTGTATTAACATATTGAATGTGGAGAGTTCTAAAACACTTCCAATTTCTTATTTTGCTTATAAGTGCGTAACGGTTTCAGCTATCTTAACAAGCGACATACCGCTGAAAACCTAATCTGTCTTCCTATCTAACAGTATATCACTTGTAAAAATCTATGCAGAAACGCGGTTGTATTAACATATTGAAAGTGGAGAGTTCTAAAACACTTCCAATTCCTTATTTTGCTTATAAGTGCGTAATGATTTCAGCTATCTTAACAAGCGATATACCGTTGAAAAGCTAATATGTCTTCCTATCCAACAGTACATCACTTGTAAAAATTTATGCAGAAACGCGGTTGTATTAACATATTAAAAGTGGAGACTTCTAAAACACTTCCAATTTCTTATTTTGCTTATAAGTGCGTAACGGTTTCAGCTATCTTACCAAGCGATATTCCGTTGAAAAGCTAATATGTCTTCCTATGTAACAGTATATCACTTGTAAAAATCTATGCGAAACGCGGTTGTATATACATATTGAAAGTGGAGAGTTCTAAAACACTTCCAATTTCTTATTTTGCTTATAAGTGCGTAACGGTTTCAGCTATCTTAACAAGCGATATTCCGTTGAAAAGCTAATATGTCTTCCTATGTAACAGTATATCACTTGTAAAAATCTATGCAGAAACGCGGTTGTATTAACATATTGAAAGTGGAGACTTCTAAAACACTTCCAATTTCTTATTTTGCTTATAAGTGCGTAACGGTTTCAGCTATCTTAACAAGCGACATACCGCTGAAAACCTAATATGTCTTCCTATCTAACAGTATATCACTTGTAAAAATCTATGCAGAAACGCGGTTGTATTAACATATTGAAAGTGGAGAGTTCTAAAACACTTCCAATTCCTTATTTTGCTTATAAGTGCGTAATGATTTCAGCTATCTTAACAAGCGATATACCGTTGAAAAGCTAATATGTCTTCTTATCCAACAGTACATCACTTGTAAAAATCTCTGCAGAAACGCGGTTGTATTAACATATTAAAAGTGGAGACTTCTAAAACACTTCCAATTTCTTATTTTGCTTATAAGTGCGTAACGGTTTCAGCTATCTTACCAAGCGATATTCCGTTGAAAAGCTAATATGTCTTCCTATGTAACAGTATATCACTTGTAAAAATCTATGCAGAAACGCGGTTGTATTAACATATTGAAAGTGGAGAGTTCTAAAACACTTCCAATTTCTTATTTTGCTTATAAGTGCGTAACGGTTTCAGCTATCTTAACAAGCGATATTCCGTTGAAAAGCTAATATGTCTTCCTATGTAACAGTATATCACTTGTAAAAATCTATGCAGAAACGCGGTTGTATTAACATATTGAAAGTGGAGACTTCTTAAACACTTCCAATTTCTTATTTTCCTTATAAGTGCGTAATGGTTTCAGATATCTTAACAAGCGATATACCGTTGAAAAGCTAATTTGTCTTCCTATCTAACAGTAATATCACTTGTAAAAATCTATGCAGAAACGCGGTTGTATTAACATATTGAAAGTGGAGACTTCTAAAACACTTTGAAAGTCTTATTTTGCTTATAAGTCCCTAATGGTTTCAGCATATACCGTTGAAAAGCAAATATGTCATCCTATCTAACCGTATACAATTTGTAAAAATCTATGCAGAAATGCTAAAACACTTTCAATTTTTTATTTTGCTTATAAGTGCGTAACGGTTTCAGCTATCTTAACCAACGATATACAGCTGAAAACCTAATATGTCTTCCTATCTAACAGTATATCACTTGTAAAAATCTATGCAGAAACGCGGTTGTATTAACATATTGAAAGTGAAGAGCTCTAAAACACTTCCAATTTCTTATTTTGCTTATAAGTGCGTAATGGTTTCAGCTATCTTAACAAGCGATATACCGTTGAAAAGCTAATATGTCTTCTCATCTAACAGTATATCACTTGTAAAAATCTATGCAGAAACGCCGTTGTATTAACATATTGAAAGTGGAGACTTCTAAAACACTTCCAATTTCTTATTTTGCTTATAAGTGTGTAACGGTTTCAGCTATCTTAACAAGCGATATACCGCTGAAAACCTAATATGTCTTCCTATCTAACAGTATATTACTTGTAAAAATCTATGCAGAAACGCGGTTGTATTAACATATTGAAAGTGGAGAGTTCTAAAACACTTCCAATTTCTTATTTTGCTTATAAGTGCGTAATGGTTTCGCTACCTTAACAAGCGATATACCGTTGAAAAGCTAATATGTATTCCTATCCAACAGTATATCACTTGTAAAAATCTATGCAGAAACGCGGTTGTATTAACATATTGAAAGTAGAGACTTCTAAAACACTTCCAATTTCTTATTTTGCTTATAAGTGCGTAACGGTTTCAGCTATCTTAACAAGCGATATAACGCTGAAAAGCTAATATGTCTTCCTATCTAACAGTATATCACTTTTAAAAATCTATGCAGAAGCGCGGTTGTATTAACATATTGAAAGTGGAGAGTTCTAAAACACTTCCAATTTCTTATTTTGCTTATAACTGCGTAATGGTTTCAGCTATCTTAACAAGCGATATGCCGTTGAAAAGCTAATATGTCTTCCTATCTAACAGTATATCACTTGTAAAAATCTATGCAGAAACGCGGTTGTATTAACATATTGAAAGTGGAGATTTCTAAAACACTTTCAATTTCTTTTTTAGCTTATAAGTGCGTAACGGGTTCAGCTATCTTAACAAGCGATATAACGCTGAAGAGCTAATATGTCTTCCTATCAAACAGTATATCACTTGTACAAATCTATGCAGAAACGCGGTTGTATTAACATATTGAAAGTGGAGACTTCTAAAACACTTCCAATTTCTTATTTTGCTTATAAGTGCGTAACGGTTTCAGCTATCTTAACAAACGATATACCGCTGAAAAGCTAATATGTCTTCCTATCTAACAGTATATAACTTGTACAAATCTATGCAGAAATGGTGGTGCGTTAACATATTGAAAGTGGAGACTTCTAAAACACTTTGAAATTCTTATTTTGCTTATAAGTCCCTAATGGTTTCAGCATATACCGTTGAAAAGCAAATATGTCATCCTATCTAACCGTATATAATTTGTAAAAATCTATGCAGAAATGATAAAACACTTTCAATTTTTTATTTAGCTTATAAGTGCGTAACGGTTTTAGCTATCTTAACAAGCGATATACCGCTGAAAAGCTAATATGTCTTCATATCTAACAGTATATCACTTGTAAAAATCTATGCAGAAACCCGGTTGTATTAACATATTGAAAGTGGAGAGTTCTAAAACACTTCCAATTTCTTATTTTGCTTATAAGTGCGTAACGGGTTCAGCTATCTTAACAAGCGATATAACGCTGAAAAGCTAATATGTCTTCCTATCAAACAGTATATCACTTGTACAACTCTATGCAGAAACGCGGTTGTATTAACATATTGAAAGTGGAGACTTCTAAAACACTTCCAATTTCTTATTTTGCTTATAACTGCGTAATGGTTTCAGCTATCTTAACAAGCGGCATACCGTTGAAAAGCTAATATGTCTTCCTATGTAACAGTATATCACTTGTAAAAATCTATGCAGAAACGCGGTTGTATTAACATATTGAAAGTGGAGAGTTCTAAAACACTTCCAATTTCTTATTTTGCTTATAAGTGCGTAACGGTTTCAGCTATCTTAACAAGCGATATTCCGTTGAAAAGCTAATATGTCTTCCTATGTAACAGTATATCACTTGTAAAAATCTATGCAGAAACGCGGTTGTATTAACATATTGAAAGTGGAGACTTCTTAAACACTTCCAATTTCTTATTTTCCTTATAAGTGCGTAATGGTTTCAGATATCTTAACAAGCGATATACCGTTGAAAAGCTAATTTGTCTTCCTATCTAACAGTAATATCACTTGTAAAAATCTATGCAGAAACGCGGTTGTATTAACATATTGAAAGTGGAGACTTCTAAAACACTTTGAAAGTCTTATTTTGCTTATAAGTCCCTAATGGTTTCAGCATATACCGTTGAAAAGCAAATATGTCATCCTATCTAACCGTATACAATTTGTAAAAATCTATGCAGAAATGCTAAAACACTTTCAATTTTTTATTTTGCTTATAAGTGCGTAACGGTTTCAGCTATCTTAACCAACGATATACAGCTGAAAACCTAATATGTCTTCCTATCTAACAGTATATCACTTGTAAAAATCTATGCAGAAACGCGGTTGTATTAACATATTGAAAGTGAAGAGCTCTAAAACACTTCCAATTTCTTATTTTGCTTATAAGTGCGTAATGGTTTCAGCTATCTTAACAAGCGATATACCGTTGAAAAGCTAATATGTCTTCTCATCTAACAGTATATCACTTGTAAAAATCTATGCAGAAACGCCGTTGTATTAACATATTGAAAGTGGAGACTTCTAAAACACTTCCAATTTCTTATTTTGCTTATAAGTGTGTAACGGTTTCAGCTATCTTAACAAGCGATATACCGCTGAAAACCTAATATGTCTTCCTATCTAACAGTATATTACTTGTAAAAATCTATGCAGAAACGCGGTTGTATTAACATATTGAAAGTGGAGAGTTCTAAAACACTTCCAATTTCTTATTTTGCTTATAAGTGCGTAATGGTTTCGCTACCTTAACAAGCGATATACCGTTGAAAAGCTAATATGTATTCCTATCCAACAGTATATCACTTGTAAAAATCTATGCAGAAACGCGGTTGTATTAACATATTGAAAGTAGAGACTTCTAAAACAC
This sequence comes from Merzomyia westermanni, assembly GCA_949987695.1. Lineage (NCBI taxonomy): Eukaryota > Metazoa > Arthropoda > Insecta > Diptera > Tephritidae > Merzomyia > Merzomyia westermanni. Next base: position 136,829,830 of record OX465292.1, read on the forward strand.
TTCCAATTTCTTATTTTGCTTATAAGTGCGTAACGGTTTCAGCTATCTTAACAAGCGATATAACGCTGAAAAGCTAATATGTCTTCCTATCTAACAGTATATCACTTTTAAAAATCTATGCAGAAGCGCGGTTGTATTAACATATTGAAAGTGGAGAGTTCTAAAACACTTCCAATTTCTTATTTTGCTTATAACTGCGTAATGGTTTCAGCTATCTTAACAAGCGATATGCCGTTGAAAAGCTAATATGTCTTCCTATCTAACAGTATATCACTTGTAAAAATCTATGCAGAAATGGTGGTGCGTTAACATATTGAAAGTGGAGACTTCTAAAACACTTTGAAATTCTTATTTTGCTTATAAGTCCCTAATGGTTTCAGCATATACCGTTGAAAAGCAAATATGTCATCCTATCTAACCGTATATAATTTGTAAAAATCTATGCAGAAATGATAAAACACTTTCAATTTTTTATTTAGCTTATAAGTGCGTAACGGTTTTAGCTATCTTAACAAGCGATATACCGCTGAAAAGCTAATATGTCTTCATATCTAACAGTATATCACTTGTAAAAATCTATGCAGAAACCCGGTTGTATTAACATATTGAAAGTGGAGAGTTCTAAAACACTTCCAATTTCTTATTTTGCTTATAAGTGCGTAACGGGTTCAGCTATCTTAACAAGCGATATAACGCTGAAAAGCTAATATGTCTTCCTATCTAACAGTATATCACTTTTAAAAATCTATGCAGAAGCGCGGTTGTATTAACATATTGAAAGTGGAGACTTCTAAAACACTTTCAATTTCTTTTTTAACTTATAAGTGCGTAACGGGTTCAGCTATCTTAACAAGCGATATAACGCTGAAGAGCTAATATGTCTTCCTATCAAACAGTATATCACTTGTACAAATCTATGCAGAAACGCGGTTGTATTAACATATTGAAAGTGGAGACTTCTAAAACACTTCCAATTTCTTATTTTGCTTATAAGTGCGTAACGGTTTCAGCTATCTTAACAAACGATATACCGCTGAAAAGCTAATATGTCTTCCTATCTAACAGTATATAACTTGTACAAATCTATGCAGAAATGGTGGTGCGTTAACATATTGAAAGTGGAGACTTCTAAAACACTTTGAAATTCTTATTTTGCTTATAAGTCCCTAATGGTTTCAGCATATACCGTTGAAAAGCAAATATGTCATCCTATCTAACCGTATATAATTTGTAAAAATCTATGCAGAAATGATAAAACACTTTCAATTTTTTATTTAGCTTATAAGTGCGTAACGGTTTTAGCTATCTTAACAAGCGATATACCGCTGAAAAGCTAATATGTCTTCATATCTAACAGTATATCACTTGTAAAAATCTATGCAGAAACCCGGTTGTATTAACATATTGAAAGTGGAGAGTTCTAAAACACTTCCAATTTCTTATTTTGCTTATAAGTGCGTAACGGGTTCAGCTATCTTAACAAGCGATATAACGCTGAAAAGCTAATATGTCTTCCTATCAAACAGTATATCACTTGTACAAATCTATGCAGAAACGCGGTTGTATTAACATATTGAAAGTGGAGACTTCTAAAACACTTCCAATTTCTTATTTTGCTTATAACTGCGTAATGGTTTCAGCTATCTTAACAAGCGGCATACCGTTGAAAAGCTAATATGTCTTCCTATCTAACCGTATATAACCTGTAAAAATCTATGCAGAAATGCAGTTGTATTAACATATTGAATGTGGAAACTTCTAAAACACCTCCAATTTCTTATTTTGCTTATAAGTGCGTAATGGTTTCAGCTTTCTTAACAAGCGATATACAGTTGAAAAGCAAATATGTCTTCCTATCTAACCGTATATAATTTGTAAAAATCTATGAGAAATGTGCCTGTATTAGCATGTTGAAAATGTGGAGACTTCTAAAACACTTCCAATTTTTTTTTAGCTTATGAGTCCCTAATGGTTTCAGCTATCTTAATAAACGATATACCGTTAAAAAGCGAATATGTCTTCCTATCAAACAGTATATCACTTGTAAAAATCTATGCAGAAACGCGGTTGTATTAACATATTGAAAGTGGAGACTTCTAAAACACTTCCAATTTCTTATTTTGCTTATAAGTGCGTAACGGGTTCAGCTATCTTAACAAGCGATATAACGCTGAAAAGCTAATATGTCTTCCTATCTAACAGTATATCACTTTTAAAAATCTATGCAGAAACGCGGTTGTATTAACATATTGAAAGTGGAGAGTTCTAAAATACTTCCAATTTCTTATTTTGCTTATAACTGCGTAATGGTTTCAGCTATCTTAACAAGCGGCATACCGTTGAAAAGCTAATATGTCTTCTTATCTAACCGTATATAACCTGTAAAAATCTATGCAGAAATGCAGTTGTATTAACATATTGAATGTGGAAACTTCTAAAACACCTCCAATTTCTTATTTTGCTTATAAGTGCGTAATGGTTTCAGCTTTCTTAACAAGCGATATACAGTTGAAAAGCTAATATGTCTTCCTATCTAACCGTATATAACCTGTAAAAATCTATGCAGAAATGCAGTTGTATTAACATATTGAATGTGGAAACTTCTAAAACACCTCCAATTTCTTATTTTGCTTATAAGTGCGTAATGGTTTCAGCTTTCTTAACAAGCGATATACAGTTGAAAAGCAAATATGTCTTCCTATCTAACCGTGTATAATTTGTAAAAATCTATGAGAAATGTGCCTGTATTAGCATGTTGAAAATGTGGAGACTTCTAAAACACTTCCAATTTTTTATTAGCTTATGAGTCCCTAATGGTTTCAGCTATCTTAATAAACGATATACCGTTAAAAAGCGAATATGTCTTCCTATCAAACAGTATATCACTTGTACAAATCTATGCAGAAACGCGGTTGTATTAACATATTGAAAGTGGAGACTTCTAAAACACTTCCAATTTCTTATTTTGCTTATAAGTGCGTAACGGGTTCAGCTATCTTAACAAGCGATATAACGCTGAAAAGCTAATATGTCTTCCTATCTAACAGTATATCACTTTTAAAAATCTATGCAGAAACGCGGTTGTATTAACATATTGAAAGTGGAGAGTTCTAAAACACTTCCAATTTCTTATTTTGCTTATAACTGCGTAATGGTTTCAGCTATCTTAACAAGCCGCATACCGTTGAAAAGCTAATATGTCTTCCTATCTAACCGTAAAATCTATGCAGAAATGCAGTTGTATTAACATATTGAATGTGGAAACTTCTAAAACACCTCCAATTTCTTATTTTGCTTATAAGTGCGTAATGGTTTCAGCTTTCTTAACAAGCGATATACAGTTGAAAAGCAAATATGTCTTCCTATCTAACCGTGTATAATTTGTAAAAATCTATGAGAAATGTGCCTGTATTAGCATGTTGAAAATGTGGAGACTTCTAAAACACTTTCAATTTCTTTTTTAGCTTATAAGTGCGTAACGGTTTCAGCTATCTTAACAAGCGATATACCGCTGAAAAGCTAATATATCTTCCTATCTAACCGTATATAATTTGTAAAAAGCTATGCAGAAATAGCCTGTATATGCATGTTAAAAATGTATATAACCTGTAAAAATCTATGCAGAAATGCAGTTGTATTAACATATTGAATGTGGAAACTTCTAAAACACCTCCAATTTCTTATTTTGCTTATAAGTGCGTAATGGTTTCAGCTTTCTTAACAAGCGATATACAGTTGAAAAGCAAATATGTCTTCCTATCTAACCGTGTATAATTTGTAAAAATCTATGAGAAATGTGCCTGTATTAGCATGTTGAAAATGTGGAGACTTCTAAAACACTTTCAATTTCTTTTTTAGCTTATAAGTGCGTAACGGTTTCAGCTATCTTAACAAGCGATATACCGCTGAAAAGCTAATATATCTTCCTATCTAACCGTATATAATTTGTAAAAAGCTATGCAGAAATAGCCTGTATATGCATGTTAAAAATGTAAAGACTTTTAAAACACTTTGAAAGTCTTTTTTAGCTTATAAGTGCGTTAAGGTTTCAGCTATCTTAACAAGCGATATACCGCTGAAAAGCTAATATGTCTTCCTATCTAACAGTATATCACTTGTAAAAATCTATGCAGAAACCCGGTCGTAATAACATATTGAAAGTGGAGAGTTCTAAAACACTTCCAATTTCTTATTTTGCTTATAACTGCGTAATGGTTTCAGCTATCTTAACAAGCGATATACCGTTGAAAAGCTAATATGTCTTCCCATCTAACAGTATATCACTTGTAAAAATCTATGCATAAACGCGGTTGAATTAACATATTGAAAGTGGAGAGTTCTAAAACACTTCCAATTTCTTATTTTGCTTATAACTGCGTAATGGTTTCAGCTATCTTAACAAGCGATATACCGTTGAAAAGCTAATATCTCTTCCCATCTAACAGTATATCACTTGTAAAAATCTATGCAGAAACGCGGTTGTATTAACATATTGAAAGTGGAGAGTTCTAAAACACTTCCAATTTCTTATTTTGCTTATAAGTGCGTAATGATTTCAGCTATCTTAACAAGCGATATACCGTTGAAAAGCTAATATGTCTTCCTATCCAACAGTATATCACTTGTAAAAATCTATGCAGAAACGCGGTTGTATTAACATATTGAAAGTGGAGACTTCTAAAACACTTCCAATTTCTTATTTTTCTTATAAGTGCGTAACGGTTTCAGCTATCTTAACAAGCGATATACCGTTGAAAAGCTAATATGTCTTCCTATCTAACAGTATATCACTTATAAAAATCTATGCAGAAACGCGGTTGTATTAACATATTGAAAGTGGAGACTTCTAAAACACTTTGAAAGTCTTATTTTGCTTATAAGTCCCTAATGGTTTCAGCATATACCGTTGAAAAGCAAATATTACATCCTATCTAACCGTATATAATTTGTAAAAATCTATGCAGAAATGCTAAAACACTTTCAATTTTTTATTTTGCTTATAAGTGCGTAACGGTTTCAGCTATCTTAACAAGCGATATACCGCTGAAAACCTAATATGTCTTCCTATCTAACAGTATATCACTTGTAAAAATCTATGCAGAAACGCGGTTGTATTAACATATTGAAAGTAAAGAGTTCTAAAACACTTCCAATTTCTTATTTTGCTTATAAGTGCGTAATGGTTTCAGCTATCTTAACAAGCGATATACCGTTGAAAAGCTAATATGTCTTCCTATCTAACAGTATATCACTTGTAAAAATCTATCCAGAAACGCGGTTGTATTAACATATTGAAAGTGGAGACTTCTAAAACACTTCCAATTTCTTATTTTTCTTATAAGTGCGTTACGGTTTCAGCTATCTTAACAAGCGATATACCGCTGAAAACCTAATATGTCTTCCTATCTAACAGTAAGTGGAGAGTTCTAAAACACTTCCAATTTCTTATTTTGCTTATAAGTGCTTAATGGTTTCAGCTATCTTAACAAGCGATATACCGTCGAAAAGCCAATATGTCTTCCTATCCAACAGTATATCACTTGTAAAAATCTATGCAGAAACGCGGTTGTATTAACATATTGAAAGTGGAGACTTCTAAAACACTTCCAATTTCTTATTTTGCTTATAAGTGCGTAACGGTTTCAGCTATCTTAACAAACGATATACCGTTGAAAAGCTAATATGTCTTCCTATCTAACCGTATAGAACTTGTAAAAATCTATGCAGAAACGCGGTTGTATTAACATATTGAAAGTGGAGAGTTCTAAAACCCTTCCAATTTCTTATTTTGCTTATAAGTGCGTAATGGTTTCAGCTATCTTAACAAGCGATATACCGTTGAAAAGCTAATATGTCTTCCTATCCAACAGTATATCACTTGTAAAAATCTATGTAAAAACGCGGTTGTATTAACATATTGAAAGTGGAGACTTCTAAAACACTTCCAATTTCTTATTTTGCTTATAAGTGCGTAACGGTTTCAGCTATCTTAACAAACGATATACCGTTGAAAAGCTAATATGTCTTCCTATCTAACAGTATATCACTTGTAAAAATCTATGCAGAAACGCGGTTGTATTAACATATTGAAAGTGGAGACTTCTAAAACACTTCCAATTTCTTATTTTGCTTATAAGTGCGTAACGGTTTCAGCTATATTAACAAACGATATACCGTTGAAAAGCTAATATGTCTTCCTATCTAACAGTATATCACTTGTAAAAATCTATGCAGAAACGCGGTTGTATTAACATATTGAAAGTGGAGACTTCTAAAACACTTCCAATTTCTTATTTTGCTTATAAGTGCGTAACGGTTTCAGCTATCTTAACAAACGATATACCGTTGAAAAGCTAATATGTCTTCCTATCTAACAGTATATCACTTGTAAAAATCTATGCAGAAACGCGGTTGTATTAACATATTGAAAGTGAAGACTTCTAAAACACTTCCAATTTCTTATTTTGCTTATAAGTGCGTAACGGTTTCAGCTATCTTAACAAACGATATACCGTTGAAAAGCTAATATGTCTTCCTATCTAACAGTATATCACTTGTAAAAATCTATGCAGAAACGCGGTTGTATTAACATATTGAAAGTGGAGACTTCTAAAACACTTCCAATTTCTTATTTTGCTTATAAGTGCGTAACGGTTTCAGCTATCTTAACAAACGATATACCGTTGAAAAGCTAATATGTCTTCCTATCTAACAGTATATCACTTGTAAAAATCTATGCAGAAACGCGATTGTATTAACATATTGAAAGTGGAGACTTCTAAAACACTTCCAATTTCTTATTTTTCTTATAAGTGCGTAACGGTTTCAGCTATCTTAACAAACGATATACCGCTGAAAACCTAATACGTCTTCCTATCTAACAGTATATCACTTGTAAAAATCTATGCAGAAACGCGATTGTATTAACATATTGAAAGTGGAGACGTCTAAAACACTTCCAATTTATTATTTTGCTTATAAGTGCGTAACGGTTTCAGCTATCTTAACAAACGATATACCGTTGAAAAGCTAATATGTCTTCCTATCCAACAGTATATCACTTGTAAAAATCTATGTAAAAACGCGGTTGTATTAACATATTGAAAGTGGAGACTTCTAAAAAACTTCCAATTTCTTATTTTGCTTATAAGTGCGTAACGGTTTCAGCTATCTTAACAAACGATATACCGTTGAAAAGCTAATATTTCTTCCTATCTAACAGTATATCACTTGTAAAAATCTATGCAGAAACGCGGTTGTATTAACATATTGAAAGTGGAGAGTTCTAAAACACTTCCAATTTCTTATTTTGCTTATAAGTGCGTAATGGTTTCAGCTATCTTAACAAGCGATATACCGCTGAAAACCTAATACGTCTTCCTATCTAACAGTATATCACTTGTAAAAATCTATGCAGAAACGCGATTGTATTAACATATTGAAAGTGGAGACTTCTAAAACACTTCCAATTTCTTATTTTTCTTATAAGTGCGTTACGGTTTCAGCTATCTTAACAAGCTATATACCGCTGAAAACCTAATACGTCTTCCTATCTAACAGTATATCACTTGTAAAAATCTATGCAGAAACGCGATTGTATTAACATATTGAAAGTGGAGACTTCTAAAACACTTCCAATTTCTTATTTTGCTTATAAGTGCGTAACGGTTTCAGCTATCTTAACAAACGATATACCGTTGAAAAGCTAATATTTCTTCCTATCTAACAGTATATCACTTGTAAAAATCTATGCAGAAACGCGGTTGTATTAACATATTGAAAGTGGAGAGTTCTAAAACACTTCCAATTTCTTATTTTGCTTATAAGTGCGTAATGGTTTCAGCTATCTTAACAAGCGATATACCGTTGAAAAGCTAATATGTCTTCCTATCCAACAGTATATCACTTTTAAAAATCTATGCAGAAACGCGGTTGTATTAACATATTGAAAGTGGAGAGTTCTAAAACACTTCCAATTTCTTATTTTGCTTATAAGTGCGTAATGGTTTCAGCTATCTTAACAAGTGATATACCGTTGAAAAGCTAATATGACTTCCTATCTAACAGTATATCACTTGTAAAAATCTATGCGGAAACGCGGTTGTATTAACATATTGAAAGTGGAGAGTTCTAAACCACTTCCAATTTCTTATTTTGCTTATAAGTGCGTAATGGTTTCAGCTATCTTAACAAGCGATATACCGTTGAAAAGCTAATATGTCTTCCTATCCAACAGTATATCACTTGTAAAAATCTATGTAAAAACGCGGTTGTATTAACATATTGAAAGTGGAGACTGCTAAAACACTTCCAATTTCTTATTTTGCTTATAAGTGCGTAACGGTTTCAGCTATCTTAACAAGCGATATACCGTTGAAAAGCTAATATGTCTTCCTATCTAACAGTATATCACTTGTAAAAAGCTATGCAGAAACGCGGTTGTATTAACATATTGAAAGTGGAGACTTCTAAAACACTTCCAATTTCTTATTTTGCTTATAAGTGCGTAACGGTTTCAGCTATCTTAACAAACGATATACCGTTGAAAAGCTAATATTTCTTCCTATCTAACAGTATATCACTTGTAAAAATCTATGCAGAAACGCGGTTGTATTAACATATTGAAAGTGGAGAGTTCTAAAACACTTCCAATTTCTTATTTTGCTTATAAGTGCGTAATGGTTTCAGCTATCTTAACAAGCGATATACCGTTGAAAAGCTAATATGTCTTCCTATCCAACAGTATATCACTTTTAAAAATCTATGCAGAAACGCGGTTGTATTAACATATTGAAAGTGGAGAGTTCTAAAACACTTCCAATTTCTTATTTTGCTTATAAGTGCGTAATGGTTTCAGCTATCTTAACAAGTGATATACCGTTGAAAAGCTAATATGACTTCCTATCTAACAGTATATCACTTGTAAAAATCTATGCGGAAACGCGGTTGTATTAACATATTGAAAGTGGAGAGTTCTAAACCACTTCCAATTTCTTATTTTGCTTATAAGTGCGTAATGGTTTCAGCTATCTTAACAAGCGATATACCGTTGAAAAGCTAATATGTCTTCCTATCCAACAGTATATCACTTGTAAAAATCTATGTAAAAACGCGGTTGTATTAACATATTGAAAGTGGAGACTGCTAAAACACTTCCAATTTCTTATTTTGCTTATAAGTGCGTAACGGTTTCAGCTATCTTAACAAGCGATATACCGTTGAAAAGCTAATATGTCTTCCTATCTAACAGTATATCACTTGTAAAAAGCTATGCAGAAACGCGGTTGTATTAACATATTGAAAGTGGACACTTCTAAAACACTTCCAATTTCTTATTTTGCTTATAAGTGCGTAACGGTTTCAGCTATCTTAACAAACGATATACCGTTGAAAAGCTAATATGTCTTCCTATCTAACAGTATATCACTTGTAAAAATCTATGCAGAAACGCGGTTGTATTAACATATTGAAAGTGGAGACTTCTAAAACACTTCGAATTTCTTATTTTGCTTATAAGTGCGTAACGGTTTCAGCTATCTTAACAAACGATATACCGTTGAAAAGCTAATATGTCTTCCTATCTAACAGTATATCAATTGTAAAAATCTATGCAGAAACGTGGTTGTATTAACATATTGAAAGTGGAGACTTCTAAAACACTTCCAATTTCTTATTTTGCTTATAAGTGCGTAATGGTTTCAGCTATCTTAACAAGCGATATACCGCTGAAAACCTAATATGTCTTCCTATCTAACAGTATATCACTTGTAAAAATCTATGCAGAAACGCGGTTGTATTAACATATTGAAAGTGGAGACTTCTAAAACACTTCCAATTTCTTATTTTGCTTATAAGTGCGTAATGGTTTCAGCTATCTTAACAAGCGATATACCGCTGAAAACCTAATATGTCTTCCTATCTAACAGTATATCATTGTAAAAATCTATGCAGAAACGCGGTTGTATTAGCATATTGAAAGTGAAGAGTTCTAAAACACTTACAATTTCTTATTTTGCTTATAAGTGCGTAATGGTTTCAGCTATCTTAACAAGCGATATACCGTTGAAAAGCTAATATGTCTTCCTATCTAACAGTATATCATTGTAAAAATCTATGCAGAAACGCGGTTGTATTAACATATTGAAAGTGAAGAGTTCTAAAACACTTACAATTTCTTATTTTGCTTATAAGTGCGTAATGGTTTCAGCTATCTTAACAAGCGATATACCGTTGAAAAGCTAATATGTCTTCCTATCTAACAGTATACCACTTGTAAAAATCTATGCAGAAACGCGGTTGTATTAACATATTGAAAGTGGAGACTTCTAAAACACTTCCAATTTCTTATTTTGCTTATAAGTGCGTAACGGTTTCAGCTATCTTAACAAGCGATATACCGCTGAAAACCTAATATGTCTTCCTATCTAACAGTATATCACTTGTAAAAATCTATGCAGAAACGCGGTTGTATTAACATATTGAAAGTGGGGACTTCTAAAACACTTCCAATTTCTTATTTTGCTTATAAATGCGTAATGGTTTCAGCTATCTTAACAAGCGATATACCGCTGAAAACCTAATATGTCTTCCTATCTAACAGTATATCATTGTAAAAATCTATGCAGAAACGCGGTTGTATTAACATATTGAAAGTGAAGAGTTCTAAAACACTTACAATTTCTTATTTTGCTTATAAGTGCGTAATGGTTTCAGCTATCTTAACAAGCGATATACCGTTGAAAAGCTAATATGTCTTCCTATCTAACAGTATATCATTGTAAAAATCTGAGCAGAAACGCGGTTGTATTAACATATTGAAAGTGGAGACTTCTAAAACACTTCCAATTTCTTATTTTGCTTATAAGTGCGTAATGGTTTCAGCTATCTTAACAAGCGATATACCGCTGAAAACCTAATATGTCTTCCTATCTAACAGTATATCATTGTAAAAATCTATGCAGAAACGCGGTTGTATTAACATATTGAAAGTGAAGAGTTCTAAAACACTTACAATTTCTTATTTTGCTTATAAGTGCGTAATGGTTTCAGCTAACTTAACAAGCGATATACCGTTGAAAAGCTAATATGTCTTCCTATCCAACAGTATATCACTTGTAAAAATCTATGCAGAAACGTGGTTGTATTAACATATTGAAAGTGGAGACTTCTAAAACACTTCCAATTTCTTATTTTGCTTATAAGTGCGTAATGGTTTCAGCTATCTTAGCAAGCGATATACCGTTGAAAAGCTAATATGTCTTCCTATCCAACAGTATATCACTTGTAAAAATCTATGCAGAAACGCGGTTGTATTAACATATTGAAAGTGGAGACTTCTAAAACACTTACAATTTCTTATTTTGCTTATAAGTGCGTAATGGTTTCAGCTAACTTAACAAGCGATATACCGTTGAAAAGCTAATATGTCTTCCTATCCAGCAGTATATCACTTGTAAAAATCTATGCAGAAACGCGGTTGTATTAACATATTGAAAGTGGAGACTTCTAAAACACTTCCAATTTCTTATTTTGCTTATAAGTGCGTAATGGTTTAAGCTATCTTAACAAGCGATATACCGCTGAAAACCTAATATGTCTTCCTATCTAACAGTATATCAATTGTAAAAATCTATGCAGAAACGCGGTTGTATTAACATATTGAAAGTGGAGACTTCTAAAACACTTCCAATTTCTTATTTTGCTTATAAGTGCGTAATGGTTTCAGCTATCTTAACAAGCGATATACCGCTGAAAACCTAATATGTCTTCCTATCTAACAGTATATCACTTGTAAAAATCTATGCAGAAACGCGGTTGTATTAACATATTGAAAGTGGAGACTTCTAAAACACTTCCAATTTTTTATTTTGCTTATAAGTGCGTAACGGTTTCAGCTATCTTAACAAGCGATATACCGTTGAAAAGCTAATATGTCTTCCTATCTAACAGTATATCACTTGTAAAAAGCTATGCAGAAACGCGGTTGTATTAACATATTGAAAGTGGACACTTCTAAAACACTTCCAATTTCTTATTTTGCTTATAAGTGCGTAACGGTTTCAGCTATCTTAACAAACGATATACCGTTGAAAAGCTAATATGTCTTCCTATCTAACAGTATATCACTTGTAAAAAGCTATGCAGAAACGCGGTTGTATTAACATATTGAAAGTGGAGACTTCTAAAACACTTCCAATTTCTTATTTTGCTTATAAGTGCGTAATGGTTTCAGCTATCTTAACAAGCGATATACCGCTGAAAACCTAATATGTCTTCCTATCTAACAGTATATCACTTGTAAAAATCTATGCAGAAACGCGGTTGTATTAACATATTGAAAGTGGAGACTTCTAAAACACTTCCAATTTCTTATTTTGCTTATAAGTGCGTAACGGTTTCAGCTATCTTAACAAACGATATACCGTTGAAAAGCTAATATTTCTTCCTATCTAACAGTATATCACTTGTAAAAATCTATGCAGAAACGCGGTTGTATTAACATATTGAAAGTGGAGAGTTCTAAAACACTTCCAATTTCTTATTTTGCTTATAAGTGCGTAATGGTTTCAGCTATCTTAACAAGCGATATACCGTTGAAAAGCTAATATGTCTTCCTATCCAACAGTATATCACTTTTAAAAATCTATGCAGAAACGCGGTTGTATTAACATATTGAAAGTGGAGAGTTCTAAAACACTTCCAATTTCTTATTTTGCTTATAAGTGCGTAATGGTTTCAGCTATCTTAACAAGTGATATACCGTTGAAAAGCTAATATGACTTCCTATCTAACAGTATATCACTTGTAAAAATCTATGCAGAAACGCGGTTGTATTAACATATTGAAAGTGGAGAGTTCTAAACCACTTCCAATTTCTTATTTTGCTTATAAGTGCGTAATGGTTTCAGCTATCTTAACAAGCGATATACCGTTGAAAAGCTAATATGTCTTCCTATCCAACAGTATATCACTTTTAAAAATCTATGCAGAAACGCGGTTGTATTAACATATTGAAAGTGGAGAGTTCTAAAACACTTCCAATTTCTTATTTTGCTTATAAGTGCGTAATGGTTTCAGCTATCTTAACAAGCGATATACCGTTGAAAAGCTAATATGTCTTCCTATCCAACAGTATATCACTTTTAAAAATCTATGCAGAAACGCGGTTGTATTAACATATTGAAAGTGGAGAGTTCTAAAACACTTCCAATTTCTTATTTTGCTTATAAGTGCGTAATGGTTTCAGCTATCTTAACAAGCGATATACCGTTGAAAAGCTAATATGTCTTCCTATCCAACAGTATATCACTTTTAAAAATCTATGCAGAAACGCGGTTGTATTAACATATTGAAAGTGGAGAGTTCTAAACCACTTCCAATTTCTTATTTTGCTTATAAGTGCGTAATGGTTTCAGCTATCTTAACAAGCGATATACCGTTGAAAAGCTAATATGTCTTCCTATCCAACAGTATATCACTTGTAAAAATCTATGTAAAAACGCGGTTGTATTAAAATATTGAAAGTGGAGACTGCTAAAACACTTCCAATTTCTTATTTTGCTTATAAGTGCGTAACGGTTTCAGCTATCTTAACAAGCGATATACCGTTGAAAAGCTAATATGTCTTCCTATCTAACAGTATATCACTTGTAAAAAGCTATGCAGAAACGCGGTTGTATTAACATATTGAAAGTGGACACTTCTAAAACACTTCCAATTTCTTATTTTGCTTATAAGTGCGTAACGGTTTCAGCTATCTTAACAAACGATATACCGTTGAAAAGCTAATATGTCTTCCTATCTAACAGTATATCACTTGTAAAAATCTATGCAGAAACGCGGTTGTATTAACATATTGAAAGTGGAGACTTCTAAAACACTTCCAATTTCTTATTTTGCTTATAAGTGCGTAACGGTTTCAGCTATCTTAACAAACGATATACCGTTGAAAAGCTAATATGTCTTCCTATCTAGCAGTATATCAATTGTAAAAATCTATGCAGAAACGCGGTTGTATTAACATATTGAAAGTGGAGACTTCTAAAACACTTCCAATTTCTTATTTTGCTTATAAGTGCGTAATGGTTTCAGCTATCTTAACAAGCGATATACCGCTGAAAACCTAATATGTCTTCCTATCTAACAGTATATCACTTGTAAAAATCTATGCAGAAACGCGGTTGTATTAACATATTGAAAGTGGAGACTTCTAAAACACTTCCAATTTCTTATTTTGCTTATAAGTGCGTAATGGTTTCAGCTATCTTAACAAGCGATATACCGCTGAAAACCTAATATGTCTTCCTATCTAACAGTATATCATTGTAAAAATCTATGCAGAAACGCGGTTGTATTAGCATATTGAAAGTGAAGAGTTCTAAAACACTTACAATTTCTTATTTTGCTTATAAGTGCGTAATGGTTTCAGCTATCTTAACAAGCGATATACCGTTGAAAAGCTAATATGTCTTCCTATCTAACAGTATACCACTTGTAAAAATCTATGCAGAAACGCGGTTGTATTAACATATTGAAAGTGGAGACTTCTAAAACACTTCCAATTTCTTATTTTGCTTATAAGTGCGTAACGGTTTCAGCTATCTTAACAAGCGATATACCGCTGAAAACCTAATATGTCTTCCTATCTAACAGTATATCACTTGTAAAAATCTATGCAGAAACGCGGTTGTATTAACATATTGAAAGTGGAGACTTCTAAAACACTTCCAATTTCTTATTTTGCTTATAAATGCGTAATGGTTTCAGCTATCTTAACAAGCGATATACCGCTGAAAACCTAATATGTCTTCCTATCTAACAGTATATCATTGTAAAAATCTATGCAGAAACGCGGTTGTATTAACATATTGAAAGTGAAGAGTTCTAAAACACTTACAATTTCTTATTTTGCTTATAAGTGCGTAATGGTTTCAGCTATCTTAACAAGCGATATACCGTTGAAAAGCTAATATGTCTTCCTATCTAACAGTATATCATTGTAAAAATCTATGCAGAAACGCGGTTGTATTAACATATTGAAAGTGGAGACTTCTAAAACACTTCCAATTTCTTATTTTGCTTATAAGTGCGTAATGGTTTCAGCTATCTTAACAAGCGATATACCGCTGAAAACCTAATATGTCTTCCTATCTAACAGTATATCATTGTAAAAATCTATGCAGAAACGCGGTTGTATTAACATATTGAAAGTGAAGAGTTCTAAAACACTTACAATTTCTTATTTTGCTTATAAGTGCGTAATGGTTTCAGCTAACTTAACAAGCGATATACCGTTGAAAAGCTAATATGTCTTCCTATCCAACAGTATATCACTTGTAAAAATCTATGCAGAAACGTGGTTGTATTAACATATTGAAAGTGGAGACTTCTAAAACACTTCCAATTTCTTATTTTGCTTATAAGTGCGTAATGGTTTCAGCTATCTTAGCAAGCGATATACCGTTGAAAAGCTAATATGTCTTCCTATCCAACAGTATATCACTTGTAAAAATCTATGCAGAAACGCGGTTGTATTAACATATTGAAAGTGGAGACTTCTAAAACACTTACAATTTCTTATTTTGCTTATAAGTGCGTAATGGTTTCAGCTAACTTAACAAGCGATATACCGCTGAAAACCTAATATGTCTTCCTATCTAACAGTATATCACTTGTAAAAATCTATGCAGAAACGCGGTTGTATTACCATATTGAAAGTGGAGAGTTCTAAAACACTTCCAATTTCTTATTTTGCTTATAAGTGCGTAATGGTTTCAGCTATCTTAACAAGCGATATACCGTTGAAAAGCTAATATGTCTTCCTATCTAACAGTATATCAATTGTAAAAATCTATGCAGAAACGCGGTTGTATTAACATATTGAAAGTGGAGACTTCTAAAACACTTCCAATTTCTTATTTTGCTTATAAGTGCGTAATGGTTTCAGCTAACTTAACAAGCGATATACCGTTGAAAAGCTAATATGTCTTCCTATCCAGCAGTATATCACTTGTAAAAATCTATGCAGAAACGCGGTTGTATTAACATATTGAAAGTGGAGACTTCTAAAACACTTCCAATTTCTTATTTTGCTTATAAGTGCGTAATGGTTTCAGCTATCTTAACAAGCGATATACCGCTGAAAACCTAATATGTCTTCCTATCTAACAGTATATCAATTGTAAAAATCTATGCAGAAACGCGGTTGTATTAACATATTGAAAGTGGAGACTTCTAAAACACTTCCAATTTCTTATTTTGCTTATAAGTGCGTAATGGTTTCAGCTATCTTAACAGGCGATATACCGCTGAAAACCTAATATGTCTTCCTATCTAACAGTATATCATTGTAAAAATCTATGCAGAAACGCGGTTGTATTAACATATTGAAAGTGAAGAGTTCTAAAACACTTACAATTTCTTATTTTGCTTATAAGTGCGTAATGGTTTCAGCTATCTTAACAAGTGATATACCGTTGAAAAGCTAATATGACTTCCTATCTAACAGTATATCACTTGTAAAAATCTATGCGGAAACGCGGTTGTATTAACATATTGAAAGTGGAGAGTTCTAAACCACTTCCAATTTCTTATTTTGCTTATAAGTGCGTAATGGTTTCAGCTATCTTAACAAGCGATATACCGTTGAAAAGCTAATATGTCTTCCTATCTAACAGTATATCACTTGTAAAAAGCTATGCAGAAACGCGGTTGTATTAACATATTGAAAGTGGACACTTCTAAAACACTTCCAATTTCTTATTTTGCTTATAAGTGCGTAACGGTTTCAGCTATCTTAACAAACGATATACCGTTGAAAAGCTAATATGTCTTCCTATCTAACAGTATATCACTTGTAAAAATCTATGCAGAAACGCGGTTGTATTAACATATTGAAAGTGGAGACTTCTAAAACACTTCCAATTTCTTATTTTGCTTATAAGTGCGTAACGGTTTCAGCTATCTTAACAAACGATATACCGTTGAAAAGCTAATATGTCTTCCTATCTAACAGTATATCAATTGTAAAAATCTATGCAGAAACGCGGTTGTATTAACATATTGAAAGTGGAGACTTCTAAAACACTTCCAATTTCTTATTTTGCTTATAAGTGCGTAATGGTTTCAGCTATCTTAACAAGCGATATACCGCTGAAAACCTAATATGTCTTCCTATCTAACAGTATATCACTTGTAAAAATCTATGCAGAAACGCGGTTGTATTAACATATTGAAAGTGGAGACTTCTAAAACACTTCCAATTTCTTATTTTGCTTATAAGTGCGTAATGGTTTCAGCTATCTTAACAAACGATATACCGCTGAAAACCTAATATGTCTTCCTATCTAACAGTATATCACTTGTAAAAATCTATGCGGAAACGCGGTTGTATTAACATATTGAAAGTGGAGAGTTCTAAACCACTTCCAATTTCTTATTTTGCTTATAAGTGCGTAATGGTTTCAGCTATCTTAACAAGCGATATACCGTTGAAAAGCTAATATGTCTTCCTATCTAACAGTATATCACTTGTAAAAATCTATGCAGAAACGCGGTTGTATTACCATATTGAAAGTGGAGAGTTCTAAAACACTTCCAATTTCTTATTTTGCTTATAAGTGCGTAATGGTTTCAGCTATCTTAACAAGCGATATACCGTTGAAAAGCTAATATGTCTTCCTATCTAACAGTATATCACTTGTAAAAATCTATGCGGAAACGCGGTTGTATTAACATATTGAAAGTGGAGACTTCTAAAACACTTCCAATTTCTTATTTTGCTTATAAGTGCGTAATGGTTTCAGCTATCTTAACAAGCGATATACCGCTGAAAACCTAATATGTCTTCCTATCTAACAGTATATCACTTGTAAAAATCTATGCAGAAACGCGGTTGTATTAACATATTGAAAGTGGAGACTTCTAAAACACTTCCAATTTCTTATTTTGCTTATAAGTGCGTAATGGTTTCAGCTATCTTAGCAAGCGATATACCGTTGAAAAGCTAATATGTCTTCCTATCCAACAGTATATCACTTGTAAAAATCTATGCAGAAACGCGGTTGTATTAACATATTGAAAGTGGAGACTTCTAAAACACTTACAATTTCTTATTTTGCTTATAAGTGCGTAATGGTTTCAGCTAACTTAACAAGCGATATACCGCTGAAAACCTAATATGTCTTCCTATCTAACAGTATATCACTTGTAAAAATCTATGCAGAAACGCGGTTGTATTACCATATTGAAAGTGGAGAGTTCTAAAACACTTCCAATTTCTTATTTTGCTTATAAGTGCGTAATGGTTTCAGCTATCTTAACAAGCGATATACCGTTGAAAAGCTAATATGTCTTCCTATCTAACAGTATATCAATTGTAAAAATCTATGCAGAAACGCGGTTGTATTAACATATTGAAAGTGGAGACTTCTAAAACACTTCCAATTTCTTATTTTGCTTATAAGTGCGTAATGGTTTCAGCTAACTTAACAAGCGATATACCGTTGAAAAGCTAATATGTCTTCCTATCCAGCAGTATATCACTTGTAAAAATCTATGCAGAAACGCGGTTGTATTAACATATTGAAAGTGGAGACTTCTAAAACACTTCCAATTTCTTATTTTGCTTATAAGTGCGTAATGGTTTCAGCTATCTTAACAAGCGATATACCGCTGAAAACCTAATATGTCTTCCTATCTAACAGTATATCAATTGTAAAAATCTATGCAGAAACGCGGTTGTATTAACATATTGAAAGTGGAGACTTCTAAAACACTTCCAATTTCTTATTTTGCTTATAAGTGCGTAATGGTTTCAGCTATCTTAACAGGCGATATACCGCTGAAAACCTAATATGTCTTCCTATCTAACAGTATATCATTGTAAAAATCTATGCAGAAACGCGGTTGTATTAACATATTGAAAGTGAAGAGTTCTAAAACACTTACAATTTCTTATTTTGCTTATAAGTGCGTAATGGTTTCAGCTATCTTAACAAGTGATATACCGTTGAAAAGCTAATATGACTTCCTATCTAACAGTATATCACTTGTAAAAATCTATGCGGAAACGCGGTTGTATTAACATATTGAAAGTGGAGAGTTCTAAACCACTTCCAATTTCTTATTTTGCTTATAAGTGCGTAATGGTTTCAGCTATCTTAACAAGCGATATACCGTTGAAAAGCTAATATGTCTTCCTATCTAACAGTATATCACTTGTAAAAAGCTATGCAGAAACGCGGTTGTATTAACATATTGAAAGTGGACACTTCTAAAACACTTCCAATTTCTTATTTTGCTTATAAGTGCGTAACGGTTTCAGCTATCTTAACAAACGATATACCGTTGAAAAGCTAATATGTCTTCCTATCTAACAGTATATCACTTGTAAAAATCTATGCAGAAACGCGGTTGTATTAACATATTGAAAGTGGAGACTTCTAAAACACTTCCAATTTCTTATTTTGCTTATAAGTGCGTAACGGTTTCAGCTATCTTAACAAACGATATACCGTTGAAAAGCTAATATGTCTTCCTATCTAACAGTATATCAATTGTAAAAATCTATGCAGAAACGCGGTTGTATTAACATATTGAAAGTGGAGACTTCTAAAACACTTCCAATTTCTTATTTTGCTTATAAGTGCGTAATGGTTTCAGCTATCTTAACAAGCGATATACCGCTGAAAACCTAATATGTCTTCCTATCTAACAGTATATCACTTGTAAAAATCTATGCAGAAACGCGGTTGTATTAACATATTGAAAGTGGAGACTTCTAAAACACTTCCAATTTCTTATTTTGCTTATAAGTGCGTAATGGTTTCAGCTATCTTAACAAACGATATACCGCTGAAAACCTAATATGTCTTCCTATCTAACAGTATATCACTTGTAAAAATCTATGCAGAAACGCGGTTGTATTAACATATTGAAAGTGGAGACTTCTAAAACACTTCCAATTTCTTATTTTGCTTATAAGTGCGTAATGGTTTCAGCTATCTTAACAAACGATATACCGTTGAAAAGCTAATATTTCTTCCTATCTAACAGTATATCACTTGTAAAAAGCTATGCAGAAACGCGGTTGTATTAACATATTGAAAGTGGACACTTCTAAAACACTTCCAATTTCTTATTTTGCTTATAAGTGCGTAACGGTTTCAGCTATCTTAACAAACGATATACCGTTGAAAAGCTAATATGTCTTCCTATCTAACAGTATATCACTTGTAAAAAGCTATGCAGAAACGCGGTTGTATTAACATATTGAAAGTGGACACTTCTAAAACACTTCCAATTTCTTATTTTGCTTATAAGTGCGTAACGGTTTCAGCTATCTTAACAAGCGATATACCGCTGAAAACCTAATATGTCTTCCTATCTAACAGTATATCACTTGTAAAAATCTATGCAGAAACGCGGTTGTATTAACATATTGAAAGTGGAGACTTCTAAAACACTTCCAATTTCTTATTTTGCTTATAAGTGCGTAATGGTTTCAGCTATCTTAACAAGCGATATACCGCTGAAAACCTAATATGTCTTCCTATCTAACAGTATATCACTTGTAAAAATCTATGCGGAAACGCGGTTGTATTAACATATTGAAAGTGGAGAGTTCTAAACCACTTCCAATTTCTTATTTTGCTTATAAGTGCGTAATGGTTTCAGCTATCTTAACAAGCGATATACCGTTGAAAAGCTAATATGTCTTCCTATCCAACAGTATATCACTTGTAAAAATCTATGTAAAAACGCGGTTGTATTAACATATTGAAAGTGGAGACTGCTAAAACACTTCCAATTTCTTATTTTGCTTATAAGTGCGTAACGGTTTCAGCTATCTTAACAAGCGATATACCGTTGAAAAGCTAATATGTCTTCCTATCTAACAGTATATCACTTGTAAAAAGCTATGCAGAAACGCGGTTGTATTAACATATTGAAAGTGGACACTTCTAAAACACTTCCAATTTCTTATTTTGCTTATAAGTGCGTAACGGTTTCAGCTATCTTAACAAACGATATACCGTTGAAAAGCTAATATGTCTTCCTATCTAACAGTATATCACTTGTAAAAATCTATGCAGAAACGCGGTTGTATTAACATATTGAAAGTGGAGACTTCTAAAACACTTCCAATTTCTTATTTTGCTTATAAGTGCGTAACGGTTTCAGCTATCTTAACAAACGATATACCGTTGAAAAGCTAATATGTCTTCCTATCTAACAGTATATCAATTGTAAAAATCTATGCAGAAACGCGGTTGTATTAACATATTGAAAGTGGAGACTTCTAAAACACTTCCAATTTCTTATTTTGCTTATAAGTGCGTAATGGTTTCAGCTATCTTAACAAGCGATATACCGCTGAAAACCTAATATGTCTTCCTATCTAACAGTATATCACTTGTAAAAATCTATGCAGAAACGCGGTTGTATTAACATATTGAAAGTGGAGACTTCTAAAACACTTCCAATTTCTTATTTTGCTTATAAGTGCGTAATGGTTTCAGCTATCTTAACAAGCGATATACCGCTGAAAACCTAATATGTCTTCCTATCTAACAGTATATCATTGTAAAAATCTATGCAGAAACGCGGTTGTATTAGCATATTGAAAGTGAAGAGTTCTAAAACACTTACAATTTCTTATTTTGCTTATAAGTGCGTAATGGTTTCAGCTATCTTAACTAGCGATATACCGTTGAAAAGCTAATATGTCTTCCTATCTAACAGTATATCATTGTAAAAATCTATGCAGAAACGCGGTTGTATTAACATATTGAAAGTGAAGAGTTCTAAAACACTTACAATTTCTTATTTTGCTTATAAGTGCGTAATGGTTTCAGCTATCTTAACAAGCGATATACCGTTGAAAAGCTAATATGTCTTCCTATCTAACAGTATACCACTTGTAAAAATCTATGCAGAAACGCGGTTGTATTAACATATTGAAAGTGGAGACTTCTAAAACACTTCCAATTTCTTATTTTGCTTATAAGTGCGTAACGGTTTCAGCTATCTTAACAAGCGATATACCGCTGAAAACCTAATATGTCTTCCTATCTAACAGTATATCACTTGTAAAAATCTATGCAGAAACGCGGTTGTATTAACATATTGAAAGTGGAGACTTCTAAAACACTTCCAATTTCTTATTTTGCTTATAAATGCGTAATGGTTTCAGCTATCTTAACAAGCGATATACCGCTGAAAACCTAATATGTCTTCCTATCTAACAGTATATCATTGTAAAAATCTATGCAGAAACGCGGTTGTATTAACATATTGAAAGTGAAGAGTTTTAAAACACTTACAATTTCTTATTTTGCTTATAAGTGCGTAATGGTTTCAGCTATCTTAACAAGCGATATACCGTTGAAAAGCTAATATGTCTTCCTATCTAACAGTATATCATTGTAAAAATCTATGCAGAAACGCGGTTGTATTAACATATTGAATGTGGAGACTTCTAAAACACTTCCAATTTCTTATTTTGCTTATAAGTGCGTAATGGTTTCAGCTATCTTAACAAGCGATATACCGCTGAAAACCTAATATGTCTTCCTATCTAACAGTATATCATTGTAAAAATCTATGCAGAAACGCGGTTGTATTAACATATTGAAAGTGAAGAGTTCTAAAACACTTACAATTTCTTATTTTGCTTATAAGTGCGTAATGGTTTCAGCTAACTTAACAAGCGATATACCGTTGAAAAGCTAATATGTCTTCCTATCCAACAGTATATCACTTGTAAAAATCTATGCAGAAACGTGGTTGTATTAACATATTGAAAGTGGAGACTTCTAAAACACTTCCAATTTCTTATTTTGCTTATAAGTGCGTAATGGTTTCAGCTATCTTAGCAAGCGATATACCGTTGAAAAGCTAATATGTCTTCCTATCCAACAGTATATCACTTGTAAAAATCTATGCAGAAACGCGGTTGTATTAACATATTGAAAGTGGAGACTTCTAAAACACTTACAATTTCTTATTTTGCTTATAAGTGCGTAATGGTTTCAGCTAACTTAACAAGCGATATACCGTTGAAAAGCTAATATGTCTTCCTATCCAGCAGTATATCACTTGTAAAAATCTATGCAGAAACGCGGTTGTATTAACATATTGAAAGTGGAGACTTCTAAAACACTTCCAATTTCTTATTTTGCTTATAAGTGCGTAATGGTTTCAGCTATCTTAACAAGCGATATACCGCTGAAAACCTAATATGTCTTCCTATCTAACAGTATATCATTGTAAAAATCTATGCAGAAACGCGGTTGTATTAACATATTGAAAGTGAAGAGTTCTAAAACACTTACAATTTCTTATTTTGCTTATAAGTGCGTAACGGTTTCAGCTATCTTAACAAGCGATATACCGCTGAAAACCTAATATGTCTTCCTATCTAACAGTATATCACTTGTAAAAATCTATGCAGAAACGCGGTTGTATTAACATATTGAAAGTGGAGACTTCTAAAACACTTCCAATTTCTTATTTTGCTTATAAGTGCGTAACGGTTTCAGCTATCTTAACAAGCGATATACCGCTGAAAACCTAATATGTCTTCCTATCCAACAGTATATCACTTGTAAAAATCTATGCAGAAACGCGGTTGTATTAACATATTGAAAGTGGAGACTTCTAAAACACTTCCAAGTTCTTATTTTGCTTATAAGTGCGTAATGGTTTCAGCTATCTTAACAAGCGATATACAGTTGAAAAGCTAATATGTCTTCCTATCTAACAGTATATCACTTGTAAAAATCTATGCAGAAACGCGGTTGTATTAACATATTGAAAGTGGAGACTTCTAAAACACTTCCAATTTCTTATTTTGCTTATAAGTGCGTAACGGTTTCAGCTATCTTAACAAGCGATATACCGCTGAAAACCTAATATGTCTTCCTATCTAACAGTATATCACTTGTAAAAATCTATGCAGAAATGCGGTTGTATTACCATATTGAAAGTGGAGAGTTCTAAAACACTTCCAATTTCTTATTTTGCTTATAAGTGCGTAATGGTTTCAGCTATCTTAACAAGCGATATACCGTTGAAAAGCTAATATGTCTTCCTATCTAACAGTATATCACTTGTAAAAATCTCTGCAGAAACGCGGTTGTATTAACATATTGAAAGTGGAGAGTTCTAAAACACTTCCAATTTCTTATTTTGCTTATAAGTGCGTAATGGTTTCAGCTATCTTAACAAGCGATATACCGTTGAAAAGCTAATATGTCTTCCTATCCAACAGTATATCACTTGTAAAAATCTATGCAGAAACGCGGTTGTATTAACATATTGAAAGTGGAGAGTTCTAAAACACTTCCAATTTCTTATTTTGCTTATAAGTGCGTAATGGTTTCAGCTATCTTAACAAGCGATATACCGTTGAAAAGCTAATATGTCTTCCTATCCAACAGTATATCACTTGTAAAAATCTATGCAGAAACGCGGTTGTATTAACATATTGAAAGTGGAGACTTCTAAAACACTTCCAAGTTCTTATTTTGCTTATAAGTGCGTAACGGTTTCAGCTATCTTAACAAACGATATACCGTTGAAAAGCTAATATGTCTTCCTATCCAACAGTATATCACTTGTAAAAATTTATGCAGAAACGCGGTTGTATTAACATATTGAAAGTGGAGACTTCTAAAACACTTCCAATTTCTTATTTTGCTTATAAGTGCGTAACGGTTTCAGCTATCTTAACAAGCGATATACCGCTGAAAACCTAATACGTCTTCCTATCTAACAGTATATCACTTGTAAAAATCTATGCAGAAACGCGATTGTATTAACATATTGAAAGTGGAGACTTCTAAAACACTTCCAATTTCTTATTTTGCTTATAAGTGCGTAACGGTTTCAGCTATCTTAACAAACGATATACCGTTGAAAAGCTAATATGTCTTCCTATCTAACAGTATATCACTTGTAAAAATCTATGCAGAAACGCGGTTGTATTAACATATTGAAAGTGGAGAGTTCTAAAACACTTCCAATTTCTTATTTTGCTTATAAGTGCGTAATGGTTCCAGCTATCTTAACAAGCGATATACCGTTGAAAAGCTAATATGTCTTCCTATCCAACAGTATATCACTTTTAAAAATCTATGCAGAAACGCGGTTGTATTAACATATTGAAAGTGGAGAGTTCTAAAACACTTCCAATTTCTTATTTTGCTTATAAGTGCGTAATGGTTTCAGCTATCTTAACAAGTGATATACCGTTGAAAAGCTAATATGACTTCCTATCTAACAGTATATCACTTGTAAAAATCTATGCGGAAACGCGGTTGTATTAACATATTGAAAGTGGAGAGTTCTAAACCACTTCCAATTTCTTATTTTGCTTATAAGTGCGTAATGGTTTCAGCTATCTTAACAAGCGATATACCGTTGAAAAGCTAATATGTCTTCCTATCCAACAGTATATCACTTGTAAAAATCTATGTAAAAACGCGGTTGTATTAACATATTGAAAGTGGAGACTGCTAGAACACTTCCAATTTCTTATTTTGCTTATAAGTGCGTAACGGTTTCAGCTATCTTAACAAGCGATATACCGTTGAAAAGCTAATATGTCTTCCTATCTAACAGTATATCACTTGTAAAAATCTATGCAGAAACGCGGTTGTATTAACATATTGAAAGTGGACACTTCTAAAACACTTCCAATTTCTTATTTTGCTTATAAGTGCGTAACGGTTTCAGCTATCTTAACAAACGATATACCGTTGAAAAGCTAATATGTCTTCCTATCTAACAGTATATCACTTGTAAAAATCTATGCAGAAACGCGGTTGTATTAACATATTGAAAGTGGAGACTTCTAAAACACTTCCAATTTCTTATTTTGCTTATAAGTGCGTAACGGTTTCAGCTATATTAACAAACGATATACCGTTGAAAAGCTAATATGTCTTCCTATCTAACAGTATATCACTTGTAAAAATCTATGCAGAAACGCGGTTGTATTAACATATTGAAAGTGGAGACTTCTAAAACACTTCCAATTTCTTATTTTGCTTATAAGTGCGTAATGGTTTCAGCTATCTTAACAAGCGATATACCGCTGAAAACCTAATATGTCTTCCTATCTAACAGTATATCACTTGTAAAAATCTATGCAGAAACGCGGTTGTATTAACATATTGAAAGTGGAGACTTCTAAAACACTTCCAATTTCTTATTTTGCTTATAAGTGCGTAATGGTTTCAGCTATCTTAACAAGCGATATACCGCTGAAAACCTAATATGTCTTCCTATCTAACAGTATATCATTGTAAAAATCTATGCAGAAACGCGGTTGTATTAGCATATTGAAAGTGAAGAGTTCTAAAACACTTACAATTTCTTATTTTGCTTATAAGTGCGTAATGGTTTCAGCTATCTTAACAAGCGATATACCGTTGAAAAGCTAATATGTCTTCCTATCTAACAGTATATCATTGTAAAAATCTATGCAGAAACGCGGTTGTATTAACATATTGAAAGTGAAGAGTTCTAAAACGCTTACAATTTCTTATTTTGCTTATAAGTGCGTAATGGTTTCAGCTATCTTAACAAGCGATATACCGTTGAAAAGCTAATATGTCTTCCTATCTAACAGTATACCACTTGTAAAAATCTATGCAGAAACGCGGTTGTATTAACATATTGAAAGTGGAGACTTCTAAAACACTTCCAATTTCTTATTTTGCTTATAAGTGCGTAACGGTTTTAGCTATCTTAACAAGCGATATACCGCTGAAAACCTAATGTGTCTTCCTATCTAACAGTATATCACTTGTAAAAATCTATGCAGAAACGCGGTTGTATTAACATATTGAAAGTGGAGACTTCTAAAACACTTCCAATTTCTTATTTTGCTTATAAATGCGTAATGGTTTCAGCTATCTTAACAAGCGATATACCGCTGAAAACCTAATATGTCTTCCTATCTAACAGTATATCATTGTAAAAATCTATGCAGAAACGCGGTTGTATTAACATATTGAAAGTGAAGAGTTCTAAAACACTTACAATTTCTTATTTTGCTTATAAGTGCGTAATGGTTTCAGCTATCTTAACAAGCGATATACCGTTGAAAAGCTAATATGTCTTCCTATCTAACAGTATATCATTGTAAAAATCTATGCAGAAACGCGGTTGTATTAACATATTGAAAGTGGAGACTTCTAAAACACTTCCAATTTCTTATTTTGCTTATAAGTGCGTAATGGTTTCAGCTATCTTAGCAAGCGATATACCGTTGAAAAGCTAATATGTCTTCCTATCCAACAGTATATCACTTGTAAAAATCTATGCAGAAACGCGGTTGTATTAACATATTGAAAGTGGAGACTTCTAAAACACTTACAATTTCTTATTTTGCTTATAAGTGCGTAATGGTTTCAGCTAACTTAACAAGCGATATACCGTTGAAAAGCTAATATGTCTTCCTATCCAGCAGTATATCACTTGTAAAAATCTATGCAGAAACGCGGTTGTATTAACATATTGAAAGTGGAGACTTCTAAAACACTTCCAATTTCTTATTTTGCTTATAAGTGCGTAATGGTTTCAGCTATCTTAACAAGCGATATACCGCTGAAAACCTAATATGTCTTCCTATCTAACAGTATATCATTGTAAAAATCTATGCAGAAACGCGGTTGTATTAACATATTGAAAGTGAAGAGTTCTAAAACACTTACAATTTCTTATTTTGCTTATAAGTGCGTAACGGTTTCAGCTATCTTAACAAGCGATATACCGCTGAAAACCTAATATGTCTTCCTATCCAACAGTATATCACTTGTAAAAATCTATGCAGAAACGCGGTTGTATTAACATATTGAAAGTGGAGACTTCTAAAACACTTCCAAGTTCTTATTTTGCTTATAAGTGCGTAATGGTTTCAGCTATCTTAACAAGCGATATACAGTTGAAAAGCTAATATGTCTTCCTATCTAACAGTATATCACTTGTAAAAATAGTTGCAGAAACGCGGTTGTATTAACATATTGAAAGTGGAGACTTCTAAAACACTTCCAATTTCTTATTTTGCTTATAAGTGCGTAACGGTTTCAGCTATCTTAACAAGCGATATACCGCTGAAAACCTAATATGTCTTCCTATCTAACAGTATATCATTGTAAAAATCTATGCAGAAACGCGGTTGTATTAACATATTGAAAGTGAAGAGTTCTAAAACACTTACAATTTCTTATTTTGCTTATAAGTGCGTAACGGTTTCAGCTATCTTAACAAGCGATATACCGCTGAAAACCTAATATGTCTTCCTATCCAACAGTATATCACTTGTAAAAATCTATGCAGAAACGCGGTTGTATTAACATATTGAAAGTGGAGACTTCTAAAACACTTCCAAGTTCTTATTTTGCTTATAAGTGCGTAATGGTTTCAGCTATTTTAACAAGCGATATACCGTTGAAAAGCTAATATGTCTTCCTATCTAACAGTATATCACTTGTAAAAATCTCTGCAGAAACGCGGTTGTATTAACATATTGAAAGTGGAGAGTTCTAAAACACTTCCAATTTCTTATTTTGCTTATAAGTGCGTAATGGTTTCAGCTATCTTAACAAGCGATATACCGTTGAAAAGCTAATATGTCTTCCTATCCAACAGTATATCACTTGTAAAAATCTATGCAGAAACGCGGTTGTATTAACATATTGAAAGTGGAGAGTTCTAAAACACTTCCAATTTCTTATTTTGCTTATAAGTGCGTAATGGTTTCAGCTATCTTAACAAGCGATATACCGTTGAAAAGCTAATATGTCTTCCTATCCAACAGTATATCACTTGTAAAAATCTATGCAGAAACGCGGTTGTATTAACATATTGAAAGTGGAGACTTCTAAAACACTTCCAATTTCTTATTTTGCTTATAAGTGCGTAACGGTTTCAGCTATCTTAACAAGCGATATACCGTTGAAAAGCTAATATGTCTTCCTATCTAACAGTATATCACTTGTAAAAATCTCTGCAGAAACGCGGTTGTATTAACATATTGAAAGTGGAGAGTTCTAAAACACTTCCAATTTCTTATTTTGCTTATAAGTGCGTAATGGTTTCAGCTATCTTAACAAGCGATATACCGTTGAAAAGCTAATATGTCTTCCTATCCAACAGTATATCACTTGTAAAAATCTATGCAGAAACGCGGTTGTATTAACATATTGAAAGTGGAGACTTCTAAAACACTTCCAATTTCTTATTTTGCTTATAAGGGCGTAACGGTTTCAGCTATCTTAACAAGCGATATACCGTTGAAAAGCTAATATGTCTTCCTATCTAACAGTATATCACTTGTAAAAATCTCTGCAGAAACGCGGTTGTATTAACATATTGAAAGTGGAGAGTTCTAAAACACTTCCAATTTCTTATTTTGCTTATAAGTGCGTAACGGTTTCAGCTATCTTAACAAGCGATATACCGCTGAAAACCTAATATGTCTTCCTATCTAACAGTATATCACTTGTAAAAATCTATGCAGAAACGCGGTTGTATTAACATATTGAAAGTGGAGACTTCTAAAACACTTCCAATTTCTTATTTTGCTTATAAGGGCGTAACGGTTTCAGCTATCTTAACAAGCGATATACCGTTGAAAAGCTAATATGTCTTCCTATCTAACAGTATATCACTTGTAAAAATCTCTGCAGAAACGCGGTTGTATTAACATATTGAAAGTGGAGACTTCTAAAACACTTCCAATTTCTTATTTTGCTTATAAGTGCGTAATGGTTTCAGCTATCTTAACAAGCGATATACAGTTGAAAAGCTAATATGTCTTCCTATCCAACAGTATATCACTTGTAAAAATCTATGCAGAAACGCGGTTGTATTAACATATTGAAAGTGGAGAGTTCTAAAACACTTCCAATTTCTTATTTTGCTTATAAGTGCGTAATGGTTTCAGCTATCTTAACAAGCGATATACAGTTGAAAAGCTAATATGTCTTCCTATCCAACAGTATATCACTTGTAAAAATCTATGCAGAAACGCGGTTGTATTAACATATTGAAAGTGGAGAGTTCTAAAACACTTCCAATTTCTTATTTTGCTTATAAGTGCGTAATGGTTTCAGCTATCTTAACAGCTATCTAAAAATCTATGCAGAAACGCGGTTGTATTAACATATTGAAAGTGGAGACTTCTAAAACACTTCCAATTTCTTATTTTGCTTATAAGTGCGTAACGGTTTCAGCTATCTTAACAAGCGATATACCGCTGAAAACCTAATATGTCTTCCTATCCAACAGTATATCACTTGTAAAAATCTATGCAGAAACGCGGTTGTATTAACATATTGAAAGTGGAGACTTCTAAAACACTTCCAAGTTCTTATTTTGCTTATAAGTGCGTAATGGTTTCAGCTATCTTAACAAGCGATATACAGTTGAAAAGCTAATATGTCTTCCTATCTAACAGTATATCACTTGTAAAAATCTATGCAGAAACGCGGTTGTATTAACATATTAAAAGTGGAGACTTCTAAAACACTTCCAATTTCTTATTTTGCTTATAAGTGCGTAACGGTTTCAGCTATCTTAACAAGCGATATACCGCTGAAAACCTAATATGTCTTCCTATCTAACTGTATATCACTTGTAAAAATCTATGCAGAAACGCGGTTGTATTACCATATTGAAAGTGGAGAGTTCTAAAACACTTCCAATTTCTTATTTTGCTTATAAGTGCGTAATGGTTTCAGCTATCTTAACAAGCGATATACCGTTGAAAAGCTAATATGTCTTCCTATCTAACAGTATATCACTTGTAAAAATCTCTGCAGAAACGCGGTTGTATTAACATATTGAAAGTGGAGAGTTCTAAAACACTTCCAATTTCTTATTTTGCTTATAAGTGCGTAATGGTTTCAGCTATCTTAACAAGCGATATACCGTTGAAAAGCTAATATGTCTTCCTATCCAACAGTATATCACTTGTAAAAATCTATGCAGAAACGCGGTTGTATTAACATATTGAAAGTGGAGAGTTCTAAAACACTTCCAATTTCTTATTTTGCTTATAAGTGCGTAATGGTTTCAGCTATCTTAACAAGCGATATACCGTTGAAAAGCTAATATGTCTTCCTATCCAACAGTATATCACTTGTAAAAATCTATGCAGAAACGCGGTTGTATTAACATATTGAAAGTGGAGACTTCTAAAACACTTCCAATTTCTTATTTTGCTTATAAGTGCGTAACGGTTTCAGCTATCTTAACAAGCGATATACCGTTGAAAAGCTAATATGTCTTCCTATCTAACAGTATATCACTTGTAAAAATCTCTGCAGAAACGCGGTTGTATTAACATATTGAAAGTGGAGAGTTCTAAAACACATCCAATTTCTTATTTTGCTTATAAGTGCGTAATGGTTTCAGCTATCTTAACAAGCGATATACCGTTGAAAATCTAATATGTCTTCCTATCCAACAGTATATCACTTGTAAAAATCTATGCAGAAACGCGGTTGTATTAACATATTGAAAGTGGAGACTTCTAAAACACTTCCAATTTCTTATTTTGCTTATAAGGGCGTAACGGTTTCAGCTATCTTAACAAGCGATATACCGTTGAAAAGCTAATATGTCTTCCTATCTAACAGTATATCACTTGTAAAAATCTCTGCAGAAACGCGGTTGTATTAACATATTGAAAGTGGAGAGTTCTAAAACACTTCCAATTTCTTATTTTGCTTATAAGTGCGTAACGGTTTCAGCTATCTTAACAAGCGATATACCGCTGAAAACCTAATATGTCTTCCTATCTAACAGTATATCACTTGTAAAAATCTATGCAGAAACGCGGTTGTATTACCATATTGAAAGTGGAGAGTTCTAAAACACTTCCAATTTCTTATTTTGCTTATAAGTGCGTAATGGTTTCAGCTATCTTAACAAGCGATATACCGTTGAAAAGCTAATATGTCTTCCTATCCAACAGTATATCACTTGTAAAAATCTATGCAGAAACGCGGTTGTATTAACATATTGAAAGTGGAGAGTTCTAAAACACTTCCAATTTCTTATTTTGCTTATAAGTGCGTAATGGTTTCAGCTATCTTAACAAGCGATATACCGTTGAAAAGCTAATATGTCTTCCTATCTAACAGTATATCACTTGTAAAAATCTCTGCAGAAACGCGGTTGTATTAACATATTGAAAGTGGAGAGTTCTAAAACACTTCCAATTTCTTATTTTGCTTATAAGTGCGTAATGGTTTCAGCTATCTTAACAAGCGATATACCGTTGAAAAGCTAATATGTCTTCCTATCTAACAGTATATCACTTGTAAAAATCTATGCAGAAACGCGGTTGTATTAACATATTGAAAGTGGAGAGTTCTAAAACACTTCCAATTTCTTATTTTGCTTATAAGTGCGTAATGGTTTCAGCTATCTTAACAAGCGATATACCGTTGAAAAGCTAATATGTCTTCCTATCCAACAGTATATCACTTGTAAAAATCTATGCAGAAACGCGGTTGTATTAACATATTGAAAGTGGAGACTTCTAAAACACTTCCAATTTCTTATTTTGCTTATAAGTGCGTAACGGTTTCAGCTATCTTAACAAGCGATATACCGTTGAAAAGCTAATATGTCTTCCTATCTAACAGTATATCACTTGTAAAAATCTCTGCAGAAACGCGGTTGTATTAACATATT
Organism: Merzomyia westermanni; assembly: GCA_949987695.1. Lineage (NCBI taxonomy): Eukaryota > Metazoa > Arthropoda > Insecta > Diptera > Tephritidae > Merzomyia > Merzomyia westermanni. The sequence continues at coordinate 136,862,548 of OX465292.1, forward strand.
GAAAGTGGAGAGTTCTAAAACACTTCCAATTTCTTATTTTGCTTATAAGTGCGTAATGGTTTCAGCTATCTTAACAAGCGATATACCGTTGAAAAGCTAATATGTCTTCCTATCCAACAGTATATCACTTGTAAAAATCTCTGCAGAAACGCGGTTGTATTAACATATTGAAAGTGGAGAGTTCTAAAACACTTCCAATTTCTTATTTTGCTTATAAGTGCGTAACGGTTTCAGCTATCTTAACAAGCGATATACCGCTGAAAACCTAATATGTCTTCCTATCTAACAGTATATCACTTGTAAAAATCTATGCAGAAACGCGGTTGTATTACCATATTGAAAGTGGAGAGTTCTAAAACACTTCCAATTTCTTATTTTGCTTATAAGTGCGTAGTGGTTTCAGCTATCTTAACAAGCGATATACCGTTGAAAAGCTAATATGTCTTCCTATCTAACAGTATATCACTTGTAAAAATCTCTGCAGAAACGCGGTTGTATTAACATATTGAAAGTGGAGAGTTCTAAAACACTTCCAATTTCTTATTTTGCTTATAAGTGCGTAATGGTTTCAGCTATCTTAACAAGCGATATACCGTTGAAAAGCTAATATGTCTTCCTATCCAACAGTATATCACTTGTAAAAATCTATGCAGAAACGCGGTTGTATTAACATATTGAAAGTGGAGAGTTCTAAAACACTTCCAATTTCTTATTTTGCTTATAAGTGCGTAATGGTTTCAGCTATCTTAACAAGCGATATACCGTTGAAAAGCTAATATGTCTTCCTATCCAACAGTATATCACTTGTAAAAATCTATGCAGAAACGCGGTTGTATTAACATATTGAAAGTGGAGAGTTCTAAAACACTTCCAATTTCTTATTTTGCTTATAAGTGCGTAATGGTTTCAGCTATCTTAACAAGCGATATACCGTTGAAAAGCTAATATGTCTTCCTATCCAACAGTATATCACTTGTAAAAATCTATGCAGAAACGCGGTTGTATTAACATATTGAAAGTGGAGAGTTCTAAAACACTTCCAATTTCTTATTTTGCTTATAAGTGCGTAATGGTTTCAGCTATCTTAACAAGCGATATACCGTTGAAAAGCTAATATGTCTTCCTATCCAACAGTATATCACTTGTAAAAATCTATGCAGAAACGCGGTTGTATTAACATATTGAAAGTGGAGAGTTCTAAAACACTTCCAATTTCTTATTTTGCTTATAAGTGCGTAATAGTTTCAGCTATCTTAACAAGTGATATACCGTTGAAAAGCTAATATGACTTCCTATCTAACAGTATATCACTTGTAAAAATCTATGCAGAAACGCGGTTGTATTAACATATTGAAAGTGGAGAGTTCTAAAACACTTCCAATTTCTTATTTTGCTTATAAGTGCGTAATGGTTTCAGCTATCTTAACAAGCGATATACCGTTGAAAAGCTAATATGACTTCCTATCTAACAGTATATCACTTGTAAAAATCTCTGCAGAAACGCGGTTGTATTAACATATTGAAAGTGGAGAGTTCTAAAACACTTCCAATTTCTTATTTTGCTTATAAGTGCGTAATGGTTTCAGCTATCTTAACAAGCGATATACCGTTGAAAAGCTAATATGTCTTCCTATCCAACAGTATATCACTTGTAAAAATCTATGCAGAAACGCGGTTGTATTAACATATTGAAAGTGGAGACTTCTAAAACACTTCCAATTTCTTATTTTGCTTATAAGTGCGTAATGGTTTCAGCTATCTTAACAAGCGATATACCGTTGAAAAGCTAATATGTCTTCCTATCTAACAGTATATCACTTGTAAAAATCTCTGCAGAAACGCGGTTGTATTAACATATTGAAAGTGGAGAGTTCTAAAACACTTCCAATTTCTTATTTTGCTTATAAGTGCGTAATAGTTTCAGCTATCTTAACAAGTGATATACCGTTGAAAAGCTAATATGACTTCCTATCTAACAGTATATCACTTGTAAAAATCTATGCAGAAACGCGGTTGTATTAACATATTGAAAGTGGAGAGTTCTAAAACACTTCCAATTTCTTATTTTGCTTATAAGTGCGTAATAGTTTCAGCTATCTTAACAAGTGATATACCGTTGAAAAGCTAATATGACTTCCTATCTAACAGTATATCACTTGTAAAAATCTATGCAGAAACGCGGTTGTATTAACATATTGAAAGTGGAGAGTTCTAAAACACTTCCAATTTCTTATTTTGCTTATAAGTGCGTAATGGTTTCAGCTATCTTAACAAGTGATATACCGTTGAAAAGCTAATATGACTTCCTATCTAACAGTATATCACTTGTAAAAATCTCTGCAGAAACGCGGTTGTATTAACATATTGAAAGTGGAGAGTTCTAAAACACTTCCAATTTCTTATTTTGCTTATAAGTGCGTAATGGTTTCAGCTATCTTAACAAGCGATATACCGTTGAAAAGCTAATATGTCTTCCTATCCAACAGTATATCACTTGTAAAAATCTATGCAGAAACGCGGTTGTATTAACATATTGAAAGTGGAGACTTCTAAAACACTTCCAATTTCTTATTTTGCTTATAAGTGCGTAATGGTTTCAGCTATCTTAACAAGCGATATACCGTTGAAAAGCTAATATGTCTTCCTATCTAACAGTATATCACTTGTAAAAATCTCTGCAGAAACGCGGTTGTATTAACATATTGAAAGTGGAGAGTTCTAAAACACTTCCAATTTCTTATTTTGCTTATAAGTGCGTAATAGTTTCAGCTATCTTAACAAGTGATATACCGTTGAAAAGCTAATATGACTTCCTATCTAACAGTATATCACTTGTAAAAATCTATGCAGAAACGCGGTTGTATTAACATATTGAAAGTGGAGAGTTCTAAAACACTTCCAATTTCTTATTTTGCTTATAAGTGCGTAATAGTTTCAGCTATCTTAACAAGTGATATACCGTTGAAAAGCTAATATGTCTTCCTATCTAACAGTATATCACTTGTAAAAATCTCTGCAGAAACGCGGTTGTATTAACATATTGAAAGTGGAGAGTTCTAAAACACTTCCAATTTCTTATTTTGCTTATAAGTGCGTAATAGTTTCAGCTATCTTAACAAGTGATATACCGTTGAAAAGCTAATATGACTTCCTATCTAACAGTATATCACTTGTAAAAATCTATGCAGAAACGCGGTTGTATTAACATATTGAAAGTGGAGAGTTCTAAAACACTTCCAATTTCTTATTTTGCTTATAAGTGCGTAATGGTTTCAGCTATCTTAACAAGTGATATACCGTTGAAAAGCTAATATGACTTCCTATCTAACAGTATATCACTTGTAAAAATCTCTGCAGAAACGCGGTTGTATTAACATATTGAAAGTGGAGAGTTCTAAAACACTTCCAATTTCTTATTTTGCTTATAAGTGCGTAATGGTTTCAGCTATCTTAACAAGCGATATACCGTTGAAAAGCTAATATGTCTTCCTATCCAACAGTATATCACTTGTAAAAATCTATGCAGAAACGCGGTTGTATTAACATATTGAAAGTGGAGACTTCTAAAACACTTCCAATTTCTTATTTTGCTTATAAGTGCGTAATGGTTTCAGCTATCTTAACAAGCGATATACCGTTGAAAAGCTAATATGTCTTCCTATCTAACAGTATATCACTTGTAAAAATCTCTGCAGAAACGCGGTTGTATTAACATATTGAAAGTGGAGAGTTCTAAAACACTTCCAATTTCTTATTTTGCTTATAAGTGCGTAATGGTTTCAGCTATCTTAACAAGTGATATACCGTTGAAAAGCTAATATGACTTCCTATCTAACAGTATATCACTTGTAAAAATCTATGCAGAAACGCGGTTGTATTAACATATTGAAAGTGGAGAGTTCTAAAACACTTCCAATTTCTTATTTTGCTTATAAGTGCGTAATAGTTTCAGCTATCTTAACAAGTGATATACCGTTGAAAAGCTAATATGACTTCCTATCTAACAGTATATCACTTGTAAAAATCTATGCAGAAACGCGGTTGTATTAACATATTGAAAGTGGAGAGTTCTAAAACACTTCCAATTTCTTATTTTGCTTATAAGTGCGTAATGGTTTCAGCTATCTTAACAAGCGATATACCGTTGAAAAGCTAATATGTCTTCCTATCCAACAGTATATCACTTGTAAAAATCTATACAGAAACGCGGTTGTATTAACATATTGAAAGTGGAGACTTCTAAAACACTTCCAATTTCTTATTTTGCTTATAAGTGCGTAACGGTTTCAGCTATCTTAACAAGCGATATACCGTTGAAAAGCTAATATGTCTTCCTATCTAACAGTATATCACTTGTAAAAATCTCTGCAGAAACGCGGTTGTATTAACATATTGAAAGTGGAGAGTTCTAAAACACTTCCAATTTCTTATTTTGCTTATAAGTGCGTAATAGTTTCAGCTATCTTAACAAGCGATATACCGTTGAAAAGCTAATATGTCTTCCTATCTAACAGTATATCACTTGTAAAAATCTCTGCAGAAACGCGGTTGTATTAACATATTGAAAGTGGAGAGTTCTAAAACACTTCCAATTTCTTATTTTGCTTATAAGTGCGTAATGGTTTCAGCTATCTTAACAAGCGATATACCGTTGAAAAGCTAATATGTCTTCCTATCCAACAGTATATCACTTGTAAAAATCTATGCAGAAACGCGGTTGTATTAACATATTGAAAGTGGAGACTTCTAAAACACTTCCAATTTCTTATTTTGCTTATAAGTGCGTAACGGTTTCAGCTATCTTAACAAGCGATATACCGTTGAAAAGCTAATATGTCTTCCTATCTAACAGTATATCACTTGTAAAAATCTCTGCAGAAACGCGGTTGTATTAACATATTGAAAGTGGAGACTTCTAAAACACTTCCAATTTCTTATTTTGCTTATAAGTGCGTAATGGTTTCAGCTATCTTAACAAGCGATATACCGTTGAAAAGCTAATATGTCTTCCTATCCAACAGTATATCACTTGTAAAAATCTATGCAGAAACGCGGTTGTATTAACATATTGAAAGTGGAGACTTCTAAAACACTTCCAATTTCTTATTTTGCTTATAAGTGCGTAACGGTTTCAGCTATCTTAACAAGCGATATACCGTTGAAAAGCTAATATGTCTTCCTATTTAACAGTATATCACTTGTAAAAATCTATGCAGAAACGCGGTTGTATTAACATATTGAAAGTGGAGAGTTCTAAAACACTTCCAATTTCTTATTTTGCTTATAAGTGCGTAACGGTTTCAGCTATCTTAACAAGCGATATACCGCTGAAAACCTAATATGTCTTCCTATCTAACAGTATATCACTTGTAAAAATCTATGCAGAAACGCGGTTGTATTAACATATTGAAAGTGGAGACTTCTAAAACACTTCCAATTTCTTATTTTGCTTATAAGTGCGTAACGGTTTCAGCTATCTTAACAAGCGATATACCGCTGAAAACCTAATATGTCTTCCTATCCAACAGTATATCAATTGTAAAAATCTATGCAGAAACGCGGTTGTATTAACATATTGAAAGTGGAGACTTCTAAAACACTTCCAAGTTCTTATTTTGCTTATAAGTGCGTAACGGTTTCAGCTATCTTAACAAGCGATATACCGCTGAAAACCTAATATGTCTTCCTATCTAACAGTATATCACTTGTAAAAATCTATGCAGAAACGCGGTTGTATTACCATATTGAAAGTGGAGAGTTCTAAAACACTTCCAATTTCTTATTTTGCTTATAAGTGCGTAATGGTTTCAGCTATCTTAACAAGCGATATACCGTTGAAAAGCTAATATGTCTTCCTATCTAACAGTATATCACTTGTAAAAATCTCTGCAGAAACGCGGTTGTATTAACATATTGAAAGTGGAGAGTTCTAAAACACTTCCAATTTCTTATTTTGCTTATAAGTGCGTAATGGTTTCAGCTATCTTAACAAGCGATATACCGTTGAAAAGCTAATATGTCTTCCTATCCAACAGTATATCACTTGTAAAAATCTATGCAGAAACGCGGTTGTATTAACATATTGAAAGTGGAGAGTTCTAAAACACTTCCAATTTCTTATTTTGCTTATAAGTGCGTAATGGTTTCAGCTATCTTAACAAGCGATATACCGTTGAAAAGCTAATATGTCTTCCTATCCAACAGTATATCACTTGTAAAAATCTATGCAGAAACGCGGTTGTATTAACATATTGAAAGTGGAGACTTCTAAAACACTTCCAATTTCTTATTTTGCTTATAAGTGCGTAACGGTTTCAGCTATCTTAACAAGCGATATACCGTTGAAAAGCTAATATGTCTTCCTATCTAACAGTATATCACTTGTAAAAATCTCTGCAGAAACGCGGTTGTATTAACATATTGAAAGTGGAGAGTTCTAAAACACTTCCAATTTCTTATTTTGCTTATAAGTGCGTAACGGTTTCAGCTATCTTAACAAGCGATATACCGCTGAAAACCTAATATGTCTTCCTATCTAACAGTATATCACTTGTAACAATCTATGCAGAAACGCGGTTGTATTACCATATTGAAAGTGGAGAGTTCTAAAACACTTCCAATTTCTTATTTTGCTTATAAGTGCGTAACGGTTTCAGCTATCTTAACAAGCGATATACCGTTGAAAAGCTAATATGTCTTCCTATCCAACAGTATATCACTTGTAAAAATCTATGCAGAAACGCGGTTGTATTAACATATTGAAAGTGGAGAGTTCTAAAACACTTCCAATTTCTTATTTTGCTTATAAGTGCGTAATGGTTTCAGCTATCTTAACAAGCGATATACCGTTGAAAAGCTAATATGTCTTCCTATCCAACAGTATATCACTTGTAAAAATCTATGCAGAAACGCGGTTGTATTAACATATTGAAAGTGGAGACTTCTAAAACACTTCCAATTTCTTATTTTGCTTATAAGGGCGTAACGGTTTCAGCTATCTTAACAAGCGATATACCGTTGAAAAGCTAATATGTCTTCCTATCTAACAGTATATCACTTGTAAAAATCTCTGCAGGAACGCGGTTGTATTAACATATTGAAAGTGGAGAGTTCTAAAACAATTCCAATTTCTTATTTTGCTTATAAGTGCGTAACGGTTTCAGCTATCTTAACAAGCGATATACCGCTGAAAACCTAATATGTCTTCCTATCTAACAGTATATCACTTGTAAAAATCTATGCAGAAACGCGGTTGTATTACCATATTGAAAGTGGAGAGTTCTAAAACACTTCCAATTTCTTATTTTGCTTATAAGTGCGTAATGGTTTCAGCTATCTTAACAAGCGATATACCGTTGAAAAGCTAATATGTCTTCCTATCCAACAGTATATCACTTGTAAAAATCTATGCAGAAACGCGGTTGTATTAACATATTGAAAGTGGAGAGTTCTAAAACACTTCCAATTTCTTATTTTGCTTATAAGTGCGTAATGGTTTCAGCTATCTTAACAAGCGATATACCGTTGAAAAGCTAATATGTCTTCCTATCTAACAGTATATCACTTGTAAAAATCTCTGCAGAAACGCGGTTGTATTAACATATTGAAAGTGGAGAGTTCTAAAACACTTCCAATTTCTTATTTTGCTTATAAGTGCGTAATGGTTTCAGCTATCTTAACAAGCGATATACCGTTGAAAAGCTAATATGTCTTCCTATCCAACAGTATATCACTTGTAAAAATCTATGCAGAAACGCGGTTGTATTAACATATTGAAAGTGGAGAGTTCTAAAACACTTCCAACAGTATATCACTTGTAAAAATCTATGCAGAAACGCGGTTGTATTAACATATTGAAAGTGGAGACTTCTAAAACACTTCCAATTTCTTATTTTGCTTATAAGTGCGTAATGGTTTCAGCTATCTTAACAAGCGATATACCGTTGAAAAGCTAATATGTCTTCCTATCTAACAGTATATCACTTGTAAAAATCTCTGCAGAAACGCGGTTGTATTAACATATTGAAAGTGGAGAGTTCTAAAACACTTCCAATTTCTTATTTTGCTTATAAGTGCGTAATGGTTTCAGCTATCTTAACAAGCGATATACCGTTGAAAAGCTAATATGTCTTCCTATCCAACAGTATATCACTTGTAAAAATCTATGCAGAAACGCGGTTGTATTAACATATTGAAAGTGGAGACTTCTAAAACACTTCCAATTTCTTATTTTGCTTATAAGTGCGTAACGGTTTCAGCTATCTTAACAAGCGATATACCGTTGAAAAGCTAATATGTCTTCCTATCTAACAGTATATCACTTGTAAAAATCTCTGCAGAAACGCGGTTGTATTAACATATTGAAAGTGGAGAGTTCTAAAACACTTCCAATTTCTTATTTTGCTTATAAGTGCGTAATAGTTTCAGCTATCTTAACAAGCGATATACCGTTGAAAAGCTAATATGTCTTCCTATCTAACAGTATATCACTTGTAAAAATCTCTGCAGAAACGCGGTTGTATTAACATATTGAAAGTGGAGAGTTCTAAAACACTTCCAATTTCTTATTTTGCTTATAAGTGCGTAATGGTTTCAGCTATCTTAACAAGCGATATACCGTTGAAAAGCTAATATGTCTTCCTATCCAACAGTATATCACTTGTAAAAATCTATGCAGAAACGCGGTTGTATTAACATATTGAAAGTGGAGACTTCTAAAACACTTCCAATTTCTTATTTTGCTTATAAGTGCGTAACGGTTTCAGCTATCTTAACAAGCGATATACCGTTGAAAAGCTAATATGTCTTCCTATCTAACAGTATATCACCTGTAAAAATCTCTGCAGAAACGCGGTTGTATTAACATATTGAAAGTGGAGACTTCTAAAACACTTCCAATTTCTTATTTTGCTTATAAGTGCGTAATGGTTTCAGCTATCTTAACAAGCGATATACCGTTGAAAAGCTAATATGTCTTCCTATCCAACAGTATATCACTTGTAAAAATCTATGCAGAAACGCGGTTGTATTAACATATTGAAAGTGGAGACTTCTAAAACACTTCCAATTTCTTATTTTGCTTATAAGTGCGTAACGGTTTCAGCTATCTTAACAAGCGATATACCGTTGAAAAGCTAATATGTCTTCCTATCTAACAGTATATCACTTGTAAAAATCTCTGCAGAAACGCGGTTGTATTAACATATTGAAAGTGGAGAGTTCTAAAACACTTCCAATTTCTTATTTTGCTTATAAGTGCGTAATGGTTTCAGCTATCTTAACAAGCGATATACCGTTTAAAAGCTAATATGTCTTCCTATCCAACAGTATATCACTTGTAAAAATCTATGCAGAAACGCGGTTGTATTAACATATTGAAAGTGGAGAGTTCTAAAACACTTCCAATTTCTTATTTTGCTTATAAGTGCGTAATGGTTTCAGCTATCTTAACAAGCGATATACCGTTGAAAAGCTAATATGTCTTCCTATCCAACAGTATATCACTTGTAAAAATCTATGCAGAAACGCGGTTGTATTAACATATTGAAAGTGGAGACTTCTAAAACACTTCCAATTTCTTATTTTGCTTATAAGTGCGTAACGGTTTCAGCTATCTTAACAAGCGATATACCGTTGAAAAGCTAATATGTCTTCCTATCTAACAGTATATCACTTGTAAAAATCTCTGCAGAAACGCGGTTGTATTAACATATTGAAAGTGGAGAGTTCTAAAACACTTCCAATTTCTTATTTTGCTTATAAGTGCGTAACGGTTTCAGCTATCTTAACAAGCGATATACCGCTGAAAACCTAATATGTCTTCCTATCTAACAGTATATCACTTGTAAAAATCTATGCAGAAACGCGGTTGTATTAACATATTGAAAGTGGAGAGTTCTAAAACACTTCCAATTTCTTATTTTGCTTATAAGTGCGTAACGGTTTCAGCTATCTTAACAAGCGATATACCGTTGAAAAGCTAATATGTCTTCCTATCCAACAGTATATCACTTGTAAAAATCTATGCAGAAACGCGGTTGTATTAACATATTGAAAGTGGAGAGTTCTAAAACACTTCCAATTTCTTATTTTGCTTATAAGTGCGTAATGGTTTCAGCTATCTTAACAAGCGATATACCGTTGAAAAGCTAATATGTCTTCCTATCCAACAGTATATCACTTGTAAAAATCTATGCAGAAACGCGGTTGTATTAACATATTGAAAGTGGAGACTTCTAAAACACTTCCAATTTCTTATTTTGCTTATAAGGGCGTAACGGTTTCAGCTATCTTAACAAGCGATATACCGTTGAAAAGCTAATATGTCTTCCTATCTAACAGTATATCACTTGTAAAAATCTATGCAGAAACGCGGTTGTATTACCATATTGAAAGTGGAGAGTTCTAAAACACTTCCAATTTCTTATTTTGCTTATAAGTGCGTAATGGTTTCAGCTATCTTAACAAGCGATATACCGTTGAAAAGCTAATATGTCTTCCTATCCAACAGTATATCACTTGTAAAAATCTATGCAGAAACGCGGTTGTATTAACATATTGAAAGTGGAGAGTTCTAAAACACTTCCAATTTCTTATTTTGCTTATAAGTGCGTAATGGTTTCAGCTATCTTAACAAGCGATATACCGTTGAAAAGCTAATATGTCTTCCTATCTAACAGTATATCACTTGTAAAAATCTCTGCAGAAACGCGGTTGTATTAACATATTGAAAGTGGAGAGTTCTAAAACACTTCCAATTTCTTATTTTGCTTATAAGTGCGTAATGGTTTCAGCTATCTTAACAAGCGATATACCGTTGAAAAGCTAATATGTCTTCCTATCCAACAGTATATCACTTGTAAAAATCTATGCAGAAACGCGGTTGTATTAACATATTGAAAGTGGAGAGTTCTAAAACACTTCCAACAGTATATCACTTGTAAAAATCTATGCAGAAACGCGGTTGTATTAACATATTGAAAGTGGAGACTTCTAAAACACTTCCAATTTCTTATTTTGCTTATAAGGGCGTAACGGTTTCAGCTATCTTAACAAGCGATATACCGTTGAAAAGCTAATATGTCTTCCTATCTAACAGTATATCACTTGTAAAAATCTATGCAGAAACGCGGTTGTATTACCATATTGAAAGTGGAGAGTTCTAAAACACTTCCAATTTCTTATTTTGCTTATAAGTGCGTAATGGTTTCAGCTATCTTAACAAGCGATATACCGTTGAAAAGCTAATATGTCTTCCTATCCAACAGTATATCACTTGTAAAAATCTATGCAGAAACGCGGTTGTATTAACATATTGAAAGTGGAGAGTTCTAAAACACTTCCAATTTCTTATTTTGCTTATAAGTGCGTAATGGTTTCAGCTATCTTAACAAGCGATATACCGTTGAAAAGCTAATATGTCTTCCTATCTAACAGTATATCACTTGTAAAAATCTCTGCAGAAACGCGGTTGTATTAACATATTGAAAGTGGAGAGTTCTAAAACACTTCCAATTTCTTATTTTGCTTATAAGTGCGTAATGGTTTCAGCTATCTTAACAAGCGATATACCGTTGAAAAGCTAATATGTCTTCCTATCCAACAGTATATCACTTGTAAAAATCTATGCAGAAACGCGGTTGTATTAACATATTGAAAGTGGAGACTTCTAAAACACTTCCAATTTCTTATTTTGCTTATAAGTGCGTAACGGTTTCAGCTATCTTAACAAGCGATATACCGTTGAAAAGCTAATATGTCTTCCTATCTAACAGTATATCACTTGTAAAAATCTCTGCAGAAACGCGGTTGTATTAACATATTGAAAGTGGAGAGTTCTAAAACACTTCCAATTTCTTATTTTGCTTATAAGTGCGTAATAGTTTCAGCTATCTTAACAAGCGATATACCGTTGAAAAGCTAATATGTCTTCCTATCTAACAGTATATCACTTGTAAAAATCTCTGCAGAAACGCGGTTGTATTAACATATTGAAAGTGGAGAGTTCTAAAACACTTCCAATTTCTTATTTTGCTTATAAGTGCGTAATGGTTTCAGCTATCTTAACAAGCGATATACCGTTGAAAAGCTAATATGTCTTCCTATCCAACAGTATATCACTTGTAAAAATCTATGCAGAAACGCGGTTGTATTAACATATTGAAAGTGGAGACTTCTAAAACACTTCCAATTTCTTATTTTGCTTATAAGTGCGTAACGGTTTCAGCTATCTTAACAAGCGATATACCGTTGAAAAGCTAATATGTCTTCCTATCTAACAGTATATCACCTGTAAAAATCTCTGCAGAAACGCGGTTGTATTAACATATTGAAAGTGGAGACTTCTAAAACACTTCCAATTTCTTATTTTGCTTATAAGTGCGTAATGGTTTCAGCTATCTTAACAAGCGATATACCGTTGAAAAGCTAATATGTCTTCCTATCCAACAGTATATCACTTGTAAAAATCTATGCAGAAACGCGGTTGTATTAACATATTGAAAGTGGAGACTTCTAAAACACTTCCAATTTCTTATTTTGCTTATAAGTGCGTAACGGTTTCAGCTATCTTAACAAGCGATATACCGTTGAAAAGCTAATATGTCTTCCTATCTAACAGTATATCACTTGTAAAAATCTCTGCAGAAACGCGGTTGTATTAACATATTGAAAGTGGAGAGTTCTAAAACACTTCCAATTTCTTATTTTGCTTATAAGTGCGTAATGGTTTCAGCTATCTTAACAAGCGATATACCGTTTAAAAGCTAATATGTCTTCCTATCCAACAGTATATCACTTGTAAAAATCTATGCAGAAACGCGGTTGTATTAACATATTGAAAGTGGAGAGTTCTAAAACACTTCCAATTTCTTATTTTGCTTATAAGTGCGTAATGGTTTCAGCTATCTTAACAAGCGATATACCGTTGAAAAGCTAATATGTCTTCCTATCCAACAGTATATCACTTGTAAAAATCTATGCAGAAACGCGGTTGTATTAACATATTGAAAGTGGAGACTTCTAAAACACTTCCAATTTCTTATTTTGCTTATAAGTGCGTAACGGTTTCAGCTATCTTAACAAGCGATATACCGTTGAAAAGCTAATATGTCTTCCTATCTAACAGTATATCACTTGTAAAAATCTCTGCAGAAACGCGGTTGTATTAACATATTGAAAGTGGAGAGTTCTAAAACACTTCCAATTTCTTATTTTGCTTATAAGTGCGTAACGGTTTCAGCTATCTTAACAAGCGATATACCGCTGAAAACCTAATATGTCTTCCTATCTAACAGTATATCACTTGTAAAAATCTATGCAGAAACGCGGTTGTATTACCATATTGAAAGTGGAGAGTTCTAAAACACTTCCAATTTCTTATTTTGCTTATAAGTGCGTAACGGTTTCAGCTATCTTAACAAGCGATATACCGTTGAAAAGCTAATATGTCTTCCTATCCAACAGTATATCACTTGTAAAAATCTATGCAGAAACGCGGTTGTATTAACATATTGAAAGTGGAGAGTTCTAAAACACTTCCAATTTCTTATTTTGCTTATAAGTGCGTAATGGTTTCAGCTATCTTAACAAGCGATATACCGTTGAAAAGCTAATATGTCTTCCTATCCAACAGTATATCACTTGTAAAAATCTATGCAGAAACGCGGTTGTATTAACATATTGAAAGTGGAGACTTCTAAAACACTTCCAATTTCTTATTTTGCTTATAAGGGCGTAACGGTTTCAGCTATCTTAACAAGCGATATACCGTTGAAAAGCTAATATGTCTTCCTATCTAACAGTATATCACTTGTAAAAATCTATGCAGAAACGCGGTTGTATTACCATATTGAAAGTGGAGAGTTCTAAAACACTTCCAATTTCTTATTTTGCTTATAAGTGCGTAATGGTTTCAGCTATCTTAACAAGCGATATACCGTTGAAAAGCTAATATGTCTTCCTATCCAACAGTATATCACTTGTAAAAATCTATGCAGAAACGCGGTTGTATTAACATATTGAAAGTGGAGACTTCTAAAACACTTCCAATTTCTTATTTTGCTTATAAGTGCGTAACGGTTTCAGCTATCTTAACAAGCGATATACCGTTGAAAAGCTAATATGTCTTCCTATCTAACAGTATATCACTTGTAAAAATCTCTGCAGAAACGCGGTTGTATTAACATATTGAAAGTGGAGAGTTCTAAAACACTTCCAATTTCTTATTTTGCTTATAAGTGCGTAACGGTTTCAGCTATCTTAACAAGCGATATACCGCTGAAAACCTAATATGTCTTCCTATCTAACAGTATATCACTTGTAAAAATCTATGCAGAAACGCGGTTGTATTACCATATTGAAAGTGGAGAGTTCTAAAACACTTCCAATTTCTTATTTTGCTTATAAGTGCGTAACGGTTTCAGCTATCTTAACAAGCGATATACCGTTGAAAAGCTAATATGTCTTCCTATCCAACAGTATATCACTTGTAAAAATCTATGCAGAAACGCGGTTGTATTAACATATTGAAAGTGGAGACTTCTAAAACACTTCCAATTTCTTATTTTGCTTATAAGTGCGTAACGGTTTCAGCTATCTTAACAAGCGATATACCGTTGAAAAGCTAATATGTCTTCCTATCTAACAGTATATCACCTGTAAAAATCTCTGCAGAAACGCGGTTGTATTAACATATTGAAAGTGGAGACTTCTAAAACACTTCCAATTTCTTATTTTGCTTATAAGTGCGTAATGGTTTCAGCTATCTTAACAAGCGATATACCGTTGAAAAGCTAATATGTCTTCCTATCCAACAGTATATCACTTGTAAAAATCTATGCAGAAACGCGGTTGTATTAACATATTGAAAGTGGAGACTTCTAAAACACTTCCAATTTCTTATTTTGCTTATAAGTGCGTAACGGTTTCAGCTATCTTAACAAGCGATATACCGTTGAAAAGCTAATATGTCTTCCTATCTAACAGTATATCACTTGTAAAAATCTCTGCAGAAACGCGGTTGTATTAACATATTGAAAGTGGAGAGTTCTAAAACACTTCCAATTTCTTATTTTGCTTATAAGTGCGTAATGGTTTCAGCTATCTTAACAAGCGATATACCGTTTAAAAGCTAATATGTCTTCCTATCCAACAGTATATCACTTGTAAAAATCTATGCAGAAACGCGGTTGTATTAACATATTGAAAGTGGAGAGTTCTAAAACACTTCCAATTTCTTATTTTGCTTATAAGTGCGTAATGGTTTCAGCTATCTTAACAAGCGATATACCGTTGAAAAGCTAATATGTCTTCCTATCCAACAGTATATCACTTGTAAAAATCTATGCAGAAACGCGGTTGTATTAACATATTGAAAGTGGAGACTTCTAAAACACTTCCAATTTCTTATTTTGCTTATAAGTGCGTAACGGTTTCAGCTATCTTAACAAGCGATATACCGTTGAAAAGCTAATATGTCTTCCTATCTAACAGTATATCACTTGTAAAAATCTCTGCAGAAACGCGGTTGTATTAACATATTGAAAGTGGAGAGTTCTAAAACACTTCCAATTTCTTATTTTGCTTATAAGTGCGTAACGGTTTCAGCTATCTTAACAAGCGATATACCGCTGAAAACCTAATATGTCTTCCTATCTAACAGTATATCACTTGTAAAAATCTATGCAGAAACGCGGTTGTATTAACATATTGAAAGTGGAGAGTTCTAAAACACTTCCAATTTCTTATTTTGCTTATAAGTGCGTAACGGTTTCAGCTATCTTAACAAGCGATATACCGTTGAAAAGCTAATATGTCTTCCTATCCAACAGTATATCACTTGTAAAAATCTATGCAGAAACGCGGTTGTATTAACATATTGAAAGTGGAGAGTTCTAAAACACTTCCAATTTCTTATTTTGCTTATAAGTGCGTAATGGTTTCAGCTATCTTAACAAGCGATATACCGTTGAAAAGCTAATATGTCTTCCTATCTAACAGTATATCACTTGTAAAAATCTATGCAGAAACGCGGTTGTATTAACATATTGAAAGTGGAGACTTCTAAAACACTTCCAATTTCTTATTTTGCTTATAAGGGCGTAACGGTTTCAGCTATCTTAACAAGCGATATACCGTTGAAAAGCTAATATGTCTTCCTATCTAACAGTATATCACTTGTAAAAATCTATGCAGAAACGCGGTTGTATTACCATATTGAAAGTGGAGAGTTCTAAAACACTTCCAATTTCTTATTTTGCTTATAAGTGCGTAATGGTTTCAGCTATCTTAACAAGCGATATACCGTTGAAAAGCTAATATGTCTTCCTATCCAACAGTATATCACTTGTAAAAATCTATGCAGAAACGCGGTTGTATTAACATATTGAAAGTGGAGAGTTCTAAAACACTTCCAATTTCTTATTTTGCTTATAAGTGCGTAATGGTTTCAGCTATCTTAACAAGCGATATACCGTTGAAAAGCTAATATGTCTTCCTATCCAACAGTATATCACTTGTAAAAATCTATGCAGAAACGCGGTTGTATTAACATATTGAAAGTGGAGAGTTCTAAAACACTTCCAATTTCTTATTTTGCTTATAAGTGCGTAATGGTTTCAGCTATCTTAACAAGCGATATACCGTTGAAAAGCTAATATGTCTTCCTATCTAACAGTATATCACTTGTAAAAATCTCTGCAGAAACGCGGTTGTATTAACATATTGAAAGTGGAGAGTTCTAAAACACTTCCAATTTCTTATTTTGCTTATAAGTGCGTAATGGTTTCAGCTATCTTAACAAGCGATATACCGTTGAAAAGCTAATATGTCTTCCTATCCAACAGTATATCACTTGTAAAAATCTATGCAGAAACGCGGTTGTATTAACATATTGAAAGTGGAGAGTTCTAAAACACTTCCAACAGTATATCACTTGTAAAAATCTATGCAGAAACGCGGTTGTATTAACATATTGAAAGTGGAGACTTCTAAAACACTTCCAATTTCTTATTTTGCTTATAAGTGCGTAATGGTTTCAGCTATCTTAACAAGCGATATACCGTTGAAAAGCTAATATGTCTTCCTATCTAACAGTATATCACTTGTAAAAATCTCTGCAGAAACGCGGTTGTATTAACATATTGAAAGTGGAGAGTTCTAAAACACTTCCAATTTCTTATTTTGCTTATAAGTGCGTAATGGTTTCAGCTATCTTAACAAGCGATATACCGTTGAAAAGCTAATATGTCTTCCTATCCAACAGTATATCACTTGTAAAAATCTATGCAGAAACGCGGTTGTATTAACATATTGAAAGTGGAGACTTCTAAAACACTTCCAATTTCTTATTTTGCTTATAAGTGCGTAACGGTTTCAGCTATCTTAACAAGCGATATACCGTTGAAAAGCTAATATGTCTTCCTATCTAACAGTATATCACTTGTAAAAATCTCTGCAGAAACGCGGTTGTATTAACATATTGAAAGTGGAGAGTTCTAAAACACTTCCAATTTCTTATTTTGCTTATAAGTGCGTAATAGTTTCAGCTATCTTAACAAGCGATATACCGTTGAAAAGCTAATATGTCTTCCTATCTAACAGTATATCACTTGTAAAAATCTCTGCAGAAACGCGGTTGTATTAACATATTGAAAGTGGAGAGTTCTAAAACACTTCCAATTTCTTATTTTGCTTATAAGTGCGTAATGGTTTCAGCTATCTTAACAAGCGATATACCGTTGAAAAGCTAATATGTCTTCCTATCCAACAGTATATCACTTGTAAAAATCTATGCAGAAACGCGGTTGTATTAACATATTGAAAGTGGAGACTTCTAAAACACTTCCAATTTCTTATTTTGCTTATAAGTGCGTAACGGTTTCAGCTATCTTAACAAGCGATATACCGTTGAAAAGCTAATATGTCTTCCTATCTAACAGTATATCACCTGTAAAAATCTCTGCAGAAACGCGGTTGTATTAACATATTGAAAGTGGAGACTTCTAAAACACTTCCAATTTCTTATTTTGCTTATAAGTGCGTAACGGTTTCAGCTATCTTAACAAGCGATATACCGTTGAAAAGCTAATATGTCTTCCTATCTAACAGTATATCACTTGTAAAAATCTCTGCAGAAACGCGGTTGTATTAACATATTGAAAGTGGAGAGTTCTAAAACACTTCCAATTTCTTATTTTGCTTATAAGTGCGTAACGGTTTCAGCTATCTTAACAAGCGATATACCGCTGAAAACCTAATATGTCTTCCTATCTAACAGTATATCACTTGTAAAAATCTATGCAGAAACGCGGTTGTATTACCATATTGAAAGTGGAGAGTTCTAAAACACTTCCAATTTCTTATTTTGCTTATAAGTGCGTAATGGTTTCAGCTATCTTAACAAGCGATATACCGTTGAAAAGCTAATATGTCTTCCTATCTAACAGTATATCACTTGTAAAAATCTCTGCAGAAACGCGGTTGTATTAACATATTGAAAGTGGAGAGTTCTAAAACACTTCCAATTTCTTATTTTGCTTATAAGTGCGTAATAGTTTCAGCTATCGTAACAAGCGATATACCGTTGAAAAGCTAATATGTCTTCCTATCCAACAGTATATCACTTGTAAAAATCTATGCAGAAACGCGGTTGTATTAACATATTGAAAGTGGAGAGTTCTAAAACACTTCCAATTTCTTATTTTGCTTATAAGTGCATAATGGTTTCAGCTATCTTAACAAGCGATATACCGTTGAAAAGCTAATATGTCTTCCTATCCAACAGTATATCACTTGTAAAAATCTATGCAGAAACGCGGTTGTATTAACATATTGAAAGTGGAGACTTCTAAAACACTTCCAATTTCTTATTTTGCTTATAAGTGCGTAATGGTTTCAGCTATCTTAACAAGCGATATACCGTTGAAAAGCTAATATGTCTTCCTATCTAACAGTATATCACTTGTAAAAATCTCTGCAGAAACGCGGTTGTATTAACATATTGAAAGTGGAGAGTTCTAAAACACTTCCAATTTCTTATTTTGCTTATAAGTGCGTAATGGTTTCAGCTATCTTAACAAGCGATATACCGTTGAAAAGCTAATATGTCTTCCTATCCAACAGTATATCACTTGTAAAAATCTATGCAGAAACGCGGTTGTATTAACATATTGAAAGTGGAGACTTCTAAAACACTTCCAATTTCTTATTTTGCTTATAAGTGCGTAACGGTTTCAGCTATCTTAACAAGCGATATACCGTTGAAAAGCTAATATGTCTTCCTATCTAACAGTATATCACTTGTAAAAATCTCTGCAGAAACGCGGTTGTATTAACATATTGAAAGTGGAGAGTTCTAAAACACTTCCAATTTCTTATTTTGCTTATAAGTGCGTAATGGTTTCAGCTATCTTAACAAGCGATATACCGTTGAAAAGCTAATATGTCTTCCTATCCAACAGTATATCACTTGTAAAAATCTATGCAGAAACGCGGTTGTATTACCATATTGAAAGTGGAGAGTTCTAAAACACTTCCAATTTCTTATTTTGCTTATAAGTGCGTAATGGTTTCAGCTATCTTAACAAGCGATATACCGTTGAAAAGCTAATATGTCTTCCTATCTAACAGTATATCACCTGTAAAAATCTCTGCAGAAACGCGGTTGTATTAACATATTGAAAGTGGAGACTTCTAAAACACTTCCAATTTCTTATTTTGCTTATAAGTGCGTAACGGTTTCAGCTATCTTAACAAGCGATATACCGTTGAAAAGCTAATATGTCTTCCTATCTAACAGTATATCACTTGTAAAAATCTCTGCAGAAACGCGGTTGTATTAACATATTGAAAGTGGAGAGTTCTAAAACACTTCCAATTTCTTATTTTGCTTATAAGTGCGTAATGGTTTCAGCTATCTTAACAAGCGATATACCGTTGAAAAGCTAATATGTCTTCCTATCTAACAGTATATCACTTGTAAAAATCTCTGCAGAAACGCGGTTGTATTAACATATTGAAAGTGGAGAGTTCTAAAACACTTCCAATTTCTTATTTTGCTTATAAGTGCGTAATGGTTTCAGCTATCTTAACAAGCGATATACCGTTGAAAAGCTAATATGTCTTCCTATCCAACAGTATATCACTTGTAAAAATCTATGCAGAAACGCGGTTGTATTAACATATTGAAAGTGGAGAGTTCTAAAACACTTCCAATTTCTTATTTTGCTTATAAGTGCGTAATGGTTTCAGCTATCTTAACAAGCGATATACCGTTGAAAAGCTAATATGTCTTCCTATCTAACAGTATATCACTTGTAAAAATCTCTGCAGAAACGCGGTTGTATTAACATATTGAAAGTGGAGAGTTCTAAAACACTTCCAATTTCTTATTTTGCTTATAAGTGCGTAATGGTTTCAGCTATCTTAACAAGCGATATACCGTTGAAAAGCTAATATGTCTTCCTATCCAACAGTATATCACTTGTAAAAATCTATGCAGAAACGCGGTTGTATTACCATATTGAAAGTGGAGAGTTCTAAAACACTTCCAATTTCTTATTTTGCTTATAAGTGCGTAACGGTTTCAGCTATCTTAACAAGCGATATACCGTTGAAAAGCTAATATGTCTTCCTATCTAACAGTATATCACTTGTAAAAATCTCTGCAGAAACGCGGTTGTATTAACATATTGAAAGTGGAGAGTTCTAAAACACTTCCAATTTCTTATTTTGCTTATAAGTGCGTAATGGTTTCAGCTATCTTAACAAGCGATATACCGTTGAAAAGCTAATATGTCTTCCTATCCAACAGTATATCACTTGTAAAAATCTATGCAGAAACGCGGTTGTATTACCATATTGAAAGTGGAGAGTTCTAAAACACTTCCAATTTCTTATTTTGCTTATAAGTGCGTAATGGTTTCAGCTATCTTAACAAGCGATATACCGTTGAAAAGCTAATATGTCTTCCTATCCAACAGTATATCACTTGTAAAAATCTATGCAGAAACGCGGTTGTATTAACATATTGAAAGTGGAGACTTCTAAAACACTTCCAATTTCTTATTTTGCTTATAAGTGCGTAACGGTTTCAGCTATCTTAACAAGCGATATACCGTTGAAAAGCTAATATGTCTTCCTATCTAACAGTATATCACTTGTAAAAATCTCTGCAGAAACGCGGTTGTATTAACATATTGAAAGTGGAGAGTTCTAAAACACTTCCAATTTCTTATTTTGCTTATAAGTGCGTAATGGTTTCAGCTATCTTAACAAGCGATATACCGTTGAAAAGCTAATATGTCTTCCTATCCAACAGTATATCACTTGTAAAAATCTATGCAGAAACGCGGTTGTATTAACATATTGAAAGTGGAGACTTCTAAAACACTTCCAATTTCTTATTTTGCTTATAAGTGCGTAACGGTTTCAGCTATCTTAACAAGCGATATACCGTTGAAAAGCTAATATGTCTTCCTATCTAACAGTATATCACTTGTAAAAATCTATGCAGAAACGCGGTTGTATTAACATATTGAAAGTGGAGAGTTCTAAAACACTTCCAATTTCTTATTTTGCTTATAAGTGCGTAATGGTTTCAGCTATCTTAACAAGCGATATACCGTTGAAAAGCTAATATGTCTTCCTATCCAACAGTATATCACTTGTAAAAATCTATGCAGAAACGCGGTTGTATTACCATATTGAAAGTGGAGAGTTCTAAAACACTTCCAATTTCTTATTTTGCTTATAAGTGCGTAATGGTTTCAGCTATCTTAACAAGCGATATACCGTTGAAAAGCTAATATGTCTTCCTATCCAACAGTATATCACTTGTAAAAATCTATGCAGAAACGCGGTTGTATTAACATATTGAAAGTGGAGACTTCTAAAACACTTCCAATTTCTTATTTTGCTTATAAGTGCGTAACGGTTTCAGCTATCTTAACAAGCGATATACCGTTGAAAAGCTAATATGTCTTCCTATCTAACAGTATATCACTTGTAAAAATCTCTGCAGAAACGCGGTTGTATTAACATATTGAAAGTGGAGAGTTCTAAAACACTTCCAATTTCTTATTTTGCTTATAAGTGCGTAACGGTTTCAGCTATCTTAACAAGCGATATACCGTTGAAAAGCTAATATGTCTTCCTATCTAACAGTATATCACCTGTAAAAATCTCTGCAGAAACGCGGTTGTATTAACATATTGAAAGTGGAGACTTCTAAAACACTTCCAATTTCTTATTTTGCTTATAAGTGCGTAATGGTTTCAGCTATCTTAACAAGCGATATACCGTTGAAAAGCTAATATGTCTTCCTATCTAACAGTATATCACTTGTAAAAATCTATGCAGAAACGCGGTTGTATTAACATATTGAAAGTGGAGACTTCTAAAACACTTCCAATTTCTTATTTTGCTTATAAGTGCGTAACGGTTTCAGCTATCTTAACAAGCGATATACCGTTGAAAAGCTAATATGTCTTCCTATCTAACAGTATATCACTTGTAAAAATCTATGCAGAAACGCGGTTGTATTAACATATTGAAAGTGGAGAGTTCTAAAACACTTCCAATTTCTTATTTTGCTTATAAGTGCGTAACGGTTTCAGCTATCTTAACAAGCGATATACCGCTGAAAACCTAATATGTCTTCCTATCTAACAGTATATCACTTGTAAAAATCTATGCAGAAACGCGGTTGTATTACCATATTGAAAGTGGAGAGTTCTAAAACACTTCCAATTTCTTATTTTGCTTATAAGTGCGTAATGGTTTCAGCTATCTTAACAAGCGATATACCGTTGAAAAGCTAATATGTCTTCCTATCTAACAGTATATCACTTGTAAAAATCTCTGCAGAAACGCGGTTGTATTAACATATTGAAAGTGGAGAGTTCTAAAACGCTTCCAATTTCTTATTTTGCTTATAAGTGCGTAATGGTTTCAGCTATCTTAACAAGCGATATACCGTTGAAAAGCTAATATGTCTTCCTATCCAACAGTATATCACTTGTAAAAATCTATGCAGAAACGCGGTCGTATTAACATATTGAAAGTGGAGAGTTCTAAAACACTTCCAATTTCTTATTTTGCTTATAAGTGCATAATGGTTTCAGCTATCTTAACAAGCGATATACCGTTGAAAAGCTAATATGTCTTCCTATCCAACAGTATATCACTTGTAAAAATCTATGCAGAAACGCGGTTGTATTAACATATTGAAAGTGGAGACTTCTAAAACACTTCCAATTTCTTATTTTGCTTATAAGTGCGTAATGGTTTCAGCTATCTTAACAAGCGATATACCGTTGAAAAGCTAATATGTCTTCCTATCTAACAGTATATCACTTGTAAAAATCTCTGCAGAAACGCGGTTGTATTAACATATTGAAAGTGGAGAGTTCTAAAACACTTCCAATTTCTTATTTTGCTTATAAGTGCGTAATGGTTTCAGCTATCTTAACAAGCGATATACCGTTGAAAAGCTAATATGTCTTCCTATCTAACAGTATATCACTTGTAAAAATCTATGCAGAAACGCGGTTGTATTAACATATTGAAAGTGGAGACTTCTAAAACACTTCCAATTTCTTATTTTGCTTATAAGTGCGTAAAGGTTTCAGCTATCTTAACAAGCGATATACCGTTGAAAAGCTAATATGTCTTCCTATCTAACAGTATATCACTTGTAAAAATCTCTGCAGAAACGCGGTTGTATTAACATATTGAAAGTGGAGAGTTCTAAAACACTTCCAATTTCTTATTTTGCTTATAAGTGCGTAATGGTTTCAGCTATCTTAACAAGCGATATACCGTTGAAAAGCTAATATGTCTTCCTATCCAACAGTATATCACTTGTAAAAATCTATGCAGAAACGCGGTTGTATTACCATATTGAAAGTGGAGAGTTCTAAAACACTTCCAATTTCTTATTTTGCTTATAAGTGCGTAATGGTTTCAGCTATCTTAACCAGCGATATACCGTTGAAAAGCTAATATGTCTTCCTATCCAACAGTATATCACTTGTAAAAATCTATGCAGAAACGCGGTTGTATTAACATATTGAAAGTGGAGAGTTCTAAAACACTTCCAATTTCTTATTTTGCTTATAAGTGCGTAATGGTTTCAGCTATCTTAACAAGCGATATACCGTTGAAAAGCTAATATGTCTTCCTATCCAACAGTATATCACTTGTAAAAATCTATGCAGAAACGCGGTTGTATTACCATATTGAAAGTGGAGAGTTCTAAAACACTTCCAATTTCTTATTTTGCTTATAAGTGCGTAATGGTTTCAGCTATCTTAACAAGCGATATACCGTTGAAAAGCTGATATGTCTTCCTATCCAACAGTATATCACTTGTAAAAATCTATGCAGAAACGCGGTTGTATTAACATATTGAAATTGGAGAGTTCTAAAACACTTCCAATTTCTTATTTTGCTTATAAGTGCGTAATGGTTTCAGCTATCTTAGCAAGCGATATACCGTTGAAAAGCTAATATGTCTTCCTATCCAACAGTATATCACTTGTAAAAATCTATGCAGAAACGCGGTTGTATTAACATATTGAATGTGGAGACTTCTAAAACACTTCCAATTTCTTATTTTGCTTATAAGTGCGTAATGGTTTCAGCTATCTTAACAAGCGATATACCGTTGAAAAGCTAATATGTCTTCCTATCTAACAGTATATCACTTGTAAAAATCTCTGCAGAAACGCGGTTGTATTAACATATTGAAAGTGGAGAGTTCTAAAACACTTCCAATTTCTTATTTTGCTTATAAGTGCGTAATGGTTTCAGCTATCTTAACAAGCGATATACCGTTGAAAAGCTAATATGTCTTCCTATCCAACAGTATATCACTTGTAAAAATCTCTGCAGAAACGCGGTTGTATTAACATATTGAAAGTGGAGACTTCTAAAACACTTCCAATTTCTTATTTTGCTTATAAGTGCGTAATGGTTTCAGCTATCTTAACAAGCGATATACCGTTGAAAAGCTAATATGTCTTCCTATCCAACAGTATATCACTTGTAAAAATCTATGCAGAAACGCGGTTGTATTAACATATTGAAAGTGGAGAGTTCTAAAACACTTCCAATTTCTTATTTTGCTTATAAGTGCGTAATGGTTTCAGCTATCTTAACAAGCGATATACCGTTGAAAAGCTAATATGTCTTCCTATCCAACAGTATATCACTTGTAAAAATCTATGCAGAAACGCGGTTGTATTAACATATTGAAAGTGGAGACTTCTAAAACACTTCCAATTTCTTATTTTGCTTATAAGTGCGTAATGGTTTCAGCTATCTTAACAAGCGATATACCGTTGAAAAGCTAATATGTCTTCCTATCTAACAGTATATCACTTGTAAAAATCTCTGCAGAAACGCGGTTGTATTAACATATTGAAAGTGGAGACTTCTAAAACACTTCCAATTTCTTATTTTGCTTATAAGTGCGTAATGGTTTCAGCTATCTTAACAAGCGATATACCGTTGAAAAGCTAATATGTCTTCCTATCTAACAGTATATCACTTGTAAAAATCTCTGCAGAAACGCGGTTGTATTAACATATTGAAAGTGGAGAGTTCTAAAACACTTCCAATTTCTTATTTTGCTTATAAGTGCGTAATGGTTTCAGCTATCTTAACAAGCGATATACCGTTGAAAAGCTAATATGTCTTCCTATCCAACAGTATATCACTTGTAAAAATCTCTGCAGAAACGCGGTTGTATTAACATATTGAAAGTGGAGAGTTCTAAAACACTTCCAATTTCTTATTTTGCTTATAAGTGCGTAATGGTTTCAGCTATCTTAACAAGCGATATACCGTTGAAAAGCTAATATGTCTTCCTATCCAACAGTATATCACTTGTAAAAATCTATGCAGAAACGCGGTTGTATTAACATATTGAAAGTGGAGAGTTCTAAAACACTTCCAATTTCTTATTTTGCTTATAAGTGCGTAATGGTTTCAGCTATCTTAACAAGCGATATACCGTTGAAAAGCTAATATGTCTTCCTATCCAACAGTATATCACTTGTAAAAATCTATGCAGAAACGCGGTTGTATTAACATATTGAAAGTGGAGACTTCTAAAACACTTCCAATTTCTTATTTTGCTTATAAGTGCGTAATGGTTTCAGCTTTCTTAACAAGCGATATACCGTTGAAAAGCTAATATGTCTTCCTATCTAACAGTATATCACTTGTAAAAATCTCTGCAGAAACGCGGTTGTATTAACATATTGAAAGTGGAGAGTTCTAAAACACTTCCAATTTCTTATTTTGCTTATAAGTGCGTAATGGTTTCAGCTATCTTAACAAGCGATATACCGTTGAAAAGCTAATATGTCTTCCTAACCAACAGTATATCACTTGTAAAAATCTCTGCAGAAACGCGGTTGTATTAACATATTGAAAGTGGAGAGTTCTAAAACACTTCCAATTTCTTATTTTGCTTATAAGTGCGTAATGGTTTCAGCTATCTTAACAAGTGATATACCGTTGAAAAGCTAATATGTCTTCCTATCCAACAGTATATCACTTGTAAAAATCTATGCAGAAACGCGGTTGTATTAACATATTGAAAGTGGAGAGTTCTAAAACACTTCCAATTTCTTATTTTGCTTATAAGTGCGTAATGGTTTCAGCTATCTTAACAAGCGATATACCGTTGAAAAGCTAATATGTCTTCCTATCCAACAGTATATCACTTGTAAAAATCTATGCAGAAACGCGGTTGTATTAACATATTGAAAGTGGAGACTTCTAAAACACTTCCAATTTCTTATTTTGCTTATAAGTGCGTAATGGTTTCAGCTATCTTAACAAGCGATATACCGTTGAAAAGCTAATATGTCTTCCTATCTAACAGTATATCACTTGTAAAAATCTCTGCAGAAACGCGGTTGTATTAACATATTGAAAGTGGAGAGTTCTAAAACACTTCCAATTTCTTATTTTGCTTATAAGTGCGTAATGGTTTCAGCTATCTTAACCAGCGATATACCGTTGAAAAGCTAATATGTCTTCCTATCCAACAGTATATCACTTGTAAAAATCTATGCAGAAACGCGGTTGTATTAACATATTGAAAGTGGAGAGTTCTAAAACACTTCCAATTTCTTATTTTGCTTATAAGTGCCTAATGGTTTCAGCTATCTTAACAAGCGATATACCGTTGAAAAGCTAATATGTCTTCCTATCCAACAGTTTATCACTTGTAAAAATCTATGCAGAAACGCGGTTGTATTAACATATTGAAAGTGGAGACTTCTAAAACACTTCCAATTTCTTATTTTGCTTATAAGTGCGTAATGGTTTCAGCTATCTTAACCAGCGATATACCGTTGAAAAGCTAATATGTCTTCCTATCCAACAGTATATCACTTGTAAAAATCTATGCAGAAACGCGGTTGTATTAACATATTGAAAGTGGAGACTTCTAAAACACTTCCAATTTCTTATTTTGCTTATAAGTGCGTAATGGTTTCAGCTATCTTAACAAGCGATATACCGTTGAAAAGCTAATATGTCTTCCTATCCAACAGTATATCACTTGTAAAAATCTATGCAGAAACGCGGTTGTATTAACATATTGAAAGTGGAGACTTCTAAAACACTTCCAATTTCTTATTTTGCTTATAAGTGCGTAATGGTTTCAGCTATCTTAACAAGCGATATACCGTTGCAAATCTAATATGTCTTCCTATCCAACAGTATATCACTTGTAAAAATCTATGCAGAAACGCGGTTGTATTAACATATTGAAAGTGGAGACTTCTAAAACACTTCCAATTTCTTATTTTGCTTATAAGTGCGTAACAGTTTCAGCTATCTTAACAAGCGATATACCGTTGAAAAGCTAATATGTCTTCCTATCTAACAGTATATCACTTGTAAAAATCTATGCAGAAACGCGGTTGTGTTAACATATTGAAAGTGGAGACTTCTAAAACACTTCCAATTTCTTATTTTGCTTATAAGTGCGTAATGGTTTCAGCTATCTTAACAAGCGATATACCGTTGAAAAGCTAATATGTTTTCCTATCTAACAGTATATCACTTGTAAAAATCTATGCAGACACGCGGTTGTATTAACATATTGAAAGTGGAGACTTCTAAAACACTTCCAATTTCTTATTTTGCTTATAAGTGCGTAATGGTTTCAGCTATCTTAACAAGCGATATACCGTTGAAAAGCTAATATGTCTTCCTATCTAACAGTATATCACTTGTAAAAATCCATGCAGAAACGCGGTTGTATTAACATATTGAAAGTGGAGACTTCTAAAACACTTGCAATTTCTTATTTTGCTTATAAGTGCCTAATGGTTTCAGCTATCTTAACAAGCGATATACCGTTGAAAAGCTAATATGTCTTCCTATCCAACAGTTTATCACTTGTAAAAATCTATGCAGAAACGCGGTTGTATTAACATATTGAAAGTGGAGACTTCTAAAACACTTCCAATTTCTTATTTTGCTTATAAGTGCGTAATGGTTTCAGCTATCTTAACAAGCGATATACCGTTGAAAAGCTAATATGTCTTCCTATCCAACAGTATATCACTTGTAAAAATCTCTGCAGAAACGCGGTTGTATTAACATATTGAAAGTGGAGAGTTCTAAAACACTTCCAATTTCTTATTTTGCTTATAAGTGCGTAATGGTTTCAGCTATCTTAACAAGCGATATACCGTTGAAAAGCTAATATGTCTTCCTATCCAACAGTATATCACTTGTAAAAATCTATGCAGAAACGCGGTTGTATTACCATATTGAAAGTGGAGAGTTCTAAAACACTTCCAATTTCTTATTTTGCTTATAAGTGCGTAATGGTTTCAGCTATCTTAACAAGCGATATACCGTTGAAAAGCTAATATGTCTTCCTATCCAACAGTATATCACTTGTAAAAATCTATGCAGAAACGCGGTTGTATTAACATATTGAAAGTGGAGACTTCTAAAACACTTCCAATTTCTTATTTTGCTTATAAGTGCGTAACGGTTTCAGCTATCTTAACAAGCGATATACCGTTGAAAAGCTAATATGTCTTCCTATCTAACAGTATATCACTTGTAAAAATCTCTGCAGAAACGCGGTTGTATTAACATATTGAAAGTGGAGAGTTCTAAAACACTTCCAATTTCTTATTTTGCTTATAAGTGCGTAACGGTTTCAGCTATCTTAACAAGCGATATACCGTTGAAAAGCTAATATGTCTTCCTATCTAACAGTATATCACCTGTAAAAATCTCTGCAGAAACGCGGTTGTATTAACATATTGAAAGTGGAGACTTCTAAAACACTTCCAATTTCTTATTTTGCTTATAAGTGCGTAATGGTTTCAGCTATCTTAACAAGCGATATACCGTTGAAAAGCTAATATGTCTTCCTATCTAACAGTATATCACTTGTAAAAATCTATGCAGAAACGCGGTTGTATTAACATATTGAAAGTGGAGACTTCTAAAACACTTCCAATTTCTTATTTTGCTTATAAGTGCGTAACGGTTTCAGCTATCTTAACAAGCGATATACCGTTGAAAAGCTAATATGTCTTCCTATCTAACAGTATATCACTTGTAAAAATCTATGCAGAAACGCGGTTGTATTAACATATTGAAAGTGGAGAGTTCTAAAACACTTCCAATTTCTTATTTTGCTTATAAGTGCGTAACGGTTTCAGCTATCTTAACAAGCGATATACCGCTGAAAACCTAATATGTCTTCCTATCTAACAGTATATCACTTGTAAAAATCTATGCAGAAACGCGGTTGTATTACCATATTGAAAGTGGAGAGTTCTAAAACACTTCCAATTTCTTATTTTGCTTATAAGTGCGTAATGGTTTCAGCTATCTTAACAAGCGATATACCGTTGAAAAGCTAATATGTCTTCCTATCTAACAGTATATCACTTGTAAAAATCTCTGCAGAAACGCGGTTGTATTAACATATTGAAAGTGGAGAGTTCTAAAACGCTTCCAATTTCTTATTTTGCTTATAAGTGCGTAATGGTTTCAGCTATCTTAACAAGCGATATACCGTTGAAAAGCTAATATGTCTTCCTATCCAACAGTATATCACTTGTAAAAATCTATGCAGAAACGCGGTCGTATTAACATATTGAAAGTGGAGAGTTCTAAAACACTTCCAATTTCTTATTTTGCTTATAAGTGCATAATGGTTTCAGCTATCTTAACAAGCGATATACCGTTGAAAAGCTAATATGTCTTCCTATCCAACAGTATATCACTTGTAAAAATCTATGCAGAAACGCGGTTGTATTAACATATTGAAAGTGGAGACTTCTAAAACACTTCCAATTTCTTATTTTGCTTATAAGTGCGTAATGGTTTCAGCTATCTTAACAAGCGATATACCGTTGAAAAGCTAATATGTCTTCCTATCTAACAGTATATCACTTGTAAAAATCTCTGCAGAAACGCGGTTGTATTAACATATTGAAAGTGGAGAGTTCTAAAACACTTCCAATTTCTTATTTTGCTTATAAGTGCGTAATGGTTTCAGCTATCTTAACAAGCGATATACCGTTGAAAAGCTAATATGTCTTCCTATCTAACAGTATATCACTTGTAAAAATCTATGCAGAAACGCGGTTGTATTAACATATTGAAAGTGGAGACTTCTAAAACACTTCCAATTTCTTATTTTGCTTATAAGTGCGTAAAGGTTTCAGCTATCTTAACAAGCGATATACCGTTGAAAAGCTAATATGTCTTCCTATCTAACAGTATATCACTTGTAAAAATCTCTGCAGAAACGCGGTTGTATTAACATATTGAAAGTGGAGAGTTCTAAAACACTTCCAATTTCTTATTTTGCTTATAAGTGCGTAATGGTTTCAGCTATCTTAACAAGCGATATACCGTTGAAAATCTAATATGTCTTCCTATCCAACAGTATATCACTTGTAAAAATCTATGCAGAAACGCGGTTGTATTACCATATTGAAAGTGGAGAGTTCTAAAACACTTCCAATTTCTTATTTTGCTTATAAGTGCGTAATGGTTTCAGCTATCTTAACCAGCGATATACCGTTGAAAAGCTAATATGTCTTCCTATCCAACAGTATATCACTTGTAAAAATCTATGCAGAAACGCGGTTGTATTAACATATTGAAAGTGGAGAGTTCTAAAACACTTCCAATTTCTTATTTTGCTTATAAGTGCGTAATGGTTTCAGCTATCTTAACAAGCGATATACCGTTGAAAAGCTAATATGTCTTCCTATCCAACAGTATATCACTTGTAAAAATCTATGCAGAAACGCGGTTGTATTACCATATTGAAAGTGGAGAGTTCTAAAACACTTCCAATTTCTTATTTTGCTTATAAGTGCGTAATGGTTTCAGCTATCTTAACAAGCGATATACCGTTGAAAAGCTGATATGTCTTCCTATCCAACAGTATATCACTTGTAAAAATCTATGCAGAAACGCGGTTGTATTAACATATTGAAATTGGAGAGTTCTAAAACACTTCCAATTTCTTATTTTGCTTATAAGTGCGTAATGGTTTCAGCTATCTTAGCAAGCGATATACCGTTGAAAAGCTAATATGTCTTCCTATCCAACAGTATATCACTTGTAAAAATCTATGCAGAAACGCGGTTGTATTAACATATTGAAAGTGGAGACTTCTAAAACACTTCCAATTTCTTATTTTGCTTATAAGTGCGTAATGGTTTCAGCTATCTTAACAAGCGATATACCGTTGAAAAGCTAATATGTCTTCCTATCTAACAGTATATCACTTGTAAAAATCTCTGCAGAAACGCGGTTGTATTAACATATTGAAAGTGGAGAGTTCTAAAACACTTCCAATTTCTTATTTTGCTTATAAGTGCGTAATGGTTTCAGCTATCTTAACAAGCGATATACCGTTGAAAAGCTAATATGTCTTCCTATCCAACAGTATATCACTTGTAAAAATCTCTGCAGAAACGCGGTTGTATTAACATATTGAAAGTGGAGAGTTCTAAAACACTTCCAATTTCTTATTTTGCTTATAAGTGCGTAATGGTTTCAGCTATCTTAACAAGCGATATACCGTTGAAAAGCTAATATGTCTTCCTATCCAACAGTATATCACTTGTAAAAATCTATGCAGAAACGCGGTTGTATTAACATATTGAAAGTGGAGAGTTCTAAAACACTTCCAATTTCTTATTTTGCTTATAAGTGCGTAATGGTTTCAGCTATCTTAACAAGCGATATACCGTTGAAAAGCTAATATGTCTTCCTATCCAACAGTATATCACTTGTAAAAATCTATGCAGAAACGCGGTTGTATTAACATATTGAAAGTGGAGACTTCTAAAACACTTCCAATTTCTTATTTTGCTTATAAGTGCGTAAAGGTTTCAGCTATCTTAACAAGCGATATACCGTTGAAAAGCTAATATGTCTTCCTATCTAACAGTATATCACTTGTAAAAATCTCTGCAGAAACGCGGTTGTATTAACATATTGAAAGTGGAGACTTCTAAAACACTTCCAATTTCTTATTTTGCTTATAAGTGCGTAATGGTTTCAGCTATCTTAACAAGCGATATACCGTTGAAAAGCTAATATGTCTTCCTATCTAACAGTATATCACTTGTAAAAATCTCTGCAGAAACGCGGTTGTATTAACATATTGAAAGTGGAGAGTTCTAAAACACTTCCAATTTCTTATTTTGCTTATAAGTGCGTAATGGTTTCAGCTATCTTAACAAGCGATATACCGTTGAAAAGCTAATATGTCTTCCTATCCAACAGTATATCGCTTGTTAAAATCTCTGCAGAAACGCGGTTGTATTAACATATTGAAAGTGGAGAGTTCTAAAACACTTCCAATTTCTTATTTTGCTTATAAGTGCGTAATGGTTTCAGCTATCTTAACAAGCGATATACCGTTGAAAAGCTAATATGTCTTCCTATCCAACAGTATATCACTTGTAAAAATCTATGCAGAAACGCGGTTGTATTAACATATTGAAAGTGGAGAGTTCTAAAACACTTCCAATTTCTTATTTTGCTTATAAGTGCGTAATGGTTTCAGCTATCTTAACAAGCGATATACCGTTGAAAAGCTAATATGTCTTCCTATCCAACAGTATATCACTTGTAAAAATCTATGCAGAAACGCGGTTGTATTAACATATTGAAAGTGGAGACTTCTAAAACACTTCCAATTTCTTATTTTGCTTATAAGTGCGTAATGGTTTCAGCTTTCTTAACAAGCGATATACCGTTGAAAAGCTAATATGTCTTCCTATCTAACAGTATATCACTTGTAAAAATCTCTGCAGAAACGCGGTTGTATTAACATATTGAAAGTGGAGAGTTCTAAAACACTTCCAATTTCTTATTTTGCTTATAAGTGCGTAATGGTTTCAGCTATCTTAACAAGCGATATACCGTTGAAAAGCTAATATGTCTTCCTAACCAACAGTATATCACTTGTAAAAATCTCTGCAGAAACGCGGTTGTATTAACATATTGAAAGTGGAGAGTTCTAAAACACTTCCAATTTCTTATTTTGCTTATAAGTGCGTAATGGTTTCAGCTATCTTAACAAGCGATATACCGTTGAAAAGCTAATATGTCTTCCTATCCAACAGTATATCACTTGTAAAAATCTATGCAGAAACGCGGTTGTATTAACATATTGAAAGTGGAGAGTTCTAAAACACTTCCAATTTCTTATTTTGCTTATAAGTGCGTAATGGTTTCAGCTATCTTAACAAGCGATATACCGTTGAAAAGCTAATATGTCTTCCTATCCAACAGTATATCACTTGTAAAAATCTATGCAGAAATGCGGTTGTATTAACATATTGAATGTGGAGACTTCTAAAACACTTCCAATTTCTTATTTTGCTTATAAGTGCGTAATGGTTTCAGCTATCTTAACAAGCGATATACCGTTGAAAAGCTAATATGTCTTCCTATCTAACAGTATATCACTTGTAAAAATCTCTGCAGAAACGCGGTTGTATTAACATATTGAAAGTGGAGAGTTCTAAAACACTTCCAATTTCTTATTTTGCTTATAAGTGCGTAATGGTTTCAGCTATCTTAACCAGCGATATACCGTTGAAAAGCTAATATGTCTTCCTATCCAACAGTATATCACTTGTAAAAATCTATGCAGAAACGCGGTTGTATTAACATATTGAAAGTGGAGAGTTCTAAAACACTTCCAATTTCTTATTTTGCTTATAAGTGCCTAATGGTTTCAGCTATCTTAACAAGCGATATACCGTTGAAAAGCTAATATGTCTTCCTATCCAACAGTTTATCACTTGTAAAAATCTATGCAGAAACGCGGTTGTATTAACATATTGAAAGTGGAGACTTCTAAAACACTTCCAATTTCTTATTTTGCTTATAAGTGCGTAATGGTTTCAGCTATCTTAACCAGCGATATACCGTTGAAAAGCTAATATGTCTTCCTATCCAACAGTATATCACTTGTAAAAATCTATGCAGAAACGCGGTTGTATTAACATATTGAAAGTGGAGACTTCTAAAACACTTCCAATTTCTTATTTTGCTTATAAGTGCGTAATGGTTTCAGCTATCTTAACAAGCGATATACCGTTGAAAAGCTAATATGTCTTCCTATCCAACAGTATATCACTTGTAAAAATCTATGCAGAAACGCGGTTGTATTAACATATTGAAAGTGGAGACTTCTAAAACACTTCCAATTTCTTATTTTGCTTATAAGTGCGTAATGGTTTCAGCTATCTTAACAAGCGATATACCGTTGCAAATCTAATATGTCTTCCTATCCAACAGTATATCACTTGTAAAAATCTATGCAGAAACGCGGTTGTATTAACATATTGAAAGTGGAGACTTCTAAAACACTTCCAATTTCTTATTTTGCTTATAAGTGCGTAACAGTTTCAGCTATCTTAACAAGCGATATACCGTTGAAAAGCTAATATGTCTTCCTATCTAACAGTATATCACTTGTAAAAATCTATGCAGAAACGCGGTTGTGTTAACATATTGAAAGTGGAGACTTCTAAAACACTTCCAATTTCTTATTTTGCTTATAAGTGCGTAATGGTTTCAGCTATCTTAACAAGCGATATACCGTTGAAAAGCTAATATGTTTTCCTATCTAACAGTATATCACTTGTAAAAATCTATGCAGACACGCGGTTGTATTAACATATTGAAAGTGGAGACTTCTAAAACACTTCCAATTTCTTATTTTGCTTATAAGTGCGTAATGGTTTCAGCTATCTTAACCAGCGATATACCGTTGAAAAGCTAATATGTCTTCCTATCCAACAGTATATCACTTGTAAAAATCTATGCAGAAACGCGGTTGTATTAACATATTGAAAGTGGAGACTTCTAAAACACTTCCAATTTCTTATTTTGCTTATAAGTGCGTAATGGTTTCAGCTATCTTAACAAGCGATATACCGTTGAAAAGCTAATATGTCTTCCTATCCAACAGTATATCACTTGTAAAAATCTATGCAGAAACGCGGTTGTATTAACATATTGAAAGTGGAGACTTCTAAAACACTTCCAATTTCTTATTTTGCTTATAAGTGCGTAATGGTTTCAGCTATCTTAACAAGCGATATACCGTTGCAAATCTAATATGTCTTCCTATCCAACAGTATATCACTTGTAAAAATCTGTGCAGGAATGCGGTTGTATTACCATATTGAAAGTGGAGACTTCTAAAACACTTCTAAATTCTTTGTTTGCTTATAACTCCCGAACCATTTCAGCTATCTTAACAAGCGATATACCGTTGAAAAGCTAATATGTCTTCCTATCTAACAGTATATCACTTGTAAAAATCTATGCAGAAACGCGGTTGTGTTAACATATTGAAAGTGGAGACTTCTAAAACACTTCCAATTTCTTATTTTGCTTATAAGTGCGTAATGGTTTCAGCTATCTTAACAAGCGATATACCGTTGAAAAGCTAATATGTTTTCCTATCTAACAGTATATCACTTGTAAAAATCTATGCAGACACGCGGTTGTATTAACATATTGAAAGTGGAGACTTCTAAAACACTTCCAATTTCTTATTTTGCTTATAAGTGCGTAATGGTTTCAGCTATCTTAACAAGCGATATACCGTTGAAAAGCTAATATGTCTTCCTATCTAACAGTATATCACTTGTAAAAATCCATGCAGAAACGCGGTTGTATTAACATATTGAAAGTGGAGACTTCTAAAACACTTGCAATTTCTTATTTTGCTTATAAGTGCCTAATGGTTTCAGCTATCTTAACAAGCGATATACCGTTGAAAAGCTAATATGTCTTCCTATCCAACAGTTTATCACTTGTAAAAATCTATGCAGAAACGCGGTTGTATTAACATATTGAAAGTGGAGACTTCTAAAACACTTCCAATTTCTTATTTTGCTTATAAGTGCGTAATGGTTTCAGCTATCTTAACAAGCGATATACCGTTGAAAAGCTAATATGTCTTCCTATCTAACAGTATATCACTTGTAAAAATCTATGCAGAAACGCGGTTGTATTAAGATATTGAAAGTGGAGACTTCTAAAACACTTTGAAAGTGATTTATTTTGTTGTGTTGATCTTCCGACAGGGTAGTAATCTGATTTTTGTTGGAACGATTTTCCGTCATCCCTTGTCAAGTTTGGTTTTGTGACAAACCGGTTTCGGCGTTCTGCCATTTTCAATGCCTAGCTTCGCTCTGGTCTGTGTCTATCCGTTGCGTTATTTTTATAGTCCGTGGGTGCTGTGGCAGGTAATGTCAATCTATGTGTCCGTGGTAGTTAACGTTAATATGCGTGTGTGTGTGCGTGGTATTGATACGTTTGAATTGTTATCTGTCCCAAGGGTTGTTTT
The DNA here is from genome assembly GCA_949987695.1 of Merzomyia westermanni. NCBI lineage: Eukaryota > Metazoa > Arthropoda > Insecta > Diptera > Tephritidae > Merzomyia > Merzomyia westermanni. The sequence goes on from OX465292.1 coordinate 136,899,452, forward strand.
TGTAGGTATGTAGACATACCGCTTGTTAGCTAAGCGGTAGGTTGAGGTAGGTAGAAATCGGTGATTTTTGCAGTTTGGGTCATATTTCGTTTTTGCTTGTTCATTGTTACGTGTTTGGTTGCTGTACCTGCTGGCTTGTGCTGTTTTTTGTAAACTAGTTTTAAGCGTTCAAATATTTCGTCAGAGATAGTGTTGGTTTGTTCGTTTATGATCCTGCCGTCAAATGTTTTTAACTTGTATATCTCCATGTTATCAAGTACATTAAGCCGCCGGCCTTTTCCTTGTACGTGAAGTATTCGAGCCGTTGTTTTTATGTTAGCTGTGGTGCAGTTGTTCTCAAACATGTGGTTCGCGAAATTAGATTCTGGTATTATGGTGGGGTTTCGTGTTTTTTTGTTGTAGGCCCTGATATGCTCTCGGAATCTTGTGCTTATTTTTCTTCCGGTTTGTTCTATGTAGCTGTATTGACATTCACAAGTAAGCCTATACACTCCGTGTCTGTTGAATGGGTCATCAGAATTAGTGTCGGTTCTTAGTTTTTGTCCGACGTTGTTGGATGTTCTGAATGCTGTGTTGATGTTATATCTTTTAAAGAACTTTGCTAATTTGTACGTCGCTTTTCCAGTGTATGTCATTGCCGTCCAAACCATTGGATTTTCCTCTACGTTTACTCTTTTTTGTGTTCCATGGCTACTTCTGAGTTTATCCACAAGTGCTTTCTTGTATCCATTATTTGCCGCTATGTTATATATTGTATTAAGCTCTCTCCAGTATGCTTCCTGTGTGAGCGGCGTTCTCTGAAGCCTATCCACTAAGTGCCTCAATGCTGCATTTTTGTGCTGTTGCGGATGGTTTGATGTAGAGTGTATAATGGTGTCCGTGGCAGTCGGTTTTCTATAAATGCCGTAGTTGAACCTATTTGTTATTTTGTCAATCCCTATAGTTAGGTCCAGGTAGTTCATTATTCCATCTTTTTCTACTTCTATTGTGAACTCTATGTTGCTATGTTGCCTGGTGAGGAACTCTAGTATTTGCTCTTCGTTATCGTCATTTAGGATGCAGATGATGTCATCCACGTATCTAGCGTACAATGCCACGCCTAACTTGGTTTTTAACTCCTGTATATATTTTCCTTCCAAGTTTTGCATGAATGTTTCCATGAGAATGGCCGATGTTGGGTTACCCATTCCTAGTCCGTTTGTCTGTCTATATATTTTGTTGTTGAACCGGAAATAGTTTTGCCGCAGCGTTGTTCTTAGCGCGTTGGTAATTTGCGCAGTTTTTACCTTATCTTCAGTTTTGTCCAGTAGGGTTTTGTTGACTATATCCATTGTATCTGTTAGTGGTATTGACGGGTATAAGTCCTTTATGTCAAAGGATACGAGTTTACTGCTCCTTCTGAGTTTAACGGTCTCAAGTCTTTGTAGTAGTTCTATCGTATTGCTTATTGTGTATTCGTGCCCTAGTTTCATAGTGTCCTTTAAAATCGTTTTTAGATGTTTCGACAGTTTATAACACGGCGCGGACTTAAAATTAATTATAGGTCTCATCGGCGTATCCTGTTTGTGGATTTTAGGTAACGCAATGAGTGGAGGAGCAGATGGATTCATTTGTGTTAGGGTATATGCCATCCTCTCGTCTATTATTTTGGTAGCATTTTTTATAACCTCTTTAACTTCGGTCTGGTATTTATCCGTGGGGTTATCCCTAATAATGCGGCATTTCATTTCCTCGATGAGCTTCTCTGTCTTTGCTATATATTCATCCTTACTGATTAGCACCGTTGTGTTTCCTTTGTCTGCCTTCGTTGTGACGATGTTGTTGTTTTTTAGCTTTCGTTGTAGCCTTTTCAATATTTTCAGCTCCTTATTTCCTTTTTCGTGCTTCCTGGGCTCTTACTTCCTTGCTTATGATTTCTCTGCACATGTGCCTTGCGTGCTCCTGTTCCTCATATGGAAGAAGCGATATTGCAACCTCTGCATCTACTATCGCTTGCTCAGTTCTTTTTGCTTCATTGCTATCCGCGATGTTGTGCTTCAGGCCCTTCCCTAGAAGTTGCGCTTCTTCGTTGCTAATGGCCACTGTTGTTAGGTTTACGAACCTTTTGTTAAATTCGTGTGTTTGTTGACTGTTACTGTGATCGCGTCGGCCCGTTAACTGGTCCAATTTTCGGTTCAGTTTTTCATAGTTGCGTTGTAGTTCGCGTTTGATTCCCGTCTTTATGTGGTCGAAGCAGTCCATCAATGCAGTCGTGGGCAAGAGTCCGGACAATTGCAGATGTATCCTCAGTAGTCCGGTGTTTATCTTGTCTTTCTTAGCGTATAGGCTTTGTAATTCGAACTTTAAAAAGTCCTTTTACGCCTTCCTGGTCGTTCTCCTACTTGCTTGTAACATTCAATTCTAAACATTGCTTGTTGAACCAAATATTTGCTTTAGTCGTATGCATTTTTCGCAGTTTCCGTTCGTATTTCGTTAGTAGTCCATCCGTGTTTAAATTAAAAGCCTGAATATCGCATATAAGGTCCTATCAAGCGTATTGTGCGAAAGACTGAAGCCTGATGTGAACAGACTGATTGGCCCTTATCAGTGTGGCTTCAGACCTGGTAAATCTACCATCGACCAAATTTTTACAATACGCCAAATCTTGGAAAAAACCCGTGAAAAGAGAATCGACACACATCATCTCTTTGTTGATTTTAAAGCCGCTTTCGATAGCACGAAAAGGAGCTGCCTATATGCCGCTATGTATGCTTTTGGTTTCCCCGCAAAACTTATACGGCTATGCAAAATGACCTTGAGCAACACCGCCAGCTCGGTCAGAATTGGGAAGTACCTCTCCGAGCCGTTCGAAACTAAACGAGGTTTCAGACAGGGTGACCCCCTATCGTGCGATTTCTTTAACTTAATGCTGGAGAAAATAATACAAGCTGCAGAACTTAACCGCGCTGGAACAATATTTTATAAAAGCGTCCAACTGTTGGCATATGCTGACGATATTGATATCATTGGCCTTAACAACCGCGCCGTAACTTCTGCTTACTCCAAATTAGAAAAAGAAGCGGAGAAAATGGGATTGGTGGTGAACGAGGGTAAAACGAAGTACCTTCTGTCATCATGCAAAGACTCAGCGCATTCGCGCCTTGGCAACCAAGCCACTGTTGGCAGCAATAATTTTGAAATAGTAAAGGACTTCGCTTACCTGGGAACCAGCATTAACACCAACAATAATGTTAGCCTAGAAATCCGACGAAGAATTACTCTTGCAAACAAATGCTACTTCGGACTGAGTAGGCAATTGAAAAGTAAAGTCCTCTCTCGACGAACGAAAATAACACTCTACAAGTCACTCATCGCACCCGTCCTGCTATATGGTACAGAAGCGTGGATACTAACAACATCTGATGAGGCGGCTCTGGGAGTATTCGAGAGAAAGGTTCTTCGAAAGATTTGTGGACCTCTACGCGTTGGCGACGGCGAGTACCGAAGAAGGTTTAATGATGAGCTGTATGAACTTTACGCAGACGCCGACATAGTTCAGCGAATTAAAACACAGCGGCTTCGCTGGCTAGGCCACGTAGTGCGAATGAGCGAAGATGCTCCAGCCCAGAAGGTATTCTTATCGGCACCCGCCGGTGGAAGCAGAGGAAGAGGGAGACCACCACTCCGATGGAAGGACCAAGTGGAGACCGATTTGCTATCCTGCGGTGTTTCCAATTGGCGCCAGTTGGCGCAACGAAGAAACGACTGGCGAGCTATGTTGGACGGTCAAAAGCGCCCAGGCGGTTAGATGACCATTTAAAGAAGAAAGAAAAGAAAGGAAAGAAAATGAAAGGAAAGGAGGTAAAATGAAAGGAAAGGAAAGGAAAGGAAAGGAAAGGAAAGGAAAGGAAATTAAAGTAAACGAAGGGAAAAAAGGAAAGGAGAGGAAAGGAAAGGAAAGGAAAGGAAAGGAAAGGAAAGGAAAAGAAAGTAAAAGAAGAGAAAGGAAAGGAAATTAAAGAAAAGGAAAGGAAAGGAAAGGAATGGAAAAGAAAGAAAAGAAAATGAAAGGGAAGGAAAAGAAAGAAAACTAATGTAATGGAAAAGAAAGGAAAGAAAATTAAAGGAAAGGAAGGGGAAGGAAAGGAAGAGAAAGGAAAGAAAATGAAAGGAAAGGAAAGGAGAGAAAACGAAAGGAAAGGATAAGAAGGTAAAGGACAAGAAACAAAAGGAAAGGAAAGGAAAGGAAAGGAATGGGGAGGAAAGGAAAGGCAAGGAAAGAATTGAAAGGAAGGAGAGGAAAAGAAAGAAAAGGAAAGGAAAGGAAAGGAATGGAAAAGAAAGGAACGAAAGGAGAGAAAATGAAAGGAAAGGAAAGAAAAGAAAACGAAAGGAAAGAAAATAAAGGAAAGGAAAGGAAATTAATGTAAGGATAAATAAAGGAAAGAAAATGGAAGGAAAGAAAAGGAAAGAAAATGAAAGAAAAGGAAAGGAAAAGAAAGGGGAGGAAAGAAAAGGAAAGGAAAGAAAGGAAAGGAAAGTAAAGGGAAGGAAAGGAAAGGAACGGAAAAGAAAGGAAACGAAACCAAAGAAAATGAAAGGGAAGGAAAGGAAAGGAAACTAATGTAATGGGAAAGAAAGGAAAGAAAATTAAAGGAAAGGAAGGAAAGTAAAAGAAAGGAAAGAAAATGAAAGGAAAGGAAAGGAGAGAAAACGAAAGGAAAGGATAAGAAGGGAAAGGAAATGAAAGGACAAGAAACAAAAGGAAAGGAAAGGAAAGGAAAGAATGGAAAGGAAGGAGAGGAAAACTAAGGAAAGAAAAGGAAAGGAAACTAAAGAAAGGCAGGAAAATGAATGGAAAGGAAAGCATGGGAAAGGAAAGGAAACGAAAGGAAAGGAAACAAAGGAATGGAAAGGAAAGAAAGGGACAAGAAGGAAAGGAAAGGAATGGAATGGACAGGAAAGGATAGTAAAGGAAAGGATAAGAAGGCAAAGGAAAGGAAAGGAAAGGAAAGGTTGGAATGGAAAGGAGAGAAAATATAAGGAAAGGAAAATAAATGAAAGGAAAGGAAAGTAAAGGAAAGGAAATGAAATGAAAGGAAAGAAAAGGAAAGGAAAGGAAAGGCCAGGAAAGAAAGGAAAGGAAAGAAAAGGAAAAGAAAGGAAAGGAAAGGAATTGAAAGGAAAGGAAAGGAAAGGAAAGTAGAGGAAAGGAAATTAAGGAAAGGAAAATAAAGGAGAGGAAAGGAAAGGAAATGAAAGGAAAGACAATTAAGGGAAAGGAAAGGAAATTAAAGTAAGGGAAAAGAAAGGAAAGAAAATGAGACGAAAGGAAAGGAGATAAAATGAAAGAAAAGGAAAAGAAAGGAAATTAAAGTAAAGGAAAGGAAAGAAAGGAAAGGAAAGGAAAGAAAAGGAAAAGAAAGGAAAAGAAGAAAGGATAGGAAGAAAAGGTGAGTAAAGGAAAGGAAAGGAGAGGAAAGGAAATGAAAGGAAAGGAAAGAAAAGGAAACGAAATTAAAGAAAAATTAAAGGAAAGGAAAGGAAATTAATGTAAGGAAAAATAAAGGAAAGAAAATGAAAGTAAAGAAAAGGAAAGAAAATGAAAGGAAAGGAAAGGAAAGGAAAAGAACGGGGAGAAGGGAAAGGAAAGAAAAGGAAAGGAAAGAAAAGAAAAGGAAAAGAAAGGAAAGGAAAGTAGAGGAAAGGAAAGGAAAGAAAGGAAAATAAAGGAGAGGAAAGGAAAGTAAACGAAAGGAAAGACACTTAAGGGAAAGGAAAGGAAATTAAAGTAAGGGAAAAGAAAGGAAAGAAAAGAAAAGGAAGAAAAGAAAACGTAAGAAAATAAAAGGAAAGGAAAGGCAAGGAAAGGAAAGGAAAGGAAAGAAAGGAAAGGAAGGGAAAGGAAGGGTAAGGAAAGGAAAGGAAAGGAAAGAAAATGAAAGAAAAGGAAAACGAAAGGAAAGGAAAATAATTGAAAGTAAAGGAAAGGCGGCCGCCGTGGTGTGAAGGTAGTGTTGCCGGCCTACCACACCGAAGGTCCATGGTTCGAGCCCTGGTACAGGTAACATCAAAAGTGATTTGAAAAAAGTTTTTCAAAACGGGGTCGCCCCTCGGCAGTGGTTTGGCAAACTCTCCGAGTGTATTTCTGCCATGACAGGCTTCTCAGCAAAAATTCGTCTCCTTTGTAGATGCCGTTCGGAGTCGGCAAAAAACTGTAGGTCCCACCAATTTGTAGGGAAAATTCAAATCGGCACACCACAAATTGGAAGAGAAGCTTGGCGCAAAAATCTCTTAGGAGGTTTATGATGATATACCTGTTGTATATCACGCCATAGAGAGATAGAGAAAGGAAAGGAAATAAAAGGAAAGGAAAGGCAAGGAAAGGAAAGAAAAGGAAAGGAAAGGAAAGGAAAGGAAAGGAAAGGAAAGGAAAGGAAAGGAAAGTAGAGGAAAGGAAAGGAAAGAACGGAAAATAAAGGAGAGGAAAGGAAAGGAAAGACAATTAAGGGAAAGGAAAGGAAATTAAAGTAAGGGAAAAGAAAGGAAAGAAAATGAAAGGAAAGGAAAGGAGATAAAATGAAACAAAGGAAATGAAAGGAAATTAAAGTAAGGGAAAAGAAAGGAAAGAAAAGAAAAGGAAGAAAAGAAAACGTAAGAAAATAAAAGGAAAGGAAAGGAAAGGAAAAGATAGGAAAAGATAGGAAAAGAAGACAAAGGAAAGGAAATTAAAGGAAAGGAAATTAAAGGAAAGTAATGAAAAGGAAAGGAAGAAAAGGAGGGGAAAGGAAAGGAAAGGAGAGGAAAGGAAATGAAAGGAAAGGAAAGAAAAGGAAACGAAACGAAAGGAAAGAAAATGAAAGGAAATAAAAGGAAAGGTAACGAGAGGAAAGGAATGGAAAAGAAAGGAAACGAAAGGAAAGAAAATGAAAGGGAAGGAAAGGAAAGGAAACTATTGTAATGGAAAAGAAAGGAAAGAAAATGAAAGGAAATGCAAGGAAAGGAAGGGGAAGGAAAGGAAAGGAAAGGAAAGGAGAGAAAACGAAAGAAAAGGATAAGAAGGGAAAGGAAAGGAAAGGACAAGAAACAAAAGGAAAGGAAAGGAAAGGAAAGGAAAGAATGGAAAGGAAGGAGAGGAAACGAACGGAAAGGAAATTAAAGTAAAGGAAAAGAAAGGAAAGAAAAGGAAAGGAAAGGAAAAGAAAGGAAAGGAGAGGAGATTAAAGGAAATTAAGGTAAAGGAAAAGAAAGGAAAGAAAAGGAAAGAAAAGGAGAGAAAATGAAACTAAATCAATATAATTGAAAGGAAAGGCAAGGAAAAGAAAAAAATGAAAGGAAAGGAATGGAAATTAAAGTAAAGGGCAAGAAAGGAAAGAAAATGAAAGAAAAGGAAAGGAGAGAAAACGAAAGGAAAGGAAAATAATTGAAAGGAAAGGTAAGGAAAGTAAAGGAAAGGAAATGAAAGGAAAGGAAAGGCAAGGAAAGGAAAGGAAAGGAAAGAAAAGGAAAAGGAAAAGGAAAAGAAAGGAAAGGAAAGGAAAGGAAAGTAGAGGAAAGGAAAGGAAATAAAGGAAAATAAAGGAGAGGAAAGGAAAGGAAACGAAAAGAAAGACAATTAAGGGAAAGGAAAGGAAATTAAAGCAAGGGAAAATAAAGGAAAGAAAATGAAAGGAAAGGAAAGGAGATAAAATGAAAGAAAGGAAATGAAAGGAAATTAAAGTAAGGGAAAGGAAAGAAAGGAAAGGAAAGGAAAATAAAATAAGAGAAAGGAAAGAAAATTAAAGGAAAGGAAATTAAAGGAACGTAAAGGAAAGGAAAGGAAAGGAAGAAAAGGAGAGGAAAGGAAAGGAAAGGAGAGGAAATGAAAGGAAAGGAAAGAAAAGGAAACGAAAGGAAAGAAAATTAAAGGAAAGGAAATTAATGTAAGGAAAAATAAAGGAAAGAAAATGAAAGGAAATAAACGGAAAGGAAAGAAAATGAAAGGAAAAGAAAGGAAAAGAAAGGGGAGGAGAGGAAAGAAAAGTAAAGGAAAGGAAAGAAAAGAAAGGAAAGGAAAGGAAAGGAAAGGAAAGGAAAGGAAAGAAAGGAAAGGAAAGGAAAAGAAAGGAAAGAAAGGAATGGAAAGGAAAAGAAAAAAAATGAAAGGAAAGGAAAGGAAATTAAAGTAAAGGAAAAGAAAGGAAAGAAAATGAAAGAAAAGGAAAACGAAAGGAAAGGAAAATAATTGAAAGTAAAGGAAAGGCGGCCGCCGTGGTGTGAAGGTAGTGTTGCCGGCCTACCACACCGAAGGTCCATGGTTCGAGCCCTGGTACAGGTAACATCAAAAGTGATTTGAAAAAAGTTTTTCAAAACGGGGGTCGCCCCTCGGCAGTGGTTTGGCAAACTCTCCGAGTGTATTTCTGCCATGACAGGCTTCTCAGCAAAAATTCGTCTCCTTTGTAGATGCCGTTCGGAGTCGGCAAAAAACTGTAGGTCCCACCAATTTGTAGGGAAAATTCAAATCGGCACACCACAAATTGGAAGAGAAGCTTGGCGCAAAAATCTCTTAGGAGGTTTATGATGATATACCTGTTGTATATCACGCCATAGAGAGATAGAGAAAGGAAAGGAAATAAAAGGAAAGGAAAGGCAAGGAAAGGAAAGAAAAGGAAAGGAAAGGAAACGAAAGGAAAGGAAAGTAGAGGAAAGGAAAGGAAAGAACGGAAAATAAAGGAGAGGAAAGGAAAGGAAAGACAATTAAGGGAAAGGAAAGGAAATTAAAGTAAGGGAAAAGAAAGGAAAGAAAATGAAAGGAAAGGAAAGGAGATAAAATGAAACAAAGGAAATGAAAGGAAATTAAAGTAAGGGAAAAGAAAGGAAAGAAAAGAAAAGGAAGAAAAGAAAACGTAAGAAAATAAAAGGAAAGGAAAGGAAAGGAAAAGATAGGAAAAGAAGACAAAGGAAAGGAAACTAAAGGAAAGGAAATTAAAGGAAAGTAAAGAAAAGGAAAGGAAGAAAAGGAGGGGAAAGGAAAGGAAAGGAGAGGAAAGGAAATGAAAGGAAAGGAAAGAAAAGGAAACGAAACGAAAGGAAAGAAAATGAAAGGAAATAAAAGGAAAGGAAAGAAAATGAAAGGAAAGGAAAGGAAAAGAAAGGGGAGGAAATTAAAGGAAAGAAAAGGAAAGGAAAGGAAAGAAAGGAAAGGAAAGGAAAGGAAAGGAAAGGTAAGGAGAGGAAAGGAATGGAAAAGAAAGGAAACGAAAGGAAAGAAAATGAAAGGGAAGGAAAGGAAAGGAAACTATTGTAATGGAAAAGAAAGGAAAGAAAATGAAAGGAAATGAAAGGAAAGGAAGGGGAAGGAAAGGAAAGGAAAGGAGAGAAAAGGAAAGAAAAGGATAAGAAGGGAAAGGAAAGGAAAGGACAAGAAACAAAAGGAAAGGAAAGGAAAGGAAAGGAAAGGAAAGGAAAGAATGGAAAGGAAGGAGAGGAAACGAAAGGAAAGGAAATTAAAGTAAAGGAAAAGAAAGGAAAGAAAAGGAAAGGAAAGGAAAGGAGAGAAAATGAAATTAAATTAAATCAGAAGAAGATTTAATGATGAGCTGTATGAACTTTACGCAGACGCCGACATAGTTCAGCGATTTAAAACACAGCGGCTTCGCTGGCTAGGCCACGTAGTGCGAATGAGCGAAGATGCTCCAGCCCAGAAGGTATTCTTATCGGCACCCGCCGGTGGAAGCAGAGGAAGAAGGAGACCACCACTCCGATGGAAGGACCAAGTGGAGACCGATTTGCGATCCCGCGGTGTTTCCAATTGGCGCCAGTTAACGAAGAAACGACTGGCGAGCTATGTTGGACGGTCAAAATCGCCCAGGCGGTTAGATGACCATTTAAAGAAGAAAGAAAAGAAAGGAAAGAAAAGGAAAGGAAAGGAGATTAAAGGAAAGGAAATTAAAGTAAACGAAAGGAAAGAAAGGAAAGGAGAGGAAAGGAAAGGAAAGGATAGGAAAGGAAAGGAAAAGAAAGTAAAAGAAGAGAAAGGAAAGGAAATTAAAGAAAAGGAAAGGAAAGGAAAGGAATGGAAAAGAAAGGAAAAGAAAGAAAAGAAAATTAAAGGGAAGGAAAAGAAAGGAAACTAATGTAATGGAAAAGAAAGGATAGAAAATTAAAGGAAAGGAAGGGGAAGGAAAGTAAGAGAAAGGAAAGAAAATGAAAGGAAAGGAAAGGAGAGAAAACGAAAGGAAAGGATAAGAAGGGAAGGACAAGAAACAAAAGGAAAGGAAAGGAAAGGAATGGGGAGGAAAGGAAAGGCAAGGAAAGAATGGAAAGGAAGGAGAGGAAAAGAAAGGAAAGGAAAGGAAAGGAAAGGAAAGGGAAGGAAAGGAAAGGAATGAAAAAGAAAGGAACGAAAGGAGAGAAAATGAAAGGAAAGGAAAGAAAAGAAAACAAAAGGAAAGAAAATAAAGGAAAGGAAAGGAAATTAATGTAAGGATAAATAAAGGAAAGAAAATGAAAGGAAAGAAAAGGAAACAAATTGAAAGAAAAGGAAAGGAAAAGAAAGGGGAGGAAAGGAAAGGAAAGGAAAGAAAAGGAAAGAAAGGAAAGGAAAGGAAAGTAAAGGGAAGGAAAGGAAAGGAACGGAAAAGAAAGGAAACGAAACCAAAGAAAATGAAAGGGAAGGAAAGGAAAGGAAACTAAGGTAATGGGAAAGAAAGGAAAGAAAATTAAAGGAAAGGAAGGAAAGTAAAAGAAAGGAAAGAAAATGAAAGGAAAGGAAAGGAGAGAAAACGAAAGGAAAGGATAAGAAGGGAAAGGAAATGAAAGGACAAGAAACAAAAGGAAAGGAATTTGGAGGAAAGGAAAGGAAAGGAAAGGAAAGGAAAAAATGGAAAGGAAGAGAGGAAAACTAAGGAAAGGAAAGTAAGGAAACTAAAGAAAGGCAGGAAAATGAATGGAAAGGAAAGCATGGGAAAGGAAAAAAAGGAAAGGAAAGGAAAGGAAAGGAAACAAAGGAATGGAAAGGAAAGAAAAGGAGAAGAAGGAAAGGAAAGGAATGGAATGGACAGGAAAGGAAAGTAAAGGAAAGGAAAAGAAAGGAAAGAAAAGGAAAGGAAAGGAAAAGAAGAAAGGATAGGAAGAAAAGGTGAGTAAAGGAAAGGAAAGGAGAGGAAAGGAAATGAAAGGAAAGGAAAGAAAAGGAAACGAAATTAAAGAAAAATTAAAGGAAAGGAAAGGAAATTAATGTAAGGAAAGGAAAGGAAAGAAAATGAAAGTAAAGAAAAGGAAAGAAAATGAAAGGAAAGGAAAGGAAAAGAACTGGGAGGAGGGAAAAGGAAAGAAAAGGAAAGGAAAGGAAAGGAAAGGAAAGTAGAGGAAAGGAAAGGAAAGAAAGGAAAATAAAGGAGAGGAAAGGAAAGTAAACGAAAGGAAAGACAATTAAGGGAAAGGAAAGGAAATTAAAGTAAGGAAAAGAAAGGAAAGAAAAGAAAAGGAAGAAAAGAAAACGTAAGAAAATAAAAGGAAAGGAAAGGAAAGGAAAGGAAAGGAAAGGAAAGAAAGGAAAGGAAGGGAAAGGAAGGGTAAGGAAAGGAAAGGAAAGGAAAGAAAATGAAAAAAAGAAAAGGAAGAAAAGAAAACGTAAGAAAATAAAAGGAAAGGAAATGAAAGGAAAGGAAAGGAAAAGAAAGGAAAGGAGAGGAAATTAAAGGAAATTAAGGTAAAGGAAAAGAAAGGAAAGAAAAGGAAAAAAAAGGAGAGAAAATGAAACTAAATCAAAATAATTGAAAGGAAAGGCAAGGAAAAGAAAAAATGAAAGGAAAGGAATGGAAATTAAAGTAAAGGGCAAGAAAGGAAAGAAAATGAAAGAAAAGGAAGGAGAGAAAACGAAAGGAAGGAAAATAATTGAAAGGAAAGGTAAGAAAGTAAGGAAAGGAAAGGAAAGGCAAGGAAAGGAAAGGAAAGGAAAGAAAAGGAAAAGGAAAAGGAAAAGAAAAGGAAAAGAAAGGAAAGCAAAGGAAAGTAGAGGAAAGGAAAGGAAAGGAAAGGAAAGAAAGGAAAATAAAGGAGAGGAAAGGAAAGGAAACGAAAGGAAAGACAATTAAGGGAAAGAAAGGAAATTAAAGCAAGGGAAAAGAAAGGAAAGGAAAGGAGGTAAAATGAAAGAAAGGAAATGAAAGGAAATTAAAGTAATGGAAAGGAAAGAAAGGAAAGGAAAGGAAAGGAAAAGGAAAGAAAGGAAAATAAGGGAAAGGAAAGAAAATTAAAGGAAAGGAAATTAAAGGAAAGTAAAGGAAAGGAAAGGAAAGGAAGAAAAGGAGAGGAAAGGAAAGGAAAGGAGAGGAAATGAAAGGAAAGGAAAGAAAAGGAAACGAAAGGAAAGAAAATTAAAGGAAAGGAAATTAATGTAAGGAAAAATAAGGAAAGTAAATGAAAGGAAATAAACGGAAAGGAAAGAAAATGAAGGAAAGGAAAGGAAAAGAAAGGGGAGGAGAGGAAAGAAAAGAAAAAGAAAGGAAAGAAAGGAAAGGAAAGGGAAGGAAAGGAAAGGAAGGAAAGGAAAGGAAAGGAAAGAATGGAAAGGAAATTAAAAGAAAGGAAAAGAAAGGAATGGAAAGGAAAAGAAAAAATGAAAGGAAAGGAAAGGAAATTAAAGTAAAGGAAAAGAAAGGAAAGAAAATGAAGGAAAGGAAAACGAAAGGAAAGGAAAATAATTGAAAGTAAAGGAAAGGAAATGAAAGGAAAGGAAAGGCAAGGAAAGGAAAGGAAAGGAAAGGAAAGGAAAGGAAAGGAAAGGAAAGGAAAGGAAAGGAAAGGAAAGTAGAGGAAAGGAAACGAAAGAACGGAAAATAAAGGAGAGGAAAGAAAAGGAAAGACAATTAAGGGAAAGGAAAGGAAATTAAAGTAAGGGAAAAGAAAGGAAAGAAAATGAAAGGAAAGGAAAGGAGATAAAATGAAACAAAGGAAATGAAAGGAAATTAAAGTAAGCGAAAAGAAAGGAAAGAAAAGAAAAGGAAGAAAAGAAAACGTAAGAAAATAAAAGGAAAGGAAAGGAAAGGAAAAGAAAGGAAAAGAAGAGAAAGGAAAGGAAATTAAAGGAAAGGAAATTAAAGGAAAGTAAAGGAAAGGAAAGGAAGAAAAGGAGGGGAAAGGAAAGGAAAGGAGAGGAAAGGAAATGAAAGGAAAGGAAAGAAAAGGAAACGAAACGAAAGGAAAGAAAATGAAAGGAAATAAAAGGAAAGGAAAGAAAATGAAAGGAAAGGAAAGGAAAGGTAAGGAGAGGAAAGGAATGGAAAAGAAAGGAAACGAAATTAAAGAAAATGAAAGGGAAGGAAAGGAAAGGAAACTAATGTAATGGAAAAGAAAGGAAAGAAAATGAAAGGAAATGAAAGGAAAGGAAGGGGAAGGAAAGGAAAGGAAAGAAAGGAAAGGAAAGGAAAGGAAAGGAAAGGAAAGGAAAGGAAGGAAAGGAAAGGTAAGGAGAGGAAAGGAATGGAAAAGAAAGGAAACGAAATTAAAGAAAATGAAAGGGAAGGAAAGGAAAGGAAACTAATGTAATGGAAAAGAAAGGAAAGAAAATGAAGGAAATGAAAGGAAAGGAAGGGGAAGAAAGGAAAGGAAAGGAGAGAAAACGAAAGAAAAGGATAAGAAGGGAAAGGAAAGGAAAGGACAAGAAACAAAAGGAAAGGAAAGGAAAGGAAAGGAAAGAATGGAAAGGAAGGAGAGGAAACGAAAGGAAAGGAAATTAAAGTAAAGGAAAAGAAAGGAAAGAAAAGGAAAGGAAAGGAGAGAAAATGAAATTAAATTAAATCAGAAGAAGATTTAATGATGAGCTGTATGAACTTTACGCAGACGCCGACATAGTTCAGCGAATTAAAACACAGCGGCTTCGCTGGCTAGGCCACGTAGTGCGAATGAGCGAAGAATGCTCCAGCCCAGAAGGTATTCTTATCGGCACCCGCCGGTGGAAGCCAGAGGAAGAGGGAGACCACCACTCCTATGGAAGGACCAAGTGGAGACCGATTTGCGATCCCGCGGTGTTTCCAATTGGCGCCAGTTGGCGCAACGAAGAAACGACTGGCGAGCTATGTTGGACGGTCAAAATCGCCCAGGCGGTTAGATGACCATTTAAAGAAGAAAGAAAAGAAAGGAAAGAAAATGAAAGGAAAGGAGATAAAATGAAAGGAAAGGAAAGGAAAGGAAATTAAAGTAAACGAAAGGAAAGAAAGGAAAGGAGAGGAAAGGAAAGGAAAGGAAAGGAAAGGAAAGGAAAGGAAAAGAAAGTAAAAGAAGAGAAAGGAAAGGAAATTAAAGAAAAGGAAAGGAAAGGAATGGAAAAGAAAGGAAAAGAAAGAAAAGAAAATGAAAGGGAAGGAAAAGAAAGGAAACTAATGTAATGGAAAAGAAAGGAAAGAAAATTAAAGGAAAGGAAGGGGAAGGAAAGTAAGAGAAAGGAAAGAAAAGTAAAGGAAAGGAAAGGAGAGAAAACGAAAGGAAAGGATAAGAAGGGAAAGGACAAGAAACAAAAGCAAAGGAAAGGAAAGGAAAGGAATGGGGAGGAAAGGAAAGGCAAGGAAAGAATGGAAAGGAAGGAGAGGAAAAGAAAGGAAAGGAAAGGAAAGGAAAGGAATGAAAAAGAAAGGAACGAAAGGAGAGAAAATGAAAGGAAAGGAAAGAAAAGAAAACAAAAGGAAAGAAAATAAAGGAAAGGAAAGGAAATTAATGTAAGGATAAATAAAGGAAAGAAAATGAAAGGAAAGATAAGGAAAGAAAATGAAAGAAAAGGAAAGGAAAAGAAAGGGGAGGAAAGGAAAGGAAAGGAAAGAAAAGGAAAGGAAAGAAAGGAAAGGAAAGGAAAGGAAAGGAAAAGAAAGGGGAGGAAAGGAAAGGAAAGGAAAGAAAAGGAAAGAAAGGAAAGGAAAGGAAAGTAAAGGGAAGGAAATAAAAGGAACGGAAAAGAAAGGAAACGAAACCAAAGAAAATGAAAGGGAAGGAAAGGAAAGGAAACTAAGGTAATGGGAAAGAAAGGAAAGAAAATTAAAGGAAAGGAAGGAAAGTAAAAGAAAGGAAAGAAAATGAAAGGAAAGGAAAGGAGAGAAAACGAAAGGAAAGGATAAGAAGGGAAAGGAAATGAAAGGACAAGAAACAAAAGGAAAGGAATTTGGAGGAAAGGAAAGGAAAGGAAAGGAAAGGAAAGGAAAAAATGGAAAGGAAGGAGAGGAAAACTAAGGAAAGGAAAGGAAAGGAAACTAAAGAAAGGCAGGAAAATGAATGGAAAGGAAAGCATGGGAAAGGAAAAAAAGGAAAGGAAAGGAAAGGAAAGGAAACAAAGGAATGGAAAGGAAAGAAAAGGAGAAGAAGGAAAGGAAAGGAATGGAATGGACAGGAAAGGAAAGTAAAGGAAAGGATAAGAAAGGAAAGAAAAGGAAAGGAAAGGAAAAGAAGAAAGGATAGGAAGAAAAGGTGAGTAAAGGAAAGGAAAGGAGAGGAAAGGAAATGAAAGGAAAGGAAAGAAAAGGAAACGAAATTAAAGAAAAATTAAAGGAAAGGAAAGGAAATTAATGTAAGGAAAAATAAAGGAAAGAAAATGAAAGTAAAGAAAAGGAAAGAAAATGAAAGGAAAGGAAAGGAAAAGAACTGGGAGGAGGGAAAGGAAAGAAAAGGAAAGGAAAGGAAAGGAAAGGAAAGTAGAGGAAAGGAAAGGAAAGAAAGGAAAATAAAGGAGAGGAAAGGAAAGTAAACGAAAGGAAAGACAATTAAGGGAAAGGAAAGGAAATTAAAGTAAGGGAAAAGAAAGGAAAGAAAAGAAAAGGAAGAAAAGAAAACGTAAGAAAATAAAAGGAAAGGAAAGGCAAGGAAAGGAAAGGAAAGGAAAGAAAGGAAAGGAAGGGAAAGGAAGGGTAAGGAAAGGAAAGGAAAGGAAAGAAAATGAAAAAAAGAAAAGGAAGAAAAGAAAACGTAAGAAAATAAAAGGAAAGGAAATGAAAGAAAAGGAAAGGAAAAGAAAGGAAAGGAGAGGAAATTAAAGGAAATTAAGGTAAAGGAAAAGAAAGGAAAGAAAAGGAAAAAAAAGGAGAGAAAATGAAACTAAATCAAAATAATTGAAAGGAAAGGCAAGGAAAAGAAAAAAATGAAAGGAAAGGAATGGAAATTAAAGTAAAGGGCAAGAAAGGAAAGAAAATGAAAGAAAAGGAAAGGAGAGAAAACGAAAGGAAAGGAAAATAATTGAAAGGAAAGGTAAGAAAGTAAAGGAAAGGAAAGGAAAGGAAAGGCAAGGAAAGAAAAGGAAAGGAAAGAAAAGGAAAAGGAAAAGGAAAAGGAAAAGAAAGGAAAGCAAAGGAAAGTAGAGGAAAGGAAAGGAAAGGAAAGGAAAGAAAGGAAAATAAAGGAGAGGAAAGGAAAGGAAACGAAAGGAAAGACAATTAAGGGAAAGAAAGGAAATTAAAGCAAGGGAAAAGAAAGGAAAGGAAAGGAGGTAAAATGAAAGAAAGGAAATGAAAGGAAATTAAAGTAATGGAAAGGAAAGAAAGGAAAGGAAAGGAAAGGAAAGGAAAAGAAAGGAAAATAAGGGAAAGGAAAGAAAATTAAAGGAAAGGAAATTAAAGGAAAGTAAAGGAAAGGAAAGGAAGGGAAGAAAAGGAGAGGAAAGGAAAGGAAAGGAGAGGAAATGAAAGGAAAGGAAAGAAAAGGAAACGAAAGGAAAGAAAATTAAAGGAAAGGAAATTAATGTAAGGAAAAATAAAGGAAAGAAAATGAAAGGAAATAAACGGAAAGGAAAGAAAATGAAAGGAAAGGAAAGGAAAAGAAAGGGGAGGAGAGGAAAGAAAAGAAAAAGAAAGGAAAGAAAGGAAAGGAAAGGAAAGGGAAGGAAAGGAAAGGAAAGGAAAGGAAAGGAAAGAATGGAAAGGAAGGAGAGGAAAGGAAAGGAAAGGAAAGGAAAAGAAAAAAATGAAAGGAAAGGAAAGGAAATTAAAGTAAAGGAAAAGAAAGGAAAGAAAATGAAGGAAAGGAAAACGAAAGGAAAGGAAAATAATTGAAAGTAAAGGAAAGGAAATGAAAGGAAAGGAAAGGCAAGGAAAGGAAAGGAAAGGAAAGGAAAGGAAAGGAAAGGAAAGGAAAGGAAAGGAAAGGAAAGGAAAGTAGAGGAAAGGAAACGAAAGAACGGAAAATAAAGGAGAGGAAAGGAAAGGAAAGACAATTAAGGGAAAGGAAAGGAAATTAAAGTAAGGGAAAAGAAAGGAAAGAAAATGAAAGGAAAGGAAAGGAGATAAAATGAAACAAAGGAAATGAAAGGAAATTAAAGTAAGCGAAAAGAAAGGAAAGAAAAGAAAAGGAAGAAAAGAAAACGTAAGAAAATAAAAGGAAAGGAAACGAAAGGAAAGGAAAAGAAAGGAAAAGAAGAGAAAGGAAAGGAAATTAAAGGAAAGGAAATTAAAGGAAAGTAAAGGAAAGGAAAGGAAGAAAAGGAGGGGAAAGGAAAGAAAAGGAGAGGAAAGGAAATGAAAGGAAAGGAAAGAAAAGGAAACGAAACGAAAGGAAAGAAAATGAAAGGAAATAAAAGGAAAGGAAAGAAAATGAAAGGAAAGGAAAGGAAAAGAAAGGGGAGGAAATTAAAGGAAAGAAAAGGAAAGGAAAGAAAGGAAAGGAAAGGAAAGGAAAGGAAAGGAAAGGTAAGGAGAGGAAAGGAATGGAAAAGAAAGGAAACGAAATTAAAGAAAATGAAAGGGAAGGAAAGGAAAGGAAACTAATGTAATGGAAAAGAAAGGAAAGAAAATGAAAGGAAATGAAAGGAAAGGAAGGGGAAGGAAAGGAAAGGAAAGGAGAGAAAACGAAAGAAAAGGATAAGAAGGGAAAGGAAAGGAAAGGACAAGAAACAAAAGGAAAGGAAAGGAAAGGAAAGGAAAGGAAAGAATGGAAAGGAAGGAGAGGAAACGAAAGGAAAGGAAATTAAAGTAAAGGAAAAGAAAGGAAAGAAAAGGAAAGGAAAGGAGAGAAAATGAAATTAAATTAAATCAGAAGAAGATTTAATGATGAGCTGTATGAACTTTACGCAGACGCCGACATAGTTCAGCGAATTAAAACACAGCGGCTTCGCTGGCTAGGCCACGTAGTGCGAATGAGCGAAGATGCTCCAGCCCAGAAGGTATTCTTATCGGCACCCGCCGGTGGAAGCAGAGGAAGAGGGAGACCACCACTCCTATGGAAGGACCAAGTGGAGACCGATTTGCGATCCCGCGGTGTTTCCAATTGGCGCCAGTTGGCGCAACGAAGAAACGACTGGCGAGCTATGTTGGACGGTCAAAATCGCCCAGGCGGTTAGATGACCATTTAAAGAAGAAAGAAAAGAAAGGAAAGAAAATGAAAGGAAAGGAGATAAAATGAAAGGAAAGGAAAGGAAAGGAAAGGAAAGGAAAGGAAAAGAAAGTAAAAGAAGAGAAAGGAAAGGAAATTAAAGAAAAGGAAAGGAAAGGAATGGAAAAGAAAGGAAAAGAAAGAAAAGAAAATGAAAGGGAAGGAAAAGAAAGGAAACTAATGTAATGGAAAAGAAAGGAAAGAAAATTAAAGGAAAGGAAGGGGAAGGAAAGTAAGAGAAAGGAAAGAAAAGTAAAGGAAAGGAAAGGAGAGAAAACGAAAGGAAAGGATAAGAAGGGAAAGGACAAGAAACAAAAGCAAAGGAAAGGAAAGGAAAGGAATGGGGAGGAAAGGAAAGGCAAGGAAAGAATGGAAAGGAAGGAGAGGAAAAGAAAGGAAAGGAAAGGAAAGGAAAGGAATGAAAAAGAAAGGAACGAAAGGAGAGAAAATGAAAGGAAAGGAAAGAAAAGAAAACAAAAGGAAAGAAAATAAAGGAAAGGAAAGGAAATTAATGTAAGGATAAATAAAGGAAAGAAAATGAAAGGAAAGATAAGGAAAGAAAATGAAAGAAAAGGAAAGGAAAAGAAAGGGGAGGAAAGGAAAGGAAAGGAAAGAAAAGGAAAGGAAAGAAAGGAAAGGAAAGGAAAGGAAAGGAAAGGAAAGGAAAGGAAAGGAAAGTAAAGGGAAGGAAAGGAAAGGAACGGAAAAGAAAGGAAACGAAACCAAAGAAAATGCAAGGGAAGGAAAGGAAAGGAAACTAATGTAATGGGAAAGAAAGGAAAGAAAATTAAAGGAAAGGAAGGAAAGTAAAAGAAACCAAAGAAAATGAAAGGGAAGGAAAGGAAAGGAAACTAATGTAATGGGAAAGAAAGGAAAGAAAATTAAAGGAAAGGTAGGAAAGTAAAAGAAAGGAAAGAAAATGAAAGGAAAGGAAAGGAGAGAAAACGAAAGGAAAGAATAAGAAGGGAAAGGAAATGAAAGGACAAGAAACAAAAGGAAAGGAATTTGGAGGAAAGGAAAGGAAAGGAAAGGAAAAGAAAAAATGGAAAGGAAGGAGAGGAAAACTAAGGAAAGGAAACTAAAGAAAGGCAGGAAAATGAATGGAAAGGAAAGGAAAGGAAAGGAAACAAAGGAATGGAAAGGAAAGAAAAGGAGAAGAAGGAAAGGAAAGGAATGGAATGGACAGGAAAGGAAAGTAAAGGAAAGGATAAGAAAGGAAAGAAAAGGAAAGGAAAGGAAAAGAAGAAAGGATAGGAAGAAAAGGTGAGTAAAGGAAAGGAAAGGAGAGGAAAGGAAATGAAAGGAAAGGAAAGAAAAGGAAACGAAATTAAAGAAAAATTAAAGGAAAGGAAAGGAAATTAATGTAAGGAAAAATAAAGGAAAGAAAATGAAAGTAAAGAAAAGGAAAGAAAATGAAAGGAAAGGAAAGGAAAAGAACGGGGAGGAGGAAAAGGAAAGAAAAGGAAAGGAAAGGAAAGGAAAGGAAAGTAGAGGAAAGGAAAGGAAAGAAAGGAAAATAAAGGAGAGGAAAGGAAAGTAAACGAAAGGAAAGACAATTAAGGGAAAGGAAAGGAAATTAAAGTAAGGGAAAAGAAAGGAAAGAAAAGAAAAGGAAGAAAAGAAAACGTAAGAAAATAAAAGGAAAGGAAAGGCAAGGAAAGGAAAGGAAAGGAAAGGAAAGGAAGGAAAGGAAGGGAAAGGAAGGGTAAGGAAAGGAAAGGAAAGGAAAGAAAATGAAAAAAAGAAAAGGAAGAAAAGAAAACGTAAGAAAATAAAAGGAAAGGAAAGGAAAGGAAAGGAAAAGAAAGAAAAGGAGAGGAAATTAAAGGAAATTAAGGTAAAGGAAAAGAAAGGAAAGAAAAGGAGAGAAAATGAAACTAAATCAAAATAATTGAAAGGAAAGGCAAGGAAAAGAAAAAAATGAAAGGAAAGGAATGGAAATTAAAGTAAAGGGCAAGAAAGGAAAGAAAATGAAAGAAAAGGAAAGGAGAGAAAACGAAAGGAAAGGAAAATAATTGAAAGGAAAGGTAAGGAAAGTAAAGGAAAGGAAATGAAAGGAAAGGAAAGGCAAGGAAAGGAAAGGAAAGGAAAGAAAAGGAAAAGGAAAAGGAAAAGGAAAAGGAAAAGAAAGGAAAGGAAAGGAAAGTAGAGGAAAGGAAAGGAAAGAAAGGAAAATAAAGGAGAGGAAAGGAAAGGAAACGAAAGGAAAGACAATTAAGGGAAAGAAAGGAAATTAAAGCAAGGGAAAAGAAAGGAAAGGAAAGGAGATAAAATGAAAGAAAGGAAATGAAAGGAAATTAAAGTAATGGAAAGGAAAGAAAGGAAAGGAAAGGAAAGGAAAGGAAAGGAAAAGAAAGGAAAATAAGAGAAAGGAAAGAAAATTAAAGGAAAGGAAATTAAAGGAAAGTAAAGGAAAGGAAAGGAAAGGAAGAAAAGGAGAGGAAAGGAAAGGAAAGGAGAGGAAATGAAAGGAAAGGAAAGAAAAGGAAACGAAAGGAAAGAAAATTAAAGGAAAGGAAATTAATGTAAGGAAAAATAAAGGAAAGAAAATGAAAGGAAATAAACGGAAAGGAAAGAAAATGAAAGGAAAGGAAAGGAAAAGAAAGGGGAGGAGAGGAAAGAAAAGAAAAAGAAAGGAAAGAAAGGAAAGGAAAGGAAAGGAAAGAAAAGGAAAGGAAAGGAAAGGAAAGGAAAGGAAAGGAAAGGAAAGGAAAGGAAAGGAAAGAATGGAAAGGAAAGAGAGGAAAGGAAAGGAAAGGAAAGGAAAAGAAAAAAATGAAAGGAAAGGAAAGGAAATTAAAGTAAAGGAAAATAAAGGAAAGAAAATGAAGGAAAGGAAAACGATAGGAAAGGAAAATAATTGAAAGTAAAGGAAAGGAAATGAAAGGAAAGGAAAGGCAAGGAAAGGAAAGGAAAGGAAAGGAAAGGAAAGGAAAGGAAAGGAAAGGAAAGTAGAGGAAAGAAAAGGAAAGAACGGAAAATAAAGGAGAGGAAAGGAAAGGAAATTAAAGTAAGGGAAAAGAAAGGAAAGAAAATGAAAGGAAAGGAAAGGAGATAAAATGAAACAAAGGAACTGAAAGGAAATTAAAGTAAGGGAAAAGAAAGGAAAGAAAAGAAAAGGAAAGGAAAGGAAAGGAAAAGAAAGGAAAAGAAGAGAAAGGAAAGGAAATTAAAGGAAAGGAAATTAAAGGAAAGTAAAGGAAAGGAAAGGAAGAAAAGGAGGGGAAAGGAAAGGAAAGGAGAGGAAAGGAAATGAAAGGAAAGGAAAGAAAAGGAAACGAAACGAAAGGAAAGAAAATGAAAGGAAATAAAAGGAAAGGAAAGAAAATGAAAGGAAAGGAAAGGAAAAGAAAGGGGAGGAAATTAAAGGAAAGAAACGGAAAGGAAAGGAAAGGAAAGACAGGAAAGGAAAGGAAAGGAAAGGAAAGGAAAGGTAAGGAGAGGAAAGGAATAGAAAAGAAAGGAAACGAAATTAAAGAAAATGAAAGGGAAGGAAAGGAAAGGAAACTAATGTAATGGAAAAGAAAGGAAAGAAAATGAAAGGAAATGAAAGGAAAGGAAGGGGAAGGAAAGGAAAGGAAAGGAGAGAAAACGAAAGAAAAGGATAAGAAGGGAAAGGAAAGGAAAGGACAAGAAACAAAAGGAAAGGAAAGGAAAGGAAAGGAAAGAATGGAAAGGAAGGAGAGGAAACGAAAGGAAAGGAAATTAAAGTAAAGGAAAAGAAAGGAAAGAAAAGGAAAGGAAAGGAAAGGAGAGAAAATGAAATGAAATTAAATCAGAAGAAGATTTAATGATGAGCTGTATGAACTTTACGCAGACGCCGACATAGTTCAGCGAATTAAAACACAGCGGCTTCGCTGGCTAGGCCACGTAGTGCGAATGAGCGAAGATGCTCCAGCCCAGAAGGTATTCTTATCGGCACCCGCCGGTGGAAGCAGAGGAAGAAGGAGACCACCACTCCGATGGAAGGACCAAGTGGAGACCGATTTGCGATCCCGCGGTGTTTCCAATTGGCGCCAGTTGGCGCAACGAAGAAACGACTGGCGAGCTATGTTGGACGGTCAAAATCGCCCAGGCGGTTAGATGACCATTTAAAGAAGAAAGAAAAGAAAGGAAAGAAAATGAAAGGAAAGGAGATAAAATGAAAGGAAAGGAAAGGAAAGGAAATTAAAGTAAACGAAAGGAAAGAAAGGAAAGGAGAGGAAAGGAAAGGAAAGGAAAGCAAAGGAAAGGAAAGGAAAGGAAAGGAAAGGAAAGGAAAGGAAAGGAAAGGAAAAGAAAGTAAAAGAAGAGAAAGGAAAGGAAATTAAAGAAAAGGAAAGGAAAGGAATGGAAAAGAAAGGAAAAGAAAGAAAAGAAAATGAAAGGGAAGCAAGGGGAAGGAATGTAAGAGAAAGGAAAGAAAATGAAAGGAAAGGAAAGGAGAGAAAACGAAAGGAAAGGATAAGAAGGGAAAGGACAAGAAACAAAAGGAAAGGAAAGGAAAGGAAAGGAATGGGGAGGAAAGGAAAGGCAAGGAAAGAATGGAAAGGAAGGAGAGGAAAAGAAAGGAAAGGAAAGGAAAGGAAAGGAATGAAAAAGAAAGGAACGAAAGGAGAGAAAATGAAAGGAAAGGAAAGAAAAGAAAACAAAAGGAAAGAAAATAAAGGAAAGGAAAGGAAATTAATGTAAGGATAAATAAAGGAAAGAAAATGAAAGGAAAGATAAGGAAAGAAAATGAAAGAAAAGGAAAGGAAAAGAAAGGGGAGGAAAGGAAAGGAAAGAAAAGAAAAGGAAAGGAAAGAAAGGAAAAAGGAAAGGAAAGGAAAGTAAAGGGAAGGAAAGGAAAGGAACGGAAAAGAAAGGAAACGAAACCAAAGAAAATGAAAGGGAAGGAAAGGAAAGGAAACTAATGTAATGGGAAAGAAAGGAAAGAAAATTAAAGGAAAGGAAGGAAAGTAAAAGAAAGGAAAGAAAATGAAAGGAAAGGAAAGGAGAGAAAACGAAAGGAAAGGATAAGAAGGGAAAGGAAATGAAAGGACAAGAAACAAAAGGAAAGGAATTTGGAGGAAAGGAAAGGAAAGGAAAGGAAAGGAAAGGAAAGGAAAGGAAAGGAAAGGAAAGAATGGAAAGGAAGGAGAGGAAAACTAAGGAAAGGAAAGGAAAGGATACTAAAGAAAGGCAGGAAAATGAATGGAAAGGAAAGCATGGGAAAGAAAAAAAAAGGAAAGGAAAGGAAAGGAAAGGAACCAAAGGAATGGAAAGGAAAGAAAAGGAGAAGAAGGAAAGGAAAGGAATGGAATGGACAGGAAAGGAAAGTAAAGGAAAGGATAAGAAGGGAAAGGAAAGGAAAGGAAAGGAAAGGTTGGAATGGAAAGGAGAGAAAATATAAAGAAAGGAAAATAATTGAAAGGAAAAGAAAGGAAAGTAAAGGAAAGGAAATGAAAGGAAAGGAAAGGAAAGGAAAGGCCAGGAAAGAAAGGAAAGGAAAGGAAAGGAAAGAAAATGAAAGGAAAGGAAAGGAAAGAAAAGGAAAAAGGAAAAGGAAAAGGAAAAGGAAAAGGAAAAGAAAGGAAAGGAAATAAATTGAAAGGAAAGGAAAGGAAAGGAAAGGAAAGGAAAGGAAAGGAAAGTAGAGGAAAGGAAATTAAAGAAAGGAAAATAAAGGAGAGGAAAGGAAAGGAAATGAAAGGAAAGACAATTAAGGGAAAGGAAAGGAAATTAAAGTAAGGGAAAAGAAAGGAAAGAAAATGAGAGGAAAGGAAAGGAGATAAAATGAAAGGAAAGGAAAAGAAAGGAAATTAAAGTAAAGGAAAGGAAAGAAAGGAAAGGAAAGGAGAGGAAAGGAAAGAAAAGGAAAGGAAAGGAAAAGAAAGGAAAAGAAGAAAGGATAGGAAGAAAAGGAGAGTAAAGGAAACGAGAGGAAAGGAAATGAAAGGAAAGGAAAGAAAAGGAAACGAAATTAAAGAAAAATTAAAGGAAAGGAAAGGAAATTAATGTAAGGAAAAATAAAGGAAAGAAAATGAAAGTAAAGAAAAAGAAAGAAAATGAAAGGAAAGGAAAAGACCGGGGAGGAGGGAAAGGAAAGGAAAGGAAAGGAAAGGAAAGGAAAGGAAAGAAAAGGAAAAGAAGGGAAAGGAAAGTAGAGGAAAGGAAATTAAAGAAAGGAAAATAAAGGAGAGGAAAGGAAAGTAAACGAAAGGAAAGACAATTAAGGGAAAGGAAAGGAAACTAAAGTAAGGGAAAAGAAAGGAAAGAAAAGAAAAGGAAGAAAAGAAAACGTAAGAAAATAAAAGGAAAGGAAAGGCAAGGAAAGGAAAGGAAAGGAAAGAAAGGAAAGGAAGGGAAAGGAAGGGTAAGGAAAGGAAAGGAAAGGAAAGAAAATGAAAAAAAGAAAAGGAAGAAAAGAAAACGTAAGAAAATAAAAGGAAAGGAAAGGAAAGGAAAGGAAAAGAAAGGAAAGGAGAGGAAATTAAAGGAAAGGAAAGGAAATTAAGGTAAAGGAAAAGAAAGGAAAGAAAAGGAAAGGAAAGGAGAGAAAATGAAACTAAATCAAAATAACTGAAAGGAAAGGCAAGGAAAAGAAAAAAATGAAAGGAAAGGAAAGGAAATTAAAGTAAAGGGAAAGAAAGGAGAGAAAATGAAAGAAAAGGAAAGGAGATAAAATGAAAGAAAGGAAATGAAAGGAAATTAAAGTAATGGAAAGGAAAGACAATTAAAGGAAAGGAAAGGAAATTAAAGTAAGGGAAAAGAAAGGAAAGAAAATGAAAGGAAAGGAAGGGAGATAAAATGAAAGAAAGGAAATGAAAGGAAATTAAAGTAATGGAAAGGAAAGAAAGGAAAGGAAAGGAAAGGAAAGGAAAAGAAAGGAAAAGAAGAGAAAGGAAAGAAAATTAAAGGAAAGGAAATTAAAGGAAAGTAAAGGAAAGGAAAGGAAAGGAAGAAAAGGAGAGGAAAGGAAAGGAAAGGAGAGGAAATGAAAGGAAAGGAAAGAAAAGGAAACGAAAGGAAAGAAAATTAAAGGAAAGGAAATTAAAGTAAGGGAAAAGAAAGGAAAGAAAAGAAAAGGAAGAAAAGAAAACGTAAGAAAATAAAAGGAAAGGAAAGGAAAGGAAAAGATAGGAAATTAAAGTAAGGGAAAAGAAAGGAGAGAAAATGAAAGGAAAGGAAGGGAGATAAAATGAAAGAAAGGAAATGAAAGGAAATTAAAGTAATGGAAAGGAAAGAAAGGAAAGGAAAGGAAAGGAAAAGAAAGGAAAAGAAGACAAAGGAAAGGAAATTAAAGGAAAGGAAATTAAAGGAAAGTAAAGAAAAGGAAAGGAAGAAAAGGAGGGGAAAGGAAAGGAAAGGAGAGGAAAGGAAATGAAAGGAAAGGAAAGAAAAGGAAACGAAACGAAAGGAAAGAAAATGAAAGGAAATAAAAGGAAAGGAAAGAAAATGAAAGGAAAGGAAAGGAAAAGAAAGGGGAGGAAATTAAAGGAAAGAAAAGGAAAGGAAAGGAAAGAAAGGAAAGGAAAGGAAAGGAAAGGAAAGGAAAGGAAAGGTAAGGAGAGGAAAGGAATGGAAAAGAAAGGAAACGAAAGGAAAGAAAATGAAAGGGAAGGAAAGGAAAGGAAACTATTGTAATGGAAAAGAAAGGAAAGAAAATGAAAGGAAATGAAAGGAAAGGAAGGGGAAGGAAAGGAAAGGAGAGAAAACGAAAGAAAAGGATAAGAAGGGAAAGGAAAGGAAAGGACAAGAAACAAAAGGAAAGGAAAGGAAAGAATGGAAAGGAAGGAGAGGAAACGAAAGGAAAGGAAATTAAAGTAAAGGAAAAGAAAGGAAAGAAAAGGAAAGGAAAGGAAAGGAGAGAAAATGAAATAAATTAAATCAGAAGAAGATTTAATGATGAGCTGTATGAACTTTACGCAGACGCCGACATAGTTCAGCGAATTAAAACACAGCGGCTTCGCTGGCTAGGCCACGTAGTGCGAATGAGCGAAGATGCTCCAGCCCAGAAGGTATTCTTATCGGCACCCGCCGGTGGAAGCAGAGGAAGAAGGAGACCACCACTCCGATGGAAGGACCAAGTGGAGACCGATTTGCGATCCCGCGGTGTTTCCAATTGGCGCCAGTTGGCGCAACGAAGAAACGACTGGCGAGCTATGTTGGACGGTCAAAATCGCCCAGGCGGTTAGATGACCATTTAAAGAAGAAAGAAAAGAAAGGAAAGAAAATGAAAGGAAAGGAGATAAAATGAAAGGAAAGGAAAGGAAAGGAAATTAAAGTAAACGAAAGGAAAGAAAGGAAAGGAGAGGAAAGGAAAGGAAAGGAAAGGAAAGCAAAGGAAAGGAAAGGAAAGGAAAGGAAAGGAAAGGAAAAGAAAGTAAAAGAAGAGAAAGGAAAGGAAATTAAAGAAAAGGAAAGGAAAGGAATGGAAAAGAAAGGAAAAGAAAGAAAAGAAAATGAAAGGGAAGCAAGGGGAAGGAAAGTAAGAGAAAGGAAAGAAAATGAAAGGAAAGGAAAGGAGAGAAAACGAAAGGAAAGGATAAGAAGGGAAAGGACAAGAAACAAAAGGAAAGGAAAGGAAAGGAAAGGAATGGGGAGGAAAGGAAAGGCAAGGAAAGAATGGAAAGGAAGGAGAGAAAAAGAAAGGAAAGGAAAGGAAAGGAAAGGAATGAAAAAGAAAGGAACGAAAGGAGAGAAAATGAAAGGAAAGGAAAGAAAAGAAAACAAAAGGAAAGAAAATAAAGGAAAGGAAAGGAAATTAATGGTAGGATAAATAAAGGAAAGAAAATGAAAGGAAAGATAAGTAAAGAAAATGAAAGAAAAGGAAAGGAAAAGAAAGGGGAGGAAAGGAAAGGAAAGAAAAGAAAAGGAAAGGAAAGAAAGGAAAAAGGAAAGGAAAGGAAAGTAAAGGGAAGGAAAGGAAAGGAACGGAAAAGAAAGGAAACGAAACCAAAGAAAATGAAAGGGAAGGAAAGGAAAGGAAACTAATGTAATGGGAAAGAAAGGAAAGAAAATTAAAGGAAAGGAAGGAAAGTAAAAGAAAGGAAAGAAAATGAAAGGAAAGGAAAGGAGAGAAAACGAAAGGAAAAGATAAGAAGGGAAAGGAAATGAAAGGACAAGAAACAAAAGGAAAGGAATTTGGAGGAAAGGAAAGGAAAGGACAGGAAAGGAAAGGAAAGGAAAGGAAAGGAAAGGAAAGGAAAGAATGGAAAGGAAGGAGAGGAAAACTAAGGAAAGGAAAGGAAAGGATACTAAAGAAAGGCAGGAAAATGAATGGAAAGGAAAGCATGGGAAAGAAAAAAAAAGGAAAGGAAAGGAAAGGAAAGGAAAGGAACCAAAGGAATGGAAAGGAAAGAAAAGGAGAAGAAGGAAAGGAAAGGAATGGAATGGACAGGAAAGGAAAGTAAAGGAAAGGATAAGAAGGGAAAGGAAAGGAAAGGAAAGGAAAGGTTGGAATGGAAAGGAGAGAAAATATAAGGAAAGGAAAATAATTGAAAGGAAAAGAAAGGAAAGTAAAGGAAAGGAAATGAAAGGAAAGGAAAGGAAAGGAAAGGCCAGGAAAGAAAGGAAAGGAAAGGAAAGAAAATGAAAGGAAAGGAAAGGAAAGAAAAGGAAAAGGAAAAGGAAAAGGAAAAGGAAAAGGAAAAGAAAGGAAAGGAAATAAATTGAAAGGAAAGGAAAGGAAAGGAAAGGAAAGGAAAGGAAAGGAAAGGAAAGTAGAGGAAAGGAAATTAAAGAAAGGAAAATAAAGGAGAGGAAAGGAAAGGAAATGAAAGGAAAGACAATTAAGGGAAAGGAAAGGAAATTAAAGTAAGGGAAAAGAAAGGAAAGAAAATGAGAGGAAAGGAAAGGAGATAAAATGAAAGGAAAGGAAAAGAAAGGAAATTAAAGTGAAGGAAAGGAAAGAAAGGAAAGGAAAGGAGAGGAAAGGAAAGAAAAGGAAAGGAAAGGAAAAGAAAGGAAAAGAAGAAAGGATAGGAAGAAAAGGAGAGTAAAGGAAACGAGAGGAAAGGAAATGAAAGGAAAGGAAAGAAAAGGAAACGAAATTAAAGAAAAATTAAAGGAAAGGAAAGGAAATTAATGTAAGGAAAAATAAAGGAAAGAAAATGAAAGTAAAGAAAAGGAAAGAAAATGAAAGGAAAGGAAAAGAACGGGGAGGAGGGAAAGGAAAGGAAAGGAAAGGAAAGGAAAGGAAAGGAAAGAAAAGGAAAAGAAGGGAAAGGAAAGTAGAGGAAAGGAAATTAAAGAAAGGAAAATAAAGGAGAGGAAAGGAAAGTAAACGAAAGGAAAGACAATTAAGGGAAAGGAAAGGAAACTAAAGTAAGGGAAAAGAAAGGAAAGAAAAGAAAAGGAAGAAAAGAAAACGTAAGAAAATAAAAGGAAAGGAAAGGCAAGGAAAGGAAAGGAAAGGAAAGAAAGGAAAGGAAGGGAAAGGAAGGGTAAGGAAAGGAAAGGAAAGGAAAGAAAATGAAAAAAAGAAAAGGAAGAAAAGAAAACGTAAGAAAATAAAAGGAAAGGAAAGGAAAGGAAAGGAAAAGAAAGGAAAGGAGAGGAAATTAAAGGAAAGGAAAGGAAATTAAGGTAAACGAAAAGAAAGGAAAGAAAAGGAAAGGAAAGGAGAGAAAATGAAACTAAATCAAAATAATTGAAAGGAAAGGCAAGGAAAAGAAAAAAATGAAAGGAAAGGAAATTAAAGTAAAGGGAAAGAAAGGAAAGAAAATGAAAGAAAAGGAAAGGAGATAAAATGAAAGAAAGGAAATGAAAGGAAATTAAAGTAATGGAAAGGAAAGACAATTAAAGGAAAGGAAAGGAAATTAAAGTAAGGGAAAAGAAAGGAAAAAAAATGAAAGGAAAGGAAGGGAGATAAAATGAAAGAAAGGAAATGAAAGGAAATTAAAGTAATGGAAAGGAAAGAAAGGAAAGGAAAGGAAAGGAAAAGAAAGGAAAAGAAGAGAAAGGAAAGAAAATTAAAGGAAAGGAAATTAAAGGAAAGTAAAGGAATGGAAAGGAAAGGAAGAAAAGGAGAGGAAAGGAAAGGAAAGGAGAAGAAATGAAAGGAAACGAAACGAAAGGAAAGAAAATGAAAGGAAATAAAAGGAAAGGAAAGAAAATGAAAGGAAAGGAAAGGAAAAGAAAGGGGAGGAAATTAAAGGAAAGAAAAGGAAAGGAAAGGAAAGAAAGGAAAGGAAAGGAAAGGTAAGGAGAGGAAAGGAATGGAAAAGAAAGGAAACGAAATTAAAGAAAATGAAAGGGAAGGAAAGGAAAGGAAACTAATGTAATGGAAAAGAAAGGAAAGAAAATGAAAGGAAATGAAAGGAAAGGAAGGGGAAGGAAAGGAAAGGAAAGGAGAGAAAACGAAAGAAAAGGATAAGAAGGGAAAGGAAAGGAAAGGACAAGAAACAAAAGGAAAGGAAAGGAAAGGAAATTAAAGTAAGGGAAAAGAAAGGAAAGAAAAGAAAAGGAAGAAAAGAAAACGTAAGAAAATAAAAGGAAAGGAAAGGAAAGGAAAAGATAGGAAAAGAAGACAAAGGAAAGGAAATTAAAGGAAAGGAAATTAAAGGAAAGTAAAGAAAAGGAAAGGAAGAAAAGGAGGGGAAAGGAAAGGAAAGGAGAGGAAAGGAAATGAAAGGAAAGGAAAGAAAAAGAAACGAAACGAAAGGAAAGAAAATGAAAGGAAATAAAAGGAAAGGAAAGAAAATGAAAGGAAAGGAAAGGAAAAGAAAGGGGAGGAAATTAAAGGAAAGAAAAGGAAAGGAAAGGAAAGAAAGGAAAGGAAAGGAAAGGAAAGGAAAGGTAAGGAGAGGAAAGGAATGGAAAAGAAAGGAAACGAAAGGAAAGAAAATGAGAGGGAAGGAAAGGAAAGGAAACTATTGTAATGGAAAAGAAAGGAAAGAAAATGAAAGGAAATGAAAGGAAAGGAAGGGGAAGGAAAGGAAAGGAGAGAAAACGAAAGAAAAGGATAAGAAGGGAAAGGAAAGGAAAGGACAAGAAACAAAAGGAAAGGAAAGGAAAGGAAAGAATGGAAAGGAAGGAGAGGAAACGAAAGGAAAGGAAATTAAAGTAAAGGAAAAGAAAGGAAAGAAAAGGAAAGGAAAGGAAATGAGAGAAAATGAAATTAAATTAAACCAGAAGAAGATTTAATGATGAGCTTTATGAACTGTACGCAGACGCCGACATAGTTCAGCGAATTAAAACACAGCGGCTTCGCTGGCTAGGCCACGTAGTGCGAATGAGCGAAGATGCTCCAGCCCAGAAGGTATTCTTATCGGCACCCGCCGGTGGAAGCAGAGGAAGAAGGAGACCACCACTCCGATGGAAGGACCAAGTGGAGACCGATTTGCGATCCCGCGGTGTTTCCAATTGGCGCCAGTTGGCGAGCTATGTTGGACGGTCAAAATCGCCCAGGCGGTTAGATGACCATTTAAAGAAGAAAGAAAAGAAAGGAAAGAAAAGGAAAGGAAAGGAGATAAAATGAAAGGAAATTAAAGATAAACGAAAGGAAAGAAAGGAAAGGAGAGGAAAGGAAAGGAAAGGAAAGGAAAGGAAAGGAAAGGAAAGGAAAAGAAAGTAAAAGAAGAGAAAGGAAAGGAAATTAAAGAAAAGGAAAGGAAAGGAAAGGAAAGGAAAGGAAAGGAATGGAAAAGAAAGGAAAAGAAAGAAAAGAAAATTAAAGGGAAGCAAAAGAAAGGAAACTAATGTAATGGAAAAGAAAGGAAAGAAAATTAAAGGAAAGGAAGGGGAAGGAAAGTAAGAGAAAGGAAAGAAAATGAAAGGAAAGGAAAGGAGAGAAAACGAAAGGAAAGGATAAGAAGGGAAAGGACAAGAAACAAAAGGAAAGGAAAGGAAAGGAATGGGGAGGAAAGGAAAGGCAAGGAAAGAATGGAAAGGAAGGAGAGGAAAAGAAAGGAAAGGAAAGGAAAGGAAAGGAAAGGAAAGGAAAGGAAGGGAAAGGAACGGAATGAAAAAGAAAGGAACGAAAGGAGAGAAAATGAAAGGAAAGGAAAGAAAAGAAAATAAAGGAAAGGAAATTAATGTAAGGATAAATAAAGGAAAGAAAATGAAAGGAAAGAAAAGGAAACAAAATGAAAGAAAAGGAAAGGAAAAGAAAGGGGAGGAAAGGAAAGGAAAGGAAAGGAAAGGAAAGAAAAGGAAAGAAAGGAAAGGAAAGGAAAGTAAAGGGAAGGAAAGGAAAGGAAAGAAAGGAAAATAAAGGAGAGGAAAGGAAATGAAACGAAAGGAAAGACAATTAAGGGAAAGAAAGGAAATTAAAGCAAGGGAAAAGAAAGGAAAGGAAACTAATGTAATGGGAAAGAAAGGAAAGAAAATTAAAGGAAAGGAAGGAAAGTAAAAGAAAGGAAAGAAAATGAAAGGAAAGGAAAGGAGAGAAAACGAAAGGAAAGGATAAGAAGGGAAAGGAAATGAAAGGACAAGAAACAAAAGGAAAGGAATTTGGAGGAAAGGAAAGGAAAGGAAAGGAAAAAATGGAAAGGAAGGAGAGGAAAACTAAGGAAAGGAAAGGAAAGGAAACTAAAGAAAGGCAGGAAAATGAATGGAAAGGAAAGCATGGGAAAGGAAAAAAAGGAAAGGAAAGGAAAGGAAAGGAAACAAAGGAATGGAAAGGAAAGAAAAGGAGAAGAAGGAAAGGAAAGGAATGGAATGGACAGGAAAGGAAAGTAAAGGAAAGGATAAGAAAGGAAAGAAAAGGAAAGGAAAGGAAAAGAAGAAAGGATAGGAAGAAAAGGTGAGTAAAGGAAAGGAAAGGAGAGGAAAGGAAATGAAAGGAAAGGAAAGAAAAGGAAACGAAATTAAAGAAAAATTAAAGGAAAGGAAAGGAAATTAATGTAAGGAAAAATATTGGAAAGAAAATGAAAGTAAAGAAAAGGAAAGAAAATGAAAGGAAAGGAAAGGAAAAGAACGCGGAGGAGGGAAAGGAAAGAAAAGGAAAGGAAAGGAAAGGAAAGGAAAGGAAAGTAGAGGAAAGGAAAGGAAAGAAAGGAAAATAAAGGAGAGGAAAGGAAAGTAAACGAAAGGAAAGACAATTAAGGGAAAGGAAAGGAAATTAAAGTAAGGGAAAAGAAAGGAAAGAAAAGAAAAGGAAGAAAAGAAAACGTAAGAAAATAAAAGGAAAGGAAAGGCAAGGAAAGGAAAGGAAAGGAAAGGAAGGGAAGGGAAGGGTAAGGAAAGGAAAGGAAAGGAAAGAAAATGAAAAAAAGAAAAGGAAGAAAAGAAAACGTAAGAAAATAAAAGGAAAGGAAAGGAAAGGAAAGGAAAGGAAAGGAAAGGAAAGGAGAGGAAATTAAAGGAAATTAAGGTAAAGGAAAAGAAAGGAAAGAAAAGGAAAGAAAAGGAGAGAAAATGAAACTAAATCAAAATAATTGAAAGGAAAGGCAAGGAAAAGAAAAAAATGAAAGGAAAGGAATGGAAATTAAAGTAAAGGGCAAGAAAGGAAAGAAAATGAAAGAAAAGGAAAGGAGAGAAAACGAAAGGAAAGGAAAATAATTGAAAGGAAAGGTAAGGAAAGTAAAGGAAAGGAAATGAAAGGAAAGGAAAGGCAAGGAAAGGAAAGGAAAGAAAAGGAAAAGGAAAAGGAAAAGGAAAAGGAAAAGGAAAAGGAAAAGGAAAAGGAAAAGAAAGGAAAGGAAAGGAAAGTAGAGGAAAGGAAAGGAAAGAAAGGAAAATTAAGGAGAGGAAAGGAAAGGAAACGAAAGGAAAGACAATTAAGGGAAAGAAAGGAAATTAAAGCAAGGGAAAAGAAAGGAAAGGAAAGGAGATAAAATGAAAGAAAGGAAATGAAAGGAAATTAAAGTAATGGAAAGGAAAGAAAGGAAAGGAAAGGAAAGGAAAGGAAAGGAAAGGAAAAGAAAGGAAAAGAAGAGAAAGGAAAGGCAATTAAAGGAAAGGAAATTAAAGGAAAGTAAAGGAAAGGAAAGGAAGAAAAGGAGGGGAAAGGAAAGGAAAGGAGAGGAAAGGAAATGAAAGGAAAGGATAGAAAAGGAAACGAAACGAAAGGAAAGAAAATGAAAGGAAATAAAAGGAAAGGAAAGAAAATGAAAGGAAAGGAAAGGAAAAGAAAGGGGAGGAAATTAAAGGAAAGAAAAGGAAAGGAAAGGAAAGAAAGGAAAGGAAAGGAAAGGAAAGGAAAGGAAAGGAAAGGAAAGGTAAGGAGAGGAAAGGAATGGAAAAGAAAGGAAACGAAATTAAAGAAAATGAAAGGGAAGGAAAGGAAAGGAAACTAATGTAATGGAAAAGAAAGGAAAGAAAATGAAAGGAAATGAAATTAAAGGAAGGGGAAGGAAAGGAAAGGAAAGGAGAGAAAACGAAAGAAAAGGATAAGAAGGGAAAGGAAAGGAAAGGACAAGAAACAAAAGGAAAGGAAAGGAAAGGAAAGGAAAGAATGGAAAGGAAGGAGAGGAAACGAAAGGAAAGGAAATTCAAGTAAAGGAAAAGAAAGGAAAGAAAAGGAAAGGAAAGGAGAGAAAATTAAATTAAATTAAATCAGAAGAAGATTTAATGATGAGCTGTATGAACTTTACGCAGACGCCGACATAGTTCAGCGAATTAAAACACAGCGGCTTCGCTGGCTAGGCCACGTAGTGCGAATGAGCGAAGATGCTCCAGCCCAGAAGGTATTCTTATCGGCACCCGCCGGTGGAAGCAGAGGAAGAGGGAGACCACCACTCCGATGGAAGGACCAAGTGGAGACCGATTTGCGATCCCGCGGTGTTTCCAATTGGCGCCAGTTGGCGCAACGAAGAAACGACTGGCGAGCTATGTTGGACGGTCAAAATCGCCCAGGCGGTTAGATGACCATTTAAAGAAGAAAGAAAAGAAAGGAAAGAAAATGAAAGGAAAGGAGATAAAATGAAAGGAAAGGAAAGGAAAGGAAATTAAAGTAAACGAAAGGAAAGAAAGGAAAGGAGAGGAAAGGAAAGGAAAGGAAAGGAAAGGAAAGGAAAGGAAAGGAAAAGAAAGTAAAAGAAGAGAAAGGAAAGGAAATTAAAGAAAAGGAAAGGAAAGGAATGGAAAAGAAAGGAAAAGAAAGAAAAGAAAATGAAAGGGAAGGAAAAGAAAGGAAACTAATGTAATGGAAAAGAAAGGAAAGAAAATTAAAGGAAAGGAAGGGGAAGGAAAGTAAGAGAAAGGAAAGAAAATGAAAGGAAAGGAAAGGAGAGAAAACGAAAGGAAAGGATAAGAAGGGAAAGGACAAGAAACAAAAGGAAAGGCAAGGAAAGGAAAGGAATGGGGAGGAAAGGAAAGGCAAGGAAAGAATGGAAAGGAAGGAGAGGAAAAGAAAGGAAAGGAAAGGAAAGGAATGAAAAAGAAACGAACGAAAGGAGAGAAAATGAAAGGAAAGGAAAGAAAAGAAAACAAAAGGAAAGAAAATAAAGGAAAGGAAAGGAAATTAATGTAAGGATAAATAAAGGAAAGAAAATGAAAGGAAAGATAAGGAAAGAAAATGAAAGAAAAGGAAAGGAAAAGAAAGGGGAGGAAAGGAAAGGAAAGGAAAGAAAAGGAAAGGAAAGAAAGGAAAGGAAAGGAAAGGAAAGGAAAGGAAAGGAAAGTAAAGGGAAGGAAAGGAAAGGAACGGAAAAGAAAGGAAACGAAACCAAAGAAAATGAAAGGGAAGGAAAGGAAAGGAAAGGAAAGGAAACTAATGTAATGGGAAAGAAAGGAAAGAAAATTAAAGGAAAGGAAGGAAAGTAAAAGAAACCAAAGAAAATGAAAGGGAAGGAAAGGAAAGGAAACTAATGTAATGGGAAAGAAAGGAAAGAAAATGAAAGGAAAGGAAAGGAGAGAAAACGAAAGGAAAGGATAAGAAGGGAAAGGAAATGAAAGGACAAGAAACAAAAGGAAAGGAATTTGGAGGAAAGGAAAGGAAAGAAAAGGAAAGGAAAGGAAAAAATGGAAAGGAAGGAGAGGAAAACTAAGGAAAGGAAAGGAAAGGAAACTAAAGAAAGGCAGGAAAATGAATGGAAAGGAAAGCATGGGAAAGGAAAAAAAGGAAAGGAAAGGAAAGGAAAGGAAACAAAGGAATGGAAAGGAAAGAAAAGGAGAAGAAGGAAAGGAAAGGAATGGAATGGACAGGAAAGGAAAGTAAAGGACAGGATAAGAAAGGAAAGAAAAGGAAAGGAAAGGAAAAGAAGAAAGGATAGGAAGAAAAGGTGAGTAAAGGAAAGGAAAGGAGAGGAAAGGAAATGAAAGGAAAGGAAAGAAAAGGAAACGAAATTAAAGAAAAATTAAAGGAAAGGAAAGGAAATTAATGTAAGGAAAAATAAAGGAAAGAAAATGAAAGTAAAGAAAAGGAAAGAAAATGAAAGGAAAGGAAAGGAAAAGAACGGGGAGGAGGGAAAGGAAAGAAAAGGAAAGGAAAGGAAAGGAAAGGAAAGGAAAGTAGAGGAAAGGAAAGGAAAGAAAGGAAAATAAAGGAGAGGAAAGGAAAGTAAACGAAAGGAAAGACAATTAAGGGAAAGGAAAGGAAATTAAAGTAAGGGAAAAGAAAGGAAAGAAAAGAAAAGGAAGAAAAGAAAACGTAAGAAAATAAAAGGAAAGGAAAGGCAAGGAAAGGAAAGAAAGGAAAGGAAGGGAAAGGAAGGGTAAGGAAAGGAAAGGAAAGGAAAGGAAAGAAAATGAAAAAAAGAAAAGGAAGAAAAGAAAACGTAAGAAAATAAAAGTAAAGGAAAGGAAAGGAAAGGAAAAGAAAGGAAAGGAGAGGAAATTAAAGGAAATTAAGGTAAAGGAAAAGAAAGGAAAGAAAAGGAAAGAAAAGGAGAGAAAATGAAACTAAATCAAAATAATTGAAAGGAAAGGCAAGGAAAAGAAAAAAATGAAAGGAAAGGAATGGAAATTAAAGTAAAGGGCAAGAAAGGAAAGAAAATGAAAGAAAAGGAAAGGAGAGAAAACGAAAGGAAAGGAAAATAATTGAAAGGAAAGGTAAGGAAAGTAAAGGAAAGGAAATGAAAGGAAAGGAAAGGCAAGGAAAGGAAAGGAAAGAAAAGGAAAAGGAAAAGGAAAAGGAAAAGAAAGGAAAGGAAAGGAAAGTAGAGGAAAGGAAAGGAAAGAAAGGAAAATAAAGGAGAGGAAAGGAAACGAAAGGAAAGACAATTAAGGGAAAGAAAGGAAATTAAAGCAAGGGAAAAGAAAGGAAAGGAAAGGAGATAAAATGAAAGAAAGGAAATGAAAGGAAATTAAAGTAATGGAAAGGAAAGAAAGGAAAGGAAAAGAAAGGAAAGGAAAGGAAAGGAAAAGAAAGGAAAATAAGAGAAAGGAAAGAAAATTAAAGGAAAGGAAATTAAAGGAAAGTAAAGGAAAGGAAAGGAAAGGAAGAAAAGGAGAGGAAAGGAAAGGAAAGGAGAGGAAATGAAAGGAAAGGAAAGAAAAGGAAACGAAAGGAAAGAAAATTAAAGGAAAGGAAATTAATGTAAGGAAAAATAAAGGAAAGAAAATGAAAGGAAATAAACGGAAAGGAAAGAAAATGAAAGGAAAGGAAAGGAAAAGAAAGGGGAGGAGAGGAAAGAAAAGAAAAAGAAAGGAAAGAAAGGAAAGGAAAGGAAAGGAAAGGAAAGAAAAGGAAAGGAAAGGAAAGGAAAGGAAAGGAAAGGAAAGGAAAGGAAAGAATGGAAAGGAAGGAGAGGAAAGGAAAGGAAAGGAAAGGAAAAGAAAAAAATGAAAGGAAAGGAAAGGAAATTAAAGTAAAGGAAAAGAAAGGAAAGAAAATGAAGGAAAGGAAAACGAAAGGAAAGGAAAATAATTGAAAGTAAAGGAAAGGAAATGAAAGGAAAGGAAAGGCAAGGAAAGGAAAGGAAAGGAAAGGAAAGGAAAGGAAAGGAAAGGAAAGTAGAGGAAAGGAAAGGAAAGAACGGAAAATAAAGGAGAGGAAAGGAAAGGAAAGACAATTAAGGGAAAGGAAAGGAAATTAAAGTAAGGGAAAAGAAATGAAAGGAAATGAAAGGAGATAAAATGAAACAAAGGAACTGAAAGGAAATTAAAGCAAGGGAAAAGAAAGGAAAGAAAAGAAAAGGAAGAAAAGAAAACGTAAGAAAATAAAAGGAAAGGAAAGGAAAGGAAAAGAAAGGAAAAGAAGAGAAAGGAAAGGAAATTAAAGGAAAGGAAATTAAAGGAAAGTAAAGGAAAGGAAAGGAAGAAAAGGAGGGGAAAGGAAAGGAAAGGAGAGGAAAGGAAATGAAAGGAAAGGAAAGAAAAGGAAACGAAACGAAAGGAAAGAAAATGAAAGGAAATAAAAGGAAAGGAAAGAAAATGAAAGGAAAGGAAAGGAAAAGAAAGGGGAGGAAATTAAAGGAAAGAAAAGGAAAGGAAAGGAAAGGAAAGAAAGGAAAGGAAAGGAAAGGAAAGGTAAGGAGAGGAAAGGAATGGAAAAGAAAGGAAACGAAATTAAAGAAAATGAAAGGGAAGGAAAGGAAAGGAAACTAATGTAATGGAAAAGAAAGGAAAGAAAATGAAAGGAAATGAAAGGAAAGGAAGGGGAAGGAAAGGAAAGGAAAGGAGAGAAAACGAAAGAAAAGGATAAGAAGGGAAAGGAAAGGAAAGGACAAGAAACAAAAGGAAAGGAAAGGAAAGGAAAGGAAAGGAAAGGAAAGAATGGAAAGGAAGGAGAGGAAACGAAAGGAAAGGAAATTAAAGTAAAGGAAAAGAAAGGAAAGAAAAGGAAAGGAAAGGAAAGTAGAGAAAATGAAATTAAATTAAATCAGAAGAAGATTTAATGATGAGCTGTATTAACTTTACGCAGACGCCGACATAGTTCAGCGAATTAAAACACAGCGGCTTCGCTGGCTAGGCCACGTAGTGCGAATGAGCGAAGATGCTCCAGCCCAGAAGGTATTCTTATCGGCACCCGCCGGTGGAAGCAGAGGAAGAAGGAGACCACCACTCCGATGGAAGGACCAAGTGGAGACCGATTTGCGATCCCGCGGTGTTTCCAATTGGCGCCAGTTGGCGCAACGAAGAAACGACTGGCGGGCTATGTTGGACGGTCAAAATCGCCCAGGCGGTTAGATGACCATTTAAAGAAGAAAGAAAAGAAAGGAAAGAAAATGAAAGGAAAGGAGATAAAATGAAAGGAAAGGAAAGGAAAGGAAATTAAGGTAAACGAAAGGAAAGAAAGGAAAGGAGAGGAAAGGAAAGGAAAGGAAAGGAAAGGAAAGGAAAGGAAAGGAAAGGAAAGGAAAGGAAAAGAAAGTAAAAGAAGAGAAAGGAAAGGAAATTAAAGAAAAGGAAAGGAAAGGAATGGAAAAGAAAGGAAAAGAAAGAAAAGAAAATGAAAGGGAAGGAAAAGAAAGGAAACTAATGTAATGGAAAAGAAAGGAAAGAAAATTAAAGGAAAGGAAGGGGAAGGAAAGTAAGAGTAAGGAAAGAAAATGAAAGGAAAGGAAAGGAGAGAAAACGAAAGGAAAGGATAAGAAGGGAAAGGACAAGAAACAAAAGGAAAGGAAAGGAAAGGAAAGGAAAGGAAAGGAAAGGAATGGGGAGGAAAGGAAAGGCAAGGAAAGAATGGAAAGGAAGGAGAGGAAAAGAAAGGAAAGGAAAGGAAAGGAAAGGAATGAAAAAGAAAGGAACGAAAGGAGAGAAAATGAAAGGAAAGGAAAGTAAAGAAAACAAAAGGAAAGAAAATAAAGGAAAGGAAAGGAAATTAATGTAAGGATAAATAAAGGAAAGAAAATGAAAGGAAAGATAAGGAAAGAAAATGAAAGGAAAGGAAAGGAAAAGAAAGGGGAGGAAAGGAAAGGAAAGGAAAGAAAAGGAAAGGAAAGAAAGGAAAGGAAAGGAAAGGAAAGGAAAGGAAAGTAAAGGGAAGGAAAGGAAAGGAACGGAAAAGAAAGGAAACGAAACCAAAGAAAATGAAAGGGAAGGAAAGGAAAGGAAACTAATGTAATGGGAAAGAAAGGAAAGAAAATTAAAGGAAAGGAAGGAAAGTAAAAGAAAGGAAAGAAAATGAAAGGAAAGGAAAGGAGAGAAAACGAAAGGAAAGGATAAGAAGGGAAAGGAAATGAAAGGACAAGAAACAAAAGGAAAATAATTTGGAGGAATGGAAAGGAAAGGAAAGGAAAGGAAAGGAAAGGAAAGGAAAGGAAAGGAAAGGAAAGAATGGAAAGGAAGGAGAGGAAAACTAAGGAAAGGAAAGGAAAGGAAACTAAAGAAAGGCAGGAAAATGAATGGAAAGGAAAGCATAGGAAAGAAAAAAAAAAGGAAAGGAAAGGAAAGGAAAGGAAAGGAACCAAAGGAATGGAAAGGAAAGAAAAGGAGAAGAAGGAAAGGAAAGGAAGGGAATGGACAGGAAAGGAAAGTAAAGGAAAGGATAAGAAGGGAAAGGAAAGGAAAGGAAAGGAAAGGTTGGAATGGAAAGGAGAGAAAATATAAGGAAAGGAAAATACAAGGAAAGGAAAAGAAAGGAAAGTAAAGGAAAGGAAATGAAAGGAAAGGAAAGGAAAGGAAAGGCCAGGAAAGAAAGGAAAGGAAAGGAAAGAAAATGAAAGGAAAGGAAAGGAAAGAAAAGGAAAAGGAAAAGGAAAAGAAAGGAAAGGAAATAAATTGAAAGGAAAGGAAAGGAAAGGAAGGGAAAGGAAAGTAGAGGAAAGGAAATTAAAGAAAGGAAAATAAAGGAGAGGAAAGGAAAGGAAAGGAAACTAAAGTAAGGGAAAAGAAAGGAAAGAAAAGAAAAGGAAGAAAAGAAAACGTAAGAAAATAAAAGGAAAGGAAAGGCAAGGGAAGGAAAGGAAAGGAAAGAAAGGAAAGGAAGGGAAAGGAAGGGTAAGGAAAGGAAAGGAAAGGAAAGAAAATGAAAAAAAGAAAAGGAAGAAAAGAAAACTTAAGAAAATAAAAGGAAAGGAAAGGAAAGGAAAGGAAAAGAAAGGAAAGGAGAGGAAATTAAAGGAAAGGAAAGGAAATTAAGGTAAAGGAAAAGAAAGGAAAGAAAAGGAAAGGAAAGGAGAGAAAATGAAACTAAATCAAAATAATTGAAAGGAAAGGCAAGGAAAAGAAAAAAATGAAAGGAAAGGAAAGGAAATTGAAGTAAAGGGAAAGAAAGGAAAGAAAATGAAAGAAAAGGAAAGGAGATTAAATGAAAGAAAGGAAATGAAAGGAAATTAAAGTAATGGAAAGGAAAGACAATTAAGGGAAAGGAAAGGAAATTAAAGTAAGGGAAAAGAAAGGAAAGAAAATGAAAGGAAAGGAAGGGAGATAAAATGAAAGAAAGGAAATGAAAGGAAATTAAAGTAATGGAAAGGAAAGAAAGGAAAGGAAAGGAAAGGAAAGGAAAGGAAAGGAAAAGAAAGGAAAAGAAGAGAAAGGAAAGAAAATTAAAGGAAAGGAAATTAAAGGAAAGTAAAGGAAAGGAAAGGAAAGGAAGAAAAGGAGAGGAAAGGAAAGGAAAGGAGAGGAAATGAAAGGAAAGGAAAGAAAAGGAAACGAAAGGAAAGAAAATTAAAGGAAAGGAAATTAATGTAAGGAAAAATCAAGGAAAGAAAATGAAAGGAAATAAACGGAAAGGAAAGAAAATGAAAGGAAAGGAAATAAAAAGAAAGGGGAGGAAAGGAAAGAAAAGAACAGGAAAGGAAAGAAAGGAAAGGAAAGGTAAGGAGAGGAAAGGAATGGAAAAGAAAGGAAACGAAAGGAAACGAAAGGAAAGAAAATGAAAGGGAAGGACAGGAAAGGAAACTAATGTAATGGAAAGAAAGGAAAGAAAATGAAAGGAAAGGAAGGGGAAGGAAAGTAAAAGAAAGGAAAGAAAATGAAAGGAAAGGAAAGGAAAGGACAGAAAACGAAAGAAAAGGATAAGAAGGGAAAGGAAAGGACAAGAAACAAAAGGAAAGGAAAGAAAGGAATGGGGAAGAAAGGAAAGGAAAGGAAAGGAAAGGAATGAATGGAAAGGAAGGAGAGGAAAGGAAAGGAAAGGAAAGAAAAGAAAGGAAAGGAAAGGAAAGGAAAGGAAAGGAAAGGAAAGGAAAGGAAAGGAAAGAATGGAAAGGAAGGAGAGGAAAGGAAAGGAAAGGAAAGGAAAGGAAAAGAAAAAAATGAAAGGAAAGGAAAGGAAATTAAAGTAAAGGAAAAGAAAGGAAAGAAAATGAAAGAAAAGGAAAACGAAAGGAAAGGAAAATAATTGAAAGTAAAGGAAAGGCGGCCGCCGTGGTGTGAAGGTAGTGTTGCCGGCCTACCACACCGAAGGTCCATGGTTCGAGCCCTGGTACAGGTAACATCAAAAGTGATTTGAAAAAAGTTTTTCAAAACGGGGTCGCCCCTCGGCAGTGGTTTGGCAAACTCTCCGAGTGTATTTCTGCCATGACAGGCTTCTCAGCAAAAATTCGTCTCCTTTGTAGATGCCGTTCGGAGTCGGCAAAAAACTGTAGGTCCCACCAATTTGTAGGGAAAATTCAAATCGGCACACCACAAATTGGAAGAGAAGCTTGGCGCAAAAATCTCTTAGGAGGTTTATGATGATATACCTGTTGTATATCACGCCATAGAGAGATAGAGAAAGGAAAGGAAATAAAAGGAAAGGAAAGGCAAGGAAAGGAAAGAAAAGGAAAGGAAAGGAAAGGAAAGGAAAGGAAAGGAAAGGAAAGGAAAGGAAAGTAGAGGAAAGGAAAGGAAAGAACGGAAAATAAAGGAGAGGAAAGGAAAGGAAAGACAATTAAGGGAAAGGAAAGGAAATTAAAGTAAGGGAAAAGAAAGGAAAGAAAATGAAAGGAAAGGAAAGGAGATAAAATGAAACAAAGGAAATGAAAGGAAATTAAAGTAAGGGAAAAGAAAGGAAAGAAAAGAAAAGGAAGAAAAGAAAACGTAAGAAAATAAAAGGAAAGGAAAGGAAAGGAAAAGATAGGAAAAGAAGACAAAGGAAAGGAAATTAAAGGAAAGGAAATTAAAGGAAAGTAATGAAAAGGAAAGGAAGAAAAGGAGGGGAAAGGAAAGGAAAGGAGAGGAAAGGAAATGAAAGGAAAGGAAAGGAAAGAAAAGGAAACGAAACGAAAGGAAAGAAAATGAAAGGAAATAAAAGGAAAGGTAAGGAGAGGAAAGGAATGGAAAAGAAAGGAAACGAAAGGAAAGAAAATGAAAGGGAAGGAAAGGAAAGGAAACTATTGTAATGGAAAAGAAAGGAAAGAAAATGAAAGGAAATGAAAGGAAAGGAAGGGGAAGGAAAGGAAAGGAAAGGAGAGAAAACGAAAGAAAAGGATAAGAAGGGAAAGGAAAGGAAAGGACAAGAAACAAAAGGAAAGGAAAGGAAAGGAAAGAATGGAAAGGAAGGAGAGGAAACGAAAGGAAAGGAAATTAAAGTAAAGGAAAAGAAAGGAAAGAAAAGGAAAGGAAAGGAAAAGAAAGGAAAGGAGAGGAGATTAAAGGAAATTAAGGTAAAGGAAAAGAAAGGAAAGAAAAGGAAAGAAAAGGAGAGAAAATGAAACTAAATCAATATAATTGAAAGGAAAGGCAAGGAAAAGAAAAAAAATTAAAGGAAAGAAATGGAAATTAAAGTAAAGGGCAAGAAAGGAAAGAAAATGAAAGAAAAGGAAAGGAGAGAAAACGAAAGGAAAGAAAAATAATTGAAAGGAAAGGCAAGGAAAGGAAAGGAAAGGAAAGAAAAGGAAAAGGAAAAGGAAAAGGAAAAGAAAGGAAAGGAAAGGAAAGGAAAGTAGAGGAAAGGAAAGGAAATAAAGGAAAATAAAGGAGAGGAAAGGAAAGGAAACGAAAGGAAAGACAATTAAGGGAAAGGAAAGGAAATTAAAGCAAGGGAAAATAAAGGAAAGAAAATGAAAGGAAAGGAAAGGAGATAAAATGAAAGAAAGGAAATGAAAGGAAATTAAAGTAAGGGAAAGGAAAGAAAGGAAAGGAAAGGAAAGGAAAATAAGAGAAAGGAAAGAAAATTAACGGAAAGGAAATTAAAGGAACGTAAAGGAAAGGAAAGGAAAGGAAGAAAAGGAGAGGAAAGGAAAGGAAACGAGAGGAAATGAAAGGAAAGGAAAGAAAAGGAAACGAAAGGAAAGAAAATTAAAGGAAAGGAAATTAATGTAAGGAAAAATAAAGGAAAGAAAATGAAAGGAAATAAACGGAAAGGAAAGAAAATGAAAGGAAAAGAAAGGAAAAGAAAGGGGAGGAGAGGAAAGAAAAGAAAAGGAAAGGAAAGAAAAGAAAGGAAAGGAAAGGAAAGGAAAGGAAAGGAAAGGAAAGGAAAGAATGGAAAGGAAGGAGAGGAAAGGAAAGGAAAGGAAAGGAAAAGAAAAAAATGAAAGGAAAGAAAGGAAATTAAAGTAAAGGAAAAGAAAGGAAAGAAAATGAAAGAAAAGGAAAACGAAAGGAAAGGAAAATAATTGAAAGTAAAGGAAAGGCGGCCGCCGTGGTGTGAAGGTAGTGTTGCCGGCCTACCACACCGAAGGTCCATGGTTCGAGCCCTGGTACAGGTAACATCAAAAGTGATTTGAAAAAAGTTTTTCAAAACGGGGTCGCCCCTCGGCAGTGGTTTGGCAAACTCTCCGAGTGTATTTCTGCCATGACAGGCTTCTCAGCAAAAATTCGTCTCCTTTGTAGATGCCGTTCGGAGTCGGCAAAAAACTGTAGGTCCCACCAATTTGTAGGGAAAATTCAAATCGGCACACCACAAATTGGAAGAGAAGCTTGGCGCAAAAATCTCTTAGGAGGTTTATGATGATATACCTGTTGTATATCACGCCATAGAGAGATAGAGAAAGGAAAGGAAATAAAAGGAAAGGAAAGGCAAGGAAAGGAAAGAAAAGGAAAGGAAAGGAAAGGAAAGGAAAGTAGAGGAAAGGAAAGGTAAGAACGGAAAATAAAGGAGAGGAAAGGAAAGGAAAGACAATTAAGGGAAAGGAAAGGAAATTAAAGTAAGGGAAAAGAAAGGAAAGAAAATGAAAGGAAAGGAAAGGAGATAAAATGAAACAAAGGAAATGAAAGGAAATTAAAGTAAGGGAAAAGAAAGGAAAGAAAAGAAAAGGAAGAAAAGAAAACGTAAGAAAATAAAAGGAAAGGAAAGGAAAGGAAAAGAT
This sequence comes from Merzomyia westermanni, assembly GCA_949987695.1. Taxonomy (NCBI): domain Eukaryota; kingdom Metazoa; phylum Arthropoda; class Insecta; order Diptera; family Tephritidae; genus Merzomyia; species Merzomyia westermanni. Next base: position 136,943,725 of record OX465292.1, read on the forward strand.
AGGAAAAGAAGACAAAGGAAAGGAAACTAAAGGAAAGGAAATTAAAGGAAAGTAAAGAAAAGGAAAGGAAGAAAAGGAGGGGAAAGGAAAGGAAAGGAGAGGAAAGGAAATGAAAGGAAAGGAAAGAAAAGGAAACGAAACGAAAGGAAAGAAAATGAAAGGAAATAAAAGGAAAGGAAAGAAAATGAAAGGAAAGGAAAGGAAAAGAAAGGGGAGGAAATTAAAGGAAAGAAAAGGAAAGGAAAGGAAAGAAAGGAAAGGAAAGGAAAGGAAAGGAAAGGTAAGGAGAGGAAAGGAATGGAAAAGAAAGGAAACGAAAGGAAAGAAAATGAAAGGGAAGGAAAGGAAAGGAAACTATTGTAATGGAAAAGAAAGGAAAGAAAATGAAAGGAAATGAAAGGAAAGGAAGGGGAAGGAAAGGAAAGGAAAGGAGAGAAAACGAAAGAAAAGGATAAGAAGGGAAAGGAAAGGAAAGGACAAGAAACAAAAGGAAAGGAAAGGAAAGGAAAGGAAAGGAAAGGAAAGGAAAGGAAAGAATGGAAAGGAAGGAGAGGAAACGAAAGGAAAGGAAATTAAAGTAAAGGAAAAGAAAGGAAAGAAAAGGAAAGGAAAGGAAAGGAGAGAAAATGAAATTAAATTAAATCAGAAGAAGATTTAATGATGAGCTGTATGAACTTTACGCAGACGCCGACATAGTTCAGCGATTTAAAACACAGCGGCTTCGCTGGCTAGGCCACGTAGTGCGAATGAGCGAAGATGCTCCAGCCCAGAAGGTATTCTTATCGGCACCCGCCGGTGGAAGCAGAGGAAGAAGGAGACCACCACTCCGATGGAAGGACCAAGTGGAGACCGATTTGCGATCCCGCGGTGTTTCCAATTGGCGCCAGTTGGCGCAACGAAGAAACGACTGGCGAGCTATGTTGGACGGTCAAAATCGCCCAGGCGGTTAGATGACCATTTAAAGAAGAAAGAAAAGAAAGGAAAGAAAAGGAAAGGAAAGGAGATAAAATGAAAGGAAATTAAAGTAAACGAAAGGAAAGAAAGGAAAGGAGAGGAAAGGAAAGGAAAGGAAAGGAAAGGAAAAGAAAGTAAAAGAAGAGAAAGGAAAGGAAATTAAAGAAAAGGAAAGGAAAGGAAAGGAAAGGAAAGGAATGGAAAAGAAAGGAAAAGAAAGAAAAGAAAATTAAAGGGAAGGAAAAGAAAGGAAACTAATGTAATGGAAAAGAAAGGATAGAAAATTAAAGGAAAGGAAGGGGAAGGAAAGTAAGAGAAAGGAAAGAAAATGAAAGGAAAGGAGAGAAAACGAAAGGAAAGGATAAGAAGGGAAGGACAAGAAACAAAAGGAAAGGAAAGGAAAGGAAAGGAATGGGGAGGAAAGGAAAGGCAAGGAAAGAATGGAAAGGAAGGAGAGGAAAAGAAAGGAAAGGAAAGGAAAGGAAAGGAAAGGAAAGGAAAGGAAAGGAAAGGAAAGGAAAGGAATGAAAAAGAAAGGAACGAAAGGAGAGAAAATGAAAGGAAAAGAAAGAAAAGAAAACAAAAGGAAAGAAAATAAAGGAAAGGAAAGGAAATTAATGTAAGGATAAATAAAGGAAAGAAAATGAAAGGAAAGAAAAGGAAACAAAATGAAAGAAAAGGAAAGGAAAAGAAAGGGGAGGAAAGGAAAGGAAAGGAAAGGAAAGAAAAGGAAAGAAAGGAAAGGAAAGGAAAGTAAAGGGAAGGAAAGGAAAGGAACGGAAAAGAAAGGAAACGAAACCAAAGAAAATGAAAGGGAAGGAAAGGAAAGGAAACTGAGGTAATGGGAAAGAAAGGAAAGAAAATTAAAGGAAAGGAAGGAAAGTAAAAGAAAGGAAAGAAAATGAAAGGAAAGGAAAGGAGAGAAAACGAAAGGAAAGGATAAGAAGGGAAAGGAAATGAAAGGACAAGAAACAAAAGGAAAGGAATTTGGAGGAAAGGAAAGGAAAGGAAAGGAAAGGAAAGGAAAAAATGGAAAGGAAGGAGAGGAAAACTAAGGAAAGGAAAGGAAAGGAAACTAAAGAAAGGCAGGAAAATGAATGGAAAGGAAAGCATGGGAAAGGAAAAAAAGGAAAGGAAAGGAAAGGAAAGGAAACAAAGGAATGGAAAGGAAGGAAAAGGAGAAGAAGGAAAGGAAAGGAATGGAATGGACAGGAAAGGAAAGTAAAGGAAAGGATAAGAAAGGAAAGAAAAGGAAAGGAAAGGAAAAGAAGAAAGGATAGGAAGAAAAGGTGAGTAAAGGAAAGGAAAGGAGAGGAAAGGAAATGAAAGGAAAGGAAAGAAAAGGAAACGAAATTAAAGAAAAATTAAAGGAAAGGAAAGGAAATTAATGTAAGGAAAAATAAAGGAAAGAAAATGAAAGTAAAGAAAAGGAAAGAAAATGAAAGGAAAGGAAAGGAAAAGAACTGGGAGGAGGGAAAGGAAAGAAAAGGAAAGGAAAGGAAAGGAAAGGAAAGTAGAGGAAAGGAAAGGAAAGAAAGGAAAATAAAGGAGAGGAAAGGAAAGTAAACGAAAGGAAAGACAATTAAGGGAAAGGAAAGGAAATTAAAGTAAGGGAAAAGAAAGGAAAGAAAAGAAAAGGAAGAAAAGAAAACGTAAGAAAATAAAAGGAAAGGAAAGGCAAGGAAAGGCAAGGAAAGGAAAGAAAGGAAAGGAAAGAAAGGGAAAGGAAGGGTAAGGAAAGGAAAGGAAAGGAAAGAAAATGAAAAAAAGAAAAGGAAGAAAAGAAAACGTAAGAAAATAAAAGGAAAGGAAATGAAAGGAAAGGAAAGGAAAAGAAAGGAAAGGAGAGGAAATTAAAGGAAATTAAGGTAAAGGAAAAGAAAGGAAAGAAAATAAAAAAAAAGGAGAGAAAATGAAACTAAATCAAAATAATTGAAAGGAAAGGCAAGGAAAAGAAAAAAATGAAAGGAAAGGAATGGAAATTAAAGTAAAGGGCAAGAAAGGAAAGAAAATGAAAGAAAAGGAAAGGAGAGAAAACGAAAGGAAAGGAAAATAATTGAAAGGAAAGGTAAGAAAGTAAAGGAAAGGAAAGGAAAGGAAAGGCAAGGAAAGGAAAGGAAAGGAAAGAAAAGGAAAAGGAAAAGGAAAAGGAAAAGGAAAAGAAAGGAAAGCAAAGGAAAGTAGAGGAAAGGAAAGGAAAGGAAAGGAAAGAAAGGAAAATAAAGGAGAGGAAAGGAAAGGAAACGAAAGGAAAGACAATTAAGGGAAAGAAAGGAAATTAAAGCAAGGGAAAAGAAAGGAAAGGAAAGGAGGTAAAATGAAAGAAAGGAAATGAAAGGAAATTAAAGTAATGGAAAGGAAAGAAAGGAAAGGAAAGGAAAGGAAAGGAAAGGAAAGGAAAAGAAAGGAAAATAAGGGAAAGGAAAGAAAATTAAAGGAAAGGAAATTAAAGGAAAGTAAAGGAAAGGAAAGGAAAGGAAGAAAAGGAGAGGAAAGGAAAGGAAAGGAGAGGAAATGAAAGGAAAGGAAAGAAAAGGAAACGAAAGGAAAGAAAATTAAAGGAAAGGAAATTAATGTAAGGAAAAATAAAGGAAAGAAAATGAAAGGAAATAAACGGAAAGGAAAGAAAATGAAAGGAAAGGAAAGGAAAAGAAAGGGGAGGAGAGGAAAGAAAAGAAAAAGAAAGGAAAGAAAGGAAAGGAAAGGAAAGGAAAGGAAAGGAAAGGAAAGGAAAGGAAAGGAAAGAATGGAAAGGAAATAGAGGAAAGGAAAGGAAAGGAAAGGAAAAGAAAAAAATGAAAGGAAAGGAAAGGAAATTAAAGTAAAGGAAAAGAAAGGAAAGAAAATGAAGGAAAGGAAAACGAAAGGAAAGGAAAATAATTGAAAGTAAAGGAAAGGAAATGAAAGGAAATAAACGGAAAGGAAAGAAAATGAAAGGAAAGGAAAGGAAAAGAAAGGGGAGGAGAGGAAAGAAAAGAAAAAGAAAGGAAAGAAAGGAAAGGAAAGGAAAGGAAAGGAAAGGAAAGAATGGAAAGGAAGGAGAGGAAAGGAAAGGAAAGGAAAGGAAAAGAAAAAAAAGAAAGGAAAGAAAAGAAAAGGAAGAAAAGAAAACGTAAGAAAATAAAAGGAAAGGAAAGGAAAGGAAAGGAAAAGAAAGGAAAAGAAGAGAAAGGAAAGGAAATTAAAGGAAAGGAAATTAAAGGAAAGTAAAGGAAAGGAAAGGAAGAAAAGGAGGGGAAAGGAAAGGAAAGGAGAGGAAAGGAAATGAAAGGAAAGGAAAGAAAAGGAAACGAAACGAAAGGAAAGAAAATGAAAGGAAATAAAAGGAAAGGAAAGAAAATGAAAGGAAAGGAAAGGAAAAGAAAGGGGAGGAAATTAAAGGAAAGAAAAGGAAAGGAAAGAAAGGAAAGGAAAGGAAAGGAAAGGAAAGGAAAGGAAAGGTAAGGAGAGGAAAGGAATGGAAAAGAAAGGAAACGAAATTAAAGAAAATGAAAGGGAAGGAAAGGAAAGGAAACTAATGTAATGGAAAAGAAAGGAAAGAAAATGAAAGGAAATGAAAGGAAAGGAAGGGGAAGGAAAGGAAAGGAAAGGAGAGAAAACGAAAGAAAAGGATAAGAAGGGAAAGGAAAGGAAAGGACAAGAAACAAAAGGAAAGGAAAGGAAAGGAAAGGAAAGGAAAGAATGGAAAGGAAGGAGAGGAAACGAAAGGAAAGGAAATTAAAGTAAAGGAAAAGAAAGGAAAGAAAAGGAAAGGAAAGGAGAGAAAATGAAATTAAATTAAATCAGAAGAAGATTTAATGATGAGCTGTATGAACTTTACGCAGACGCCGACATAGTTCAGCGAATTAAAACACAGCGGCTTCGCTGGCTAGGCCACGTAGTGCGAATGAGCGAAGATGCTCCAGCCCAGAAGGTATTCTTATCGGCACCCGCCGGTGGAAGCAGAGGAAGAGGGAGACCACCACTCCTATGGAAGGACCAAGTGGAGACCGATTTGCGATCCCGCGGTGTTTCCAATTGGCGCCAGTTGGCGCAACGAAGAAACGACTGGCGAGCTATGTTGGACGGTCAAAATCGCCCAGGCGGTTAGATGACCATTTAAAGAAGAAAGAAAAGAAAGGAAAGAAAATGAAAGGAAAGGAGATAAAATGAAAGGAAAGGAAAGGAAAGGAAATTAAAGTAAACGAAAGGAAAGAAAGGAAAGGAGAGGAAAGGAAAGGAAAGGAAAGGAAAGGAAAGGAAAGGAAAGGAAAGGAAAAGAAAGTAAAAGAAGAGAAAGGAAAGGAAATTAAAGAAAAGGAAAGGAAAGGAATGGAAAAGAAAGGAAAAGAAAGAAAAGAAAATGAAAGGGAAGGAAAAGAAAGGAAACTAATGTAATGGAAAAGAAAGGAAAGAAAATTAAAGGAAAGGAAGGGGAAGGAAAGTAAGAGAAAGGAAAGAAAATGAAAGGAAAGGAAAGGAGAGAAAACGAAAGGAAAGGATAAGAAGGGAAAGGACAAGAAACAAAAGCAAAGGAAAGGAAAGGAAAGGAATGGGGAGGAAAGGAAAGGCAAGGAAAGAATGGAAAGGAAGGAGAGGAAAAGAAAGGAAAGGAAAGGAAAGGAAAGGAATGAAAAAGAAAGGAACGAAAGGAGAGAAAATGAAAGGAAAGGAAAGAAAAGAAAACAAAAGGAAAGAAAATAAAGGAAAGGAAAGGAAATTAATGTAAGGATAAATAAAGGAAAGAAAATGAAAGGAAAGATAAGGAAAGAAAATGAAAGAAAAGGAAAGGAAAAGAAAGGGGAGGAAAGGAAAGGAAAGGAAAGAAAAGGAAAGGAAAGAAAGGAAAGGAAAGGAAAGGAAAGGAAAGGAAAGGAAAGGAAAGGAAAGGAAAGGAAAGGAAAGTAAAGGGAAGGAAAGGAAAGGAACGGAAAAGAAAGGAAACGAAACCAAAGAAAATGCAAGGGAAGGAAAGGACAGGAAACTAATGTAATGGGAAAGAAAGGAAAGAAAATTAAAGGAAAGGAAGGAAAGTAAAAGAAACCAAAGAAAATGAAAGGGAAGGAAAGGAAAGGAAACTAATGTAATGGGAAAGAAAGGAAAGAAAATTAAAGGAAAGGAAGGAAAGTAAAAGAAAGGAAAGAAAATGAAAGGAAAGGAAAGGAGAGAAAACGAAAGGAAAGGATAAGAAGGGAAAGGAAATGAAAGGACAAGAAACAAAAGGAAAGGAATTTGGAGGAAAGGAAAGGAAAGGAAAGGAAAAGAAAAAATGGAAAGGAAGGAGAGGAAAACTAAGGAAAGGAAAGGAAAGGAAACTAAAGAAAGGCAGGAAAATGAATGGAAAGGAAAGCATGGGAAAGGAAAAAAAGGAAAGGAAAGGAAAGGAAAGGAAACAAAGGAATGGAAAGGAAAGAAAAGGAGAAGAAGGAAAGGAAAGGAATGGAATGGACAGGAAAGGAAAGTAAAGGAAAGGATAAGAAAGGAAAGAAAAGGAAAGGAAAGGAAAAGAAGAAAGGATAGGAAGAAAAGGTGAGTAAAGGAAAGGAAAGGAGAGGAAAGGAAATGAAAGGAAAGGAAAGAAAAGGAAACGAAATTAAAGAAAAATTAAAGGAAAGGAAAGGAAATTAATGTAAGGAAAAATAAAGGAAAGAAAATGAAAGTAAAGAAAAGGAAAGAAAATGAAAGGAAAGGAAAGGAAAAGAACGGGGAGGAGGAAAAGGAAAGAAAAGGAAAGGAAAGGAAAGGAAAGGAAAGTAGAGGAAAGGAAAGGAAAGAAAGGAAAATAAAGGAGAGGAAAGGAAAATAAACGAAAGGAAAGACAATTAAGGGAAAGGAAAGGAAATTAAAGTAAGGGAAAAGAAAGGAAAGAAAAGAAAAGGAAGAAAAGAAAACGTAAGAAAATAAAAGGAAAGGAAAGGCAAGGAAAGGAAAGGAAAGGAAAGGAAGGAAAGGAAGGGAAAGGAAGGGTAAGGAAAGGAAAGGAAAGGAAAGAAAATGAAAAAAAGAAAAGGAAGAAAAGAAAACGTAAGAAAATAAAAGGAAAGGAAAGGAAAGGAAAGGAAAAGAAAGAAAAGGAGAGGAAATTAAAGGAAATTAAGGTAAAGGAAAAGAAAGGAAAGAAAAGGAGAGAAAATGAAACTAAATCAAAATAATTGAAAGGAAAGGCAAGGAAAAGAAAAAAATGAAAGGAAAGGAATGGAAATTAAAGTAAAGGGCAAGAAAGGAAAGAAAATGAAAGAAAAGGAAAGGAGAGAAAACGAAAGGAAAGGAAAATAATTGAAAGGAAAGGTAAGGAAAGTAAAGGAAAGGAAATGAAAGGAAAGGAAAGGCAAGGAAAGGAAAGGAAAGAAAAGGAAAAGGAAAAGGAAAAGGAAAAGGAAAAGAAAGGAAAGGAAAGGAAAGTAGAGGAACGGAAAGGAAAGAAAGGAAAATAAAGGAGAGGAAAGGAAAGGAAACGAAAGGAAAGACAATTAAGGGAAAGAAAGGAAATTAAAGCAAGGGAAAAGAAAGGAAAGGAAAGGAGATAAAATGAAAGAAAGGAAATGAAAGGAAATTAAAGTAATGGAAAGGAAAGAAAGGAAAGGAAAGGAAAGGAAAGGAAAAGAAAGGAAAATAAGAGAAAGGAAAGAAAATTAAAGGAAAGGAAATTAAAGGAAAGTAAAGGAAAGGAAAGGAAAGGAAGAAAAGGAGAGGAAAGGAAAGGAAAGGAGAGGAAATGAAAGGAAAGGAAAGAAAAGGAAACGAAAGGAAAGAAAATTAAAGGAAAGGAAATTAATGTAAGGAAAAATAAAGGAAAGAAAATGAAAGGAAATAAACGGAAAGGAAAGAAAATGAAAGGAAAGGAAAGGAAAAGAAAGGGGAGGAAATTAAAGGAAAGAAACGGAAAGGAAAGGAAAGGAAAGACAGGAAAGGAAAGGAAAGGAAAGGAAAGGAAAGGAAAGGTAAGGAGAGGAAAGGAATAGAAAAGAAAGGAAACGAAATTAAAGAAAATGAAAGGGAAGGAAAGGAAAGGAAACTAATGTAATGGAAAAGAAAGGAAAGAAAATGAAAGGAAATGAAAGGAAAGGAAGGGGAAGGAAAGGAAAGGAAAGGAGAGAAAACGAAAGAAAAGGATAAGAAGGGAAAGGAAAGGAAAGGACAAGAAACAAAAGGAAAGGAAAGGAAAGGAAAGGAAAGAATGGAAAGGAAGGAGAGGAAACGAAAGGAAAGGAAATTAAAGTAAAGGAAAAGAAAGGAAAGAAAAGGAAAGGAAAGGAAATTAGAGAAAATGAAATTAAATTAAATCAGAAGAAGATTTAATGATGAGCTGTATGAACTTTACGCAGACGCCGACATAGTTCAGCGAATTAAAACACAGCGGCTTCGCTGGCTAGGCCACGTAGTGCGAATGAGCGAAGATGCTCCAGCCCAGAAGGTATTCTTATCGGCACCCGCCGGTGGAAGCAGAGGAAGAAGGAGACCACCACTCCGATGGAAGGACCAAGTGGAGACCGATTTGCGATCCCGCGGTGTTTCCAATTGGCGCCAGTTGGCGCAACGAAGAAACGACTGGCGAGCTATGTTGGACGGTCAAAATCGCCCAGGCGGTTAGATGACCATTTAAAGAAGAAAGAAAAGAAAGGAAAGAAAATGAAAGGAAAGGAGATAAAATGAAAGGAAAGGAAAGGAAAGGAAATTAAAGTAAACGAAAGGAAAGAAAGGAAAGGAGAGGAAAGGAAAGGAAAGGAAAGCAAAGGAAAGGAAAGGAAAGGAAAGGAAAGGGAAGGAAAGGAAAAGAAAGTAAAAGAAGAGAAAGGAAAGGAAATTAAAGAAAAGGAAAGGAAAGGAACGGAAAAGAAAGGAAAAAAAAGAAAAGAAAATGAAAGGGAAGCAAGGGGAAGGAAAGTAAGAGAAAGGAAAGAAAATGAAAGGAAAGGAAAGGAGAGAAAACGAAAGGAAAGGATAAGAAGGGAAAGGACAAGAAACAAAAGGAAAAGAAAGGAAAGGAAAGGAATGGGGAGGAAAGGAAAGGCAAGGAAAGAATGGAAAGGAAGGAGAGGAAAAGAAAGGAAAGGAAAGGAAAGGAATGAAAAAGAAAGGAACGAAAGGAGAGAAAATGAAAGGAAAGGAAAGAAAAGAAAACAAAAGGAAAGAAAATAAAGGAAAGGAAAGGAAATTAATGTAAGGATAAATAAAGGAAAGAAAATGAAAGGAAAGATAAGGAAAGAAAATGAAAGAAAAGGAAAGGAAAAGAAAGGGGAGGAAAGGAAAGGAAAGAAAAGAAAAGGAAAAGAAAGAAAGGAAAAAGGAAAGGAAAGGAAAGTAAAGGGAAGGAAAGGAAAGGAACGGAAAAGAAAGGAAACGAAACCAAAGAAAATGAAAGGGAAGGAAAGGAAAGGAAACTAATGTAATGGGAAAGAAAGGAAAGAAAATTAAAGGAAAGGAAGGAAAGTAAAAGAAGGGAAGAAAATGAAAGGAAAGGAAAGGAGAGAAAACGAAAGGAAAGGATAAGAAGGGAAAGGAAATGAAAGGACAAGAAACAAAAGGAAAGGAATTTGGAGGAAAGGAAAGGAAAGGAAAGGAAAGGAAAGGAAAGGAAAGAATGGAAAGGAAGGAGAGGAAAACTAAGGAAAGGAAAGGAAAGGATACTAAAGAAAGGCAGGAAAATGAATGGAAAGGAAAGCATGGGAAAGAAAAAAAAAGGAAAGGAAAGGAAAGGAAAGGAAAGGAACCAAAGGAATGGAAAGGAAAGAAAAGGAGAAGAAGGAAAGGAAAGGAATGGAATGGACAGGAAAGGAAAGTAAAGGAAAGGATAAGAAGGGAAAGGAAAGGAAAGGAAAGGAAAGGTTGGAATGGAAAGGAGAGAAAATATAAGGAAAGGAAAATAATTGAAAGGAAAAGAAAGGAAAGTAAAGGAAAGGAAATGAAAGGAAAGGAAAGGAAAGGCCAGGAAAGAAAGGAAAGGAAAGGAAAGAAAATGAAAGGAAAGGAAAGGAAAGAAAAGGAAAAGGAAAAGGAAAAGGAAAAGAAAGGAAAGGAAATAAATTGAAAGGAAAGGAAAGGAAAGGAAAGGAAAGGAAAGGAAAGGAAAGGAAAGGAAAGGAAAGGAAAGTAGAGGAAAGGAAATTAAAGAAAGGAAAATAAAGGAGAGGAAAGGAAAGGAAATGAAAGGAAAGACAATTAAGGGAAAGGAAAGGAAATTAAAGTAAGGGAAAAGAAAGGAAAGAAAATGAGAGGAAAGGAAAGGAGATAAAATGAAAGGAAAGGAAAAGAAAGGAAATTAAAATAAAGGAAAGGAAAGAAAGGAAAGGAAAGGAGAGGAAAGGAAAGAAAAGGAAAGGAAAGGAAAAGAAAGGAAAAGAAGAAAGGATAGGAAGAAAAGGAGAGTAAAGGAAACGAGAGGAAAGGAAATGAAAGGAAAGGAAAGAAAAGGAAACGAAATTAAAGAAAAATTAAAGGAAAGGAAAGGAAATTAATGTAAGGAAAAATAAAGGAAAGAAAATGAAAGTAAAGAAAAGGAAAGAAAATGAAAGGAAAGGAAAAGAACGGGGAGGAGGGAAAGGAAAGGAAAGGAAAGGAAAGGAAAGAAAAGGAAAAGAAGGGAAAGGAAAGTAGAGGAAAGGAAATTAAAGAAAGGAAAATAAAGGAGAGGAAAGGAAAGTAAACGAAAGGAAAGACAATTAAGGGAAAGGAAAGGAAACTAAAGTAAGGGAAAAGAAAGGAAAGAAAAGAAAGGAAGAAAAGAAAACGTAAGAAAATAAAAGGAAAGGAAAGGCAAGGAAAGGAAAGGAAAGGAAAGAAAGGAAAGGAAGGGAAAGGAAGGGTAAGGAAAGGAAAGGAAAGGAAAGAAAATGAAAAAAAGAAAAGGAAGAAAAGAAAACGTAAGAAAATAAAAGGAAAGGAAAGGAAAGGAAAGGAAAAGAAAGGAAAGGAGAGGAAATTAAAGGAAAGGAAAGGAAATTAAGGTAAAGGAAAAGAAAGGAAAGAAAAGGAAAGGAAAGGAGAGAAAATGAAACTAAATCAAAATAATTGAAAGGAAAGGCAAGGAAAAGAAAAAAATGAAAGGAAAGGAAAGGAAATTAAAGTAAAGGGAAAGAAAGGAAAGAAAATGAAAGAAAAGGAAAGGAGATAAAATGAAAGAAAGGAAATGAAAGGAAATTAAAGTAATGGAAAGGAAAGACAATTAAAGGAAAGGAAAGGAAATTAAAGTAAGGGAAAAGAAAGGAAAGGAAGGGAGATAAAATGAAAGAAAGGAAATGAAAGGAAATTAAAGTAATGGAAAGGAAAGAAAGGAAAGGAAAGGAAAGGAAAAGAAAGGAAAAGAAGAGAAAGGAAAGAAAATTAAAGGAAAGGAAATTAAAGGAAAGTAAAGGAAAGGAAAGGAAAGGAAGAAAAGGAGAGGAAAGGAAAGGAAAGGAGAGGAAATGAAAGGAAAGGAAAGAAAAGGAAACGAAAGGAAAGAAAATTAAAGGAAAGGAAATTAAAGTAAGGGAAAAGAAAGGAAAGAAAAGAAAAGGAAGAAAAGAAAACGTAAGAAAATAAAAGGAAAGGAAAGGAAAGGAAAAGATAGGAAAAGAAGACAAAGGAAAGGAAATTAAAGGAAAGGAAATTAAAGGAAAGTAAAGAAAAGGAAAGGAAGAAAAGGAGGGGAAAGGAAAGGAAAGGAGAGGAAAGGAAATGAAAGGAAAGGAAAGAAAAGGAAACGAAACGAAAGGAAAGAAAATGAAAGGAAATGAAAGGAAAGGAAAGAAAATGAAAGGAAAGGAAAGGAAAAGAAAGGGGAGGAAATTAAAGGAAAGAAAAGGAAAGGAAAGGAAAGAAAGGAAAGGAAAGGAAAGGAAAGGAAAGGTAAGGAGAGGAAAGGAATGGAAAAGAAAGGAAACGAAAGGAAAGAAAATGAAAGGGAAGGAAAGGAAAGGAAACTATTGTAATGGAAAAGAAAGGAAAGAAAATGAAAGGAAATGAAAGGAAAGGAAGGGGAAGGAAAGGAAAGGAGAGAAAACGAAAGAAAAGGATAAGAAGGGAAAGGAAAGGAAAGGACAAGAAACAAAAGGAAAGGAAAGGAAAGGAAAGAATGGAAAGGAAGGAGAGGAAACGAAAGGAAAGGAAATTAAAGTAAAGGAAAAGAAAGGAAAGAAAAGGAAAGGAAAGGAAAGGAAAGGAGAGAAAATGAAATTAAATTAAATCAGAAGAAGATTTAATGATGAGCTGTATGAACTTTACGCAGACGCCGACATAGTTCAGCGAATTAAAACACAGCGGCTTCGCTGGCTAGGCCACGTAGTGCGAATGAGCGAAGATGCTCCAGCCCAGAAGGTATTCTTATCGGCACCCGCCGGTGGAAGCAGAGGAAGAAGGAGACCACCACTCCGATGGAAGGACCAAGTGGAGACCGATTTGCGATCCCGCGGTGTTTCCAATTGGCGCCAGTTGGCGCAACGAAGAAACGACTGGCGAGCTATGTTGGACGGTCAAAATCGCCCAGGCGGTTAGATGACCATTTAAAGAAGAAAGAAAATAAAGGAAAGAAAATGAAAGGAAAGGAGATAAAATGAAAGGAAAGGAAAGGAAAGGAAATTAAAGTAAACGAAAGGAAAGAAAGGAAAGGAGAGGAAAGGAAAGGAAAGGAAAGGAAAGCAAAGGAAAGGAAAGGAAAGGAAAGGAAAGGAAAGGAAAGGAAAGGAAAAGAAAGTAAAAGAAGAGAAAGGAAAGGAAATTAAAGAAAAGGAAAGGAAAGGAATGGAAAAGAAAGGAAAAGAAAGAAAAGAAAATGAAAGGGAAGCAAGGGGAAGGAAAGTAAGAGAAAGGAAAGAAAATGAAAGGAAAGGAAAGGAGAGAAAACGAAAGGAAAGGATAAGAAGGGAAAGGACAAGAAACAAAAGGAAAGGAAAGGAAAGGAAAGGAATGGGGAGGAAAGGAAAGGCAAGGAAAGAATGGAAAGGAAGGAGAGGAAAAGAAAGGAAAGGAAAGGAAAGGAAAGGAATGAAAAAGAAAGGAACGAAAGGAGAGAAAATGAAAGGAAAGGAAAGAAAAGAAAACAAAAGGAAAGAAAATAAAGGAAAGGAAAGGAAATTAATGTAAGGATAAATAAAGGAAAGAAAATGAAAGGAAAGATAAGGAAAGAAAATGAAAGAAAAGGAAAGGAAAAGAAAGGGGAGGAAAGGAAAGGAAAGAAAAGAAAAGGAAAAGAAAGAAAGGAAAAAGGAAAGGAAAGGAAAGTAAAGGGAAGGAAAGGAAAGGAACGGAAAAGAAAGGAAACGAAACCAAAGAAAATGAAAGGGAAGGAAAGGAAAGGAAACTAATGTAATGGGAAAGAAAGGAAAGAAAATTAAAGGAAAGGAAGGAAAGTAAAAGAAAGGAAAGAAAATGAAAGGAAAGGAAAGGAGAGAAAACGAAAGGAAAGGATAAGAAGGGAAAGGAAATGAAAGGACAAGAAACAAAAGGAAAGGAATTTGGAGGAAAGGAAAGGAAAGGAAAGGAAAGGAAAGGAAAGGAAAGGAAAGAATGGAAAGGAAGGAGAGGAAAACTAAGGAAAGGAAAGGAAAGGATACTAAAGAAAGGCAGGAAAATGAATGGAAAGGAAAGCATGGGAAAGAAAAAAAAAGGAAAGGAAAGGAAAGGAAAGGAAAGGAACCAAAGGAATGGAAAGGAAAGAAAAGGAGAAGAAGGAAAGGAAAGGAATGGAATGGACAGGAAAGGAAAGTAAAGGAAAGGATAAGAAGGGAAAGGAAAGGAAAGGAAAGGAAAGGTTGGAATGGAAAGGAGAGAAAATATAAGGAAAGGAAAATAATTGAAAGGAAAAGAAAGGAAAGTAAAGGAAAGGAAATGAAAGGAAAGGAAAGGAAAGGCCAGGAAAGAAAGGAAAGGAAAGGAAAGAAAATGAAAGGAAAGGAAAGGAAAGAAAAGGAAAAGGAAAAGGAAAAGGAAAAGGAAAAGGAAAAGGAAAAGGAAAAGGAAAAGAAAGGAAAGGAAATAAATTGAAAGGAAAGGAAAGGAAAGGAAAGGAAAGGAAAGGAAAGGAAAGGAAAGGAAAGGAAAGTAGAGGAAAGGAAATTAAAGAAAGGAAAATAAAGGAGAGGAAAGGAAAGGAAATGAAAGGAAAGACAATTAAGGGAAAGGAAAGGAAATTAAAGTAAGGGAAAAGAAAGGAAAGAAAATGAGAGGAAAGGAAAGGAGATAAAATGAAAGGAAAGGAAAAGAAAGGAAATTAAAATAAAGGAAAGGAAAGAAAGGAAAGGAAAGGAGAGGAAAGGAAAGAAAAGGAAAGGAAAGGAAAAGAAAGGAAAAGAAGAAAGGATAGGAAGAAAAGGAGAGTAAAGGAAACGAGAGGAAAGGAAATGAAAGGAAAGGAAAGAAAAGGAAACGAAATTAAAGAAAAATTAAAGGAAAGGAAAGGAAATTAATGTAAGGAAAAATAAAGGAAAGAAAATGAAAGTAAAGAAAAGGAAAGAAAATGAAAGGAAAGGAAAAGAACGGGGAGGAGGGAAAGGAAAGGAAAGGAAAGGAAAGGAAAGAAAAGGAAAAGAAGGGAAAGGAAAGTAGAGGAAAGGAAATTAAAGAAAGGAAAATAAAGGAGAGGAAAGGAAAGTAAACGAAAGGAAAGACAATTAAGGGAAAGGAAAGGAAACTAAAGTAAGGGAAAAGAAAGGAAAGAAAAGAAAAGGAAGAAAAGAAAACGTAAGAAAATAAAAGGAAAGGAAAGGCAAGGAAAGGAAAGGAAAGGAAAGAAAGGAAAGGAAGGGAAAGGAAGGGTAAGGAAAGGAAAGGAAAGGAAAGAAAATGAAAAAAAGAAAAGGAAGAAAAGAAAACGTAAGAAAATAAAAGGAAAGGAAAGGAAAGGAAAGGAAAGGAAAAGAAAGGAAAGGAGAGGAAATTAAAGGAAAGGAAAGGAAATTAAGGTAAAGGAAAAGAAAGGAAAGAAAAGGAAAGGAAAGGAGAGAAAATGAAACTAAATCAAAATAATTGAAAGGAAAGGCAAGGAAAAGAAAAAAATGAAAGGAAAGGAAAGGAAATTAAAGTAAAGGGAAAGAAAGGAAAGAAAATGAAAGAAAAGGAAAGGAGATAAAATGAAAGAAAGGAAATGAAAGGAAATTAAAGTAATGGAAAGGAAAGACAATTAAAGGAAAGGAAAGGAAATTAAAGTAAGGGAAAAGAAAGGAAAGAAAATGAAAGGAAAGGAAGGGAGATAAAATGAAAGAAAGGAAATGAAAGGAAATTAAAGTAATGGAAAGGAAAGAAAGGAAAGGAAAGGAAAGGAAAAGAAAGGAAAAGAAGAGAAAGGAAAGAAAATTAAAGGAAAGGAAATTAAAGGAAAGTAAAGGAAAGGAAAGGAAAGGAAGAAAAGGAGAGGAAAGGAAAGGAAAGGAGAGGAAATGAAAGGAAAGGAAAGAAAAGGAAACGAAAGGAAAGAAAATTAAAGGAAAGGAAATTAAAGTAAGGGAAAAGAAAGGAAAGAAAAGAAAAGGAAGAAAAGAAAACGTAAGAAAATAAAAGGAAAGGAAAGGAAAGGAAAATATAGGAAAAGAAGACAAAGGAAAGGAAATTAAAGGAAAGGAAATTAAAGGAAAGTAAAGAAAAGGAAAGGAAGAAAAGGAGGGGAAAGGAAAGGAAAGGAGAGGAAAGGAAATGAAAGGAAAGGAAAGAAAAGGAAACGAAACGAAAGGAAAGAAAATGAAAGGAAATAAAAGGAAAGGAAAGAAAATGAAAGGAAAGGAAAGGAAAAGAAAGGGGAGGAAATTAAAGGAAAGAAAAGGAAAGGAAAGGAAAGAAAGGAAAGGAAAGGAAAGGAAAGGTAAGGAGAGGAAAGGAATGGAAAAGAAAGGAAACGAAAGGAAAGAAAATGAAAGGGAAGGAAAGGAAAGGAAACTATTGTAATGGAAAAGAAAGGAAAGAAAATGAAAGGAAATGAAAGGAAAGGAAGGGGAAGGAAAGGAAAGGAGAGAAAACGAAAGAAAAGGATAAGAAGGGAAAGGAAAGGAAAGGACAAGAAACAAAAGGAAAGGAAAGGAAAGGAAAGAATGGAAAGGAAGGAGAGGAAACGAAAGGAAAGGAAATTAAAGTAAAGGAAAAGAAAGGAAAGAAAAGGAAAGGAAAGGAAAGGAAAGGAGAGAAAATGAAATTAAATTAAATCAGAAGAAGATTTAATGATGAGCTGTATGAACTTTACGCAGACGCCGACATAGTTCAGCGAATTAAAACACAGCGGCTTCGCTGGCTAGGCCACGTAGTGCGAATGAGCGAAGATGCTCCAGCCCAGAAGGTATTCTTATCGGCACCCGCCGGTGGAAGCAGAGGAAGAAGGAGACCACCACTCCGATGGAAGGACCAAGTGGAGACCGATTTGCGATCCCGCGGTGTTTCCAATTGGCGCCAGTTGGCGCAACGAAGAAACGACTGGCGAGCTATGTTGGACGGTCAAAATCGCCCAGGCGGTTAGATGACCATTTAAAGAAGAAAGAAAATAAAGGAAAGAAAATGAAAGGAAAGGAGATAAAATGAAAGGAAAGGAAAGGAAAGGAAATTAAAGTAAACGAAAGGAAAGAAAGGAAAGGAGAGGAAAGGAAAGGAAAGGAAAGCAAAGGAAAGGAAAGGAAAGGAAAGGAAAGGAAAGGAAAGGAAAGGAAAGGAAAGGAAAAGAAAGTAAAAGAAGAGAAAGGAAAGGAAATTAAAGAAAAGGAAAGGAAAGGAATGGAAAAGAAAGGAAAAGAAAGAAAAGAAAATGAAAGGGAAGCAAGGGGAAGGAAAGTAAGAGAAAGGAAAGAAAATGAAAGGAAAGGAAAGGAGAGAAAACGAAAGGAAAGGATAAGAAGGGAAAGGACAAGAAACAAAAGGAAAGGAAAGGAAAGGAAAGGAATGGGGAGGAAAGGAAAGGCAAGGAAAGAATGGAAAGGAAGGAGAGGAAAAGAAAGGAAAGGAAAGGAAAGGAAAGGAATGAAAAAGAAAGGAACGAAAGGAGAGAAAATGAAAGGAAAGGAAAGAAAAGAAAACAAAAGGAAAGAAAATAAAGGAAAGGAAAGGAAATTAATGGTAGGATAAATAAAGGAAAGAAAATGAAAGGAAAGATAAGGAAAGAAAATGAAAGAAAAGGAAAGGAAAAGAAAGGGGAGGAAAGGAAAGGAAAGAAAAGAAAAGGAAAGGAAAGAAAGGAAAAATTAAAGGAAAGGAAAGTAAAGGGAAGGAAAGGAAAGGAACGGAAAAGAAAGGAAACGAAACCAAAGAAAATGAAAGGGAAGGAAAGGAAAGGAAACTAATGTAATGGGAAAGAAAGGAAAGAAAATTAAAGGAAAGGAAGGAAAGTAAAAGAAAGGAAAGAAAATGAAAGGAAAGGAAAGGAGAGAAAACGAAAGGAAAGGATAAGAAGGGAAAGGAAATGAAAGGACAAGAAACAAAAGGAAAGGAATTTGGAGGAAAGGAAAGGAAAGGAAAGGAAAGGAAAGGAAAGGAAAGGAAAGGAAAGAATGGAAAGGAAGGAGAGGAAAACTAAGGAAAGGAAAGGAAAGGATACTAAAGAAAGGCAGGAAAATGAATGGAAAGGAAAGCATGGGAAAGAAAAAAAAGGAAAGGAAAGGAAAGGAAAGGAAAGGAACCAAAGGAATGGAAAGGAAAGAAAAGGAGAAGAAGGAAAGGAAAGGAATGGAATGGACAGGAAAGGAAAGTAAAGGAAAGGATAAGAAGGGAAAGGAAAGGAAAGGAAAGGAAAGGTTGGAATGGAAAGGAGAGAAAATATAAGGAAAGGAAAATAATTGAAAGGAAAAGAAAGGAAAGTAAAGGAAAGGAAATGAAAGGAAAGGAAAGGAAAGGAAAGGCCAGGAAAGAAAGGAAAGGAAAGGAAAGAAAATGAAAGGAAAGGAAAGGAAAGAAAAGGAAAAGGAAAAGGAAAAGGAAAAGAAAGGAAAGGAAATAAATTGAAAGGAAAGGAAAGGAAAGGAAAGGAAAGGAAAGGAAAGGAAAGGAAAGGAAAGGAAAGGAAAGGAAAGGAAAGTAGAGGAAAGGAAATTAAAGAAAGGAAAATAAAGGAGAGGAAAGGAAAGGAAATGAAAGGAAAGACAATTAAGGGAAAGGAAAGGAAATTAAAGTAAGGGAAAAGAAAGGAAAGAAAATGAGAGGAAAGGAAAGGAGATAAAATGAAAGGAAAGGAAAAGAAAGGAAATTAAAGTAAAGGAAAGGAAAGAAAGGAAAGGAAAGGAGAGGAAAGGAAAGAAAAGGAAAGGAAAGGAAAAGAAAGGAAAAGAAGAAAGGATAGGAAGAAAAGGAGAGTAAAGGAAACGAGAGGAAAGGAAATGAAAGGAAAGGAAAGAAAAGGAAACGAAATTAAAGAAAAATTAAAGGAAAGGAAAGGAAATTAATGTAATTAAAAATAAAGGAAAGAAAATGAAAGTAAAGAAAAGGAAAGAAAATGAAAGGAAAGGAAAAGAACGGGGAGGAGGGAAAGGAAAGGAAAGGAAAGGAAAGGAAAGAAAAGGAAAAGAAGGGAAAGGAAAGTAGAGGAAAGGAAATTAAAGAAAGGAAAATAAAGGAGAGGAAAGGAAAGTAAACGAAAGGAAAGACAATTAAGGGAAAGGAAAGGAAACTAAAGTAAGGGAAAAGAAAGGAAAGAAAAGAAAAGGAAGAAAAGAAAACGTAAGAAAATAAAAGGAAAGGAAAGGCAAGGAAAGGAAAGGAAAGGAAAGAAAGGAAAGGAAGGGAAAGGAAGGGTAAGGAAAGGAAAGGAAAGGAAAGAAAATGAAAAAAAGAAAAGGAAGAAAAGAAAACGTAAGAAAATAAAAGGAAAGGAAAGGAAAGGAAAAGAAAGGAAAGGAGAGGAAATTAAAGGAAAGGAAAGGAAATTAAGGTAAAGGAAAAGAAAGGAAAGAAAAGGAAAGGAAAGGAGAGAAAATTAAACTAAATCAAAATAATTGAAAGGAAAGGCAAGGAAAAGAAAAAAATGAAAGGAAAGGAAAGGAAATTAAAGTAAAGGGAAAGAAAGGAAAGAAAATGAAAGAAAAGGAAAGGAGATAAAATGAAAGAAAGGAAATGAAAGGAAATTAAAGTAATGGAAAGGAAAGACAATTAAAGGAAAGGAAAGGAAATTAAAGTAAGGGAAAAGAAAGGAAAGAAAATGAAAGGAAAGGAAGGGAGATAAAATGAAAGAAAGGAAATGAAAGGAAATTAAAGTAATGGAAAGGAAAGAAAGGAAAGGAAAGGAAAGGAAAAGAAAGGAAAAGAAGAGAAAGGAAAGAAAATTAAAGGAAAGGAAATTAAAGGAAAGTAAAGGAAAGGAAAGGAAAGGAAGAAAAGGAGAGGAAAGGAAAGGAAAGGAGAGGAAATGAAAGGAAAGGAAAGAAAAGGAAACGAAAGGAAAGAAAATTAAAGGAAAGGAAATTAAAGTAAGGGAAAAGAAAGGAAAGAAAAGAAAAGGAAGAAAAGAAAACGTAAGAAAATAAAAGGAAAGGAAAGGAAAGGAAAAGATAGGAAAAGAAGACAAAGGAAAGGAAATTAAAGGAAAGGAAATTAAACGAAAGTAAAGAAAAGGAAAGGAAGAAAAGGAGGGGAAAGGAAAGGAAAGGAGAGGAAAGGAAATGAAAGGAAAGGAAAGAAAAGGAAACGAAACGAAAGGAAAGAAAATGAAAGGAAATAAAAGGAAAGGAAAGAAAATGAAAGGAAAGGAAAGGAAAAGAAAGGGGAGGAAATTAAAGGAAAGAAAAGGAAAGGAAAGGAAAGAAAGGAAAGGAAAGGAAAGGAAAGGTAAGGAGAGGAAAGGAATGGAAAAGAAAGGAAACGAAAGGAAAGAAAATGAAAGGGAAGGAAAGGAAAGGAAACTATTGTAATGGAAAAGAAAGGAAAGAAAATGAAAGGAAATGAAAGGAAAGGAAGGGGAAGGAAAGGAAAGGAGAGAAAACGAAAGAAAAGGATAAGAAGGGAAAGGAAAGGAAAGGACAAGAAACAAAAGGAAAGGAAAGGAAAGGAAAGAATGGAAAGGAAGGAGAGGAAACGAAAGGAAAGGAAATTAAAGTAAAGGAAAAGAAAGGAAAGAAAAGGAAAGGAAAGGAAATGAGAGAAAATGAAATTAAATTAAATCAGAAGAAGATTTAATGATGAGCTTTATGAACTTTACGCAGACGCCGACATAGTTCAGCGAATTAAAACACAGCGGCTTCGCTGGCTAGGCCACGTAGTGCGAATGAGCGAAGATGCTCCAGCCCAGAAGGTATTCTTATCGGCACCCGCCGGTGGAAGCAGAGGAAGAAGGAGACCACCACTCCGATGGAAGGACCAAGTGGAGACCGATTTGCGATCCCGCGGTGTTTCCAATTGGCGCCAGTTGGCGCAACGAAGAAACGACTGGCGAGCTATGTTGGACGGTCAAAATCGCCCAGGCGGTTAGATGACCATTTAAAGAAGAAAGAAAAGAAAGGAAAGAAAAGGAAAGGAAAGGAGATAAAATGAAAGGAAATTAAAGATAAACGAAAGGAAAGAAAGGAAAGGAGAGGAAAGGAAAGGAAAGGAAAGGAAAGGAAAGGAAAGGAAAGGAAAGGAAAAGAAAGTAAAAGAAGAGAAAGTAAAGGAAATTAAAGAAAAGGAAAGGAAAGGAAAGGAAAGGAAAGGAAAGGAATGGAAAAGAAAGGAAAAGAAAGAAAAGAAAATTAAAGGGAAGGAAAAGAAAGGAAACTAATGTAATGGAAAAGAAAGGAAAGAAAATTAAAGGAAAGGAAGGGGAAGGAAAGTAAGAGAAACGAAAGAAAATGAAAGGAAAGGAAAGGAGAGAAAACGAAAGGAAAGGATAAGAAGGGAAAGGACAAGAAACAAAAGGAAAGGAAAGGAAAGTAATGGGGAGGAAAGGAACGGCAAGGAAAGAATGGAAAGGAAGGAGAGGAAAAGAAAGGAAAGGAAAGGAAAGGAAAGGAAAGGAAAGGAAAGGAAGGGAAAGGAACGGAATGAAAAAGAAAGGAACGAAAGGAGAGAAAATGAAAGGAAAGGAAAGAAAAGAAAATAAAGGAAAGGAAATTAATGTAAGGATAAATAAAGGAAAGAAAATGAAAGGAAAGAAAAGGAAACAAAATGAAAGAAAAGGAAAGGAAAAGAAAGGGGAGGAAAGGAAAGGAAAGGAAAGAAAAGGAAAGAAAGGAAAGGAAAGGAAAGGAAAGTAAAGGGAAGGAAAGGAAAGGAAAGAAAGGAAAATAAAGGAGAGGAAAGGAAATGAAACGAAAGGAAAGACAATTAAGGGAAAGAAAGGAAATTAAAGCAAGGGAAAAGAAAGGAAAGGAAACTAATGTAATGGGAAAGAAAGGAAAGAAAATTAAAGGAAAGGAAGGAAAGTAAAAGAAAGGAAAGAAAATGAAAGGAAAGGAAAGGAGAGAAAACGAAAGGAAAGGATAAGAAGGGAAAGGAAATGAAAGGACAAGAAACAAAAGGAAAGGAATTTGGAGGAAAGGAAAGGAAAGGAAAGGAAAAAATGGAAAGGAAGGAGAGGAAAACTAAGGAAAGGAAAGGAAAGGAAACTAAAGAAAGGCAGGAAAATGAATGGAAAGGAAAGCATGGGAAAGGAAAAAAAGGAAAGGAAAGGAAAGGAAAGGAAACAAAGGAATGGAAAGGAAAGAAAAGGAGAAGAAGGAAAGGAAAGGAATGGAATGGACAGGAAAGGAAAGTAAAGGAAAGGATAAGAAAGGAAAGAAAAGGAAAGGAAAGGAAAAGAAGAAAGGATAGGAAGAAAAGGTGAGTAAAGGAAAGGAAAGGAGAGGAAAGGAAATGAAAGGAAAGGAAAGAAAAGGAAACGAAATTAAAGAAAAATTAAAGGAAAGGAAAGGAAATTAATGTAAGGAAAAATATTGGAAAGAAAATGAAAGTAAAGAAAAGGAAAGAAAATGAAAGGAAAGGAAAGGAAAAGAACGCGGAGGAGGGAAAGGAAAGAAAAGGAAAGGAAAGGAAAGGAAAGTAGAGGAAAGGAAAGGAAAGAAAGGAAAATAAAGGAGAGGAAAGGAAAGTAAACGAAAGGAAAGACAATTAAGGGAAAGGAAAGGAAATTAAAGTAAGGGAAAAGAAAGGAAAGAAAAGAAAAGGAAGAAAAGAAAACGTAAGAAAATAAAAGGAAAGGAAAGGAAAGGAAAGGAAAGGAAAGAAAGGAAAGGAAGGGAAGGGAAGGGTAAGGAAAGGAAAGGAAAGGAAAGAAAATGAAAAAAAGAAAAGGAAGAAAAGAAAACGTAAGAAAATAAAAGGAAAGGAAAGGAAAGGAAAGGAAAGGAAAGGAAAAGAAAGGAAAGGAGAGGAAATTAAAGGAAATTAAGGTAAAGGAAAAGAAAGGAAAGAAAGGGAAAGAAAAGGAGAGAAAATGAAACTAAATCAAAATAATTGAAAGGAAAGGCAAGGAAAAGAAAAAAATGAAAGGAAAGGAATGGAAATTAAAGTAAAGGGCAAGAAAGGAAAGAAAATGAAAGAAAAGGAAAGGAGAGAAAACGAAAGGAAAGGAAAATAATTGAAAGGAAAGGTAAGGAAAGTAAAGGAAAGGAAATGAAAGGAAAGGAAAGGCAAGGAAAGGAAAGGAAAGAAAAGGAAAAGGAAAAGGAAAAGGAAAAGGAAAAGGAAAAGGAAAAGGAAAAGGAAAAGGAAAAGAAAGGAAAGGAAAGGAAAGTAGAGGAAAGAAAAGGAAAGAAAGGAAAATTAAGGAGAGGAAAGGAAAGGAAACGAAAGGAAAGACAATTAAGGGAAAGAAAGGAAATTAAAGCAAGGGAAAAGAAAGGAAAGGAAAGGAGATAAAATGAAAGAAAGGAAATGAAAGGAAATTAAAGTAATGGAAAGGAAAGAAAGGAAAGGAAAGGAAAGGAAAGGAAAGGAAAGGAAAGGAAAGGAAAAGAAAGGAAAAGAAGAGAAAGGAAAGGAAATTAAAGGAAAGGAAATTAAAGGAAAGTAAAGGAAAGGAAAGGAAGAAAAGGAGGGGAAAGGAAAGGAAAGGAGAGGAAAGGAAATGAAAGGAAAGGATAGAAAAGGAAACGAAACGAAAGGAAAGAAAATGAAAGGAAATAAAAGGAAAGGAAAGAAAATGAAAGGAAAGGAAAGGAAAAGAAAGGGGAGGAAATTAAAGGAAAGAAAAGGAAAGGAAAGGAAAGAAAGGAAAGGAAAGGAAAGGAAAGGAAAGGTAAGGAGAGGAAAGGAATGGAAAAGAAAGGAAACGAAATTAAAGAAAATGAAAGGGAAGGAAAGGAAAGGAAAATAATGTAATGGAAAAGAAAGGAAAGAAAATGAAAGGAAATGAAAGGAAAGGAAGGGGAAGGAAAGGAAAGGAAAGAAGAGAAAACGAAAGAAAAGGATAAGAAGGGAAAGGAAAGGAAAGGACAAGAAACAAAAGGAAAGGAAAGGAAAGGAAAGGAAAGAATGGAAAGGAAGGAGAGGAAACGAAAGAAAAGGAAATTAAAGTAAAGGAAAAGAAAGGAAAGAAAAGGAAAGGAAAGGAGAGAAAATTAAATTAAATTAAATCAGAAGAAGATTTAATGATGAGCTGTATGAACTTTACGCAGACGCCGACATAGTTCAGCGAATTAAAACACAGCGGCTTCGCTGGCTAGGCCACGTAGTGCGAATGAGCGAAGATGCTCCAGCCCAGAAGGTATTCTTATCGGCACCCGCCGGTGGAAGCAGAGGAAGAGGGAGACCACCACTCCGATGGAAGGACCAAGTGGAGACCGATTTGCGATCCCGCGGTGTTTCCAATTGGCGCCAGTTGGCGCAACGAAGAAACGACTGGCGAGCTATGTTGGACGGTCAAAATCGCCCAGGCGGTTAGATGACCATTTAAAGAAGAAAGAAAAGAAAGGAAAGAAAATGAAAGGAAAGGAGATAAAATGAAAGGAAAGGAAAGGAAAGGAAATTAAAGTAAACGAAAGGAAAGAAAGGAAAGGAGAGGATAGGAAAGGAAAGGAAAGGAAAGGAAAGGAAAGGAAAGGAAGAGAAAGTAAAAGAAGAGAAAGGAAAGGAAATTAAAGAAAAAAAAAGGAAAGGAATGGAAAAGAAAGGAAAAGAAAGAAAAGAAAATGAAAGGGAAGGAAAAGAAAGGAAACTAATGTAATGGAAAAGAAAGGAAAGAAAATTAAAGGAAAGGAAGGGGAAGGAAAGTAAGAGAAAGGAAAGAAAATGAAAGGAAAGGAAAGGAGAGAAAACGAAAGGAAAGGATAAGAAGGGAAAGGACAAGAAACAAAAGGAAAGGCAAGGAAAGGAAAGGAATGGGGAGGAAAGGAAAGGCAAGGAAAGAATGGAAAGGAAGGAGAGGAAAAGAAAGGAAAGGAAAGGAAAGGAATGAAAAAGAAAGGAACGAAAGGAGAGAAAATGAAAGGAAAGGAAAGAAAAGAAAACAAAAGGAAAGAAAATAAAGGAAAGGAAAGGAAATTAATGTAAGGATAAATAAAGGAAAGAAAATGAAAGGAAAGATAAGGAAAGAAAATGAAAGAAAAGGAAAGGAAAAGAAAGGGGAGGAAAGGAAAGGAAAGGAAAGAAAAGGAAAGGAAAGAAAGGAAAGGAAAGGAAAGGAAAGGAAAGGAAAGGAAAGGAAAGTAAAGGGAAGGAAAGGAAAGGAACGGAAAAGAAAGGAAACGAAACCAAAGAAAATGAAAGGTAAGAAAAGGAAAGGAAACTAATGTAATGGGAAAGAAAGGAAAGAAAATTAAAGGAAAGGAAGGAAAGTAAAAGAAACCAAAGAAAATGAAAGGGAAGGAAAGGAAAGGAAACTAATGTAATGGGAAAGAAAGGAAAGAAAATTAAAGGAAAGGAAGGAAAGAAAATGAAAGGAAAGGAAAGGAGAGAAAACGAAAGGAAAGGATAAGAAGGGAAAGGAAATGAAAGGACAAGAAACAAAAGGAAAGGAATTTGGAGGAAAGGAAAGGAAAGAAAAGGAAAGGAAAGGAAAAAATGGAAAGGAAGGAGAGGAAAACTAAGGAAAGGAAAGGAAAGGAAACTAAAGAAAGGCAGGAAAATGAATGGAAAGGAAAGCATGGGAAAGGAAAAAAAGGAAAGGAAAGGAAAGGAAACAAAGGAATGGAAAGGAAAGAAAAGGAGAAGAAGGAAAGGAAAGGAATGGAATGGACAGGAAAGGAAAGTAAAGGACAGGATAAGAAAGGAAAGAAAAGGAAAGGAAAGGAAAAGAAGAAAGGATAGGAAGAAAAGGTGAGTAAAGGAAAGGAAAGGAGAGGAAAGGAAATGAAAGGAAAGGAAACAAAAGGAAACGAAATTAAAGAAAAATTAAAGGAAAGGAAAGGAAATTAATGTAAGGAAAAATAAAGGAAAGAAAATGAAAGTAAAGAAAAGGAAAGAAAATGAAAGGAAAGGAAAGGAAAAGAACGGGGAGGAGGGAAAGGAAAGAAAAGGAAAGGAAAGGAAAGGAAAGGAAAGTAGAGGAAAGGAAAGGAAAGAAAGGAAAATAAAGGAGAGGAAAGGAAAGTAAACGAAAGGAAAGACAATTAAGGGAAAGGAAAGGAAATTAAAGTAAGGGAAAAGAAAGGAAAGAAAAGAAAAGGAAGAAAAGAAAACGTAAGAAAATAAAAGGAAAGGAAAGGCAAGGAAAGGAAAGGAAAGGAGAGAAAGGAAAGGAAGGGAAAGGAAGGGTAAGGAAAGGAAAGGAAAGGAAAGGAAAGAAAATGAAAAAAAGAAAAGGAAGAAAAGAAAACGTAAGAAAATAAAAGTAAAGGAAAGGAAAGGAAAGGAAAAGAAAGGAAAGGAGAGGAAATTAAAGGAAATTAAGGTAAAGGAAAAGAAAGGAAAGAAAAGGAAAGAAAAGGAGAGAAAATGAAACTAAATCAAAATAATTGAAAGGAAAGGCAAGGAAAAGAAAAAAATGAAAGGAAACGAATGGAAATTAAAGTAAAGGGCAAGAAAGGAAAGAAAATGAATGAAAAGGAAAGGAGAGAAAACGAAAGGAAAGGAAAATAATTGAAAGGAAAGGTAAGGAAAGTAAAGGAAAGGAAATGAAAGGAAAGGAAAGGCAAGGAAAGGAAAGGAAAGAAAAGAAAAAGGAAAAGGAAAAGGAAAAGGAAAAGGAAAAGGAAAAGGAAAAGGAAAAGAAAGGAAAGGAAAGGAAAGTAGAGGAAAGGAAAGGAAAGAAAGGAAAATAAAGGAGAGGAAAGGAAACGAAAGGAAAGACAATTAAGGGAAAGAAAGGAAATTAAAGCAAGGGAAAAGAAAGGAAAGGAAAGGAGATAAAATGAAAGAAAGGAAATGAAAGGAAATTAAAGTAATGGAAAGGAAAGAAAGGAAAGGAAAGGAAAGGAAAGGAAAGGAAAAGAAAGGAAAATAAGAGAAAGGAAAGAAAATTAAAGGAAAGGAAATTAAAGGAAAGTAAAGGAAAGGAAAGGAAAGGAAGAAAAGGAGAGGAAAGGAAAGGAAAGGAGAGGAAATGAAAGGAAAGGAAAGAAAAGGAAACGAAAGGAAAGAAAATTAAAGGAAAGGAAATTAATGTAAGGAAAAATAAAGGAAAGAAAATGAAAGGAAATAAACGGAAAGGAAAGAAAATGAAAGGAAAGGAAAGGAAAAGAAAGGGGAGGAGAGGAAAGAAAAGAAAAAGAAAGGAAAGAAAGGAAAGGAAAGGAAAGGAAAGGAAAGAAAAGGAAAGGAAAGGAAAGGAAAGGAAAGGAAAGGAAAGAATGGAAAGGAAGGAGAGGAAAGGAAAGGAAAGGAAAGGAAAGGAAAAGAAAAAAATGAAAGGAAAGGAAAGGAAATTAAAGTAAAGGAAAAGAAAGGAAAGAAAATGAAGGAAAGGAAAACGAAAGGAAAGGAAAATAATTGAAAGTAAAGGAAAGGAAATGAAAGGAAAGGAAAGGAAAGGAAAGGAAAGGAAAGGAAAGGAAAGGAAAGGAAAGGAAAGGAAAGGAAAGGAAAGGAAAGTAGAGGAAAGGAAAGGAAAGAACGGAAAATAAAGGAGAGGAAAGGAAAGGAAAGACAATTAAGGGAAAGGAAAGGAAATTAAAGTAAGGGAAAAGAAAGGAAAGAAAATGAAAGGAAAGGAAAGGAGATAAAATGAAACAAAGGAACTGAAAGGAAATTAAAGTAAGGGAAAAGAAAGGAAAGAAAAGAAAAGGAAGAAAAGAAAACGTAAGAAAATAAAAGGAAAGGAAAGGAAAGGAAAAGAAAGGAAAAGAAGAGAAAGGAAAGGAAATTAAAGGAAAGGAAATTAAAGGAAAGTAAAGGAAAGGAAAGGAAGAAAAGGAGGGGAAAGGAAAGGAAAGGAGAGGAAAGGAAATGAAAGGAAAGGAAAGAAAAGGAAACGAAACGAAAGGAAAGAAAATGAAAGGAAATAAAAGGAAAGGAAAGAAAATGAAAGGAAAGGAAAGGAAAAGAAAGGGGAGGAAATTAAAGGAAAGAAAAGGAAAGGAAAGGAAAGGAAAGAAAGGAAAGGAAAGGAAAGGAAAGGTAAGGAGAGGAAAGGAATGGAAAAGAAAGGAAACGAAATTAAAGAAAATGAAAGGGAAGGAAAGGAAAGGAAACTAATGTAATGGAAAAGAAAGGAAAGAAAATGAAAGGAAATGAAAGGAAAGGAAGGAGAAGGAAAGGAAAGGAAAGGAGAGAAAACGAAAGAAAAGGATAAGAAGGGAAAGGAAAGGAAAGGACAAGAAACAAAAGGAAAGGAAAGGAAAGGAAAGGAAAGAATGGAAAGGAAGGAGAGGAAACGAAAGGAAAGGAAATTAAAGTAAAGGAAAAGAAAGGAAAGAAAAGGAAAGGAAAGGAAAGTAGAGAAAATGAAATTAAATTAAATCAGAAGAAGATTTAATGATGAGCTGTATGAACTTTACGCAGACGCCGACATAGTTCAGCGAATTAAAACACAGCGGCTTCGCTGGCTAGGCCACGTAGTGCGAATGAGCGAAGATGCTCCAGCCCAGAAGGTATTCTTATCGGCACCCGCCGGTGGAAGCAGAGGAAGAAGGAGACCACCACTCCGATGGAAGGACCAAGTGGAGACTGATTTGCGATCCCGCGGTGTTTCCAATTGGCGCCAGTTGGCGCAACGAAGAAACGACTGGCGAGCTATGTTGGACGGTCAAAATCGCCCAGGCGGTTAGATGACCATTTAAAGAAGAAAGAAAAGAAAGGAAAGAAAATGAAAGGAAAGGAGATAAAATGAAAGGAAAGGAAAGGAAAGGAAATTAAGGTAAACGAAAGGAAAGAAAGGAAAGGAGAGGAAAGGAAAGGAAAGGAAAGGAAAGGAAAGGAAAGGAAAGGAATGAAAAAGAAAGGAACGAAAGGAGAGAAAATGAAAGGAA
Source organism: Merzomyia westermanni (assembly GCA_949987695.1). NCBI lineage: Eukaryota > Metazoa > Arthropoda > Insecta > Diptera > Tephritidae > Merzomyia > Merzomyia westermanni. The sequence continues at coordinate 136,971,852 of OX465292.1, forward strand.
AGGAAAGAAAAGAAAACAAAAGGAAAGAAAATAAAGGAAAGGAAAGGAAATTAATGTAAGGATAAATAAAGGAAAGAAAATGAAAGGAAAGATAAGGAAAGAAAATGAAAGAAAAGGAAAGGAAAAGAAAGGGGAGGAAAGGAAAGGAAAGGAAAGAAAAGGAAAGGAAAGAGAGGAAAGGAAAGGAAAGGAAAGGAAAGGAAAGTAAAGGGAAGGAAAGGAAAGGAACGGAAAAGAAAGGAAACGAAACCAAAGAAAATGAAAGGGAAGGAAAGGAAAGGAAACTAATGTAATGGGAAAGAAAGGAAAGAAAATTAAAGGAAAGGAAGGAAAGTAAAAGAAAGGAAAGAAAATGAAAGGAAAGGAAAGGAGAGAAAACGAAAGGAAAGGATAAGAAGGGAAAGGAAATGAAAGGACAAGAAACAAAAGGAAAAGAATTTGGAGGAAAGGAAAGGAAAGGAAAGGAAAGGAAAGGAAAGAATGGAAAGGAAGGAGAGGAAAACTAAGGAAAGGAAAGGAAAGGAAACTAAAGAAAGGCAGGAAAATGAATGGAAAGGAAAGCATGGGAAAGAAAAAAAAAGGAAAGGAAAGGAAAGGAAAGGAAAGGAACCAAAGGAATGGAAAGGAAAGAAAAGGAGAAGAAGGAAAGGAAAGGAAGGGAATGGACAGGAAAGGAAAGTAAAGGAAAGGATAAGAAGGGAAAGGAAAGGAAAGGAAAGGAAAGGTTGGAATGGAAAGGAGAGAAAATATAAGGAAAGGAAAATATAAGGAAAGGAAAAGAAAGGAAAGTAAAGGAAAGGAAATGAAAGGAAAGGAAAGGAAAGGAAAGGCCAGGAAAGAAAGGAAAGGAAAGGAAAGAAAATGAAAGGAAAGGAAAGGAAAGAAAAGGAAAAGGAAAAGGAAAAGAAAGGAAAGGAAATAAATTGAAAGGAAAGGAAAGGAAAGGAAGGGAAAGGAAAGTAGAGGAAAGGAAATTAAAGAAAGGAAAATAAAGGAGAGGAAAGGAAAGGAAAGTAAGGGAAAAGAAAGGAAAGAAAATGAGAGGAAAGGAAAGGAGATAAAATGAAAGGAAAGGAAAAGAAAGGAAATTAAAGTAAAGGAAAGGAAAGAAAGGAAAGGAAAGGAGAGGAAAGGAAAGAAAAGGAAAGGAAAGGAAAGAAAAAGAAAGGAAAAGAAGAAAGGATAGGAAGAAAAGGAGAGTAAAGGAAACGAGAGGAAAGGAAATGAAAGGAAAGGAAAGAAAAGGCGTCGAAATTAAAGAAAAATTAAAGGAAAGGAAAGGAAATTAATGTAAGGAAAAATAAAGGAAAGAAAATGAAAGTAAAGAAAAGGAAAGAAAATGAAAGGAAAGGAAAATAACGGGGAGGAGGGAAAGGAAAGGAAAGGAAAGGAAAGGAAAGGAAAGGAAATTAAAGAAAAGGAAAAGAAGGGAAAGGAAAGTAGAGGAAAGGAAATTAAAGAAAGGAAAATAAAGGAGAGGAAAGGAAAGGAAAGGAAACTAAAGTAACGGAAAAGAAAGGAAAGAAAAGAAAAGGAAGAAAAGAAAACGTAAGAAAATAAAAGGAAAGGAAAGGCAAGGGAAGGAAAGGAAAGGAAAGAAAGTAAAGGAAGGGAAAGGAAGGGTAAGGAAAGGAAAGGAAAGGAAAGAAAATGAAAAAAAGAAAAGGAAGAAAAGAAAACTTAAGCAAGTAAAAGGAAAGGAAAGGAAAGGAAAGGAAAAGAAAGGAAAGGAGAGGAAATTAAAGGAAAGGAAAGGAAATTAAGGTAAAGGAAAAGAAAGGAAAGAAAAGGAAAGGAAAGGAGAGAAAATGAAACTAAATCAAAATAATTGAAAGGAAAGGCAAGGAAAAGAAAAAAATGAAAGGAAAGGAAAGGAAAATGAAGTAAAGGGAAAGAAAGGAAAGAAAATGAAAGAAAAGGAAAGGAGATTAAATGAAAGAAAGGAAATGAAAGGAAATTAAAGTAATGGAAAGGAAAGACAATTAAGGGACAGGAAAGGAAATTAAAGTAAGGGAAAAGAAAGGAAAGAAAATGAAAGGAAAGGAAGGGAGATAAAATGAAAGAAAGGAAATTAAAGTAATGGAAAGAAAGGAAAGGAAAGGAAAGGAAAGGAAAAGAAAGGAAAAGAAGAGAAAGGAAAGAAAATTAAAGGAAAGGAAATTAAAGGAAAGTAAAGGAAAGGAAAGGAAAGGAAGAAAAGGAGAGGAAAGGAAAGGAAAGGAGAGGAAATGAAAGGAAAGGAAAGAAAAGGAAACGAAAGGAAAGAAAATTAAAGGAAAGGAAATTAATGTAAGGAAAAATCAAGGAAAGAAAATGAAAGGAAATAAACGGAAAGGAAAGAAAATGAAAGGAAAGGAAATAAAAAGAAAGGGGAGGAAAGGAAAGAAAAGAATAGGAAAGGAAAGAAAGGAAAGGAAAGGTAAGGAGAGGAAAGGAATGGAAAAGAAAGGAAACGAAAGGAAACGAAAGGAAAGAAAATGAAAGGGAAGGACAGGAAAGGAAACTAACGTAATGGAAAGAAAGGAAAGAAAATGAAAGGAAAGGAAGGGAAAGGAAAGTAAAAGAAAGGAAAGAAAATGAAAGGAAAGGAAAGGAAAGGACAGAAAACGAAAGAAAAGGATAAGAAGGGAAAGGAAAGGACAAGAAACAAAAGGAAAGGAAAGAAAGGAATGGGGAGGAAAGGAAAGGAAAGGAAAGGAAAGGAATGAATGGAAAGGAAGGAGAGGAAAGGAAAGGAAAGGAAAGGAAAGGAAAGGAAAAGAAAAAAATTAAAGGAAAGGAAAGGAAATTAAAGTAAAGGAAAAGAAAGGAAAGAAAATGAAAGAAAAGGAAAACGAAAGGAAAGGAAAATAATTGAAAGTAAAGGAAAGGAAATGAAAGGAAAGGAAAGGCAAGGAAAGGAAAGGAAAGGAAAGGAAAGGAAAGGAAGGGAAAGAAAATGAAAGGAAAGGAAAGAAAAGGAAAAGAAAGGAAAGGAAAGGAAAAGAAGGGAAAAAATAAGAAGGGAAAGGAAACGAAAGGAAAGAAAAGAAAGGAAAAGGAAAGGAAGGGCAAGGAAAGGAAAGGAAATTAAAGGAAAGAGAGGAAATAAAAGGAAAGCAAAGGAATGGAAAGGAGAGGAAAGAAGAGGAAAGGAAAGGATAAGAAGGGAAAAGAAAGGAAAGGAAAGGAAAGGCAAGGAAAGGAAAGAAAAGTTAAAGAAGGGAAAGGAAAGGAAAGGAAAGAAAAGCAAACCAAAGGGAAGAAAAGAAAAGAAAAGGAAAGGAAGGGCAAGGAAAGGAAAGGAAAGACAATTAAGGGAAAGGAAAGGAAATTAAAGTAAGGGAAAAGAAAGGAAAGAAAATGAAAGGAAAGGAAAGGAGATAAAATGAAACAAAGGAAATTAAAGTAAAGGAAAGGAAAGAAAGGAAAGGAAAGGAAAGGAAAGGAAAAGAAAGGAAAAGAAGAGAAAGGAAAGGAAATTAAAGGAAAGGAAATTTGTTGCGATTGGATGGAAATAATTGTACTTACTTTAATTACTTAGCCAAAAGTTAACCTCACTCGATGAGTTGCAAAATCCAGAAGAATATTTTATTCAAAGAAAAAGGAAATTATAAAGTAATATGTGATGACATTTAGAATGACATGTATGAGGAAATAAGTGAAGATGACATGCATAGTGTCGATAGAGACAAAGTTAATTAGTTAGCTCCAACACGCCCTCTCAATATGCTAGTCATCTATGTGCGTAAACCAAGTCCATCAAGGCACTTCTCGTGATTTGCTTTGGCTAGTGGTTTTGTCATCACATCTGCAATCATATTTTGTGTTGATACATGCTCCAAAGAGAATAATCCCGAGCTCACGCATTCTCTGACAAAGTGATGCTTTATGTCAATATGCTTTGTTCTCGCGTGATAAACTGGATCATTAGCCAAGCATTTCGCGCCTCTGTTGTCCACGTAAATTGTAATTTGACAGAACTTCTGTAGTCCAATCTCAACTAGGAGGCTGCGCAAGTAAATCGCCTCTTTAGCTGCTTCTGCTAGACTTACATATTCTGCCTCTGTTGACGAAAGAGCGACCGTACGTTGTTTCTGTGATTTCCAGCTGATAGCTGCGCCACTTAGTAGATATACATACCCCGTGTATGAACGACGATCGACAGTGCACGCACCCCAGTCAGCGTCGGTATAACCTATAAGTGGTAGATCCGACTCTTGATACCTCAAACCTCTATCGGCCGTACCTGCAAGGTACCTTAGCACACGTTTGGCAGAATTCCAATGGACGCTTGTTGGACTATTCACAAATTGTGCTAATCTTGCAACTGTATTAGATATGTCCGGCCTCGTAGCAACGGATAAGTACATAAGAGCGCCAATTAACTCTCGATATGGGCAGTCCTTATGAAGAATCTCAGAATTTGAATTAAAATTAACATTGACCTCTGAGGGTGTAGCAACAGGGTTACACTCACTCATGCCTTATTGCTTAAGTAATTCTTTTATATAAGCCGTTTGCTTTAAAGTGATTTCTCCATCCATTTGTAGTATTTCTAGGCCGAGACAGTAATTGGCCTTACCAACATCTTTCATTTCGAACTCATTCATAAGTTCCTCTTTAAACTTAAGAATTGTTTTCTCTTCACGTGACGCAACTAAGAGGTCGTCGACGTAGACCACCAACAAAACCAAATCCCTATCGAACTCTCCATAAAATAAGCACGGTTCATTGTTTGCTGCCATTAACCCCATACTTAAGAGTTTTGATTTTAATTTGGCATACCACTGTCGCCCAGCTTGCTTAAGGCCATACAACGCCCTCTTGAGATAGCAAGCATTACCACCAGCATTCAAGTCATTTAGCATTTTAGAAGCTCTTTTACCGGTATTATTCGCTTTAGTATTTCATGTAGAGAACTTGGCACACTCATATGTATTCTCTCATTCAATTCTCCATTTAGGTACGCACTAACAACGTCAAACTGCCAGATAGTGAGGCTATAATGAGCCGCTAGGGCCAATAACAACCTAATTGTTTCTAATCGTGCGGTTGGCGCAAACGTATCATAATAGTCAACACCATATTTTTGACTGCAACCTTTGGCAACGAGGCGAGCTTTTCGGCGTTCTATTTTTCCATCAGGCCCACATTTGTTCGTTAATACAAAACGACAACCGATTACACTTTCATTGCCAGATAGCTTAACAATGTCCCAAGTATCATTATTTAACATATTAATTACCTCTAATTCTAATGCATTTTGCCATTCACTACGTTCGGGTCCCTGCAATGCACTTTACATGCTCACTTCAGCTATACCAACAAAAACATCATCACATCATCTACAGCTTGGTTATCACGTATACCGTCATTATCGGTCTCGCTCTCTCTATTAACCGTCGGCGCTGGCTCTGAATTCGTACGATAGTGGAATAGTTTACGTGGGCGCCCTCTCTTCCCAGTTCGAAGTAACTTCGGCGCTCCCGGTGCTCTTTTATTTTCTTCCATATTCTCTTTTACCTCAGCGATGGCTTCTTTCGATGCATTCTCAGCAGCACTACGAGGAGAAAATTCTACAACTTTACGGTTATTGTTTTTGTTGTCTTCTACAATTACTGGCGAAGACAGTAGATCAATAACAGAATGGGACTGAGATGAATCGAATTCTGGCTCAATAAAAAATTTCACATCACGCGCATATATAATTTTATGTGCTCTCTGCAACCATACTCGGTAGCCCTTTCTTTCCCTCGGATACCCTACAAACACGCCTTCCACTGATCTAGGTGCTAGCTTGCTTTTATTTGGTTCTTTATTTAGCACCATCACTTTAGATCCAAACACCCTTAGGTAGCTCAATTTAGGCTTAAGATTGTTTATGCATTCATAAGGCGTCTTTCCTTGCAAAGTTCGAGAAGGACATCTATTTCGAATGTGACAAGCAGTCGCCACAGCTTCGGACCAAAAACTGTTACTAAGACCAGATTGCTGCAAAAGACACCTAGTCATATCTAGCAAAGTCCTATTCATCCACTCCGCCACACCATTTTGTTCGGGAGTATGAGGAATGCTCAGCCGCCGAGCAATACGCAAATCTGAAAGATACTTACTAAAATCATTATTGATATACTCACGCCCGTTATCGGATTGCAAACACTTTATTTTGAACCCGGTTTGCCTCTCCATAAATTGTTGATACATCTTAAATGCATCAAAGACTCCAGATTTTTCTCGTAGTAGGTATATTTCGCACCACCTCGTACAGTCATCTACGAATGTTACGAAATACCTGGCTCTACCAATGGACTCCTCTCTAAATGGTCCAACAACGTCTGAATGTACAATGCTTAAGGGATCTGAACACGGCACTCTGTCTTTAGCGAAAGGTACTGCAGACATTTTACCAATCGGACAAACGTCACAATATTTCAGCTGCTCAATCTCATTACGTTTTCATACTGGTATTACATCATCGTGGATCAACCTTGATAAATCGCCCGAATTGAGATGTCCCAAACGATAGTGCCACTTCAACAGTTCGGAGCACTTCGTCTGAGCAGCAGCACAGTCGCTACTTTCGCGTACATAATACAAATCGCCTTTTCTGTCCGCCACCAACGTTGTTTCTCCTCCTGAATTATACACATATGCGCCTTCTTTGCAAAATGTTACTGTGTGCCCTCTGTCAGTGATTTTTGCCACTGAAACTAAATTTGTACGAAGCTCTGGCAGAAATAGGGTATTTTGGAAATTAATATTGCGTTAACCACCTGCACCCGTCACTGGTATACTAACAACACCCTTGCCCGCAACATCAGCACTTGCTTGATTTGCCAAGTTCAGCTTCGCTTTAGCTGACTTCTCCATGCTCTTGAAAATATGCTTATCACCACACAAGTGTGCGGTACATCCACTGTCCAATACCCAAGCTCTCTTCATTCGCTTAGCGCTGTCAACAAACGATGTCTCTGCTTGTGTAGAATGGAACGCTGCATACGTCTCATCAGCGGTAAAATTCTTCGGTTTGTTGCTCTTTTCATTTTTTGCTGGGCATACATTCATCTTGTGCCCTAAAGCACCACATTTAAAACATTTTAGCTCTTTTTTGGCATTAGCAAATCTTTTACGATTATTGCTGCGTGATTTTGCAGTCATAGCTATTACTGTATTACCTGACGACTGTTTACGAGCTTCACTTTCCTCAATTATTTTTACCTTGAGTACCTCAGCTGTTGGAAGAGCATCACGAGACTCGATTGCGCAACGAAAATTTTCATATGACGATGGCAAGCTGTACAATAACATAATCGAGAGCAAATCACCATTTATTTGCACATTCATACTCTCCAACTTGTCTACTGCATCAAAGAATTTGGCAATATGCTCTTTAACATCTTCCCCTTCGTCTAGCTTTTGTAGCATAAGGTGTTTCAGCAATGTTGCCTTTCGCGCCGGCCCTTTAGAAGCGTAAATGGATTCTAACTTCAGCCACACTTCCCGTGACGTTTCACAACCACGTACTTGCTTCAATTCTGATGGCTGTATAGCTAGAACTAAATCCGCTCTAGCTTTCTTGTCAGCTTTCAACCAAGCAGTTCGCGCTGCTGCTTCGTTCTCTGCCGGCATTGCATTGGTGCCATTTACATATTCCCACAGATCGTTTTTCACGAGTAAAGCTTCCACTTGCATACTCCAAGTGTCGAAGTTCTCCTTGGAAAGTAATTCAATGCGCGATGCACTCGTTGCAGAACTTACTGCCATAATTTCCAAATGTCTGGTACACGTGGCGACTGAACTTTGTGTTATATTTTTTTGGTTTTTCTTCGGGCTTTTGGTTTCTTCCATTACATAGAAGATTAATATAAATACATATTATTTCCAGACGCCTGGGCCCATAACCTGATGCGATTGGATGGAAATAATTGTACTTACTTTAATTACTTAGCCAAAAGTTAACCTCACTCGATGAGTTGCAAAATCCAGAAGAATATTTTATTCAAAGAAAAAGGAAATTATAAAGTAATATGTGATGACATTTAGAATGACATGTATGAGGAAATAAGTGAAGATGACATGCATAGTGTCGATAGAGACAAAGTTAATTAGTTAGCTCCAACAAAATTAAAGGAAAGTAAAGAAAAGGAAAGGAACAGAAGAAAAGGAGGGGAAAGGAAAGGAGAGGAAAGGAAATGAAAGGAAAGGAAAGAAAAGGAAACGAAAGGAAAGAAAATGAAAGGAAATAAAAGGAAAGGAAAGAAAATGAAAGGAAAGGAAAAGAAAGGGGAGGAAAGGAAAGGAAAGAAAATAAAAGGAAAGGAAAGGAAAGAAAGGAAAGGAAAGGAAAGGAAAGAAAATGAAATGGAAGGAAAGGAAAGGAAACTAATGTAATGGAAAAGAAAGGAAAGAAAATGAAAGGAAATGAAAGGAAAGGAAGGGGAAGGAAAGTAAAATAAAGGAAAGAAAATGAAAGGAAATGAAAGGAGAGAAAACGAAAGAAAAGGATAAGAAAGGAAAGGAAAGGAAAGGACAAGAAACAAAAGGAAAGGAAAGGAAAGGAAAGAATGGAAAGGAAGGAGAGGAAACGAAAGGAAAGGAAATTAAAGTAAAGGAAAAGAAAGGAGAGAAAAGGAAAGGAAAGGAAAGGAGAGAAAATGAAATTAAATCAAAATAATTGAAAGGAAAGGAAAGGAAAAGAAAAAAAATGGAAGGAAAGGAAAGGAAATTAAAGTAAAGGAAAAGAAAGGAAAGAAAATGAAAGAAAAGGAAAGGAGAGAAAACGAAAGGAAATGAAAATAATTAAAAACAAAGGTAAGGAAAGTAAAGGAAAGGCAATGAAAGGAAAGGAAAGGCAAGGAAAGGAAAGGAAAGGAAAGGAAAGGAAAGAAAATGAAAGCTAAATAGGAAAGGAAAGGAAAGGAAAGAAAATGAAAGCTAAATAAAGGGAAGAAAAGGAAAGGAAAGTAGAGGAAAGGAAAGAGAAGAAAGGAAAATATAGGAGAGGAAAGGAAAGGAAACGAAAGGAAAGACAATTAAGGGAAAGGAAAGGAAATTAAAGTAAGGGTAAAGAAAGGAAAGAAAATGAAAGGAAAGGAAAGGAGATAAAATGAAAGAAACGAATTGAAAGGAAATTAAAGCAAAGGAAAGAAAGGAAAGGAGAGGAAAGGAAAGAAAGGAAAGGAAAGGAAAGGAAAGGAAAGGTAAGGAAAAGAAAGGATAATAAGAGAAAGGAAAGGAAATTAAAGGAAAGTAAAAGAAAGGAAAGGAAAGGAAGAAAATAAGAGGAAAGGAAAGGAAAGGAGAGGAAAGGAAATGAAAGGAAAGGAAAGAAAAGGAAACGAAAGGAAAGGAAATTAAGGAAATATAAAGGAAAGAAAATGAAAGGAAAGAAAAGGAAAGGAAAAAAATGAAAGGAAAGGAAAGGAAAAGAAAGAGGAGGAAAGAAAGGAAAGAAAACGAAAGGAAAGAAACGAAAGGAAAGAAAACGAAAGGAAAGAAACGAAAGGAAAGGAAAGGAAAGGTAAGGAGAGGAAAGGAATGGAAAAGAAAGGAATCGAAAGGAAAAAAAATGAAAGGGAATTAAAGGAAAGGAAACTAATGTAATGGAAAAGAAAGGAAAGAAAATGAAAGGAAAGGAAGGGGAAGGAAGGTAAAGGAAAGTAAAAGAAAGGAAAGAAAATGAAAGAAAAAGAAAGGAGAGAAAACGAAAGGAAATGATAAGAAGGGAAAGGAAAGGAAAGGACAAGAAACAAAAGGAAAGGAAAGGAATGGGGAGGAAAGGAAAGGAAAGAATGGAAAGGAAGGAGAGGCAAAGAAAGGAAAGGAAAGGAATGGAAAAGAAGGAAAGGAAAGAGGGAAATGAATGGAAAATGAATGGAAAGGAAAGGAAAGAAAAGGAAAAGAAAGGAAAGGAAGGGTAAGGAAAGGAAACCAAAAGAGAGGAAAGAAAAGGAAAGAAAAGGAAAGGAAAGGAAAGGAAATGAAAGAAAATGAAGGAAAAGAAAAGGAAGAAAGAAAACGTAAGAAAATAAAAGGAAAGGAAAGGAAAGGAAAAGAAAGGAAAGGAGAGGAAATTAAATGAAAGGAAAGGAAATTAAAGTAAAGGAAAAAAGGAAAGGAAAGGAAAGTAAACGAAAGGAAAGACAATTAAGGGAAAGGGAAGGAAATTAAAGTAAAGGAAAAGAAAGGAGAGAAAAGGAAAGGAAAGGAAAGGAGAGAAAATGAAACTAAATCAAAATAATTGAAAGGAAAGGCAAGGAAAAGAAAAAAATGAAAGGAAAGGAAAGGAAATTAAAGTAAAGGGAAAGAAAGGAAAGAAAATGAAAGAAAAGGAAAGGAGATAAAATGAAAGAAAGGAAATGAAAGGAAATTAAAGTAATGGAAAGGAAAGACAATTAAGGGAAAGGAAAGGAAATTAAAGTAAGGGAAAAGAAAGGAAAGAAAATGAAAGGAAAGGAAGGGAGATAAAATGAAAGAAAGGAAATGAAAGGAAATTAAAGTAATGGAAAGGAAAGGAAAGGAAAGAAAATGAAAGAAAAGGAAAACGAAAGGAAAGGAAAATAATTGAAAGTAAAGGAAAGGAAATGAAAGGAAAGGAAAGGCAAGGAAAGGAAAGAAAAGGGAAGGAAAGGAAAGGAAAGGAAAGGAAAGGAAAGTAGAGGAAAGGAAAGGAAAGAACGGAAAATAAAGGAGAGGAAAGGAAAGGAAAGACAATTAAGGGGAAGGAAAGGAAATTAAAGTAAGGGAAAAGAAAGGAAAGAAAATGAAAGGAAAGGAAAGGAGATAAAATGAAACAAAGGAAATGAAAGGAAATTAAAGTAAGGGAAAAGAAAGGAAAGAAAAGAAAAGGAAGAAAAGAAAACATAAGAAAATAAAAGGAAAAGAAAGGAAAGGAAAGGAAAGGAAAAGAAGAGAAAGGAAAGGAAATTAAAGGAAAGTAAAGAAAAGGAAAGGAAGAAAAAGAGGGGAAAGGAAAGGAAAGGAGAGGAAAGGAAATGAAAGGAAAGGAAAGAAAAGGAAACGAAACGAAAGGAAAGAAAATGAAAGGAAATAAAAGGAAAGGAAAGAAAATGAAAGGAAAGGAAAGGAAAAGAAAGGGGAGGAAATTAAAGGAAAGAAAAGGAAAGGAAAGGAAAGAAAGGAAAGGAAAGGAAAGGAAAGGAAAGGAAAGGTAAGGAGAGGAAAGGAATGGAAAAGAAAGGAAACGAAAGGAAAGAAAATGAAAGGGGAGGAAAGGAAAGGAAACTAATGTAATGGAAAAGAAAGGAAAGAAAATGAAAGGAAATGAAAGGAAAGGAAGGGGAAGGAAAGGAAAGGAAAGGAGAGAAAACGAAAGAAAAGGATTAGAAGGGAAAGGAAAGAAAAGGACAAGAAACAAAAGGAAAGGAAAGGAAAGGAAAGGAAAGGAAAGAATGGAAAGGAAGGAGAGGAAACGAAAGGAAAGGAAATTAAAGTAAAGGAAAAGAAAGGAAAGAAAAGGAAAGGAAAGGAAAGGAGAGAAAATGAAATTAAATTAAATCAGAAGAAGATTTAATGATGAGCTGTATGAACTTTACGCAGACGCCGACATAGTTCAGCGAATTAAAACACAGCGGCTTCGCTGGCTAGGCCACGTAGTGCGAATGAGCGAAGATGCTCCAGCCCAGAAGGTATTCTTATCGGCACCCGCCGGTGGAAGCAGAGGAAGAGGGAGACCACCACTCCGATGGAAGGACCAAGTGGAGACCGATTTGCGATCCCGCGGTGTTTCCAATTGGCGCCAGTTGGCGCAACGAAGAAACGACTGGCGAGCTATGTTGGACGGTCAAAATCGCCCAGGCGGTTAGATGACCATTTAAAGAAGAAAGAAAAGAAAGGAAAGAAAATGAAAGGAAAGGAGATAAAATGAAAGGAAAGGAAAGGAAAGGAAATTAAAGTAAACGAAAGGAAAGAAAGGAAAGGAGAGGAAAGGAAAGGAAAGGAAAGGAAAAGAAAGTAAAAGAAGAGAAAGGAAAGGAAATTCAAGAAAAGGAAAGGAAAGGAAAGGAAAGGAAAGGAAAGGAAAGGAATGGAAAAGAAAGGAAAAGAAAGAAAAGAAAATTAAAGGGAAGGAAAAGAAAGGAAACTAATGTAATGGAAAAGAAAGGAAAGAAAATTAAAGGAAAGGAAGGGGAAGGAAAGTAAGAGAAAGGAAAGAAAATGAAAGGAAAGGAAAGGAGAGAAAACGAAAGGAAAGGATAAGAAGGGAAAGGACAAGAAACAAAAGGAAAGGAAAGGAAAGGAATGGGGAGGAAAGGAAAGGCAAGGAAAGAATGGAAAGGAAGGAGAGGAAAAGAAAGGAAAGGAAAGGAAAGGAAAGGAAAGGAATGAAAAAGAAAGGAACGAAAGGAGAGAAAATGAAAGGAAAGGAAAGAAAAGAAAACAAAAGGAAAGAAAATAAAGGAAAGGAAAGGAAATTAATGTAAGGATAAATAAAGGAAAGAAAATGAAAGGAAAGAAAAGGAAAGAAAATGAAAGAAAAGGAAAGGAAAAGAAAGGGGAGGAAAGGAAAGGAAAGGAAAGAAAGGAAAGGAAAGTAAAGGGAAGGAAAGGAAAGGAAAGGAACGGAAAAGAAAGGAAACGAAACCAAAGAAAATGAAAGGGAAGGAAAGGAAAGGAAACTAATGTTATGGGAAAGAAAGGAAAGAAAATTAAAGGAAAGGAAGGAAAGTAAAAAAAGGAAAGAAAATGAAAGGAAAGGAAAGGAGGGAAAACGAAAGGAAAGGATAAGAAGGGAAAGGAAATGAAAGGACAAGAAACAAAAGGAAAGGAATTTGGAGGAAAGGAAAGGAAAGGAAAGGAAAGAATGGAAAGGAAGGAGAGGAAAACTAAGGAAAGGAAAGGAAAGGAAACTAAGGAAAGGCAGGAAAATGAATGGAAAGGAAAGCATGGGAAAGGAAAAAAAGGAAAGGAAAGGAAACAAAGGAATGGAAAGGAAAGAAAAGGAGAAGAAGGAAAGGAAAGGAATGGAATGGACAGGAAAGGAAAGTAAAGGAAAGGATAAGAAAGGAAAGAAAAGGAAAGGAAAGGAAAAGAAGAAAGGATAGGAAGAAAAGGTGAGTAAAGGAAAGGAAAGGAGAGGAAAGGAAATGAAAGGAAAGGAAAGAAAAGGAAACGAAATTAAAGAAAAATTAAAGGAAAGGAAAGGAAATTAATGTAAGGAAAAATAAAGGAAAGAAAATGAAAGTAAAGGAAAGGAAAAGAACGGGGAGGAGGGAAAGGAAAGAAAAGGAAAGGAAAGGAAAGGAAAGGAAAGGAAAGTAGAGGAAAGGAAAGGAAAATAAAGGAGAGGAAAGGAAAGTAAACGAAAGGAAAGACAATTAAGGGAAAGGAAAGGAAATTAAAGTAAGGGAAAAGAAAGGAAAGAAAAGAAAAGAAAACGTATAAAAATAAAAGGAAAGGAAAGGAAAGGAAAAGAAAGGAAAGGAGAGGAAATTAAAGGAAATTAAGGTAAAGGAAAAGAAAGGAAAGAAAAGGAAAGAAAAGGAGAGAAAATGAAACTAAATCAAAATAATTGAAAGGAAAGGCAAGGAAAAGAAAAAAATGAAAGGAAAGGAATGGAAATTAAAGTAAAGGGCAAGAAAGGAAAGAAAATGAAAGAAAAGGAAAGGAGAGAAAACGAAAGGAAAGGAAAATAATTGAAAGGAAAGGTAAGGAAAGTAAAGGAAAGGAAATGAAAGGAAAGGAAAGGCAAGGAAAGGAAAGGAAAGGAAAGAAAAGGAAAAGGAAAAGGAAAAGGAAAAGGAAAAGAAAGGAAATTAAAGGAAAGTAGAGGAAAGGAAAGGAAAGAAAGGAAAATAAAGGAGAGGAAAGCAAAGGAAACGAAAGGAAAGACAATTAAGGGAAAGGAAAGGAAATTAAAGCAAGGGAAAAGAAAGGAAAGAAAATGAAAGGAAAGCAAAGGAGATAAAATGAAAGAAAGGAAATGAAAGGAAATTAAAGTAATGGAAAGGAAAGAAAGGAAAGGAAAGGAAAGGAAAGGAAAGGAAAAGAAAGGAAAATAAGAGAAAGGAAAGAAAATTAAAGGAGAGGAAATTAAAGGAAATTAAAGGAAAGGAAGAAAAGGAGAGGAAAGGAAAGGAAAGGAGAGGAAATGAAAGGAAAGGAAAGAAAAGGAAACGAAAGGAAAGAAAATTAAAGGAAAGGAAATTAATGTAAGGAAAAATAAAGGAAAGAAAATGAAAGGAAATAAACGGAAAGGAAAGAAAATGAAAGGAAAGGAAAATAAAGGAGAGGAGAGGAAAGAAAAGAAAAAGAAAGGAAAGAAAGGAAAGGAAAGGAAAGGAAAGGAAAGAATGGAAAGGAAGGAGAGGAAAGGAAAGGAAAGGAAAGGAAAGGAAAGGAAAGGAAAAGAAAAAAATGAAAAGAAAGGAAAGGAAATTAAAGTAAAGGAAAAGAAAGGAAAGAAAATGAAGGAAAGGAAAACGAAAGGAAAGGAAAATAATTGAAAGTAAAGGAAAGGAAATAAGAGGAAAGGAAAGGCAAGGAAAGGAAAGGAAAGGAAAGTAGAGGAAAGGAAAGGAAAGAACGGAAAATAAAGGAGAGGAAAGGAAAGGAAAGACAATTAAGGGAAAGGAAAGGAAATTAAAGTAAGGGAAAAGAAAGGAAAGAAAATGAAAGGAAAGGAAAGGAGATAAAATGAAACAAAGGAAATGAAAGGAAATTAAAGTAAGGGAAAAGAAAGGAAAGAAAAGAAAAGGAAGAAAAGAAAACGTAAGAAAATAAAAGGAAAGGAAAGGAAAGGAAAAGAAAGGAAAAGAAGAGAAAGGAAAGGAAATTAAAGGAAAGGAAATTAAAGGAAAGTAAAGGAAAGGAAAGGAAGAAAAGGAGGGGAAAGGAAAGGAAAGGAGAGGAAAGGAAATGAAAGGAAAGGAAAGAAAAGGAAACGAAACGAAAGGAAAGAAAATGAAAGGAAATAAAAGGAAAGGAAAGAAAATGAAAGGAAAGGAAAGGAAAAGAAAGGGGAGGAAATTAAAGGAAAGAAAAGGAAAGGAAAGTAAAGGAAAGAAAGGAAAGGAAAGGAAAGGAAAGGTAAGGAGAGGAAAGGAATGGAAAAGAAAGGAAACGAAATTAAAGAAAATGAAAGGGAAGGAAAGGAAAGGAAACTAATGTAATGGAAAAGAAAGGAAAGAAAATGAAAGGAAATGAAAGGAAAGGAAGGGGAAGGAAAGGAAAGGAAAGGAGAGAAAACGAAAGAAAAGGAGAAGAAGGGAAAGAAAAGGAAAGGACAAGAAACAAAAGGAAAGGAAAGGAAAGGAAAGGAACGGAAAGAATGGAAAGGAAGGAGAGGAAACGAAAGGAAAGGAAATTAAAGTAAAGGAAAAGAAAGGAAAGAAAAGGAAAGGAAAGGAAAGGAGAGAAAACGAAATTAAATTAAATCAGAAGAAGATTTAATGATGAGCTGTATGAACTTTACGCAGACGCCGACATAGTTCAGCGAATTAAAACACAGCGGCTTCGCTGGCTAGGCCACGTAGTGCGAATGAGCGAAGATGCTCCAGCCCAGAAGGTATTCTTATCGGCACCCGCCGGTGGAAGCAGAGGAAGAGGGAGACCACCACTCCGATGGAAGGACCAAGTGGAGACCGATTTGCGATCCCGCGGTGTTTCCAATTGGCGCCAGTTGGCGCAACGAAGAAACGACTGGCGAGCTATGTTGGACGGTCAACATCGCCCAGGCGGTTAGATGACCATTTAAAGAAGAAAGAAAAGAAAGGAAAGAAAATGAAAGGAAAGGAGATAAAATGAAAGAAAAGGAAAGGAAAGGAAATTAAAGTAAACGAAAGGAAAGAAAGGAGAGGAAAGGAAAGGAAAGGAAAGGAAAAGAAAGTAAAAGAAAAGAAAGGAAAGGAAATTAAAGAAAAGGAAAGGAAAGGAAAGGAATGGAAAAGAAAGGAAAAGAAAGAAAAGAAAATGAAAGGGAAGGAAAAGAAAGGAAACTAATGTAATGGAAAAGAAAGGAAAGAAAATTAAAGGAAAGGAAGGGGAAGGAAAGTAAGAGAAAGGAAAGAAAATGAAAGGAAAGGAAAGGAGAGAAAACGAAAGGAAAGGATAAGAAGGGAAAGGACAAGAAACAAAAGGAAAGGAAAGGAAAGGAAAGGAATGGGGAGGAAAGGAAAGGCAAGGAAAGAATGGAAAGGAAAAGAAAGGAAAGGAATGAAAAAGAAAGGAACGAAAGGAGAGAAAATGAAAGGAAAGGAAAGAAAAGAAAACAAAAGGAAAGAAAAAAAAGGAAAGAAAATGAAAGGAAAGGAAAGGAAAGAAAAGGAAAAGAAGGGAAAGGAAAGTAGAGGAAAGGAAATTAAAGAAAGGAAAATAAAGGAGAGGAAAGGAAAGTAAACGAAAGGAAAGACAATTAAGGGAAAGCAAAGGAAACTAAAGTAAGGGAAAAGAAAGGAAAGAAAAGAAAAGGAAGAGAAGAAAACGTAAGAAAATAAAAGGAAAGGAAAGGCAAGGAAAGGAAAGGAAAGGAAAGAAAGGGAAAGGAAGGGTAAGGAAAGGAAAGGAAAGGAAAGAAAATGAAAAAAAGAAAAGGAAGAAAAGAAAACGTAAGAAAATAAAAGGAAAGGAAAGGAAAGGAAACGAAAAGAAAGGAAAGGAGAGGAAATTAAAGGAAAGGAAAGGAAATTAAGGTAAAGGAAAAGAAAGGAAAGAAAAGGAAAGGAAAGGAGAGAAAATGAAACTAAATCAAAATAATTGAAAGGAAAGGCAAGGAAAAGAAAAAAATGAAAGGAAAGGAAAGGAAATTAAAGTAAAGGGAAAGAAAGGAAAGAAAATGAAAGAAAAGGAAAGGAGATAAAATGAAAGAAAGGAAATGAAAGGAAATTAAAGTAATGGAAAGGAAAGACAATTAAGGGAAAGGAAAGGAAATTAAAGTAAGGGAAAAGAAAGGAAAGAAAATGAAAGGAAAGGAAGGGAGATAAAATAAAAGAAAGGAAATGAAAGGAAATTAAAGTAATGGAAAGGAAAGAAAGGAAAGGAAAGGAAAGGAAAGGAAAGGAAAAGAAAGGAAAAGAAGAGAAGGAAAAGAAAATTAAAGGAAAGGAAATTAAAGGAAAGTAAAGGAAAGGAAAGGAAAGGAAGAAAAAGAGAGGAAAGGAAAGGAAAGGAGAGGAAATGAAAGGAAAGGAAAGAAAAGGAAACGAAAGGAAAGAAAATTAAAGGAAAGGAAATTAATGTAAGGAAAAATAAAGGAAAGAAAATGAAAGGAAATAAACGGAAAGGAAAGAAAATGAAAGGAAAGGAAATAAAAAGAAAGGGGAGGAAAGGAAAGAAAAGAACAGGAAAGGAAAGAAAGGAAAGGAAAGGTAAGGAGAGGAAAGGAATGGAAAAGAAAGGAAACGAAAGGAAACGAAAGGAAAGAAAATGAAAGGCAATGACAGGAAAGGAAACTAATGTAATGGAAAGAAAGGAAAGAAAATGAAAGGAAAGGAAGGGGAAGGAAAGTAAAAGAAAGGAAAGAAAATGAAAGGAAAGAAAAGGAAAGGACAGAAAACGAAAGAAAAGGATAAGAAGGGAAAGAAAGGACAAGAAACAAAAGGAAAGGAAAGGAAAGGAATGGGGAGGAAAGGAAAGGAAAGGAAAATAAAGGAAAGAATGGAAAGGAAGGAGAGGGAAGGAAAGGAAAGGAAAGGAAAGGAAAGGAAAGGAAAGGAAAGGAAAAGAAAAAAATTTAAGGAAAGGAAATTAAAGTAAAGGAAAAGAAAGGAAAGAAAATGAAAGAAAAGGAAAACGAAAGGAAAGGAAATTAATTGAAAGTAAAGGAAAGGAAATGAAAGGAAAGGCAAGGAAAGGAAAGGAAAGGAAAGGAAAGGAAAGGAAAGGAAAGGAAAGGAAAGGAAAGGAAAGGAAAGAAAATGAAAGGAAAGGAAAGAAAAGGAAAAGAAAGGAAAGGAAAGGAAAAGAAGGGAAAAAATAAGAAGGGAAAGGAAAGGAAAGGAAAGAAAAGAAAGGAAAGGAGATAAAATGAAACAAAGGAAATTAAAGTAAAGGAAAGGAAAGAAAGGAAAGGAAAGGAAAGGAAAGGAAAGGAAAGGAAAGGAAAGGAAAAGAAAGGAAAAGAAGAGAAAGGAAAGGAAATTAAAGGAAAGGAAATTTGATGCGATTGGATGGAAATAATTGTACTTACTTTAATTACTTAGCCAAAAGGTTACCTCACTCGATGAGTTGCAAAATCCAGAAGAATATTTTATTCAAAGGAAAAGGAAATTATAAAGTAATATGTGATGACATTTAGAATGACATGTATGAGGAAATAAGTGAAGATGACATGCATAGTGTCGATAGAGACAAAGTTAATTAGTTAGCTCCAACACGCCCTCTCAATATGCTAGTCATCTATGTGCGTAAACCAAGTCCATCAAGGCACTTCTCGTGATTTGCTTTGGCTAGTGGTTTTGTCATCACATCTGCAATCATATTTTGTGTTGATACATGCTCCAAAGAGAATAATCCCGAGCTCACGCATTCTCTGACAAAGTGATGCTTTATGTCAATATGCTTTGTTCTCGCGTGATAAACTGGATCATTAGCCAAGCATTTCGCGCCTCTGTTGTCCACGTAAATTGTAATTTGACAGAACTTCTGTAGTCCAATCTCAACTAGGAGGCTGCGCAAGTAAATCGCCTCTTTAGCTGCTTCTGCTAGACTTACATATTCTGCCTCTGTTGACGAAAGAGCGACCGTACGTTGTTTCTGTGATTTCCAGCTGATAGCTGCGCCACTTAGTAGATATACATACCCCGTGTATGAACGACGATCGACAGTGCACGCGCCCCAGTCAGCGTCGGTATAACCTATAAGTGGTAGATCCGACTCTTGATACCTCAAACCTCTATCGGCCGTACCTGCAAGGTACCTTAGCACACGTTTGGCAGAATTCCAATGGACGCTTGTTGGACTATTCACAAATTGTGCTAATCTTGCAACTGTATTAGATATGTCCGGCCTCGTAGCAACGGATAAGTACATAAGAGCGCCAATTAACTCTCGATATGGGCAGTCCTTATGAAGAATCTCAGAATTTGAATTAAAATTAACATTGACCTCTGAGGGTGTAGCAACAGGGTTACACTCACTCATGCCTTATTGCTTAAGTAATTCTTTTATATAAGCCGTTTGCTTTAAAGTGATTTCTCCATCCATTTGTAGTATTTCTAGGCCGAGACAGTAATTGGCCTTACCAACATCTTTCATTTCGAACTCATTCATAAGTTCCTCTTTAAACTTAAGAATTGTTTTCTCTTCACGTGACGCAACTAAGAGGTCGTCGACGTAGACCACCAACAAAACCAAATCCCTATCGAACTCTCCATAAAATAAGCACGGTTCATTGTTTGCTGCCATTAACCCCATACTTAAGAGTTTTGATTTTAATTTGGCATACCACTGTCGCCCAGCTTGCTTAAGGCCATACAACGCCCTCTTGAGATAGCAAGCATTACCACCAGCATTCAAGTCATTTAGCATTTTAGAAGCTCTTTTACCGATGGTGCAACTTTTACCTTTGTTCGGTATTATTCGCTTTAGTATTTCATGTAGAGAACTTGGCACACTCATATGTATTCTCTCATTCAATTCTCCATTTAGGTACGCACTAACAACGTCAAACTGCCAGATAGTGAGGCTATAATGAGCCGCTAGGGCCAATAACAACCTAATTGTTTCTAATCGTGCGGTTGGCGCAAACGTATCATAATAGTCAACACCATATTTTTGACTGCAACCTTTGGCAACGAGGCGAGCTTTTCGGCGTTCTATTTTTCCATCAGGCCCACATTTGTTCGTTAATACAAAACGACAACCGATTACACTTTCATTGCCAGATAGCTTAACAATGTCCCAAGTATCATTATTTAACATATTAATTACCTCTAATTCTAATGCATTTTGCCATTCACTACGTTCGGGTCCCTGCAATGCACTTTACATGCTCACTTCAGCTATACCAACAAAAACATCATCATCATCATCTACAGCTTGGTTATCACGTATACCGTCATTATCGGTCTCGCTCTCTCTATTAACCGTCGGCGCTGGCTCTGAATTCGTACGATAGTGGAATAGTTTACGTGGGCGCCCTCTCTTCCCAGTTCGAAGTAACTTCGGCGCTCCCGGTGCTCTTTTATTTTCTTCCATATTCTCTTTTACCTCAGCGATGGCTTCTTTCGATGCATTCTCAGCAGCACTACGAGGAGAAAATTCTACAACTTTACGGTTATTGTTTTTGTTGTCTTCTACAATTACTGGCGAAGACAGTAGATCAATAACAGAATGGGACTGAGATGAATCGAATTCTGGCTCAAAAAAAAATTTCACATCACGCGCATATATAATTTTATGTGCTCTCTGCAACCATACTCGGTAGCCCTTTCTTTCCCTCGGATACCCTACAAACACGCCTTCCACTGATCTAGGTGCTAGCTTGCTTTTATTTGGTTCTTTATTTAGCACCATCACTTTAGATCCAAACACCCTTAGGTAGCTCAATTTAGGCTTAAGATTGTTTATGCATTCATAAGGCGTCTTTCCTTGCAAAGTTCGAGAAGGACATCTATTTCGAATGTGACAAGCAGTCGCCACAGCTTCGGACCAAAAACTGTTACTAAGACCAGATTGCTGCAAAAGACACCTAGTCATATCTAGCAAAGTCCTATTCATCCACTCCGCCACACCATTTTGTTCGGGAGTATGAGGAATGCTCAGCCGCCGAGCAATACCCAAATCTGAAAGATACTTATTAAAATCATTATTGATATACTCACGCCCGTTATCGGATTGCAAACACTTTATTTTGAACCCGGTTTGCCTCTCCATAAATTGTTGATACATCTTAAATGCATCAAAGACTCCAGATTTTTCTCGTAGTAGGTATATTTCGCACCACCTCGTACAGTCATCTACGAATGTTACGAAATACCTGGCTCTACCAATGGACTCCTCTCTAAATGGTCCAACAACGTCTGAATGTACAATGCTTAAGGGATCTGAACACGGCACTCTGTCTTTAGCGAAAGGTACTGCAGACATTTTACCAATCGCACAAACGTCACAATATTTCAGCTGCTCAATCTCATTACGTTTTGATACTGGTATTACACCATCGTGGATCAACCTTGATAAATCGCCCGAATTGAGATGTCCCAAACGATAGTGCCACTTCAACAGTTCGGAGCACTTCGTCTGAGCAGCAGCACAGTCGCTACTTTCGCGTACATAATACAAATCGCCCTTTCTGTCCGCCACCAACGTTGTTTCTCCTCCTGAATTATACACGTATGCGCCTTCTTTGCAAAATGTTACTGTGTGCCCTCTGTCAGTGATTTTTGCCACTGAAACTAAATTTGTACGAAGCTCTGGCACAAATAGGGTATTTTGGAAATTAATATTGCGTTAACCACCTGCACCCGTCACTGGTATACTAACAACACCCTTGCCCGCAACATCAGCACTTGCTTGATTTGCCAAGTTCAGCTTCGCTTTAGCTGACTTATCCATGCTCTTGAAAATATGCTTATCACCACACAAGTGTGCGGTACATCCACTGTCCAATACCCAAGCTCTCTTCATTCGCTTAGCGCTGTCAACAAACGATGTCTCTGCTTGTGTAGAATGGAACGCTGCATACGTCTCATCAGCGGTAAAATTCTTCGGTTTGTTGCTCTTTTCATTTTTTGCTGGGCATACATTCATCTTGTGCCCTAAAGCACCACATTTAAAACATTTTAGCTCTTTTTTGGCATTAGCAAATCTTTTACGATTATAGCATGATTTTGCAGTCATAGCTATTACTGTATTACCTGACGACTGTTTACGAGCTTCACTTTCCTCAATTATTTTTACCTTGAGTACCTCAGCTGTTGGAAGAGCATCACGAGACTCGATTGCGCAACGAAAATTTTCATATGACGATGGCAAGCTGTACAATAACATAATCGAGAGCAAATCACCATTTATTTGCACATTCATACTCTCCAACTTGTCTACTGCATCAAAGAATTTGGCAATATGCTCTTTAACATCTTCCCCTTCGTCTAGCTTTTGTAGGATAAGGTGTTTCAGCAATGTTGCCTTTCGCGCCGGCCCTTTAGAAGCGTAAATGGATTCTAACTTCAGCCACACTTCCCGTGACGTTTCACAACCACGTACTTGCTTCAATTCTGATGGCTGTATAGCTAGAACTAAATCCGCTCTAGCTTTCTTGTCAGCTTTCAACCAAGCAGTTCGCGCTGCTGCTTCGTTCTCTGCCGGCATTGCATTGGTGCCATTTACATATTCCCACAGATCGTTTTTCACGAGTAAAGCTTCCACTTGCATACTCCAAGTGTCGAAGTTCTCCTTGGAAAGTAATTCAATGCGGGATGCACTCGTTGCAGAACTTACTGCCATAATTTCCAAATGTCTGGTACACGTGGCGACTGAACTTTGTGTTATATTTTTTTGGTTTTTCTTCGGGCTTTTGGCTTCTTCCATTACATAGAAGATTAATATAAATACATATTATTTCCAGACGCCTGGGCCTATAACCTGATGCGATTGGATGGAAATAATTGTACTTACTTTAATTACTTAGCCAAAAGTTAACCTCACTCGATGAGTTGCAAAATCCAGAAGAATATTTTATTCAAAGAAAAAGGAAATTATAAAGTAATATGTGATGACATTTAGAATGACATGTATGAGGAAATAAGTGAAGATGACATGCATAGTGTCGATAGAGACAAAGTTAATTAGTTAGCTCCAACAAAATTAAAGGAAAGTAAAGGAAAGGAAAGGAACAGAAGAAAAGGAGGGGAAAGGAAAGGAGAGGAAAGGAAATGAAAGGAAAGGAAAGAAATAAAAGGAAAGGAAAGAAAATGAAAGGAAAGGAAAAGAAAGGGGAGGAAAGGAAAGGAAAGAAAAGAAAAGGAAAGGAAAGGAAAGGAAAGGAAAGGAAAGAAAGGAAAGGAAAGGAAAGGAAAGGTAAGGAGAGGAAAGGAATGGAAAAGAAAGGAAACGAAAGGAAAGAAAATGAAATGGAAGGAAAGGAAAGGAAACTAATGTAATGGAAAAGAAAGGAAAGAAAATGAAAGGAAATGAAAGGAAAGGAAGGGGAAGGAAAGTAAAATAAAGGAAAGAAAATGAAAGGAAATGAAAGGAGAGAAAACGAAGGAAAAGGATAAGAAGGGAAAGGAAAGGAAAGGACAAGAAACAAAAGGAAAGGAAAGGAAAGGAAAGAATGGAAAGGAAGGAGAGGAAACGAAAGGAAAGGAAATTAAAGTAAAGGAAAAGAAAGGAGAGAAAAGGAAAGGAAAGGAAAGGAGAGAAAATGAAATTAAATCAAAATAATTGAAAGGAAAGGAAAGGAAAAGAAAAAAAATGAAAGGAAAGGAAAGGAAATTAAAGTAAAGGAAAAGAAAGGAAAGAAAATGAAAGAAGAGGAAAGGAGAGAAAACGAAAGGAAATGAAAATAATTAAAAACAAAGGTAAGGAAAGTAAAGGAAAGGCAATGAAAGGAAAGGAAAGGCAAGGAAAGGAAAGGAAAGGAAAGAAAATGAAAGCTAAATAAAGGGAAGAAAAGGAAAGGAAAGTAGAGGAAAGGAAAGGAAAGAAAGGAAAATATAGGAGAGGAAAGGAAAGGAAACGAAAGGAAAGACAATTAAGGGAAAGGAAAGGAAATTAAAGTAAGGGAAAAGAAAGGAAAGAAAATGAAAGGAAAGGAAAGGAGATAAAATGAAAGAAACGAATTGAAAGGAAATTAAAGCAAAGGAAAGAAAGGAAAGGAGAGGAAAGGAAAGAAAGGAAAGGAAAGGAAAGGAAAGGAAAGGTAAGGAAAAGAAAGGAAAATAAGAGAAAGGAAAGGAAATTAAAGGAAAGTAAAGGAAAGGAAAGAAGAGGAAAGGAAAGGAAAGGAGAGGAAAGGAAATGAAAGGTAAGGAAAGAAAAGGAAACGAAAGGAAAGGAAATTAATGTAAGGAAAAATAAAGGAAAGAAAATGAAAGGAAAGAAAAGGAAAGGAAAAAAATGAAAGGAAAGGAAAGGAAAAGAAAGGGGAGGAAAGAAAGGAAAGAAAACGAAAGGAAAGAAACGAAAGGAAAGGAAAGGAAAGGAAAGGTAAGGAGAGGAAAGGAATGGAAAAGAAAGGAATCGAAAGGAAAGAAAATGAAAGGGAATTAAAGGAAAGGAAACTAATGTAATGGAAAAGAAAGAAAAGAAAATGAAAGGAAAGGAAGGGGAAGGAAGGTAAAGGAAAGTAAAAGAAAGGAAAGAAAATGAAAGAAAAGGAAAGGAGAGAAAACGAAAGGAAATGATAAGAAGGGAAAGGAAAGGAAAGGACAAGAAACAAAAGGAAAGGAAAGGAATGGGGAGGAAAGGAAAGGAAAGAATGGAAAGGAAGGAGAGGCAAAGAAAGGAAAGGAAAGGAATGGAAAAGAAGGAAAGGAAAGAGGGAAATGAATGGAAAATGAATGGAAAGGAAAGGAAAGAAAAGGAAAAGAAAGGAAAGGAAGGGTAAGGAAAGGAAACCAAAAGAAAGGAAAGAAAAGGAAAGAAAAGGAAAGGAAAGGAAAGGAAAGGAAAGGAAAGGAAAGGAAAGGAAAGGAAAGGAAATGAAAGAAAATGAAGGAAAAGAAAAGGAAGAAAGAAAACGTAAGAAAATAAAAGGAAAGGAAAGGAAAGGAAAAGAAAGGAAAGGAGAGGAAATTAAATGAAAGGAAAGGAAATTAAAGTAAAGGAAAAAAGGAAAGGGAAGGAAATTAAAGTAAGGGAAAAGGGCAAGTCTATTGGCTTCTCCCCTCCTCCATTGTTGGCGCCTAATTGTTTATATTTTTATATATTTTATTTTATCATTTCTATTGACGTATTTACCTGCACACACGCTGTGACATATTTACGTTTATGCTCTGTTTTGACGAACTAGCTATTTTTTAATTTTTCTTTGTTTGCCGATCGTAGTCTGGTCACATACATATGTACATAAGTAAGTAAGTAAGTTCAATATATAAACTATTGCTTGTTTAGTAATTATGAAATTTGATCATTCTATTATGGTTAATGTGCTGTGCAAACATGCAGATGGTTTCAAAGCTGTGCATTTTAATGCTCGTAGTTTGAAAAGTGAAAAGTTAGATTATATTAGGAGCATCTTTGAAATATCTACTGTTGATGTCATCTGCGTGTCGGAGACATGGTTTCTCCCCGATATTCCAGATCAGTTTTACTCTATTAAAAATTACAAGCTGTTCAGGAATGATCGGTCGGGTAAAAAAGGAGGTGGTGTGGCTATTTATTGTAGAGATTACTTAGTTGTTAACGTTATCAGTCGGTCGTCTTTATCTGAAATTGAGTTTCTCTCCGTAGTTCTATCCGATTCTATCTCAAAAGCGCTTGTGTCTTCTGTCTACAACCCGAATAAAAACTCTTCTTATCGTTCATTCTTTGACGATATTTCTTCCAAATTAACCGATTTTGATCATTCAGTTGTTTGCGGGGATTTTAATATCAATTTATTAACTCCTGACTCCACTTCGGTCAATTTCGTAGACACTATCGCATCCACTGGCATGTCCGTTGTTAATAGCCAAATGCCTACTAGGTTTTCGTGCAATACGCGTCCGAGTTTATTGGACATCTTTATTGTCCCAACTTCCACCGGTGTAGTACTATTTGATCAATTGTCCTTTGTGTCTGATCACGACTTAATCTTTTGTACTTTAAATTTTAAATTACAATATAGTGATGTTTCAACGACAGGTTTTTACTACCGTGATTACAATGCCATTAATTTAAACAGTTTGTTCTTTGATTTAAACAACTTCTCCGGGGAATGTTGCTGGCAATTAGTCACGGTTGATGACAAACTTAATTTCCTAACGCAATCTCTAACTTACTTCCTAAACAAGCATGTACCACTTCGTAAGCTTGCGTGCTCCCCGCGTTCTGGCCCTTGGATTACACGTGAGGTCAAAGTGGCCATAAAAAACCGCAACCTCGCATATAACGCTTGGAAAAGAAAACCTACTAGTGAAAACTGGATCGCCTATAAGCAGTCTCGTAACAAAGCTTCTACCTCTGTTCTACTGGCTAAAAAGAAATTTTACCTTGGCAAACTTAATACCGATTTGCCCCCTAAACAGCTATGGTCTAATTTAAAGCGGTTAGGCGTACGGCCATGCTCTGAAGCCGCTTGTTCTCTAGACCCTAACCTACTCAATTCATTTTTTGTTTCATCTAGCTCCTCTGCATCCCATAGTCCTCTCCCTTTAAATTCCTTCTCCGCTGTATCACCCTTGCCTGAGTTCCAGTTCGTGCTGGTTGGGGAACTTGAAGTGGCTAAGTGTGTTTATAGTATTAAATCAAATGCAATCGGGTCTGATGGCATTCCACTTAAATTCATCAAGTTAATTTTGCCTAACATTTTGAGCTGTTTTACTCACCTGATAAACCACTGTTTCACTACTTCGACTTTCCCTGCCGCATGGAAAGAAGCAATTGTTACCCCCCTCCCTAAGAAACCTGGGGCTACTGAGCCCTCCGATTTCAGACCCATAAGCATACTAACTGGCCTGTCTAAGGTATATGAGATACTTATGGCGAATCAAATTACCGCGTTTATTGAAAAAAATAATCTCCTTAGTCCATTCCAATCGGGTTTTAGAGAAGCTCATTCTTGCTCGACTGCTGTCACGAAAATACTCGATGACATCCGCCAGGAGTTTGACAAGGGTCACCTGACTCTTTTGTGTCTTTTGGATTTCTCCAAGGCATTTGACTCTGTCAACCATAGTCTTCTCTGTGATAAGCTATACAAATGTTTCGGTTTTGATAATAATGCAGTTAAACTTGTTAAGAGCTATCTAAGCGATAGAACTCAAAAGGTTAAAATTTACAACAATTTCTCTGAAGTGGGGTACACTAAGTCTGGAGTACCACAGGGCTCGGTCTTGGGTCCCCTTCTCTTCAGTATTTTTATTAATCACATTTTTAATGTCTGTTCTTTTGTTCGACGGCAAGCCATGTTAGTATGGTTCAGGATTTAACTGATAAGTTGAATGACGACTTACGATCGATTATGGAGTGGTCCAGGTCAAATCTTCTATGCCTTAACGCTCAAAAATCATATGTACTCCCAATATTCAAAGATAAAATACAGTTTTCCAATATTCCACACCTTTATATTGGCTCTGCCAGACTTCAGTTGGTCGAAAAAGTAAGAAATCTGGGCTTTGTAATCAACTCCAAGTTGTCCTGTGTGGACCACGTCAATCAAGTTGTGGGGAAAATTTATTACACATTGCGTTGCCTTAGATTGTCATCAGTATTCGTACCTTCTGAGACGAAGAAGAAGCTTATTTTGAGTCTTATTGTTCCCTATATTACCTACTTTGAGGTTGTTTATAGCAATTTAGATGCTGGTTCCCTTCATAAACTCAGTGTTGCTTTTAACCATGCCACTAGATATGTGCACGGTCTGAAGAAATTCGATCACTTATCTACGCTGAGAAACTCAATACTTGGATGTGACCTAATAAACTTTATCAAAGCGCGTAATTGCATTTTTATGTTTAAATTACTAGTTTACAAAAAGCCCGATTATTTGTACGATAAGCTTACGTTCTCCAAAAGCACACGCTCCTCTAATTTTATTCTGCCAAAGTTCAATTACTTAACCTCTTCCAGGCTTTTATTTATTAACGGTGTCAGGCTCTGGAACTCCATTCCTCAGTCTTTAAGAAACTCAATGCGAGAAAATAATTTTAAAAATGTAATCTTTGACTATTTTAGTAATATAATCGCATAAATTGATGTTTTTAAATCTGGTGTTTTTTTATTTACCAACCTAAATAGTTTATAGTTGTTATAATTGTAACATAGTCCTGATGTCATTGGCCCATAGTCATAGTGAAAATTAAACATGATCTCAAGGTAGTTTAAGCATTTTTGACAGTTAGCACATGTAAAGTTGTGTCAAAAAGCTTTGACTGCCTTGAAATCTTGTTTAAGTTTGACTATGACTACGGGTCATTATGTTTATGTTTATGTTTATTATGTTTATTTTTATTTATATATTGTTATGCTGAGCTGGTTTTAAATTCTACTATTTATTCATACATCTTCATATTTTTTATACTTTATAATTGTTTATATTTATAAGTTTTCTGTTTGTATTGCGCAATAAAAGATTTAATCTTAATGTGCTAATGTAATAATGTAAAAGAAAGGAAAGAAAATGAGAGAAAAGAAAAGGAAGAAAAGAAAACGAAAGGAAAAGAAAGGAAAAAATAAGAAGGGAAAGGAAAGGAAAGGAAAGAAAGGAAAGGAAGGGAAAGGAAGGGTAAGGAAAGGAAAGCAAAAGAAAAAAGAAAAGGAAAGAAAAGGAAAGGAAAGGAAAGGAAATGAAAGAAAATGAAGGAAAAGAAAAGGAAGAAAGAAAACGTAAGAAAATAAAAGGAAAGGAAAGGAAAGTAAAGGAAAAGAAAGGAAAGGAGAGGAAATTAAAGGAAAGGAAATTAAAGTAAAGAAAAAGAAAGGAAAAGAAAAAGGAAAAAACGGAAAGGAGAGAAAATTAAATTAAATCAAAATAATTGAAAGGAAAGGAAAAGAAAAAAATGAAAGGAAAGGAAAGGAAATTAAAGTAAAGGAAAAGAAAGGAAAGAAAATGACAGAAAAGGAAAGGAGAGAAAACGAAAGGAAAGGAAAATAATTGAAAGGAAAGAAAAAGAAATGCAAGGAAAGGAAAGGAAAGGAAAGGAAAGGAAAGGAAAGAAAATGAAAGGAAAGGAAAGGAAAGGAAAAGATAGGAAAGGGAAGGAAAGTAGAGAAAAGGAAAGGAAAGGAAACGAAAGGAAAGACAATTAAGGGAAAGAAAAGGAAACTAAAGTAAGGGAAAAGAAAGGAAAGAAAATGAAAGGAAAGGGAAGGAGATAAAATGAAAGGAAAGGAAAGGAAATTGAAGTAAAGGAAAGGAAAGAAAGGAAAGGAAAGGAGAGGAAAGGAAAGGAAAGGAAAGGATAGGAAAGGAAAGGAAAGGAAAAGAAGAGAAAGGAAAGGAAATTAAAGGAAAGTAAAGGAAAGGAAAGGAAAGAAAGGAAAGGAGAGGAAAGGAAAGGAAAGCAAAGGAAAGGAAAGGAAAGGAAAGGAAAGGAAAAGAAAGGAAAGGAGACGAAATTAAAGGAAAGGAAAGGAAATTAAGGTAAAGGAAAAGAAAGGAAAGAAAAGGAAAGGAAAGGAGAGAAAATGAAAGGAAAGGAAAATAATTGAAAGGAAAGGTGAGGAAAGTAAAGGAAAGGAAATGAAAGTAGAGGGAAAGAAAGGAAAGAAAATGAAAGAAAAGGAAAGGAGAGAAAACGAAAGGAAAGGAAAATAATTGAAAGGAAAGGTAAGGAAAGTAAAGGAAAGGAAATGAAAGGAAAGGAAAGGCAAGGAAAGGAAAGGAAAGGAAAGAAAAGGAAAAGAAAGGAAAGGAAAGGAAAGTACAGGAAAGGAAAGGAAAGAAAGGAAAATAAAGGAGAGGAAAGGAAAGGAAACGAAAGGAAAGACAATTAAGGGAAAGGAAAGGAAATTAAAGTAAGGGAAAAGAAAGGAAAGAAAATGAAAGGAAAGGAGATAAAATGAAAGAAAGGAAAGGAAAGGAAAGGAAAAGAAAGGAAAAGAAGAGAAAGGAAAGAAAATTAAAGGAAAGTAAAGGAAAGGAAAGGAAAGGAAGAAAAGGAGAGGAAAGGAAAGGAAAGGAGAGGAAATGAAAGGAAAGGAAAGAAAAGGAAACGAAAGGAAAGAAAATTAAAGGAAAGGAAATTAATGTAAGGAAAAATAAAGGAAAGAAAATGAAAGGAAATAAAAGGAAATGAAAGAAAATGAAAGGAAAGGAAAGGAAAAGAAAGGGGAGGAAAGGAAAGAAAAGCAAAGGAAAGAAAGGTAAGGAGAGGAAAGGAATGGAAAAGAAAGGAAACGAAAGGAAAGAAAATGAATGGGAAGGACAGGAAAGGAAACTAATGTAATGGAAAGAAAGGAAAGAAAATGAAAGGAAAGGAAGGGGAAGGAAAGTAAAAGAAAGGAATGAAAATGAAAGGAAACGAAAGGATAGAAAACGAAAGAAAAGGATAAGAAGGGAAAGGAAAGGACGAGAAACAAAAGGAAAGAAAAGGAAAGGAATGGGGAGGAAAGGAAAGGAAAGAATGGAAAGGAAGGAGAGGAAAGGAAAGGAAAGGAATGGGAAGGAAAAGAAAAAAATGAAAGGAAAGGAAAGGAAATTAAAGTAAAGGAAAAGAAAGGAAAGAAAATGAAAGAAAAGGAAAACGAAAGGAAAGGAAAATAATTGAAAGTAAAGGAAAGGAAATGAAAGGAAAGGAAAGGCAAGGAAAGGAAAGGAAAGGAAAGGAAAGGAAAGGAAAGGAAAGAAAATGAAAGGAAAGGAAAGAAAAGGAAAAGAAAGGAAAGGAAAGGAAAGTAGAGGAAAGGAAAGGAAAGAACGGAAAATAAAGGAGAGGAAAGGAAAGGAAACGAAAGGAAAGACAATTAAGGGAAAGGAAAGGAAATTAAAGTAAGGGAAAAGAAAGGAAAGAAAATGAAAGGAAAGGAAAGGAGATAAAATGAACCAAAGGAAATGAAAGGAAATTAAAGTAAAGGAAAGGAAAGAAAGGAAAGCAAAAGAAAGGAAAGGAAAAGAAAGGAAAAGAAGAGAAAGGAAAGGAAATTAAAGGAAAGGAAATAAAAGGAAAGTAAAGGAAAGGAAAGGAAGAAAAGGAGAGGAAAGGAAAGGAAAGGAGAGGAAAGGAAATGAAAGGAAAGGAAAGAAAAGGAAACGAAAGGAAAGAAAATGAAAGGAAATAAAAGGAAAGGAAAGAAAATGAAAGGAAAGGAAAGGAAAAGAAAGGGGAGGAAAGGAAAGGAAAGAAAAGGAAAGAAAAGGAAAAGAAGGGAAAGTAAAGTAGAGGAAAGGAAAGGAAAGAAAGGAAAATAAAGGAGAGGAAAGGAAAGTAAACGAAAGGAAAGACAATTAAGCGAAAGGAAAGGAAATTAAAGTAAGGGAAAAGAAAGGAAAGAAAAGAAAAGGAAGAAAAGAAAACGTAAGAAAATAAAAGGAAAGGAAAGGCAAGGAAAGGAAAGGAAAGAAAGGAAAGGAAGGGAAAGGAAGGGTAAGGAAAGGAAAGAAAATGAAAAAAAGAAAAGGAAGAAAAGAAAACGTAAGAAAATAAAAGGAAAGGAAAGGAAAGGAAAGGAAAGGAAAAGAAAGGAAAGGAGAGGAAATTAAAGTAAAGGAAAGGAAATTAAGGTAAAGGAAAAGAAAGGAAAGAAAAGGAAAGGAAAGGAGAGAAAATGAAACTAAATCAAAATAATTGAAAGGAAAGGCAAGGAAAAGAAAAAAATGAAAGGAAAGGAAAGGAAATTAAAGTAAAGGGAAAGAAAGGAAAGAAAATGAAAGAAAAGGAAAGGAGAGAAAACGAAA
The DNA here is from genome assembly GCA_949987695.1 of Merzomyia westermanni. Lineage (NCBI taxonomy): Eukaryota > Metazoa > Arthropoda > Insecta > Diptera > Tephritidae > Merzomyia > Merzomyia westermanni. Next base: position 137,003,272 of record OX465292.1, read on the forward strand.
GGAAAGGAAAATAATTAAAAACAAAGGTAAGGAAAGTAAAGGAAAGGCAAAGAAAGGAAAGGCAAGAAAAGGAAAGGAAAGGAAAGGAAAGGAAAGGAAAGGAAAGGAAAGGAAAGAAAATGAAAGCTAAATAAAGGGAAGAAAAGGAAAGGAAAGTAGAGGAAAGGAAAGGAAAGAAAGGAAAATATAGGAGAGGAAAGGAAAGGAAACGAAAGGAAAGATAATTAAGGGAAAGGAAAGGAAATTAAAGTAAGGGAAAAAAAAGGAAACAAAATGAAAGGAAAGGAAAGGAGATAAAATGAAAGAAACGAATTGAAAGGAAATTAAAGCAAAGGAAAGAAAGGAAAGGAAAGGAGAGGAAAGGAAAGTAAAGAAAGGAAAGGAAAGGAAAGGAAAGGAAAGGAAAGGAGAGGAAAGGAAAGGAAAGGAAAAGAAAGGAAATGAAGAGAAAGGACAGGAAATTAAAGGAAAGGAAATTTAAGGAAAGTAAAGGAAAGGAAAGGAAAGGAAAGGAAGAAAAGAAGAGGAAAGGAAAGGAAAGGAGAGGAAAGGAAATGAAAGGAAAGGAAAGAAAAGGAAACGAAAGGAAAGAAAATTAAAGGAAAGGAAATTAATGTAAGGAAAAATGAAAGGAAAGGAAAGGAAAGAAAAGGAAAAGAAAGGAAAGGAAAGGAAAGGAAGGTAGAAGAAAGGAAAGGAAAGAAAGGAAAATAAAGGAGAGGAAAGGAAAGGAAACGAAAGGAAAGACAATTAAGGGAAAGGAAAGGAAATTAAAGTAAGGGAAAAGAAAGGAAAGAAAATGAAAGGAAAGGAAAGGAGATAAAATGAAAGAAAGGAAATGAAAGGAAATTAAAGTAAAGGAAAGGAAAGAAAGGAAAGGAAAGGAAAGGAAAGGAAAAGAAAGGAAAAGAAGAGAAAGGAAAGGAAATTAAAGGAAAGTAAAGGAAATGAAAGGAAAGGAAAGAAAAGGAAACGAAAGGAAAGAAAATTAAAGGAAAGGGAAGGAAATTAATGTAAGGAAAAATAAAGGAAAAAAAAATGAAAGGAAATAAAAGGAAAGGAAAGAAAATGAAAGGAAAGGAAAGGAAAAGAAAGTGGAGGAAAGGAAAGGAAAGAAAAGGAAAGGAAAGGAAAGGAAGGAGAGGAAAGGAATGGAAAAGAAAGGAAACGAAAGGAAAGAAAATGAAAGGGAAGGAAAGGAAAGGAAAATAATGTAATGGAAAAGAAAGGAAAGAAAATGAAAGGAAAGGGAAGGAAATTAATGTAAGGAAAAATAAAGGAAAAAAAATGAAAGGAAATAAAAGGAAAGGAAAGAAAATGAAAGGAAAGGAAAGGAAAGGAAAGGGGAGGAAAGGAAAGGAAAGAAAAGGAAAGGAAAGGAAAGGAAAGGAAAGGAAGGAGAGGAAAGGAATGGAAAAGAAAGGAAACGAAAAGAAAGAAAATGAAAGGGAAGGAAAGGAAAGGAAAATAATGTAATGGAAAAGAAAGGAAAGAAAATGAAAGGAAAGGAAGGGGAAGGAAAGTAAAAGAAAGGAAAGAAAATGAAATTAAAGGAAAGGAGAGAAAACAAAAGGAAAGAATAAGAAGGGAAAGGAAAGGAAAGGACAAGAAACAAAAGGAAAGGAAAGGAAAGGAATGGGGAGGAAAGGAAAGGAAAGGAAAGAATGGAAAGGAAGGAGAGGAAAGTAATGGAAAAGAAAGGAACGAAAGGAAAGAAAATGAAGGGAAAGGAAAGGAAAGGGAACTGAAGAAAGGCAGGAAAATGAATGGAAAGGAAAGCATGGGGAAGGAAAGGAAAGGAAAGAAATGAAAGAAAGGAAAGGAAAGGAAAGGAGAAGAAGGAATGGAATGGACAGGAAAGGAAAGGAAAGGAGAGGAAATTAAAGGAAAGGAAAGGAAATTAAAGTAAAGGGAAAGAAAGGACAGGAAAGGAAAGAAAGGAAAGGAAGGGAAAGGAAGGGTAAGGAAAGCAAAGAAAGGAAAGAAAGCAAAGAAAAGGAAAGGAAACGAAAGGAAAGGAAAGGAAAGGAAAGGAAAGTAAATGAAAGAAAAGAAAAGGAAGAAAAGAAAACGTGAAAAATAAAGGGAAAGGAAAGGAAAGGAGAAAAAATTAAAGTAAAGGAAATTAAAGTAAAGGAAAAGAAAGGAAAGAAAAGGAAAGGAAAGGAGAGAAAATGAAATTAAATCAAAATAATTGAAAGGAAAGGAAAGGAAAGGAAAAGAAAAAAAATGAAAGGAAAGGAAAGGAAATTAAAGGAAAGGAAAAGAAAGTAAAGAAAATGAAAGCAAAGGAAAGGAGAGAAAACGAAAGGAAAGGAAAATAATTGAAAGGAGAAGTAAGGAAAGTAAAGAAAATGCAAGGAAAGGAAAGGAAAGGAAAGGAAAGGAAAGGAAAGAAAATGAAAGGAAAGGAAGGAAAGAAAAGGAAAAGAAAGGAGAGGAAAGGAAAGGAAGTGAAAGGAAAGACAATTAAGGAAAAGGAAAGGAAATTAAAGTAAGGGAAAAGAAAGGAAAGAAAATGAAAGGTAAGGAAAGGATATAAAATGAATGGAAAGGCAAGGAAATTAAAGTAAAGGAAAGAAAGGAAAGGAGAGGAAAGGAAAGGAAAGGAAAGGAAAGGAAAAGAAAGTAAAAGAAGAGAAAGGAAAGGAAATTAAGGGAAAGGAAATGAATGGAAAGTAAAGGAAACGAAAGGAAAGGAAGAAAAGGAGAGGAAAGGAGGGGAAAGGAAAGGAAAGGAAAGGAAAGGAAAGGAAAGGAAAGAAAAGAAATGGAAAAGAAAGGAAACGAAAGGAAAGAAAATGAAAGGGGAGGAAAGGAAAGGAAGCTAATGTAATGCAAAAGAAAGGAAAGAAAATTAAAGGAATGGAAGGGGAAGGGAAGTAAGAGAAAGGAAAGAAAATGAAAGGAAAGGAAAAGAGAGAAAACGAAAGGAAAGGATAAGAAGAGAAAGGACAAGAAACAAAAGGAAAGGAAAGGAAAAAAAATTAAAGGAAAGGAAAGGAAATTAATGTAAGGAAAAATAAAGGAAAGAAAATGTAAGGAAAGAAAAGGAAAGAAAATGAAAGGAAAGGAAAGGAAAGAAAAAGAAAGGAAAGAAAGAAAACGCAAGGAAAGGAAAGGAAAGGAAAGGTAAGGAACGGAAAAGAAAGGAAACGAAAGGAAAGAAAATGAAAGGAAAGGAAAGGAAAGGAAAGGAAAGGAAAGAATGGAAAGGAAGGAGAGGAAAAGAAAGGAAAGGAAAAGAATGGAAAAAAAGGAACGAAACGAAAGAAAATGAAAGGAAAGGAAAGAAAAGAAAACGAAAGGAAAGAAAATTAAAGGAAAGGAAAGGAAATTAATGTAAAAAAAAATAAAGGAAAGAAAATGTAAGGAAAGAAAAGGAAAGAAAATGAAAGGAAAGGAAAGGAAAAGAAAGGGGAGGAAAGGAAAGGGAAGGAAAGAAAAAGAAAGGAAAGAAAGGAAATAAAAGGAAAGGAAAGGAAAGGAACGGAAAAGAAAGGAAACGAAAGGAAAGGAAAGGAAAGGAAAGAAAAGGAAAAGAAAGGAGAGGAAAGGAAAGGAAACGAAAGGAAAGACAATTAAGGGAAAGGAAAGGAAATTAAAGTAAGGGAAAAGAAAGGAAAGAAAATGAAATTAAAGGAAAGGAAAGGAGATAAAATGAATGGAAAGGAAAGGAAATTAAAGTAAAGGAAAGGAAAGGAAAGAAAAAGAAAGGAAAGAAAGGAAAGGAAAGGAACGGAAAAGAAAAGAAACGAAAGGAAAGAAAATGAAAGAAAATGAAAGGAAAGGAAGGAAAGTGAAGGAAAGTGAAGGAAAGTAAAAGAAAGGAAAGAAAGTGAAAGGAAAGGGAAGGAGAGAAAACGAAAGGAAAGGATAAGAAGGGAAAGGAAAGGAAAGGACAAAAAACAAAAGGAAAGGAAAGGAAAGGAAAGGCAAGGAAAGGAATGGAGAGGAAAGGAAAGGAAAGGAAAGAATGGAAAGGAAAGGGAAGGCAAGGAAAGAAAGCAAAGGAAAGGAAAGGAAAGGGAAGGAGAGGGAAGGAAAGAAAATGAAAGGAAAGGAAAGGAAAGAAAAGGAGAAGAAAGGAAAGGAAAGGAAAGTAGCGGAAAGGAAAGAAATAAAATAAAGGAGAGGAAAGGAAAGGAAACGAAAGGAAAGACAATTAAGGGAAAGGAAAGGATATTAAAGTAAGGGAAAAGAAAGGAAAAAAATGAAAGGAAAGGACAGGAAAGGAAACTAAAGAAAGGCAGGAAAATGAATGGGAAGGAAAGCATAGGAAAGGGAAGGAAAGGAAAGAAAGGAAAGAAAAGGAAAGGAAAGGAAAGGAAAGGAAAGGAAAGGAAACGAGAAGAAGGAAAGGAAAGGAATGGAATGGACAGGAAAGGAAAGGAAAGGAAAGGATAAGAAAGGAAAGGAAAGGAAGGGATAGGAATGGAAAGGAACGGAAAGAAAAGGACGGGAAAGGAAAGGAAAAGAAGGGAAAGGAAAGGAAAAGAAGGGAAAGGAAAGGAAAGGAGAGAAAATATAAGGAAAGGAAAATAATTGAAGTTTAAGGAAAGGAAATTAAAGGAAAGGAAATGAAAGGAAAGGAAAGGAAAGGCAAGGAAAGAAAGCAAAGAAAAGGAAAGGAAAGGAGAGGAAAGGAAAGGAAAGAAAATAAAAGCAGAGGAAAGGAAAGAAAAGGAAAAGAAAGGAAAGGAAAGTAGCGGAAAGGAAAGGAAAGAAAAGGAAAGAAAATGAAAGGAAAGGAAAGGAAAAGAAAGGGGAGGAAAGGAAAGGAAAGGAAAGAAAAGAAAAGGAAAGAAAGGAAAGGAAAGAAATGGAAAAGAAAGGAAACGAATGGATAGAAAATTAAAGGGAAGGAAAGGAAAGGAAACTAATGTAATGGAAAAGAAAGGAAAGAAAATGAAAGGAAAGGAAGGGAAGGAAAGTAAAGGAAAGTAAAAGAAAGGAAAGAAAATGAAAGGAAAGGAAAGGAGAGAAAACGAAAGGAAAGGAAAGGAAAATAAAGGAAAGGAAACTAAAGGAAAGGAAAGAAGAGAAAATTGAGGGCAGGTAAAGGAGAGGAAAGGAAAGAAAAGGAAAAGAAAGGAAAGGAAAGTAGCGGAAAGGAAAGGAAAGAAAAGGAAACGAAAGGAAAAAAAATTAAAGGAAAGGAATTCAAATTAATGTAAGGAAAAATAAAGGAAAGAAAATGAAAGGAAAGAAAATGAAAGGAAAGAAAAGGAAAGAAAATGAAAGGAAAGGAAAGGAAAAGAAAGGGGAGGAAAGGAAAGGAAAGGAAAGAAGAGAAAAGGAAAGAAAGGAAAGGAAAGAAATGGAAAAGAAAGGAAACGAATGGATAGAAAATTAAAGGGAAGGAAAGGAAAGGAAACTAATGTAATGGAAAGAAAGGAAAGAAAATGAAAGGAAAGGAAGGGGAAGGAAAGTAAAAGAAAGGAATGAAAATGAAAGGAAACGAAAGGACAGAAAACGAAAGAAAAGGATAAGAAGGGAAAGGAAAGGACAAGAAACAAAAGGAAAGAAAAGGAAAGGAATGGGGAGGAAAGGAAAGGAAAGAATGGAAAGGAAGGAGAGGAAAGGAAAGGAAAGGAATGGAAAGGAAAAGAAAAAAATGAAAGGAAAGGAAAGGAAATTAAAGTAAAGGAAAAGAAAGGAAAGAAAATGAAAGAAAAGGAAAACGAAAGGAAAGGAAAATAATTGAAAGTAAAGGAAAGGAAATGAAAGGAAAGGAAAGGCAAGGAAAGGAAAGGAAAGGAAAGAAAATGAAAGGAAAGGAAAGAAAAGGAAAAGAAAGGAAAGGAAAGGAAAGTAGAGGAAAGGAAAGGAAAGAACGGAAAATAAAGGAGAGGAAAGGAAAGGAAACGAAAGGAAAGACAATTAAGGGAAAGGAAAGGAAATTAAAGTAAGGGAAAAGAAAGGAAAGAAAATGAAAGGAAAGGAAAGGAGATAAAATGAACCAAAGGAAACGAAAGGAAATTAAAGTAAAGGAAAGGAAAGAAAGGAAAGCAAAGGAAAGGAAAGGAAAAGAAAGGAAAAGAAGAGAAAGGAAAGGAAATTAAAGGAAAGGAAATAAAAGGAAAGTAAAGGAAAGGAAAGGAAGAAAAGGAGAGGAAAGGAAAGGAAGGGAGAGGAAAGGAAATGAAAGGAAAGGAAAGAAAAGGAAACGAAAGGAAAGAAATTGAAAGGAAATAAAAGGGAAGGAAAGAAAATGAAAGGAATGGAAAGGAAAAGAAAGGGGAGGAAAGGAAAGGAAAGAAAAGGAAAGGAAAGGAAAGAAAAGGAAAAGAAGGGAAAGGAAAGTAGAGGAAAGGAAAGGAAAGAAAGGAAAATAAAGGAGAGGAAAGGAAAGTAAACGAAAGGAAAGACAATTAAGCGAAAGGAAAGGAAATTAAAGTAAGGGAAAAGAAAGGAAAGAAAAGAAAAGGAAGAAAAGAAAACGTAAGAAAATAAAAGGAAAGGAAAGGCAAGGAAAGGAAAGGAAAGAAAGGAAAGGAAGGGAAAGGAAGGGTAAGGAAAGGAAAGAAAATGAAAAAAAGAAAAGGAAGAAAAGAAAACGTAAGAAAATAAAAGGAAAGGAAAGGAAAGGAAAGGAAAGGAAAGGAAAAGAAAGGAAAGGAGAGGAAATTAAAGGAAAGGAAAGGAAATTAAGGTAAAGGAAAAGAAAGGAAAGAAAAGGAAAGGAAAGGAGAGAAAATGAAACTAAATCAAAATAATTGAAAGGAAAGGCAAGGAAAAGAAAAAAATGAAAGGAAAGGAAAGGAAATTAAAGTAAAGGGAAAGAAAGGAAAGAAAATGAAAGAAAAGGAAAGGAGAGAAAACGAAAGGAAAATAATTAAAAACAAAGGTAAGGAAAGTAAAGGAAAGGCAAAGAAAGGAAAGGAAAGGCAAGGAAAGGAAAGGAAAGGAAAGGAAAGGAAAGGAAAGGAAAGGAAAGAAAATGAAAGCTAAATAAAGGGAAGAAAAGGAAAGGAAAGTAGAGGAAAGCAAAGGAAAGAAAGGAAAATATAGGAGAGGAAAGGAAAGGAAACGAAAGGAAAGATAATTAAGGGAAAGGAAAGGAAATTAAAGTAAGGGAAAAGAAAGGAAAGAAAATGAAAGGAAAGGAAAGGAGATAAAATGAAAGAAACGAATTGAAAGGAAATTAAAGCAAAGGAAAGAAAGGAAAGGAAAGGAGAGGAAAGGAAAGTAAAGAAAGGAAAGGAAAGGAAAGGAAAGGAAAGGAAAAGAAAGGAAATGAAGAGAAAGGAAAGGAAATTAAAGGAAAGGAAATTTAAGGAAAGTAAAGGAAAGGAAAGGAAAGGAAGAAAAGAAGAGGAAAGGAAAGGAAAGGAGAGGAAAGGAAATGTAAGGAAAGGAAAGAAAAGGAAACGAAAGGAAAGAAAATTAAAGGAAAGGAAATTAATGTAAGGAAAAATGAAAGGAAAGGAAAGGAAAGAAAAGGAAAAGAAAGGAAAGGAAAGGAAAGGAAAGTAGAAGAAAGGAAAGGAAAGAAAGGAAAATAAAGGAGAGGAAAGGAAAGGAAACGAAAGGAAAGACAATAAAGGGAAAGGAAAGGAAATTAAAGTAAGGGAAAAGAAAGGAAAGAAAATGAAAGGAAAGGAAAGGAGATAAAATGAAAGAAAGGAAATGAAAGGAAATTAAAGTAAAGGAAAGGAAAGAAAGGAAAGGAAAGGAAAGGAAAGGAAAAGAAAGGAAAAGAAAGGAAAAGAAGAGAAAGGAAAGGAAATTAAAGGAAAGTAAAGGAAATGAAAGGAAAGGAAAGAAAAGGAAACGAAAGGAAAGAAAATTAAAGGAAAGGGAAGGAAATTAATGTAAGGAAAAATAAAGGAAAAAAAAATGAAAGGAAATAAAAGGAAAGAAAAGAAAATGAAAGGAAAGGAAAGGAAAAGAAAGGGGAGGAAAGGAAAGGAAAGAAAAGGAAAATATAGGAGAGGAAAGGAAAGGAAACGAAAGGAAAGGAAAGGAAAGGAGATAAAATGAAAGAAACGAATTGAAAGGAAATTAAAGCAAAGGAAAGAAAGGAAAGGAAAGGAGAGGAAAGGAAAGTAAAGAAAGGAAAGGAAAGGAAAGGAAAGGAAAGGAAAGGAAAAGAAAGGAAATGAAGAGAAAGGAAAGGAAATTAAAGGAAAGGAAATTTAAGGAAAGTAAAGGAAAGGAAAGGAAAGGAAAGGAAGAAAAGAAGAGGAAAGGAAAGGAAAGGAGAGGAAAGGAAATGAAAGGAAAGGAAAGAAAAGGAAACGAAAGGAAAGAAAATTAAAGGAAAGGAAATTAATGTAAGGAAAAATGAAAGGAAAGGAAAGGAAAGAAAAGGAAAAGAAAGGAAAGGAAAGGAAAGGAAAGTAGAAGAAAGGAAAGGAAAGAAAGGAAAATAAAGGAGAGGAAAGGAAAGGAAACGAAAGGAAAGACAATTAAGGGAAAGGAAAGGAAATTAAAGTAAGGGAAAAGAAAGGAAAGAAAATGAAAGGAAAGGAAAGGAGATAAAATGAAAGAAAGGAAATGAAAGGAAATTAAAGTAAAGGAAAGGAAAGAAAGGAAAGGAAAGGAAAGGAAAGGAAAGGAAAAGAAAGGAAATGAAGAGAAAGGAAAGGAAATTAAAGGAAAGTAAAGGAAATGAAAGGAAAGGAAAGAAAAGGAAACGAAAGGAAAGAAAATTAAAGGAAAGGGAAGGAAATTAATGTAAGGAAAAATAAAGGAAAAAAAAATGAAAGGAAATAAAAGGAAAGGAAAGAAAATGAAAGGAAAGGAAAGGAAAAGAAAGGGGAGGAAAGGAAAGGAAAGAAAAGGAAAGGAAAGGAAAGGAAGGAGAGGAAAGGAATGGAAAAGAAAGGAAACGAAAGGAAAGAAAATGAAAGGGAAGGAAAGGAAAGGAAAATAATGTAATGGAAAAGAAAGGAAAGAAAATGAAAGGAAAGGGAAGGAAATTAATGTAAGGAAAAATAAAGGAAAAAAAATGAAAGGAAATAAAAGGAAAGGAAAGAAAATGAAAGGAAAGGAAAGGAAAGGAAAGGGGAGGAAAGGAAAGGAAAGAAAAGGAAAGGAAAGGAAAGGAAAGGAAGGAGAGGAAAGGAATGGAAAAGAAAGGAAACGAAAAGAAAGAAAATGAAAGGGAAGGAAAGGAAAGGAAAATAATGTAATGGAAAAGAAAGGAAAGAAAATGAAAGGAAAGGAAGGGGAAGGAAAGTAAAAGAAAGGAAAGAAAATGAAATTAAAGGAAAGGAGAGAAAACAAAAGGAAAGAATAAGAAGGGAAAGGAAAGGAAAGGACAAGAAACAAAAGGAAAGGAAAGGAAAGGAATGGGGAGGAAAGGAAAGGAAAGGAAAGAATGGAAAGGAAGGAGAGGAAAGTAATGGAAAAGAAAGGAACGAAAGGAAAGAAAATGAAGGGAAAGGAAAGGAAAGGGAACTGAAGAAAGGCAGGAAAATGAATGGAAAGGAAAGCATGGGGAAGGAAAGGAAAGGAAAGAAATGAAAGAAAGGAAAGGAAAGGAAAGGAGAAGAAGGAATGGAATGGACAGGAAAGGAAAGGAAAGGAGAGGAAATTAAAGGAAAGGAAAGGAAATTAAAGTAAAGGGAAAGAAAGGACAGGAAAGGAAAGAAAGGAAAGGAAGGGAAAGGAAGGGTAAGGAAAGCAAAGAAAGGAAAGAAAAGGAAAGGAAACGAAAGGAAAGGAAAGGAAAGGAAAGGAAAGTAAATGAAAGAAAAGAAAAGGAAGAAAAGAAAACGTGAAAAATAAAGGGAAAGGAAAGGAAAGGAGAAAAAATTAAAGTAAAGGAAATTAAAGTAAAGGAAAAGAAAGGAAAGAAAAGGAAAGGAAAGGAGAGAAAATGAAATTAAATCAAAATAATTGAAAGGAAAGGAAAGGAAAAGAAAAAAAATGAAAGGAAAGGAAAGGAAATTAAAGTAAAGGAAAAGAAAGGAAAGAAAATGAAAGCAAAGGAAAGGAGAGAAAACGAAAGGAAAGGAAAATAATTGAAAGGAGAAGTAAGGAAAGTAAAGAAAATGCAAGGAAAGGAAAGGAAAGGAAAGGAAAGGAAAGGAAAGGAAAGGAAAGAAAATGAAAGGAAAGGAAGGAAAGAAAAGGAAAAGAAAGGAGAGGAAAGGAAAGGAAGTGAAAGGAAAGACAATTAAGGAAAAGGAAAGGAAATTAAAGTAAGGGAAAAGAAAGGAAAGAAAATGAAAGGTAAGGAAAGGATATAAAATGAATGGAAAGGCAAGGAAATTAAAGTAAAGGAAAGAAAGGAAAGGAGAGGAAAGGAAAGGAAAGGAAAAGAAAGTAAAAGAAGAGAAAGGAAAGGAAATTAAGGGAAAGGAAATGAATGGAAAGTAAAGGAAACGAAAGGAAAGGAAGAAAAGGAGAGGAAAGGAGAGGAAAGGAAAGGAAAGGAAAGGAAAGGAAAGGAAAGGAAAGGAAAGAAAAGAAATGGAAAAGAAAGGAAACGAAAGGAAAGAAAATGAAAGGGGAGGAAAGGAAAGGAAGCTAATGTAATGCAAAAGAAAGGAAAGAAAATTAAAGGAATGGAAGGGGAAGGGAAGTAAGAGAAAGGAAAGAAAATGAAAGGAAAGGAAAGGAGAGAAAACGAAAGGAAAGGATAAGAAGAGAAAGGACAAGAAACAAAAGGAAAGGAAAGGAAAAAAAATTAAAGGAAAGGAAAGGAAATTAATGTAAGGAAAAATAAAGGAAAGAAAATGTAAGGAAAGAAAAGGAAAGAAAATGAAAGGAAAGGAAAGGAAAGAAAAAGAAAGGAAAGAAAGAAAACGCAAGGAAAGGAAAGGAAAGGAAAGGTAAGGAACGGAAAAGAAAGGAAACGAAAGGAAAGAAAATGAAAGGAAAGGAAAGGAAAGGAAAGGAAAGGAAATGAAAGGAAAGGAAAGGAAAGAATGGAAAGGAAGGAGAGGAAAAGAAAGGAAAGGAAAGGAATGGAAAAAAAGGAACGAAACGAAAGAAAATGAAAGGAAAGGAAAGAAAAGAAAACGAAAGGAAAGAAAATTAAAGGAAAGGAAAGGAAATTAATGTAAAAAAAAATAAAGGAAAGAAAATGTAAGGAAAGAAAAGGAAAGAAAATGAAAGGAAAGGAAAGGAAAAGAAAGGGGAGGAAAGGAAAGGGAAGGAAAGAAAAAGAAAGGAAAGAAAGGAAATAAAAGGAAAGGAAAGGAAAGGAACGGAAAAGAAAGGAAACGAAAGGAAAGGAAAGGAAAGGAAAGAAAAGGAAAAGAAAGGAGAGGAAAGGAAAGGAAACGAAAGGAAAGACAATTAAGGGAAAGGAAAGGAAATTAAAGTAAGGGAAAAGAAAGGAAAGAAAATGAAAGGAAAGGAAAGGAAAGGAGATAAAATGAATGGAAAGGAAAGGAAATTAAAGTAAAGGAAAGGAAAGGAAAGAAAAAGAAAGGAAAGAAAGGAAAGGAAAGGAACGGAAAAGAAAAGAAACGAAAGGAAAGAAAATGAAAGAAAATGAAAGGAAAGGAAGGAAAGTGAAGGAAAGTGAAGGAAAGTAAAAGAAAGGAAAGAAAGTGAAAGGAAAGGGAAGGAGAGAAAACGAAAGGAAAGGATAAGAAGGGAAAGGAAAGGAAAGGACAAAAAACAAAAGGAAAGGAAAGGAAAGGAAAGGCAAGGAAAGGAATGGAGAGGAAAGGAAAGGAAAGGAAAGAATGGAAAGGAAAGGGAAGGCAAGGAAAGAAAGCAAAGGAAAGGAAAGGAAAGGGAAGGAGAGGAAAGGAAAGAAAATGAAAGGAAAGGAAAGGAAAGGAAAGAAAAGGAGAAGAAAGGAAAGGAAAGGAAAGTAGCGGAAAGGAAAGAAATAAAATAAAGGAGAGGAAAGGAAAGGAAACGAAAGGAAAGACAATTAAGGGAAAGGAAAGGATATTAAAGTAAGGGAAAAGAAAGGAAAAAAATGAAAGGAAAGGACAGGAAAGGAAACTAAAGAAAGGCAGGAAAATGAATGGGAAGGAAAGCATAGGAAAGGGAAGGAAAGGAAAGAAAGGAAAGAAAAGGAAAGGAAAGGAAAGGAAAGGAAAGGAAAGGAAACGAGAAGAAGGAAAGGAAAGGAATGGAATGGACAGGAAAGGAAAGGAAAGGAAAGGATAAGAAAGGAAAGGAAAGGAAGGGATAGGAATGGAAAGGAAGGGAAAGAAAAGGACGGGAAAGGAAAGGAAAAGAAGGGAAAGGAAAGGAAAAGAAGGGAAAGGAAAGGAAAGGAGAGGAAAGGAAAATAATTGAAGTTTAAGGAAAGGAAATTAAAGGAAAGGAAATAAAAGGAAAGGAAAGGAAAGGCAAGGAAAGAAAGCAAAGGAAAGGAAAGAAAAGGAGAGGAAAGGAAAGGAAAGAAAATAAAAGGAGAGGAAAGGAAAGAAAAGGAAAAGAAAGGAAAGGAAAGTAGCGGAAAGGAAAGGAAAGAAAAGGAAAGAAAATGAAAGGAAAGGAAAGGAAAAGAAAGGGGAGGAAAGGAAAGGAAAGAAAAGAAAAGGAAAGAAAGGAAAGGAAAGAAATGGAAAAGAAAGGAAACGAATGGATAGAAAATTAAAGGGAAGGAAAGGAAAGGAAACTAATGTAATGGAAAAGAAAGGAAAGAAAATGAAAGGAAAGGAAGGGAAGGAAAGTAAAGGAAAGTAAAAGAAAGGAAAGAAAATGAAAGGAAAGGAAAGGAGAGAAAACGAAAGGAAAGGAAAGGAAAATAAAGGAAAGGAAACTAAAGGAAAGGAAAGAAGAGAAAATTGAGGGCAGGTAAAGGAGAGGAAAGGAAAGAAAAGGAAAAGAAAGGAAAGGAAAGTAGCGGAAAGGAAAGGAAAGAAAAGGAAACGAAAGGAAAAAAAATTAAAGGAAAGGAATTCAAATTAATGTAAGGAAAAATAAAGGAAAGAAAATGAAAGGAAAGAAAAGGAAAGAAAATGAAAGGAAAGGAAAGGAAAAGAAAGGGGAGGAAAGGAAAGGAAAGGAAAGAAGAGAAAAGGAAAGAAAGGAAAGGAAAGAAATGGAAAAGAAAGGAAACGAATGGATAGAAAATTAAAGGGAAGGAAAGGAAAGGAAACTAATGTAATGGAAAGAAAGGAAAGAAAATGAAAGGAAAGGAAGGGGAAGGAAAGTAAAAGAAAGGAATGAAAATGAAAGGAAACGAAAGGACAGAAAACGAAAGAAAAGGATAAGAAGGGAAAGGAAAGAACAAGAAACAAAAGGAAAGAAAAGGAAAGGAATGGGGAGGAAAGGAAAGGAAAGAATGGAAAGGAAGGAGAGGAAAGGAAAGGAAAGGAATGGAAAGGAAAAGAAAAAAATGAAAGGAAAGGAAATTAAAGTAAAGGAAAAGAAAGGAAAGAAAATGAAAGAAAAGGAAAACGAAAGGAAAGGAAAATAATTGAAAGTAAAGGAAAGGAAATGAAAGGAAAGGAAAGGCAAGGAAAGGAAAGGAAAGGAAAGGAAAGGAAAGGAAAGGAAAGGAAAGGAAAGAAAATGAAAGGAAAGGAAAGAAAAGGAAAAGAAAGGAAAGGAAAGGAAAGTAGAGGAAAGGAAAGGAAAGAACGGAAAATAAAGGAGAGGAAAGGAAATTAAAGTAAGGGAAAAGAAAGGAAAGAAAATGAAAGGAAAGGAAAGGAGATAAAATGAACCAAAGGAAATGAAAGGAAATTAAAGTAAAGGAAAGGAAAGAAAGGAAAGCAAAGGAAAGGAAAGGAAAAGAAAGGAAAAGAAGAGAAAGGAAAGGAAATTTAAGGAAAGGAAATAAAAGGAAAGTAAAGGAAAGGAAAGGAAGAAAAGGAGAGGAAAGGAAAGGAAAGGAGAGGAAAGGAAATGAAAGGAAAGGAAAGAAAAGGAAACGAAAGGAAAGAAATTGAAAGGAAATAAAAGGGAAGGAAAGAAAATGAAAGGAAAGGAAAGGAAAAGAAAGGGGAGGAAAGGAAAGGAAAGAAAAGGAAAGGAAAGGAAAGAAAAGTAAAAGAAGGGAAAGGAAAGTAGAGGAAAGGAAAGGAAAGAAAGGAAAATAAAGGAGAGGAAAGGAAAGTAAACGAAAGGAAAGACAATTAAGCGAAAGGAAAGGAAATTGAAGTAAGGGAAAAGAAAGGAAAGAAAAGAAAAGGAAGAAAAGAAAACGTAAGAAAATGAAAGGAAAGGAAAGGAAAAGAAAGGGGAGGAAAGGAAAGGAAAGGAAGGAAGAGAAAAGGAAAGAAAGGAAAGGAAAGAAATGGAAAAGAAAGGAAACGAATGGATAGAAAATTAAAGGGAAGGAAAGGAAAGGAAACTAATGTAATGGAAAGAAAGGAAAGAAAATGAAAGGAAAGGAAGGGGAAGGAAAGTAAAAGAAAGGAATGAAAATGAAAGGAAACGAAAGGACAGAAAACGAAAGAAAAGGATAAGAAGGGAAAGGAAAGGACAAGAAACAAAAGGAAAGAAAAGGAAAGGAATGGGGAGGAAAGGAAAGGAAAGAATGGAAAGGAAGGAGAGGAAAGGAAAGGAAAGGAATGGAAAGGAAAAGAAAAAAATGAAAGGAAAGGAAAGGAAATTAAAGTAAAGGAAAAGAAAGGAAAGAAAATGAAAGAAAAGAAAAGGAAAGAAAATGAAAGGAAAGGAAAGGAAAAGAAAGGGGAGGAAAGGAAAGGAAAGGAAAGGAAAGAAGAGAAAAGGAAAGAAAGGAAAGGAAAGAAATGGAAAAGAAAGGAAACGAATGGATAGAAAATTAAAGGGAAGGAAAGGAAAGGAAACTAATGTAATGGAAAGAAAGGAAAGAAAATGAAAGGAAAGGAAAGGAAAGTAGCGGAAAGGAAAGGAAAGAAAAGGAAACGAAAGGAAAGAAAATGAAAGGAAAGGAAAGGAGAGAAAACGAAAGGAAAGGAAACTAAAGGAAAGGAAAGAAGAGAAAATTGAGGGCAGGTAAAGGAGAGGAAAGGAAAGAAAAGGAAAAGAAAGGAAAGGAAAGTAGCGGAAAGGAAAGGAAAGAAAAGGAAACGAAAGGAAAAAAAATTAAAGGAAAGGAATTCAAATTAATGTAAGGAAAAATAAAGGAAAGAAAATGAAAGGAAAGAAAATGAAAGGAAAGAAAAGGAAAGAAAATGAAAGGAAAGGAAAGGAAAAGAAAGGGAAGGAAAGGAAAGGAAAGGAAAGAAGAGAAAAGGAAAGAAAGGAAAGGAAAGAAATGGAAAAGAAAGGAAACGAATGGATAGAAAATTAAAGGGAAGGAAAGGAAAGGAAACTAATGTAATGGAAAGAAAGGAAAGAAAATGAAAGGAAAGGAAGGGGAAGGAAAGTAAAAGAAAGGAATGAAAATGAAAGGAAACGAAAGGACAGAAAACGAAAGAAAAGGATAAGAAGGGAAAGGAAAGGACAAGAAACAAAAGAAAAGAAAAGGAAAGGAATGGGGAGGAAAGGAAAGGAAAGAATGGAAAGGAAGGAGAGGAAAGGAAAGGAAAGGAATGGAAAGGAAAAGAAAAAAATGAAAGGAAAGGAAAGGAAATTAAAGTAAAGGAAAAGAAAGGAAAGAAAATGAAAGAAAAGGAAAACGAAAGGAAAGGAAAATAATTGAAAGTAAAGGAAAGGAAATGAAAGGAAAGGAAAGGCAAGGAAAGGAAAGGAAAGGAAAGGAAAGGAAAGGAAAGGAAAGGAAAGAAAATGAAAGGAAAGGAAAGAAAAGGAAAAGAAAGGAAAGGAAAGGAAAGTAGAGGAAAGGAAAGGAAAGAACGGAAAATAAAGGAGAGGAAAGGAAAGGAAACGAAAGGAAAGACAATTAAGGGAAAGGAAAGGAAATTAAAGTAAGGGAAAAGAAAGGAAAGAAAATGAAAGGAAAGGAAAGGAGATAAAATGAACCAAAGGAAATGAAAGGAAATTAAAGTAAAGGAAAGGAAAGAAAGGAAAGCAAAGGAAAGGAAAGGAAAAGAAAGGAAAAGAAGAGAAAGGAAAGGAAATTAAAGGAAAGGAAATAAAAGGAAAGTAAAGGAAAGGAAAGGAAGAAAAGGAGAGGAAAGGAAAGGAAAGGAGAGGAAAGGAAATGAAAGGAAAGGAAAGAAAAGGAAACGAAAGGAAAGAAATTGAAAGGAAATAAAAGGGAAGGAAAGAAAATGAAAGGAAAGGAAAGGAAAAGAAAGGGGAGGAAAGGAAAGGAAAGAAAAGGAAAGGAAAGGAAAGAAAAGGAAAAGAAGGGAAGGGAAAGTAGAGGAAAGGAAAGGAAAGAAAGGAAAATAAAGGAGAGGAAAGGAAAGTAAACGAAAGGAAAGACAATTAAGCGAAAGGAAAGGAAATTAAAGTAAGGGAAAAGAAAGGAAAGAAAAGAAAAGGAAGAAAAGAAAACGTAAGAAAATAAAAGTAAAGGAAAGGCAAGGAAAGGAAAGGAAAGAAAGGAAAGGAAGGGAAAGGAAGGGAAAGGAAGGGTAAGGAAAGGAAAGAAAATGAAAAAAAGAAAAGGAAGAAAAGAAAACGTAAGAAAATAAAAGGAAAGGAAAGGAAAGGAAAGGAAAAGAAAGGAAAGGAGAGGAAATTAAAGGAAAGGAAAGGAAATTAAGGTAAAGGAAAAGAAAGGAAAGAAAAGGAAAGGAAAGGAGAGAAAATGAAACTAAATCAAAATAATTGAAAGGAAAGGCAAGGAAAAGAAAAAAATGAAAGGAAAGGAAAGGAAATTAAAGTAAAGGGAAAGAAAGGAAAGAAAATGAAAGAAAAGGAAAGGAGAGAAAACGAAAGGAAAATAATTAAAAACAAAGGTAAGGAAAGTAAAGGAAAGGCAAAGAAAGGAAAGGAAAGGCAAGGAAAGGAAAGGAAAGGAAAGGAAAGGAAAGGAAAGGAAAGGAAAGGAAAGGAAAGGAAAGGAAAGAAAATGAAAGCTAAATAAAGGGAAGAAAAGGAAAGGAAAGTAGAGGAAAGCAAAGGAAAGAAAGGAAAATATAGGAGAGGAAAGGAAAGGAAACGAAAGGAAAGATAATTAAGGGAAAGAAAAGGAAATTAAAGTAAGGGAAAAGAAAGGAAAGAAAATGAAAGGAAAGGAAAGGAGATAAAATGAAAGAAACGAATTGAAAGGAAATTAAAGCAAAGGAAAGAAAGGAAAGGAAAGGAGAGGAAAGGAAAGTAAAGAAAGGAAAGGAAAGGAAAGGAAAGGAAAGCAAAGGAAAGGAAAAGAAAGGAAATGAAGAGAAAGGAAAGGAAATTAAAGGAAAGGAAATTTAAGGAAAGTAAAGGAAAGGAAAGGAAAGGAAAGGAAGAAAAGAAGAGGAAAGGAAAGGAAAGGAGAGGAAAGGAAATGAAAGGAAAGGAAAGAAAAGGAAACGAAAGGAAAGAAAATTAAAGGAAAGGAAATTAATGTAAGGAAAAATTAAAGGAAAGGAAAGGAAAGAAAAGGAAAAGAAAGGAAAGGAAAGGAAAGGAAAGTAGAAGAAAGGAAAGGAAAGAAAGGAAAATAAAGGAGAGGAAAGGAAAGGAAACGAAAGGAAAGACAATTAAGGGAAAGGAAAGGAAATTAAAGTAAGGGAAAAGAAAGGAAAGAAAATGAAAGGAAAGGAAAGGAGATAAAATGAAAGAAAGGAAATGAAAGGAAATTAAAGTAAAGGAAAGGAAAGAAAGGAAAGGAAAAGAAAGGAAAAGAAGAGAAAGGAAAGGAAATTAAAGGAAAGTAAAGGAAATGAAAGGAAAGGAAAGAAAAGGAAACGAAAGGAAAGAAAATTAAAGGAAAGGGAAGGAAATTAATGTAAGGAAAAATAAAGGAAAAAAAAATGAAAGGAAATAAAAGGAAAGAAAAGAAAATGAAAGGAAAGGAAAGGAAAAGAAAGGGGAGGAAAGGAAAGGAAAGAAAAGGAAAGGAAAGGAAAGGAAGGAGAGGAAAGGAATGGAAAAGAAAGGAAACGAAAGGAAAGAAAATGAAAGGGAAGGAAAGGAAAGGAAAATAATGTAATGGAAAAGAAAGGAAAGAAAATGAAAGGAAAGGGAAGGAAATTAATGTAAGGAAAAATAAAGGAAAAAAAATGAAAGGAAATAAAAGGAAAGGAAAGAAAATGAAAGGAAAGGAAAGGAAAGGAAAGGAAAGGGGAGGAAAGGAAAGGAATGAAAAGGAAAGGAAAGGAAAGGAAAGGAAAGGAATCAGAGGAAAGGAATGGAAAAGAAAGGAAACGAAAAGAAAGAAAATGAAAGGGAAGGAAAGGAAAGGAAAATAATGTAATGGAAAAGAAAGGAAAGAAAATGAAAGGAAAGGAAGGGGAAGGAAAGTAAAAGAAAGGAAAGAAAATGAAATTAAAGGAAAGGAGAGAAAACAAAAGGAAAGAATAAGAAGGGAAAGGAAAGGAAAGGACAAGAAACAAAAGGAAAGGAGAGGAAAGGAATGGGGAGGAAAGGAAAGGAAAGGAAAGAATGGAAAGGAAGGAGAGGAAAGTAATGGAAAAGAAAGGAACGAAAGGAAAGAAAATGAAGGGAAAGGGAAGGAAGGGGAACTGAAGAAAGGCAGGAAAATGAATGGAAAGGAAAGCATGGGGAAGGAAAGGAAAGGAAAGAAATGAAAGAAAGGAAAGGAAAGTAGAAGAAGGAATGGAATGGACAGGAAAGGAAAGGAAAGGAGAGGAAATTAAAGGAAAGGAAAGGAAATTAAAGTAAAGGGAAAGAAAGGACAGGAAAGGAAAGAAAGGAAAGGAAGGGAAAGGAAGGGTAAGGAAAGCAAAGAAAGGAAAGAAAAGGAAAGGAAACGAAAGGAAAGGAAAGGAATGGAAAGGAAAGTAAATGAAAGAAAAGAAAAGGAAGAAAAGAAAACGTGAAAAATAAAGGGAAAGGAAAGGAAAGGAGAAAAAATTAAAGTAAAGGAAATTAAAGTAAAGGAAAAGAAAGGAAAGAAAAGGAAAGGAAAGGAGAGAAAATGAAATTAAATCAAAATAAATGAAAGGAAAGGAAAGGAAAGGAAAAGAAAAAAAATGAAAGGAAAGGAAAGGAAATTAAAGTAAAGGAAAAGAAAGGAAAGAAAATGAAAGAAAAGGAAAGGAGAGAAAACGAAAGGAAAGGAAAATAATTGAAAGGAGAAGTAAGGAAAGTAAAGAAAATGCAAGGAAAGGAAAGGAAAGGAAAGGAAAGAAAATGAAAGGAAAGGAAGGAAAGAAAAGGAAAAGAAAGGAGAGGAAAGGAAAGGAAGTGAAAGGAAAGACAATTAAGGAAAAGGAAAGGAAATTAAAGTAAGGGAAAAGAAAGGAAAGAAAATGAAAGGTAAGGAAAGGATATAAAATGAATGGAAAGGCAAGGAAATTAAAGTAAAGGAAAGAAAGGAAAGGAGAGGAAAGGAAAGGAAAGGAAAGGAAAGGAAAGGAAAAGAAAGTAAAAGAAGAGAAAGGAAAGGAAATTAAGGGAAAGGAAATAAATGGAAAGTAAAGGAAACGAAAGGAAAGGAAGAAAAGGAGAGGAAAGGAGAGGAAAGGAAAGGAAAGGAAAGGAAAGGAAAGGAAAGGAAAGGAAAGGAAAGGAAAGGAAAGGAAAGAAAAGAAATGGAAAAGAAAGGAAACGAAAGGAAAGAAAATGAAAGGGGAGGAAAGGAAAGGAAGCTAATGTAATGCAAAAGAAAGGAAAGAAAATTAAAGGAATGGAAGGGGAAGGGAAGTAAGAGAAAGGAAAGAAAATGAAAGGAAAAGAAAGGAGAGAAAACGAAAGGAAAGGATAAGAAGGGAAAGGACAAGAAACAAAAGGAAAGGAAAGGAAAAAAAATTAAAGGAAAGGAAAGGAAATTAATGTAAGGAAAAATAAAGGAAAGAAAATGTAAGGAAAGAAAAGGAAAGAAAATGAAAGGAAAGGAAAGGAAAGAAAAAGAAAGGAAAGAAAGAAAACGCAAGGAAAGGAAAGGAAAGGTAAGGAACGGAAAAGAAAGGAAACGAAAGGAAAGAAAATGAAAGGAAAGGAAAGGAAAGGAAAGGAAAGGAAAGAATGGAAATTAAGGAGAGGAAAAGAAAGGAAAGGAAAGGAATGGAAAAAAAGGAACGAAACGAAAGAAAATGAAAGGAAAGGAAAGAAAAGAAAACGAAAGGAAAGAAAATTAAAGGAAAGGAAAGGAAATTAATGTAAAAAAAAATAAAGGAAAGAAAATGTAAGGAAAGAAAAGGAAAGAAAATGAAAGGAAAGGAAAGGAAAAGAAAGGGGAGGAAAGGAAAGAAAAAGAAAGGAAAGAAAGGAAATAAAAGGAAAGGAAAGGAAAGGAACGGAAAAGAAAGGAAACGAAAGGAAAGGAAAGGAAAGGAAAGAAAAGGAAAAGAAAGGAGAGGAAAGGAAAGGAAACGAAAGGAAAGACAATTAAGGGAAAGGAAAGGAAATTAAAGTAAGGGAAAAGAAAGGAAAGAAAATGAAAGGAAAGGAAAGGAAAGGAGATAAAATGAATGGAAAGGAAAGGAAATTAAAGTAAAGGAAAGGAAAGGAAAGAAAAAGAAAGGAAAGAAAGGAAAGGAAAGGAACGGAAAAGAAAAGAAACGAAAGGAAAGAAAATGAAAGAAAATGAAAGGAAAGGAAGGAAAGTGAAGGAAAGTGAAGGAAAGTAAAAGAAAGTAAAAGAAAGGAAAGAAAGTGAAAGGAAAGGGAAGGAGAGAAAACGAAAGGAAAGGATAAGAAGGGAAAGGAAAGGAAAGGACAAAAAACAAAAGGAAAGGAAAGGAAAGGCAAGGAAAGGAATGGAGAGGAAAGGAAAGGAAAGGAAAGAATGGAAAGGAAAGGGAAGGCAAGGAAAGAAAGCAAAGGAAAGGAAAGGAAAGGAAAGGAGAGGAAAGGAAAGAAAATGAAAGGAAAGGAAAGGAAAGAAAAGGAGAAGAAAGGAAAGGAAAGGAAAGTAGCGGAAAGGAAAGAAATAAAATAAAGGAGAGGAAAGGAAAGGAAACGAAAGGAAAGACAATTAAGGGAAAGGAAAGGATATTAAAGTAAGGGAAAAGAAAGGAAAAAAATGAAAGGAAAGGACAGGAAAGGAAACTAAAGAAAGGCAGGAAAATGAATGGGAAGGAAAGCATAGGAAAGGGAAGGAAAGGAAAGAAAGGAAAGAAAAGGAAAGGAAAGGAAAGGAAAGGAAAGGAAACGAGAAGAAGGAAAGGAAAGGAATGGAATGGACAGGAAAGGAAAGGAAAGGATAAGAAAAGAAAGGAAAGGAAAGGAAGGGATAGGAATGGAAAGGAAGGGAAAGAAAAGGACGGGAAAGGAAAGGAAAAGAAGGGAAAGGAAAGGAAAAGAAGGGAAAGGAAAGGAAAGGAGAGAAAATATAAGGAAAGGAAAATAATTGAAGTTTAAGGAAAGGAAATTAAAGGAAAGGAAATGAAAGGAAAGGAAAGGAAAGGCAAGGAAAGAAAGCAAAGGAAAGGAAAGGAAAGGAGAGGAAAGGAAAGGAAAGAAAATAAAAGGAGAGGAAAGGAAAGAAAAGGAAAAGAAAGGAAAGGAAAGTAGCGGAAAGGAAAGGAAAGAAAAGGAAACGAAAGGAAAAAAAATTAAAGGAAAGGAATTCAAATTAATGTAAGGAAAAATAAAGGAAAGAAAATGAAAGGAAAGAAAATGAAAGGAAAGAAAAGGAAAGAAAATGAAAGGAAAGGAAAGGAAAAGAAAGGGGAGGAAAGGAAAGGAAAGGAATGAAAATGAAAGGAAACGAAAGGACAGAAAACGAAAGAAAAGGATAAGAAGGGAAAGGAAAGGACAAGAAACAAAAGGAAAGAAAAGGAAAGGAATGGGGAAGAAAGGAAAGGAAAGAATGGAAAGGAAGGAGAGGAAAGGAAAGGAAAGGAAAGGAAAGGAAAAGAAAAAAATGAAAGGAAAGGAAAGGAAATTAAAGTAAAGGAAAAGAAAGGAAAGAAAATGAAAGAAAAGGAAAACGAAAGGAAAGGAAAATAATTGAAAGTAAAGGAAAGGAAATGAAAGGAAAGGAGAGGCAAGGAAAGGAAAGGAAAGGAAAGGAAAGGAAAGGAAAGGAAAGGAAAGGAAAGAAAATGAAAGGAAAGGAAAGAAAAGGAAAAGAAAGGAAAGGAAAGGAAAGTAGAGGAAAGGAAAGGAAAGAACGGAAAATAAAGGAGAGGAAAGGAAAGCAAACGAAAGGAAAGACAATTAAGGGAAAGGAAATTAAAGTAAGGGAAAAGAAAGGAAAGAATATGAAAGGAAAGGAAAGGAGATAAAATGAACCAAAGGAAATGAAAGGAAATTAAAGTAAAGGAAAGGAAAGAAAGGAAAGGAAAGGAAAGGAAAGGAAAAGAAAGGAAAAGAAGAGAAAGGAAAGGAAATTAAAGGAAAGGAAATAAAAGGAAAGTAAAGGAAAGGAAAGGAAGAAAAGGAGAGGAAAGGAAAGGAAAGGAGAGGAAAGGAAATGAAAGGAAAGGAAAGAAAAGGAAACAAAAGGAAAGAAATTGAAAGGAAATAAAAGGGAAGGAAAGAAAATGAAAGGAAAGGAAAGGAAAAGAAAGGGGAGGAAAGGAAAGGAAAGAAAAGGAAAGGAAAGGAAAGAAAAGGAAAAGAAGGGAAAGGAAAGTAGAGGAAAGGAAAGGAAAGAAAGGAAAATAAAGGAGAGGAAAGGAAAGTAAACGACAGGAAAGACAATTAAGCGAAAGGAAAGGAAATTAAAGTAAGGGAAAAGAAAGGAAAGAAAAGAAAAGGAAGAAAAGAAAACGTAAGAAAATAAAAGGAAAGGAAAGGCAAGGAAAGGAAAGGAAAGAAAGGAAAGGAAGGGAAAGGAAGGGAAAGGAAGGGTAAGGAAAGGAAAGAAAATGAAAAAAAGAAAAGGAAGAAAAGAAAACGTAAGAAAATAAAAGGAAAGGAAAGGAAAGGAAAGGAAAGGAAAGGAAAAGAAAGGAAAGGAGAGGAAATTAAAGGAAAGGAAAGGAAATTAAGGTAAAGGAAAAGAAAGGAAAGAAAAGGAAAGGAAAGGAGAGAAAATGAAACTAAATCAAAATAATTGAAAGGAAAGGCATGGAAAAGAAAAAAATGAAAGGAAAGGAAAGGAAATTAAAGTAAAGGGACAGAAAGGAAAGAAAATGAAAGAAAAGGAAAGGAGAGAAAACGAAAGGAAAATAATTAAAAACAAAGGTAAGGAAAGTAAAGGAAAGGCAAAGAAAGGAAAGGAAAGGCAAGGAAAGGAAAGGAAAGGAAAGGAAGGGAAAGGAAAGGAAAGAAAATGAAAGCTAAATAAAGGGAAGAAAAGGAAAGGAAAGTAGAGGAAAGGAAAGGAAAGAAAGGAAAATATAGGAGAGGAAAGGAAAGGAAACGAAAGGAAAGATAATTAAGGGAAAGGAAAGGAAATTAAAGTAAGGGAAAATAAAGGAAAGAAAATGAAAGGAAAGGAAAGGAGATAAAATGAAAGAAACGAATTGAAAGGAAATTAAAGCAAAGGAAAGAAAGGAAAGGAAAGGAGAGGAAAGGAAAGTAAAGAAAGGAAAGGAAAGGAAAGGAAAGGAAAGGAAAAGAAAGGAAATGAAGAGAAAGGAAAGGAAATTAAAGGAAAGGAAATTAAAGGAAAGTAAAGGAAAGGAAAGGAAAGGAAAGGAAGAAAAGAAGAGGAAAGGAAAGGAAACGAGAGGAAAGGAAATGAAAGGAAAGGAAAGAAAAGGAAACGAAAGGAAAGAAAATTAAAGGAAAGGAAATTAATGTAAGGAAAAATGAAAGGAAAGGAAAGGAAAGAAAAGGAAAAGAAAGGAAAGGAAAGGAAAGGAAAGTAGAAGAAAGGAAAGGAAAGAAAGGAAAATAAAGGAGAGGAAAGGAAAGGAAACGAAAGGAAAGACAATTAAGGGAAAGGAAAGGAAATTAAAGTAAGGGAAAAGCAAGGAAAGAAAATGAAAGGAAAGGAAAGGAGATAAAATGAAAGAAAGGAAATGAAAGGAAATTAAAGTAAAGGAAAGGAAAGAAAGGAAAGGAAAGGAAAGGAAAGAAAAGGAAAAGAAAGGAAAAGAAGAGAAAGGAAAGGAAATTAAAGGAAAGTAAAGAAAATGAAAGGAAAGGAAAGAAAAGGAAACGAAAGGAAAGAAAATTAAAGGAAAGGGAAGGAAATTAATGTAAGGAAAAATAAAGGAAAAAAAATGAAAGGAAATAAAAGGAAAGGAAAGAAAATGAAAGGAAAGGAAAGGAAAAGAAAGGGGAGGAAAGGAAAGGAAAGAAAAGGAAAGGAAAGGAAAGGTAGGAGAGGAAAGGAATGGAAAAGAAAGGAAACGAAAGGAAAGAAAATGAAAGGGAAGGAAAGGAAAGGAAAATAATGTAATGGAAAAGAAAGGATAGAAAATGAAAGGAAAGGGAAGGAAATTAATGTAAGGAAAAATCAAGGAAAAAAAATGAAAGGAAATAAAAGGAAAGGAAAGAAAATGAAAGGAAAGGCAAGGAAAGGAAAGGGGAGGAAAGGAAAGGAAAGAAAAGGAAAGGAAAGGAAAGGAAGGAGAGGAAAGGAATGGAAAAGAAAGGAAACGAAAGGAAAGAAAATGAAAGGGAAGGAAAGGAAAGGAAAATAATGTAATGGAAAAGAAAGGAAAGAAAATGAAAGGAAAGGAAGGGGAAGGAAAGTAAAAGAAAGGAAAGAAAATGAAATTAAAGGAAAGGAGAGAAAACAAAATGAAAGAATAAGAAGGGAAAGGAAAGGAAAGGACAAGAAACAAAAGGAAAGGAAAGGAAAGGAATGGGGAGGAAAGGAAAGAATGGAAAGGAAGGAGAGGAGAGTAATGGAAAAGAAAGGAACGAAAGGAAAGAAAATGAAGGGAAAGGAAAGGAAAGGGAACTGAAGAAAGGCAGGAAAATGAATGGAAAGGAAAGCATGGGGAAGGAAAGGAAAGGAAAGAAATGAAAGAAAGGAAAGGAAAGGAAAGGAAAGGAAAGGAGAAGAAGGAATGGAATGGACAGGAAAGGAAAGGAAAGGAGAGGAAATTAAAGGAAAGGAAAGGAAATTAAAGTAAAGGGAAAGAAAGGACAGGAAAGGAAAGAAAGGACAGGAAGGGAAAGGAAAGGAAAGGAAAGGAAAGTAAATGAAAGAAAAGAAAAGGAAGAAAAGAAAACGTGAAAAATAAAGGGAAAGGAAAGGAAAGGAGAAAAAATTAAAGTAAAGGAAATTAAAGTAAAGGAAAAGAAAGGAAAGAAAAGGAAAGGAAAGGAGAGAAAATGAAATTAAATCAAAATAATTGAAAGGAAAGGAAAGGAAAGGAAAAGAAAAAAAATGAAAGGAAAGGAAAGGAAATTAAAGTAAAGGAAAAGAAAGGAAAGAAAATGAAAGAAAACGAAAGGAAAGAAAAGGAAGGGAAACGAAAGGAAAGGAAAGGAAAGGAAAGTAAATGAAAGAAAAGAAAAGGAAGAAAAGAAAACGTGAAAAATAAAGGGAAAGGAAAGGAAAGGAGAAAAAACTAAAGTAAAGGAAAAGAAAGGAAAGAAAAGGTAAGGAAAGGAGAGAAAATGAAATTAAATCAAAATAATTGAAAGGAAAGGAAAGGAAAGGAAAAGAAAAAAAATGAAAGGAAAGGAAAGGAAATTAAAGTAAAGGAAAAGAAAGGAAAGAAAATGAAAGAAAACGAAAGGAGAGAAAACGAAAGGAAAGGAAAATAATTGAAAGGAGAAGTAAGGAAAGTAAAGAAAATGCAAGGAAATGAAAGGAAAGGAAAGAAAATGAAAGGAAAGGAAGAAAAGAAAAGGAAAAGAAAGGAGAGGAAAGGAAAGGAAGTGAAAGGAAAGACAATTAAGGAAAAGGAAAGGAAATTAAAGTAAGGGAAAAGAAAGGAAAGAAAATGAAAGGTAAGGAAAGGATATAAAATGAATGGAAAGGCAAGGAAATTAAAGTAAAGGAAAGAAAGGAAAGGAGAGTAAAGGAAAGGAAAGGAAAGGAAAAGAAAGTAAAAGAAGAGAAAGGAAAGGAAATTAAGGGAAAGGAAATGAATGGAAAGTAAAGGAAACGAAAGGAAAGGAAGAAAAGGAGAGGAAAGGAGAGGAAAGGAAAGGAAAGGAAAGGAAAGGAAAGGAAAGGAAAGAAAAGGAATGGAAAAGAAAGGAAACGAAAGGAAAGAAAATGAAAGGGGAGGAAAGGAAAGGAAGCTAATGTATTGCAAAAGAAAGGAAAGAAAATTAAAGGAATGGAAGGGGAAGGGAAGTAAGAGAAAGGAAAGAAAATGAAAGGAAAGGAAAGGAGAGAAAACGAAAGGAAAGGATAAGAAGGGAAAGGACAAGAAACAAAAGGAAAGGAAAGGAAAGAAAATTAAAGGAAAGGAAAGGAAATTAATGTAAGGAAAAATAAAGGAAAGAAAATGTAAGGAAAGGAAAGGAAAGAAAATGAAAGGAAAGGAAAGGAAAGAAAAAGAAAGGAAAGAAAGAAAACGCAAGGAAAGGAAAGGAAAGGAAAGGTAAGGAACGGAAAAGAAAGGAAACGAAAGGAAAGAAAATGAAAGGAAAGGAAAGGAAAGGAAAGGAAAGGAAAGGAAAGAATGGAAAGGAAGGAGAGGAAAAGAAAGGAAAGGAAAGGAATGGAAAAAAAGGAACGAAACGAAAGAAAATGAAAGGAAAGGAAAGAAAAGAAAACGAAAGGAAAGAAAATTAAAGGAAAGGAAAGGAAATTAATGTAAAAAAAAATAAAGGAAAGAAAAGGAAAGAAAATGAAAGGAAAGGAAAGGAAAAGAAAGGGGAGGAAAGGAAAGGAAAGGAAAGAAAAAGAAAGGAAAGAAAGGAAATAAAAGGAAAGGAAAGGAAAGGAACGGAAAAGAAAGGAAACGAAAGGAAAGGAAAGAAAAGGAAAAGAAAGGAGAGGAAAGGAAAGGAAACGAAAGGAAAGACAATTAAGGGAAAGGAAAGGAAATTAAAGTAAGGGAGAAGAAAGGAAAGAAAATGAAAGGAAAGGAAAGGAAAGGAGATAAAATGAATGGAAAGGAAAGGAAATTAAAGTAAAGGAAAGGAAAGGAAAGAAAAAGAAAGGAAAGAAAGGAAAGGAAAGGAACGGAAAAGAAAAGAAACGAAAGGAAAGAAAATGAAAGAAAATGAAAGGAAAGGAAGGAAAGTGAAGGAAAGTGAAGGAAAGTAAAAGAAAGGAAAGAAAATGAAAGGAAAGGGAAGGAGAGAAAACGAAAGGAAAGGATAAGAAGGGAAAGGAAAGGAAAGGACAAAAAACAAAAGGAAAGGAAAGGAAAGGAAAGGAAAGGAAAGGAATGGAGAGGAAAGGAAAGGAAAGAATGGAAAGGAAAGGGAAGGCAAGGAAAGAAAGCAAAGGAAAGGAAAGGAAAGGAAAGGAGAGGAAAGGAAAGAAAATGAAAGGAAAGGAAAGGAAAGAAAAGGAGAAGAAAGGAAAGGAAAGGAAAGTAGCGGAAAGGAAAGAAATAAAATAAAGGAGAGGAAAGGAAAGGAAACGAAAGGAAAGACAATTAAGGGAAAGGAAAGGATATTAAAGTAAGGGAAAAGAAAGGAAAAAAATGAAAGGAAAGGACAGGAAAGGAAACTAAAGAAAGGCAGGAAAATGAATGGGAAGGAAAGCATAGGAAAGGGAAGGAAAGGAAAGAAAGGAAAGGAAAGAAAAGGAAAGGAAAGGAAAGGAAAGGAAACGAGAAGAAGGAAAGGAAAGGAATGGAATGGACAGGAAAGGAAAGGAAAGGAAAGGATAAGAAAGGAAAGGAAAGGAAGGGATAGGAATGGAAAGGAAGGGAAAGAAAAGGACGGGAAAGGAAAGGAAAAGAAGGGAAAGGAAAGGAAAGGAGAGAAAATATAAGGCAAGGAAAATAATTGAAGTTTAAGGAAAGGAAATTAAAGGAAAGCAAATGAAAGGAAAGGAAAGGAAAAGCAAGGAAAGAAAGCAAAGGAAAGGAAAGGAAAGGAGAGGAAAGGAAAGGAAAGAAAATAAAAGGAGAGGAAAGGAAAGAAAAGGAAAAGAAAGGAAAGGAAAGTAGCGGAAAGGAAAGGAAAGAAAAGGAAACGAAAGGAAAAAAATTAAAGGAAAGGAATTCCAATTAATGTAAGGAAAAATAAAGGAAAGAAAATGAAAGGAAAGAAAATGAAAGGAAAGAAAAGGAAAGAAAATGAAAGGAAAGGAAAGGAAAAGAAAGGGGAGGAAAGGAAAGGAAAGAAAAGAAAAGGAAAGAAAGGAAAGGAAAGAAATGGAAAAGAAAGGAAACGAATGGATAGAAAATTAAAGGGAAGGAAAGGAAAGGAAACTTATGTAATGGAAAAGAAAGGAAAGAAAATGAAAGGAAAGGAAGGTAAGGAAAGTAAAGGAAAGTAAAAGAAAGGAAAGAAAATGAAAGGAAAGGAAAGGAGAGAAAACGAAAGGAAAGGAAAGGAAAATAAAGGAAAGGAAACTAAAGGAAAGGAAAGAAGAGAAAATTGAGGGCATGTAAAGGAAAGGAAAGGAAAGGATAAGAAGGGAAAGGAAAGGAGAAGAAAGAAAACGAAAGGAAAGGAAAGGAGAGAAAATGAAAGGAAAGGAGAATAATTGAAAGGAAAGGGAAGGAAAGGATAGGAAAGAAAGGAAAGGAAAGGAATGGAAAGGAGAAGAAAGAAGAGGAAAGGAAAGGATAAGAAGGGAAAGGAAAGGAAAGGAAAGGAAAGGAAAGGGAAGGAAAGGAAAAGAAGGGAAAAAATAAGAAGGGAAAGGAAAGAAAAGGAAAGAAAAGAAAGGAAAAGGAAAGGAAGGGCAAGGAAAGGAAAGGAAATTAAAGGAAAAGAGGAAAGGAAAGGAAAGCAAAGGAATGGAAAGGAGAGGAAAGAAGAGGAAAGGAAAGGAAAAGAAGGGAAAGGAAAGGAAAGGAAAGGGAAGGAAAGGAAAAGAAGGGAAAAAAATAAGAAGGGATAGGAAAGGAAAGGAAAGGAAAGGAAAGAAAAGAAAGGAAAAGGAAAGGAAGTGCAAGGAAAGGAAAGGAAATTAAAGGAAAGAGAGGAAAGAAGAGGAAAGGAAAGGAAACGAAAGGAAAGACAACTAAGGGAAAGGAAAGGAAATTAAAGTAAGGGAAAATAAAGGAAAGAAAATGAAAGGAAAGGAAAGGAAAAGAAAGGAAATTAAAGTAAAGGAAAGGAAAGAAAGGAAAGGAGAGGAAAGGAAACGAAAGGAAAGGAAAAGAAAGGAAAAGAAGAGAAAGTAAAGAAAAAGAAAGGAAACGAAGAAAAGGAGAGGAAAGGAAAGGAAAGGAGAGGAAAGGAAATGAAAGGAAAGGAAAGAAGAGGAAAGGAAATAAAAATTAAAGGAAAGGAAAGGAAATTAAAGTAAGGGAAAAGAAAGGAAAGAAAATGAAAGCAAAGGAAAGGAGATAAAATGAATGGAAAGGAAAGGAAATTAAAGTAAAGGACAGGAAAGGAAAGAAAGAGAAAGGAAAGAAAGGAAAGGAAAGGAAAGGAAAGGAAAGAAAAAGAAAGGAAAGAAAGAAAACGCAAGGAAAGGAAAGGTAAGGAACGAAAAAGAAAGGAACCGAAAGGAAAGAAAATGAAAGGAAAGGAAAGGAAAGGAAAGGAAAGGAAAGGAAAGGAAAGGAAAGGAAAGGAAAGGAAAGAATGGAAAGGAAGGAGAGGAAAAGAGAGGAAAGGCAAGGAAAGGAATGGAAAAGAAAGGAACGAAAGGAAAGAAAATGAAAGGAAAGGAAAGAAAAGAAAACGAAAGGAAAGAAAATTAAAGGAAAGGAAAGGAAATTAATGTAAGGAAAAATAAAGGAAAGAAAATGTAAGGAAAGAAAAGGAAAGAAAATGAAAGGAAAGGAAAGGAAAAGAAAGGGGAGGAAAGGAAAGGAAAGGAAAGAAAAAGACAGGAAAGAAAGAAAACGCAAGGAAAGGAAAGGAAAGGAAAAGAAAGGAGAGGAAAGAAAGGAAACGAAAGGAAAGACAATTAAGGGAAAGGAAAGGAAATTAAAGTAAGGGAAAAGAAAGGAAACGAAAGGAAAGGAAATGAAAGAAAAGGAAAAGAAAGGAGAGGAAAGGAAAGGAAACGAAAGGAAAGACAATTAAGGGAAAGGAAAGGAAATTAAAGTAAGGGAAAAGAAAGGAAAGAAAATGAAAGGAAAGGAAAGGAGATAAAATGAATGGAAAGGAAAGGAAATTAAAGTAAAGGAAAGGAAAGGAAAGAAAAAGAAAGGAAAGAAAGGAAAGGAAAGGAAAGGAACGGAAAAGAAACGAAAGGAAAGGAAAGGAGAGAAAACGAAAGGAAAGGATAAGAAGGGAAAGGAAAAGAAAGGACAAGAAACAAAAGGAAAGGAAAGGGAAGGAAAGGAATGGAGAGGAAAGGAAAGGAAAAGAAAGGAAAGAATGGAGAGGAAAGGGAAGGCAAAGAAAGAAAGCAAAGGAAAGGAAAGGAGAGGAAATGAAAGGAAAGGAAAGGAAAGGAAAGGAAAGGAAAGGAAAGGAAAGGAAAGGAAAGGAAAGAAAATGAAAGGGGAGGAAGCTAATGTAATGGAAAAGAAAGGAAAGAAAATTAAAGGAAAGGAAGGGGAAGGGAAGTAAGAGAAAGGAAAAAAAATGAAAGGAACGGAAAGGAGAGAAAACGAAAGGAAAGGATAAGAAGGGAAAGGACAAGAAACAAAAGGAAAGGAAAGGAAAGGAAGGGAAAGAAAATTAAAGGAAAGGAAAGGAAATTAATGTAAGGAAAAATAAAGGAAAGAAAATGTAAGGAAAGAAAATGAAAGGAAAGGAAAGGAAAAGAAAGGGTAGGAAAGGAAAGGAAAGGAAAGGAAAGAAAAAGAAAGGAAAGAAAGAAAACGCAAGGAAAGGAAAGGAAAGGAAAGGTAAGGAACGGAAAAGAAAGGAAACGAAAGGAAAGAAAATGAAAGGAAAGGAAAGGAAAGAATGGAAAGGAAGGAGAGGAAAAGAAAGGAAAGGAAAGGAAAGGAATGGAAAAGAAAGGAACGAAAGGAAAGAAAATGAAAGGAAAGAAAAGAAAACGAAAGGAAAGAAAATTAAAGGAAAGGAAAGGAAATTAATGTAAGGAAAAATAAAGGAAAGAAAATGTAAGGAAAGAAAATAAAAGAAAATGAAAGGAAAGGAAAGGAAAAGAAAGGGGAGGAAAGGAAAGGAAAAGAAAGAAAAGAAAAGGAAAGAAAGGAAAGGAAATAAAAGGAAAGGAAAGGAAAGGAAAGAAAAGGAAAAGAAAGGAGAGGAAAGGAAAGGAAACGAAAGGAAAGACAATTAAGGGAAAGGAAAGGAAATTAAAGTAAGGGAAAAGAAAGGAAAGAAAATGAAAGCAAAGGAAAGGAGATAAAATGAATGGAAAGGAAAGGAAATTAAAGTAAAGGACAGGAAAGGAAAGAAAGAGAAAGGAAAGAAAGGAAAGGAAAGGAAAGGAAAGGAGAGGAAAGCAAAGAAAATAAAAGGAAAGGAAAGGCAAGAAAAGGAAAAGAAAGAAAAGGAAAGTAGCGGAAAGGAAAGGAAAGAAAAGGAAACGAAAGGAAAAAAATTAAAGGAAAGGAACTCAAATTAATGTAAGGAAAAATAAAGGAAAGAAAATGAAAGGAAAGAAAATGAAAGGAAAGAAAAGGAAAGAAAATGAAAGGAAATGAAAGGAAAAGAAAGGGGAGGAAAGGAAAGGAAAGGAAAGAAATGGAAAGAAAGGAAAGGAAAGAAATGGAAAAGAAAGGAAACGAATGGAAAGAAAATTAAAGGGAAGGAAAGGAAAGGAAACTAATGTAATGGAAAAGAAAGGAAAGAAAATGAAAGGAAAGGAAGGGAAGGAAAGTAAAGGAAAGTAAAAGAAAGGAAAGAAAATGAAAGGAAAGGAAAGGAGAGAAAACGAAAGGAAAGGAAAGGAAAATAAAGGAAAGGAAACTAAAGGAAAGGAAAGAAGAGAAAATTGAGGGCAGGTAAAGGAAAGGAAAGGAAAGGACAAGAAGGGAGAGGAAAGTAAAAGAAAGAAAACGAAAGGAAAGGGAAGGAAAGGCAAGGAAAGGAAATGAAAGTAAAGGAAGAGTAAGAAAAGAAAATGAAAGGAAAAGAAAGGAGAGAAAATGAAAGGAAAGGAGAATAATTGAAAGGAAAGGGAAGGAAAGGATAGGAAAGGAAAGGAAAGGAATGGAAAGGAGAGGAAAGAAGAGGAAAGAAAAGGATAAGAAGGGAAAGGAAAGGAAAGGAAGGGAAAGGAAAGAGAAGGAAAGGAAAAGAAGGGGAAAAATAAGAAGGGAAAGGAAAGGAAAGGAAAGAAAAGAAAGGAAAAGGAAAGGAAGGGCAAGGAAAGGAAATTAACGGAAAGAGAGGAAAGGAAAGGAAAGCAAAGGAATGGAAAGGAGAGGAAAGAAAAGAAAAGGAAAGGATAAGAAGGGAAAGGAAAGGAAAGGAAAGGGAAGGAAAGGAAAAGAAGGGAAAAAAATAAGAAGGGAAAGGAAAGGAAAGAAAAGAAAGGAAAAGGAAAGGAAGGGCAAGGAAAGGAAAGGAAATTAAAGGAAAGAGAGGAAAGAAGAGGCAAAGAAAGGAAACGAAAAGAAAGACAACTAAGGGAAAGGAAAGGATTTAAAGTAAGGGAAAAGAAAGGAATGAAAATGAAAGGAAAGGAAAGGAGATAAAATGAAAGGAAAGGAAAAGAAAGGAAATTAAAGTAAAGGAAAGGAAAGAAAGGAAAGGAGAGGAAAGGAAACGAAAGGAAAGGAAAAGAAAGGAAAAGAAGAGAAAGTAAAGAAAAAGGAAGGAAACGAAGAAAAGGAGAGGAAAGGAAAAGAAAGGAGAGGAAAGAATTTGAAAGGAAAGGAAAGAAAAGGAAAGGAAAGGAAATTAATGTAAGGAAAAATAAAGGAAAGAAAATGAAAGGAAAGAAAAGGAAAGAAAATGAAAGGAAAGGAAAGGAAAAGAAAGGGGAGGAAAGGAAAGGAAAGGAAAGAAAAGAAAGGAAAGGAAAGGAAAGGAAAGGAAAGAAAATGAAAGGAAAGGAAAGGAAAGAAAAGAAAAAGAAAGGAAAATAAAAGAAAGTAGAGGAAAGGAAAGGAAAGGAAAGAAAGGAAAATAAAGGAGAGGATAGGAAAGTAAATGAAAGGAAAGACAATTAAGGGAAAGGAAAGGAAATTAAAGTAAGGGAAAAGAAACGAAAGAAAATGAAAGGAAAGGAAAGGCAAGGAAAGGAAAGTAAATCAAAGGAAAGAAAGGAAAGGAAGGGAAAATAAGGGTAAGGAAAGGAGAGGAAATTAAAGGAAAGGAAAGGAAATTAAAGTAAAGGAAAAGAAAGGAAAGAAAATGAAAGGAAAGGAAAGGAGAGAAAATGAAACTAAATCAAAATAATTGAAAGGCAAGGAAAGGAAAAGAAAAAAAATGAAAGGAAAGGAAATTAAAGTAAAGGGGCGGCCGCCGTGGTGTGGAGGTAGTGTTGCCGGCCTACCACACCGAAGGTCCATGGTTCGAGCCCTGGTACAGGTAACATCAAAAGTGATTTGAAAAAAGTTTTTCAAAACGGGGTCGCCCCTCGGCAGTGGTTTGGCAAACTCTCCGAGTGTATTTCTGCCATGACAGGCTTCTCAGCAAAAATTCGTCTCCTTTGTAGATGCCGTTCGGAGTCGGCAAAAAACTGTAGGTCCCACCAATTTGTAGGGAAAATTCAAATCGGCACACCACAAATTGGAAAGAGAAGCTTGGCGCAAAAATCTCTTAGGAGGTTTATGATGATATACTGTTGTATATCGCGCCATAATAAAAAAAAAAAAAAAAAAAAGAAAGGAAAGAAAATGAAAGAAAAGGAAAGGAGAGAAAACGAAAGGAAAGGAGAGAAAACGAAAGGAAAGGAAAATAATTGAAAGGAAAGGAAATTAAAGTAAAGGAAAAGAAAGGAAAGAAAATGAAAGAAAAGGAAAGGAGAGAAAACGAAAAGAAAGGAAAAGAAGAGAAAGTAAAGAAAAAGGAAGGAAACGAAGAAAAGGAGAGGAAAGGAAAGGAAAGGAGAGGAAAGGATTTGAAAGGAAAGGAAAGAAAAGGAAAGGAAAGGAAATTAATGTAAGGAAAAATAAAGGAAAGAAAATGAAAGGAAAGAAAAGGAGAGAAAATGAAAGGAAAGGAAAGGAAAAGAAAGGGGAGGAAAGGAAAGGAAAGGAAAGAAAAGGAAGGAAAGGAAAGGGAAGGAGAGGAAAGGAAAGAAAATGAAAGGAAAGGAAAGGAAAGAAAAGGAGAAGAAAGGAAAGGAAAGGAAAGTAGCGGAAAGGAAAGAAATAAAATAAAGGAGAGGAAAGGAAAGGAAACGAAAGGAAAGACAATTAAGGGAAAGGAAAGGATATTAAAGTAAGGGAAAAGAAAGGAAAAAAATGAAAGGAAAGGACAGGAAAGGAAACTAAAGAAAGGCAGGAAAATGAATGGAAAGGAAAGCATAGGAAAGGGAAGGAAAGGAAAGAAAGGAAAGGAAAGGAAAGAAAAGGAAAGGAAAGGAAAGGAAAGGAGAAGAAGGAAAGGAAAGGAATGGAATGGACAGGAAAGGAAAGGAAAGGAAAGGATAAGAAAGGAAAGGAAAGGAAGGGATAGGAATGGAAAGGAAGGGAAAGAAAAGGACGGGAAAGGAAAGGAACAGAAGGGAAAGGAAAGGAAAGGAGAGAAAATATAAGGAAAGGAAAATTATTGAAGTTTAAAGGAAAGGAAATGAAAGGAAAGGAAAGGAAAGGCAAGGAAAGAAAGCAAAGGAAAGGAAAGGAAAGGAGAGGAAAGGAAAGGAAAGAAAATAAAAGGAGAGGAAAGGAAAGAAAAGGAAAAGAAAGGAAAGGAAAGTAGCGGAAAGGAAAGGAAAGGAAAGAAAAGGAAACGAAAGGAAAAAAAATTAAAGGAAAGGAATTCAAATTAATGTAAGGAAAAATAAAGGAAAGAAAATGAAAGGAAAGCAAAGGAAAGAAAATGAAAGGAAAGGAAAGGAAAGAAAGGGGAGGAAAGGAAAGGAAAGGAAAGAAAAGAAAAGGAAAGAAAGGAAAGGAAAGAAATGGAAAAGAAAGGAAACGAATGGATAGAAAATTAAAGGGAAGGAAAGGAAAGGAAACTAATGTAATGGAAAAGAAAGGAAAGAAAATGAAAGGAAAGGAAGGGAAGGAAAGTAAAGGAAAGTAAAAGAAAGGAAAGAAAATGAAAGGAAAGGAAAGGAGAGAAAACGAAAGGAAAGGAAAGGAAAATAAAGGAAAGGAAAGAAGAGAAAATTGAGGGCAAGTAAAGGAAAGGAAAGGAAAGGATAAGAAGGGAAAGGAAAGGAAAAGAAAGAAAACGAAAGGAAAGGAAAGGAAAGCAAAGGAAAGGAAAGAAAATTAAAGTAAAGGAAGGGTAAGAAAAGAAAATGAAAGGAAAAGAAAGGAGAGAAAATGAAAGGAAAGGAGAATAATTGAAACGAAAGGGAAGGAAAGGATAGGAAAGGAAAGGAAAGGAATGGAAAGGAGAAGAAAGAAGAGGAAAGGAAAGGATAAGAAGGAAAAGGAAAGGAAAGGAAAGGAAAGGGAAGGAAAGGAAAAGAAGGGAAAAAATAAGAAGGGAAAGGAAAGAAAAGGAAAGAAAAGAAAGGAAAAGGAAAGGAAGGGCAAGGAAAGGAAAGGCAATTAAAGGAAAGAGAGGAAAGGAAAGGAAAGCAAAGGAATGGAAAGGAGAGGAAAGAAGAGGAAAGGAAAGGATAAGAAGGGAAAGGAAAGGAAAGGAAAGGCAAGGAAAGAAAGCAAAGGAAAGGAAAGGAAAGGAGAGGAAAGGAAAGGAAAGAAAATAAAAGGAGAGGAAAGGAAAGAAAAGGAAAAGAAAGGAAAGGAAAGTAGCGGAAAGGAAAGGAAAGAAAAGGAAACGAAAGGAAAAAAAATTAAAGGAAAGGAATTCAAATTAATGTAAGGAAAAATAAAGGAAAGAAAATGAAAGGAAAGAAAAGGAAAGAAAATGAAAGGAAAGGAAAGGAAAGAAAGGGGAGGAAAGGAAAGGAAAGGAAAGAAAAGAAAAGGAAAGAAAGGAAAGGAAAGAAATGGAAAAGAAAGGAAACGAATGGATAGGAAATTAAAGGGAAGGAAAGGAAAGGAAACTAATGTAA
The DNA here is from genome assembly GCA_949987695.1 of Merzomyia westermanni. Taxonomy (NCBI): domain Eukaryota; kingdom Metazoa; phylum Arthropoda; class Insecta; order Diptera; family Tephritidae; genus Merzomyia; species Merzomyia westermanni. Next base: position 137,039,063 of record OX465292.1, read on the forward strand.
TGGAAAAGAAAGGAAAGAAAATGAAAGGAAAGGAAGGGAAGGAAAGTAAAGGAAAGTAAAAGAAAGGAAAGAAAATGAAAGGAAAGGAAAGGAGAGAAAACGAAAGGAAAGGAAAGGAAAATAAAGGAAAGGAAAGAAGAGAAAATTGAGGGCAGGTAAAGGAAAGGAAAGGAAAGGATAAGAAGGGAAAGGAAAGGAAAAGAAAGAAAACGAAAGGAAAGGAAAGGAAAGGAAAGCAAAGGAAAGGAAAGAAAATTAAAGTAAAGGAAGGGTAAGAAAAGAAAATGAAAGGAAAAGAAAGGAGAGAAAATGAAAGGAAAGGAGAATAATTGAAACGAAAGGGAAGGAAAGGATAGGAAAGGAAAGGAAAGGAATGGAAAGGAGAAGAAAGAAGAGGAAAGGAAAGGATAAGAAGGGAAAGGAAAGGAAAGGGAAGGAAAGGAAAAGAAGGGAAAAAATAAGAAGGGAAAGGAAAGAAAAGGAAAGAAAAGAAAGGAAAGGAAAGGAAAGAGAGGAAAGGAAAGGAAAGCAAAGGAATGGAAAGGAGAGGAAAGAAGAGGAAAGGAAAGGATAAGAAGGGAAAGGAAAGGAAAGGAAAGGGAAGGAAAGGAAAAGAAGGGAAAAAAATAAGAAGGGAAAGGAAAGGAAAGGAAAGGAAAGAAAAGAAAGGAAAAGGAAAGGAAGTGCAAGGAAAGCAAAGGAAATTAAAGGAAAGAGAGGAAAGAAGAGGAAAGGAAAGGAAACGAAAGGAAAGACAACTAAGGGAAAGGAAGGGAAATTAAAGTAAGGGAAAAGAAAGGAAAGAAAATGAAAGGAAAGGAAAGGAAAAGAAAGGAAATTAAAGTAAAGGAAAGGAAAAAAAGGAAAGGAGAGGAAAGGAAACGAAAGGAAAGGAAAAGAAAGGAAAAGAAGAGAAAGTAAAGAAAAAGAAAGGAAACGAAGAAAAAGAGAGGAAACGAAAGGAAAGGAAATGAAAGGAAAGGAAAGAAGAGGAAAGGAAATAAAAATTAAAGGAAAGGAAAGGAAATTCTCTCTTTTCTCTTTATGGCGCGATATACAACAGGTATATCATCATAAACCTCCTAAGAGATTTTTGCGCCAAGCTTCTCTTCCAATTTGTGGTGTGCCGATTTGAATTTTTCCCTACAAATTGGTGGGACCTACAGTTTTTTGCCGACTCCGAACGGCATCTACAAAGGAGACGAATTTTTTGCTGAGAAGCCTGTCATGGCAGAAATACACTCGGAGAGTTTGCCAAACCACTGCCGAGGGGCGACCCCGTTTTGAAAAACTTTTTTCAAATCACTTTTGATGTTACCTGTACCAGGGCTCGAACCATGGACCTTCGGTGTGGTAGGCCGGCAACACTACCTCCACACCACGGCGGCCGCCGAAAGGAAATTAATGTAAGGAAAAATAAAGGAAAGAAAATGAAGGGAAAGAAAAGGAAAGAAAATGAAAGGAAAGGAAAGGAAAAGAAAGGGGAGGAAAGGAAAGGAAAGGAAAGAAAGGGAAAGAAAGGAAAGGAAAGAAAATGAAAGGAAAGGAAAGGAAAGAAAAGAAAAAGAAAGGAAAGTAGAGGAAAGGAAAGGAAAGAAAGGAAAATAAAGGAGAGGAAAGGAAAGTAAATGAAAGGAAAGACAATTAAGGGAAAGGAAAGGAAATTAAAGTAAGGGAAAAGAAAGGAAAGAAAATGAAAGGAAAGGAAAGGCAAGGAAAGGAAAGTAAAGGAAAGGAAAGAAAGGAAAGGAAGGGAAAGGAAGGGTAAGGAAAGGAGAGGAAATTAAAGGAAAGGAAAGGAAATTAAAGTAAAGGAAAAGAAAGGAAAGAAAAGGAAAGAAAAGGAGAGAAAACTACATCAAAATAATTGTAAGGCAAGGAAAGGAAAAGAAAAAAAATGAAAGGAAAGGAAATTAAAGTAAAGGAAAAGAAAGGAAAGAAAATGAAAGAAAAGGAAAGGAGAGAAAACGAAAGGAAAGGAAAATTTTGAAAGGAAACGTAAGAAATGTAAAGGAAAGGAAATGAAAGGAAAGGAAAGGAAAGGAAAGGAAAGGAAAGGAAAGGAAAGGAAAGGAAAGGAAAGGAAAGGAAAGGAAAGGAAAGAAAATGAAAGGAAAGGAAAGGAAAGAAAAGGAAAAGAAAGGAAAGGAAAGGAAAGGAAAGGAAAGGAAAGTAGAGGAAAGGAAAGGAAAGAAAGGAAAATAAAGGAGAGGAAAGGAAAGGAAACGGAAGGAAAGACAGTTAAGGGAAAGGAAAGGAAATTAAAGTAAGGGAAAAGAAAGGAAAGAAAATGAAAGGAAAGGAAAGGAGATAAAATGAAAGAAAGGAAATGAAAGGGAATTAAAGTAAAGGAAAGAAAGCAAAGGAAAGGAAAGGAAAGGAAAAAAAGGAAAAGAAGAGAAAGGAAAGGAAATTAAAGGAAAGGAAATTAAAGTAAAGGAAAGGAAAGGAAAGAAAGGAAAGGAGAGGAAAGGAAAGGAAAGGAAAGGAAAGGAAAGGAAAAGAAAGTAAAAGAAGAGAAAGGAAAGGAAATTAAGGGAAAGGAAATGAAAGGAAAATAAAGGAAACGAAAGAAAAGGAAGAAAAGGAGAGGAAAGGAAAGGAAAGGAGAGGAAAGGAAAGGAAAGGAAAAGAAAGGAAAGGAAAGGAAAGGAAAGGAAAGGAAAGGAAAGGAAAGGAATGGACAAGAAAGGAAACGAAAGGAAAGAAAATGAAAGGGGAGGAAAGGAAAGGAAGCTAATGTATTGGAAAAGAAAGGAAAGAAAATTAAAGGAAAGGAAGTGGAAGGGAAGTAAGAGAAAGGAAAGAAAATGAAAGGAAAGGATAAGAAGGGAAAGGACAAGAAACAAAAGGAAAGGAAAGGAAAGAAAGGAAAGAAAATTAAAGGAAAGGAAAGGAAATTAATGTAAGGAAAAATAAAGGAAAGAAAATGTAAGGAAAGAAAAGGAAAGAAAATGAAAGGAAAGAAAGGAAAAGAAAGGGGAGGAAAGGAAAGGTAAGGAACGGAAAAGAAAGGAAACGAAAGGAAAGAAAATGAAAGGAAAGGAAAGGAAAGGAAAGGAAAGAATGGAAAGGAAGGAGAGGAAAAGAAAGGAAAGGCAAGGAAAGGAATGGAAAAGAAAGGAACGAAAGGAAAGAAAATGAAAGGAAAGGAAAGAAAAGAAAACGAAAGGAAAGAAAATTAAAGGAAAGGAAAGGAAATTAATGTAAGGAAAAATAAAGGAAAGAAAATGTAAGGAAAGAAAAGGAAAGAAAATGAAAGGAAAGGAAAGGAAAAGAACGGGGAGGAAAGGAAAGGAAAGGAAAGAAAAAGAAAGGAAAGAAAGAAAACGCAAGGAAAGGAAAGGAAAGGAAAGGAACGGAAAAGAAAGGAAACGAAAGGAAAGGAAATGAAAGAAAAGGAAAAGAAAGGAAAGGAAAGGAAACGAAAGGAAAGACAATTAAGGGAAAGGAAAGGAAATTAAAGTAAGGGAAAAGAAAGGAAAGAAAATGAAAGGAAGGGAAAGGAGATAAAATGAATGGAAAGGAAAGGAAATTAAAGTAAAGGAAAGGAAAGGAAAGAAAAAGAAAGGAAAGAAAGGAAAGGAAAGGAAAGGAAAGGAACGGAAAAGAAAAGAAACGAAAGGAAAGAAAATGAAAGGAAAGGAAGGAAAGTGAAGGAAAGTAAAAGAAAGGAAAGAAAATGAAAGGAAAGGAAAGGAGAGAAAACGAAAGGAAAGCATAAGAAGGGAAAGGAAAAGAAAGGACAAGAAACAAAAGGAAAGGAAAGGAAAGGAAAGGAATGGAGAGGAAAGGAAAGGAAAGGAAAGAATGGAAAGGAAAGGGAAGGCAAGGAAAGAAAGCAAAGGAAAGGAAAGGAGAGGAAATGAAAGGAAAGGAAAGGAAAGGAAAGGAAAGGAAAGAAAATGAAAGGGGAGGAAAGGAAAGGAAGCTAATGTAATGGAAAAGAAAGGAAAGAAAATTAAAGGAAAGGAAGGGGAAGGGAAGTAAGAGAAAGGAAAAAAAATGAAAGGAAAGGAAGGGAAAGGAAGGGTAAGGAAAGGAGAGGAAATTAAAGGAAAGGAAAGGAAATTAAAGTAAAGGAAAAGAAAGGAAAGAAAAGGAAAGGAAAGGAAAGGAAAGGAGAGAAAACTACATCAAAATAATTGTACGGCAAGGAAAGGAAAAGAAAAAAAATGAAAGGAAAGGAAATTAAAGTAAAGGAAAAGAAAGGAAAGAAAATGAAAGAAAAGGAAAGGAGAGAAAACGAAAGGAAAGGAAAATAATTGAAAGGAAAGGTAAGAAATGTAAAGGAAAGGAAATGAAATGAAAGGAAAGGAAAGGAAAGGAAGGGAAAGAAAATGAAAGGAAAGGAAAGAAAAGGAAAAGAAAGGAAAGGAAAGGAAAGGAAAGGAAAGGAAAGGAAAGTAGAGGAAAGGAAAGGAAAGAAAGGAAAATAAAGGAGAGGAAAGGAAAGGAAACGGAAGGAAAGACAGTTAAGGGAAAGGAAAGGAAATTAAAGTAAGGGAAAAGAAAGGAAAGAAAATGAAAGGAAAGGAAAGGAGATAAAATAAAAGAAAGGAAATGAAAGGGAATTAAAGTAAAGGAAAGGAAAGAAAGCAAAGGAAAGGAAAGGAAAGGAAAAAAAGGAAAAGAAGAGAAAGGAAAGGAAATTAAAGGAAAGGAAATTAAAGTAAAGGAAAGGAAAGAAAGGAAAGGAGAGGAAAGGAAAGGAAAGGAAAGGAAAGGAAAGGAAAGGAAAGGAAAGGAAAGGAAAGGAAAGGAAAAGAAAGTAAAAGAAGAGAAAGGAAAGGAAAGGAAATGAAAGGAAAGTAAAGGAAACGAAAGAAAAGGAAGAAAAGGAGAGGAAAGGAAAGGAAAGGAGAGGAAAGGAAAGGAAAAGAAAGGAAAGGAAAGGAAAGGAAAGGAAAGGAGAGGAAAGGAGAGGAAAGGAAAGGAACGGAAAGGAAAGGAAAGGAAAGGAAAGGAGAGGAAAAGAAAGTAAAAGAAGAGAAAGGAAAGGAAATTAAGGGAAAGGAAATGAAAGGAAAGTAAAGGAAACGAAAGAAAAGGAAGAAAAGGAGAGGAAAGGAAAGGAAAGGAGAGGAAAGGAAACGAAAGGAAAGAAAATGAAAGGGGAGGAAAGGAAAGGAAGCTAATGTATTGGAAAAGAAAGGAAAGAAAATTAAAGGAAAGGAAGTGGAAGGGAAGTAAGAGAAAGGAAAGAAAATGAAAGGAAAGGAAAGGAGAGAAAACGAAAGGAAAGGATAAGAAGGGAAAGGACAAGAAACAAAAGGAAAGGAAAGGAAAGGAAAGGAAAGACAATTAAAGGAAAGGAAAGGAAATTAATGTAAGGAAAAATAAAGGAAAGAAAATGTAAGGAAAGAAAAGGAAAGAAAATGAAAGGAAAAGAAGGGAAAAGAAAGGGGAGGAAAGGAAAGGAAAGGAAAGAAAAAGAAAGGAAAGAAAGAAAACGCAAGGAAAGGAAAGGAAAGGAAAGGTAAGGAACGGAAAAGAAAGGAAACGAAAGGAAAGAAAATGAAAGGAAAGGAGAGGAAAGGAAAGGAAAGGAAAAGAAAGAATGGAAAGGAAGGAGAGGAAAAGAAAGGAAAGGCAAGGAAAGGAATGGAAAAGAAAGGAACGAAAGGAAAGAAAATGAAAGGAAAGGAAAGAAAAGAAAACGAAAGGAAAGAAAATTAAAAGAAAGGAAAGGAAATTAATGTAAGGAAAAATAAAGGAAAGAAAAGGAAAGAAAATGAAAGGAAAGGAAAGGAAAAGAAAGGGGAGGAAAGGAAAGGAAAGGAAAGAAAAAGAAAGGAAAGAAAGAAAACGCAAGGAAAGGAAAGGAAAGGAAAGGATAGGAAAAGAAAGGAAACGAAAGGAAAGGAAATGAAAGAAAAGGAAAAGAAAGGAAAGGAAAGGAAACGAAAGGAAAGACAATTAAGGGAAAGGAAAGGAAATTAAAGTAAGGGAAAAGAAAGGAAAGAAAATGAAAGGAAGGGAAAGGAGATAAAATGAATGGAAAGGAAAGGAAATTAAAGTAAAGGAAAGGAAAGGAAAGAAAAAGAAAGGAAAGAAAGGAAAGGAAAGGAAAGGAACGGAAAAGAAAAGAAACGAAAGGAAAGAAAATGAAAGAAAATGAAAGGAAAGGAAGGAAAGTGAAGGAAAGTAAAAGAAAGGAAAGAAAATGAAAGGAAAGGAAAGGAGAGAAAACGAAAGGAAAGGATAAGAAGGGAAAGGAAAAGAAAGGACAAGAAACAAAAGGAAAGGAAAGGAAAGGAATGGAGAGGAAAGGAAAGGAAAGGAAAGAATGGAAAGGAAAGGGAAGGCAAGGAAAGAAAGCACAGGAAAGGAAAGGAGAGGAAATGAAAGGAAAGGAAAGGAAAGGAAAGGAAAGGAAAGAAAATGAAAGGGGAGGAAAGGAAAGGAAGCTAATGTAATGGAAAAGAAAAGAAAGAAAATTAAAGGAAAGGAAGGGGAAGGGAAGTAAGAGAAAGGAAAAAAAATGAAAGGAAAGGAAAGGAGAGAAAACGAAAGGAAAGGATAAGAAGGGAAAGGACAAGAAACAAAAGGAAAGGAAAGGAAAGGAAGGGAAAGAAAATTAAAGGAAAGGAAAGGAAATTAATGTAAGGAAAAATAAAGGAAAGAAAATGTAAGGAAAGAAAATGAAAGGAAAGGAAAGGAAAAGAAAGGGGAGGAAAGGAAAGGAAAGGAAAGGAAAGAAAAAGAAAGGAAAGAAAGAAAACGCAAGGAAAGGAAAGGAAAGGCAAGGTAAGGAACGGGAAAGAAAGGAAACGAAAGAAAAGAAAATGAAAGGAAAGGAAAGGAAAGGAAAGAATGGAAAGGAAGGAGAGGAAAAGAAAGGAAAGGAAAGGAAAGGAATGGAAAAGAAAGGAACGAAAGGAAAGAAAATGAAAGAAAGGAAAGAAAAGAAAACGAAAGGAAAGAAAATTAAAGGAAAGGAAAGGAAATTAATGTAAGGAAAAATAAAGGAAAGAAAATGTTAGGAAAGAAAATAAAAGAAAATGAAAGGAAAGGAAAGGAAAAGAAAGGGGAGGAAAGGAAAGGAAAGAAAAAGAAAGGAAAGAAAGGAAATAAAAGGAAAGGAAAGGAACGGAACGGAAAAGAAACGAAACGAAAGGAAAGGAAAGGAAAGGAAAGAAAAGGAAAAGAAAGGAGAGGAAAGGAAAGGAAACGAAAGGAAAGACAATTAAGGGAAAGGAAAGGAAATTAAAGTAAGGGAAAAGAAAGGAAAGAAAATGAAAGGAAAGGAAAGGAGATAAAATGAATGGAAAGGAAAGGAAATTAAAGTAAAGGACAGGAAAGGAAAGAAAGAGAAAGGAAAGGAAAGGAAAGGAGAGGAAAGGAAAGAAAATAAAAGGAAAGGAAAGGCAAGAAAAGGAAAAGAAAGGAAAGGAAAGTAGCGGAAAGGAAAGGAAAGAAAAGGAAACGAAAGGAAAAAAATTAAAGGAAAGGAATTCAAATTAATGTAATAAAGGAAAGAAAATGAAAGGAAAGAAAATGAAAAGGAAAGAAAATGAAAGGAAAGGAAAGGAAAAGAAAGGGGGGGAAAGGAAAGGAAAGGAAAGAAAAGGAAAGAAAGGAAAGGAAAGAAATGGAAAAGAAAGGAAACGAATGGAAAGAAAATTAAAGGGAAGGAAAGGAAAGGAAACTAATGTAATGGAAAAGAAAGGAAAGAAAATGAAAGGAAAGGAAGGGAAGGAAAGTAAAGGAAAGTAAAAGAAAGGAAAGAAAATGAAAGGAAAGGAAAGGAGAGAAAACGAAAGGAAAGGAAAGGAAAATAAAGGAAAGGAAACTAAAGGAAAGGAAAGAAGAGAAAATTGAGGGCAGGTAAAGGAAAGGAAAGGAAAGGACAAGAAGGGAAAGGAAAGGAAAAGAAAGAAAACGAAAGGAAAGGAAAGGAAAGGCAAGGAAAGGAAATGAAAGTAAAGGAAGAGTAAGAAAAGAAAATGAAAGGAAAAGAAAGGAGAGAAAATGAAAGGAAAGGAGAATAATTGAAAGGAAAGGGAAGGAAAGGATAGGAAAGGAAAGGAAAGGAAAGGAAAGGAATGGAAAGGAGAGGAAAGAAGAGGACAGAAAAGGATAGGAAGGGAAAGGAAAGGAAAGGAAAGGAAAAGTAGGGAAAAATAAGAAGGGAAAGGAAAGGAAAGGAAAGAAAAGAAAGGAAAAGGAAAGGAAGGGCAAGGAAAGGAAATTAAAGGAAAGAGAGGAAAGGAAAGGAAAGCAAAGGAATGGAAAGGAGAGGAAAGAAGAGGAAAGGAAAGGATAAGAAGGGAAAGGAAAGGAAAGGAAAGGGAAGGAAATTAAAAGAAGGGGAAAAAATAAGAAGGGAAAGGAAAGGAAAGAAAAGAAAGGAAAAGGAAAGGAAGGGCAAGAAAAGGAAAGGAAATTAAAGGAAAGAGAGGAAAGAAGAGGCAAGGAAAGGAAACGAAAGGAAAGACAACTAAGGGAAAGGAAAGGAAATTAAAGTAAGGGAAAAGAAAGGAAAGAAAATGAAAGGAAAGGAAAGGAGATAAAATGAAAGGAAAGGAAAAGAGAGGAAATTAAAGTAAAGGAAAGGAAAGAAAGGAAAGGAGAGGAAAGGAAACGAAAGGAAAGGAAAAGAAAGGAAAAGAAGAGAAAGTAAAGAAAAAGGAAGGAAACGAAGAAAAGGAGAAGAAAGGAAAGGAAAGGAGAGGAAAGGATTTGAAAGGAAAGGAAAGAAAAGGAAAGGAAAGGAAATTAATGTAAGGAAAAATAAAGGAAAGAAAATGAAAGGAAAGAAAAGGAAAGAAAATGAAAGGAAAGGAAAGGAAAAGAGAGGGGAGGAAAGGAAAGGAAAGGAAAGAAAAGGAAGGAAAGGAAAGGAAAGGAAAGGAAAGGAAAGGAAAGGAAAGGAAAGGAAAGGAAAGGAAAGGAAAGGAAAGGAAAGGAAAGAAAATGAAAGGAAAGGAAAGGAAAGAAAAGAAAAAGAAAGGAAAAGAAAGGAAAGTAGAGGAAAGGAAAGGAAAGAAAGGAAAATAAAGGAGAGGAAAGGAAAGTAAATGAAAGGAAAGGCAATTAAGGGAAAGGAAAGGAAATTAAAGTAAGGGAAAAGAAAGGAAAGAAAATGAAAGGAAAGGCAAGGAAAGGAAAGTAAAGGAAAGGAAAGAAAGGAAAGGAAGGGAAAGGAAGGGTAAGGAAAGGAGAGGAAATTAAAGGAAAGGAAATGAAATTAAAGTAAAGGAAAAGAAAGGAAAGAAAAGGAAAGGAAAGGAAAGGAGAGAAAATGAAACTAATTCAAAATAATTGAAAGGCAAGGAAAGGAAAAGAAAAAAAATGAAAGGAAAGGAAATTAAAGTAAAGGAAAAGAAAGGAAAGAAAATGAAAGAAAAGGAAAGGAGAGAAAACGAAAGGAAAGGAAAATAATTGAAAGGAAAGGTAAGGAAAGTAAAGGAAAGGAAATGAAAGGAAAGGAAAGGAAAGGAAAGTAAAGGAAAGAAAATAAAAGGAAAGGAAAGGAAAGAAAAGGAAAAGAAAGGAAAGGAAAGGAAAGTAGAGGAAAGGAAAGGAAAGAAAGGAAAATAAAGGAGAGGAAAGGAAAGGAAACGGAAGGAACGACAATTACGGGAAAGGAAAGGAAATTAAAGTAAGGGAAAAGAAAGGAAATGAAATGAAAGGAAAGGAAGGGGAAGGAAAGAAAATGAAAGGAAAGGAAAGGAGAGAAAACGAAAGGAAAGGATAAGAAGGGAAAGGAAAGGAAAAGACAAGAAACAAAAGGAAAGGAAAGGAAAGGAATGGGGAGGAAAGGAAAGGAAAGGAAAGAATGGAAAGGAAGGAGAGGAAACGAAAGGAAAGGAAAGGAAAGGAAAGGAAAGGAAAGGAAAGGAATGGAAAAGAAAGGAACGAAAGGAAAGAAAATGAAAGGAAAGGAAAGGTAAGGAAAGTAAAGGTAAGGAAATGAAAGAAAAGGAAAGGAAAGGAAAGGAAAGGAAAGGAAAGGAAAGAAAATAAAAGGAAAGGAAAGGAAAGAAAAGGAAAAGAAAGGAAAGGAAAGGAAAGTAGAGGAAAGGAAAGGAAAGAAAATGAAAGGAAAGGAAAGGAAAGAAAAGAAAAAGAAAGGAAAAGAAAGGAAAGTAGAGGAAAGGAAAGGAAAGAAAGGAAAATAAAGGAGAGGAAAGGAAAGTAAATGCAAGGAAAGACAATTAAGGGAAAGGAAAGGAAATTAAAGTAAGGGAAAAGAAAGGAAAGAAAATGAAAGGAAAGGAAAGGAAAGGAATGGGGAGGAAAGGAAAGGAAAGGAAAGAATGGAAAGGAAGGAGAGGAAAGGAAAGGAAACGGAAGGAACGACAATTACGGGAAAGGAAAGGAAATTAAAGTAAGGGAAAAGAAAGGAAATGAAATGAAAGGAAAGTAAATGCAAGGAAAGACAATTAAGGGAAAGGAAAGGAAATTAAAGTAAGGGAAAAGAAAGGAAAGAAAATGAAAGGAAAGGAAAGGAAAGGAAAGGAGAGAAAACGAAAGGAAAGGATAAGAAGGGAAAGGAAAGGAAAAGACAAGAAACAAAAGGAAAGGAAAAGAAAGGAATGGGGAGGAAAGTAAAGAAAAGTAAAGAAAGGAAAGGAAAGGAAAGTAAAGAAAGGCAGGAAAATGAATGGAAAGGAAAGCATGGGGAAGGAAAGGAAAGAAAGGAAAGGAAAGGAGAAGAAGGAATGGAATGGACAGGAAAGGAAAGGAAAAGAGAGGATAAGAAGGGAAAGGAAAGGAAAGGATAGGAATAGAAAGGAAGGGAAAGGAAAGGAAAAGAAGGGAAAGGAAAAGAAAGGAGAGAAAATGAAAGGAAAGGAAAATAATTGAAAGGAAAGGAAAGTAAAGGAAAGGAAATGGAAGGAAAGGAAAGACAAGGAAAAGAAAGAAAGGAAAGGAAAGAAAGGAAAGAAAATGAAAGGAAAGGAAAGAAAATGAAAGGAAAGGAAAATAATTGAAAGGAAAGGAAAGGAAAAGAAAGGAAAAGAAAGAAAATGAAAGAAAAGGAAAGGAAAGGAAATTTAGGTAAAGGAAAAGTAAGGAAAGAAAATGAAAGGATAAGAAAGGAGAGAAAATGAAAAAAAAGGAAAATAATTGAAAGGAAATTAGAGGAAAGCAGACGAAAGGAAAGGATAAGAAGGGAAAGGAAAAGAAAGGCAAGGAAAGGAAAGGAAAGGAAAGGAAAACAGAGGAAAAAATAAGAAGGCAAAGGAAAGGAAAATGAAGGAAAGAAAGGAAAGGAAGGGAAAGGAAGGGTAAGGAAAGGAAAGCAAAGGAAAGAAAAGGAAAGGAAAGAAAAGGAAAGGAAAGGAAAGGAAAGGAAAGAAAAGGAAAGGAAAGGAAAGAAAATGAAAGAAAAGAAAAGGAAGAAAAGAAACCGTTGTAGTGTGACGAACAGGCTGTTGACTTCAGAATATTTCGTCACAATAAACAAACACTACTGACCTAGATAAATCATGAACTCAGCGGGAGTTCAACTTCACTAGCACATGCCGCATATTTGGTTACATATGACAGCACTTGATCGCAAAATGCTGACGCTAGACATTTCCACATATTATACATATTTACACATTAGGAAAGTAGTTTGTAAGTATTAGTGTTTAAGCTTATACGTGTAAGTCAATAATTTGTATAAAAAGAGAAAGAATTTTTAATAAACATGCACTTCTTGATCACACGCTAAACTTGATTCATTTCTTGATCACACGCTAAACTTGCTTCACTTACATGGCGATCCTGCCAGGCTTTATATCAGCCAGTCATAATCCCGCCAGGACAGTAGGCGAGAAGCAAATTTTATTGGCGTTGACAAGTGTTGCGGCCATATTTGGACTTCTTTTCGGCAAATGTTTTTGGATGAAACCTACAACAGCAAACAGAAGGCATCCGGAAGACTGGCAGCATAAGTATTTTTCGGCAAATATTTTTGAATGAACCCTCCAACACCAAACAGAAGACATCCAGAAGAAGCATAAAAAGGGTGGAATAACCATGGACAAACCATACATCCTGAAAAAAGAGACTGGCAGCTGGACATTGGCAGACATTATTTGTATAAACATACATTAGAAATTTGGTAGGCACGCCTCTACGGCCGCTAAGCTAAGAGCAATTTAATTTGCTTAGGAATTTTTTTATAAGCACATGTTGCTTAAAGTTTAACATTACAAACAAAAAATTAAAAATCAAGTTAGTATGCAAGAAATAAAAACCAAAGAAGAATTTGATAGAATTTTTAACAAGTGTCGCGATACTATCAAAGAGCTAATTGCCATTTCTGAAAAAATTTTAAAAGATCGTGACACCGAAAAGCAAGGGCCTACACCGATCACCATAGAGGAGTATCGGCGCAGGAATAAGCTTGTCAAAAAGGAGGAAACTCCCAAAATTCCTACACCCGTAATAATCCATAAAAGGAAACGAGGTGGTAGACAGGTTAGGAAGCGAAAAGAAATCGCTGAAGCTTTTAGGCTACTTAATTTAACCGTAGACATTAACCAGAGGCAGAAACTAAAAGATAAAATTAAAATGTTAAGAAATAACTTGCAAATAAAAACAAACAAACTGAGTAAATTGGAGTGGTAAATATTATTAAACTTAAAATTTTTATTAAATACACGTTAAAAAGAAAAATTTTAAAATGGCATGGTGGAAAGTTGCACTTAACGGTATACTGATAGGAATAGCAGGGTACGAGGTAGGTAAAGAAAGTTCAGCAGATCAAAAATCTGAAAATCGATTAGCCCAATACGAGCCACATCCTATTAGTGAACAGAAAGAAGAGATCACCGATAAATGGTTAACAATTTTTGCTTGTTTGACTACATGTTTAATTGTCGCAATTGCAATTTTATTCAAAAATTATATAAAAAATAAGTTAAGACGATTGAACAATGTACAACAACGCATTTAAACGAAAAAAAAAAATTGCAAACTAAGATATGAATAAATGGCAGGAAATATATGATACCCTATATGAAGAAAAACTAAAAGCTGATAAATCTTACAAATGCATAAATAAAAATATTAATATAAAAACAGAAACTATCGTAAAGCATTTTAAGATAATTTTAGAAGCTCTAAATAGCATAGGACAGGTGATCAAAGCGGTAAATAACATACTTACCAAGGAACACCAAGTAGAGTCTTACCAATTTTTCTCTGCCGTAAGGGACAAACTAGTATCTTCTTTAGCAAGATACAATATAGAAGTCAATGTACCAACCACAGTAGAGGAAGACCTACAAATAGATTTCAATGCGCTTTTGGCAGAACGTGCTCAGAACCCATTGATAGAAGAAAATATACCAAACCTTCAACCAATAGATATACCAGGTATAAGCGTCACAATGGTGCAAACGGTAGTTGAGTTCATTAAAACTGCTTCGTCAGTATTACCAGAGTTTGACGGTAAACCAGAAAACCTAAACAGTTTCCTAGATGCACTCGATATACTTGAACAAATCAAGGATACACACGAGGCATTGGCCATTACCATGATTAAGACCAAGCTAAAAGGCACAGCAAGAAATTTCATAAGCAACGAAAGCACAATAGAACACATCAAAACAAAACTCAAAACCGCGATTAAGGGTGAATCAGTAGAAGTTTTAACAGCTAAGCTCCTGAACATCCAGCAGCGTAGCAAAACTGCTAACCAGTACACTGCGGAAGTAGAAAATATAACAAGGTCACTGGAAGGAGCGTATATCTCAGATGGATTAAAACCAGACTTAGCCACAAGATATGCAACACAGGCAGCAGTCAAAGCCATGTGCAAAAACTGCTCCAACACCCAAGTTAAGATGATAATGCAGGCGGGAACGTTCGCAACAATGAACGAAGCAATCTCCAAATTCACAAACAGCTGTACCGAAATTACAGGCAGCTCTAACACAATTTTAAATGTACGACAACAAGGTCAATACCGAAGTAATTTCCGTGAAGGTTACAGAGGTAACAACTATGGGAACTACCAAGGCAGGAGATTCAGAACGCAACGAAGATACAACAATAACTTTAGACAAAACAACAATTCTCAGAGAGGAGCACAAGCACAGAATGGCAACAGACCCTACAGCCAGACACGTAATGTGCGCAGTTGTACCGAAACGGAAAACCAGGAAACTCCACTTCAAAATTAACAAAACGAAAAATATGCGTACTTAATCTAAACTTAAACAACTATATATCTACAAGGACATCGTTAAACAATTCATACTCAAATTTTTTAATTGATACTGGAGCCGATATCTCCATAATAAAAAAACAGCAAATAGATAATAAAGGAAAAATTAATACTGAACAAATCACAGATTTGAAAGGCATTGGTCAGGGAATAACTAGCACTTTAGGCACAATCAAAGCAGATCTAAAAGGCGATGACATTCTAATTTATCATAAATTTCATGTTGTAGAAGACAACTTTCAAATTCCATGCGATGGAATAATAGGCCTAGATTTCATAAAGAAATACAATTGTATTCTAGATTACGGAAAAACAGAGGACAAACTAATTTTAGGACCATATGATTTTCCTCAAACAATAACAATGAATCTAACAAACTGTCTGTCCGTCAACACAATCACAATTCCATCTAGATCTGAAGTCATTAGACAAATTAAAGTAAATACCGATAACAAAAACATTTTTATCCCACACCAAGAATTATCTGAAGGCATTTTTATAGCAAATACAATCACAAACAAGGATCAAACTTTTGTTAGAATCATTAATACTACACATAAAACACACAACTATCCAAAATTACAAAATCCAGACCGAAAACTTAGATGATTACACACTAATTAAAACAGAAAAGCACAGTAAAAATGGCAACGATACAGAAAAATTAAAACGATTAACAAAAAATTTTCCAAAATTCGTCAACCCTCAATTAACAACACTATGCACAGAATTTATAGACATATTTGCACTAGAAACCGAACCAATCACCTCCAATAATTTCTATAAACAGAAATTATATATGAAGGATGACACCCCAGTTTACATAAAAAATTACAGATTACCTCAAACCCAGAAGGGAGAAATCAGCAAACAAGTAAACAAGCTAATAGAAGACGATATAATAGAACCCTCCATATCGGTATATAATAGCCCAATCCTACTAGTCCCTAAAAAATCACTTCCAGGAAACACAGAAAAAAGATGGAGACTAGTAGTCGACTACAGACAGGTAAACAAAAAGCTAGCAGCAGACAAATTCCCACTCCCAAGAATTGATGATATTTTAGACCAACTTGGTAGAGCAAAATATTTTTCATGCCTAGACATTATGTCAGGTTTTCATCAAATTGAACTACACCCAGATTCAAGGGATATAACTTCATTTACAGCCGAAAATGGCACATACAGATTCAAAAGACTACCTTATGGATTAAAAGTAGCACCAAATTCATTCCAAAGAATGATGACCCTAGCATTCGCAGGGCTCAAACCATCCCAAGCCTTCCTCTACATGGATGACTTGGTTGTATTAGGCTGTTCTGAAAACCACATGCTAAAAAATTTAAGAGACGTGTTCTCCACTTGTAGAAAATATAATCTAAAACTGCATCCAGACAAATGTCTATTTTTCAACCAAGAAGTAACTTATTTAGGCCATAAATGTACAAACAAAGGAATATTGCCTGACCCAAGCAAATTTGAAACAGTTCAAAAGTATCCAACGCCAAAAACAGCAGATGAAGTTAAAAGATTCGTAGCCCTCTGCAATTATTACAGAAGATTTGTTCCGAATTTTGCAGAACATTCTAGAAAATTAACTAGGCTTTGCAGAAAGAATGTTTACTTCGAATGGACAGAAGAATGTCAAAAAGCTTTTGTCTACTTAAAGGAAGCATTGATTAGTCCAAAACTCTTGCAATACCCAGATTTTGAAAAAGAATTTTGCATAACAACAGACGCTAGTGGATACGCTTGTGGAGCAGTCCTGAGCCAAGAACATGATGGCAAACAGTTACCAATTGCCTACGCTTCAAGGTCCTTTACAAAAGGCGAAACTAACAAAGCTACAATAGAAAAAGAATTGGCCGCGATTCATTGGGCCATAACCTTCTTCAGACCATACGTATATGGCAGAAAATTCCTAGTTAAAACCGACCATCGCCCATTAACATACTTATTTTCAATGAAAAGTCCTTCCTCAAAGCTGACACGAGTAAGACTAGACTTAGAAGAGTACGATTTTGAAGTGGAGTACATAGCTGGTAAAGAAAACCATATAGCGGACGCATTATCCCGCATAACTATAACAAATCTGAAAGACTTGTCAGTGGAAGCAAGCAGAATATTAAAAACAACCACCAGATCAGCAGCTAAAAATATCAGTAATAAAACTGAAATTAAAGAAAGTCACAAAGAGAACCCCAAAATATATGAAGCGCTAAATAAATTTGAAGTAAAAAGACTAGTCGAGCTCGTTTTCTCTCCTCCGAAATTATATTTCAAAAAAGGAAAGAAAATTTGTAGCAATATTGATACAAGCAACCTAATTGTTGAGGATAAGATTGACTTAGGACAATTCTTTACCAGGCTCGAAAACGAAGCCGGCAATTTAGGACTTGTACAAATACAGTTGACCTTAGGGGACAAATTGTTCAAAAATAATTATACTGCAGTAGGAAAATTTATTGAAATGGGTAATAAGATTCTCAAAAAGTTAACAATAGCACTAACCCCAGAGGTTATAGATGTGACAGATCCCGGGAAAATAGAAGAAATCCTGCAAAAATATCATGACGATCCTATTAGTGGTGGCCACCCAGGAATAAATCGCATGACAGACAAGATCAAGCAGAGATATAGCTGGCTGAATATGAAAAATGACATAAGAAAATATATAAAGAACTGCATCCACTGCAAGAAAAATAAAACAAATAAACACATAAAAGAGCCAATGACAATAACGGAGACACCTCCGAAGGCATTTGACATTGTACAAATCGATACAGTCGGACCATTACCGAAATCGATAAATGGAAACGAATATGCAGTTACCATTATATGCGATCTAACAAAATACTTGGTAGCGATTCCAGTCCCAAGCAAACACGCAACAACAGTTGCTAAGGCCGTGTTTGAAAATTTCATTTTGATTTATGGACGCATGAAATCAATTATGACAGACATGGGCACCGAATACAAAAACAGCTTATTCAAAGAACTTTGTAAACTACTAAAAATTGAGCATAAAACCTCAACACCCTACCACCATCAAACCCTGGGTACAGTAGAACGCAGTCACCGAACATTCAATGAATATGTACGCTCGTACATATCCAGTGACAAAGACGATTGGGATGAATACCTTAAGTACTTCGCGTATTGTTACAATACGACGCCATCTACCATACATAAATATTGCCCGTTTGAGCTCATATTTGGGAAAACCCCACCAAATTACGAATTTTTAGAAGAAAATAAAATCAGCCCGCTGTACAATCACGAGGCTTATGACAAAGAAATAAAATATAGACTCCAGATAGCACAGCAGAGAGCTAGAAAATTAGTCCAAGAGGCTAAAGTAAAACAAAAGTTTAATTATGATAAAAGTAGTTATAGTAAGGAGATAAATATAGGAGATTTAGTATTAGTTAGAGAAGAGGCCTCCCATAAGTTAGATAGTAGATATAAAGGAAAATATAAAGTTAAAAGTATAGATATAAATAATAATTTTACATTAGTACCACATAACATAGGCGATAGTAAAAAACAAATAATAATTCATAAAAATAGACTTAAACCAGTATAACACCGTAGTAATAAAAAAAAAAAAAAAAAAAAAAAAAATTCTAAAATAAAGCACTCCAGATTACTCAAAGTAATATATGTAAATATGCACACGAACACACATAAACAAAGTCAGTATGTTGAAAAAAAAAAAACAAAACACAAAAGGTTTGTAAACACTCCACTCATAATGATACAAATATACACATAGAAAAAAAAAAATATTCAAAAAAAAAAAAATATATATATATGTACGCGCAAAGCGAATGTAACCAAATAAACAAACAACGCGAGCAATATCAAAAAATTATGTACAACAAGAAATTACAATAAAACACAAAAAGCACTTATTAATAGTCATATCCAATTTCAACCAATTATATATGACTATTCTTAAGGTGGATGGTGTAGTGTGACGAACAGGCTGTTGACTTCAGAATATTTCGTCACAATAAACAAACACTACTGACCTAGATAATTCATGAACTCAGCGGGAGTTCAACTTCACTAGCACATGCCGCATATTTGGTTACATATGACAGCACTTGATCGCAAAATGCTGACGCTAGACATTTCCACATATTATACATATTTACACATTAGGAAAGTAGTTTGTAAGTATTAGTGTTTAAGCTTATACGTGTAAGTCAATAATTTGTATAAAAAGAGAAAGAATTTTTAATAAACATGCACTTCTTGATCACACGCTAAACTTGATTCATTTCTTGATCACACGCTAAACTTGCTTCACTTACACCGTAAGAAAATAAAAGGAAAGGAAAGGAAAAGAAAGGAAAGGAAAGGAAAAGAAAGGAAAGGAGAGGAAATGAAGGTAAAGGAAACGAAAGGAAAGGAAGAAAAGGAGAGGAAAGGAAAGGAAAGGAGAGGAAAGGAGAGGAAAGGAGAGGAAAGGAAAGGAAAGGAAAGGAAAGGAAAGGAGAGGAATGGAAAAGAAAGGAAACGAAAGGAAAGAAAATGAAAGGGGAGGAAAGGAAAGGAAGCTAATGTAATGGAAAAGAAAGGAAAGAAAATTAAAGGAAAGGAAGGGGAAGGGAAGTAAGAGAAAGGAAAGAAAATGAAAGGAAAGGAAAGGAGAGAAAACGAAAGGAAAGGATAAGAAGGGAAAGGACAAGAAACAAAAAGAAAGGAAAGGAAAGGAAAGAAAATTAAAGGAAAGGAAAGGAAATTAACGTAAGGAAAAATAAAGGAAAGAAAATGTAAGGAAAGAAAAGGAAAGAAAATGAAAGGAAAGGAAAGGAAAAGAAAGGGGAGGAAACGAAAGAAAAAGAAAGGAAAGAGAGAAAAGGCAAGGAAAGGAAAGGAAAGGAACGGAAAAGAAAGGAAACGAAAGGAAAGAAAATGAAAGGAAAGGAAAGGAAAGAATGGAGAGGAAGGAGAGGAAAAGAAAGGAAAGGAAAGGAAAGGAGAAGAAGGAATGGAATGGACAGGAAAGGAAAGGAAAAGAGAGGATAAGAAGGGAAAGGAAAGGAAAGGATAGGAATAGAAACGAAGGGAAGGGAAAGGAAAAGAAGGGAAAGGAAAAGAAAGGAGAGAAAATGAAAGGAAAGGAAAATAATTGAAAGGAAAGGAAAGTAAAGGAAAGGAAATGGAAGGAAAGGAAAGGAAAGAAATTGAAAGGAAAGGAAAATAATTGAAAGGAAAGGAAAGGAAAAGAAAGAAAGGAAAAGAAAGAAAGGAAAGAAAATGAAAGGAAAGGAAAGGAAAGGAAAGAAAATGAAAGGAAAGGAAAATAATTGAAAGGAAAGGAAAGGAAAAGAAAGGAAAAGAAAGAAAATGAAAGAAAAGGAAAGGAAAGGAAATTTAGGTAAAGGAAAAGTAAGGAAAGAAAATGAAAGGATAAGAAAGGAGAGAAAATGAAAAAAAAGGAAAATAATTGAAAAGAAATTAGAGAAAAGCAGACGAAAGGAAAAGATAAGAAGGGAAAGGAAAAGAAAGGCAAGGAAAGGAGAGGAAAGGAAAGGAAAAGAGAGGAAAAAATAAGAAGGCAAAGGAAAGGAAAATGAAGGAAAGAAAGGAAAGGAAGGGAAAGGAAGGGTAAGGAAAGGAAAGCAAAGGAAAGAAAAGGAAAGGAAAGAAAAGGAAAGGAAAGGAAAGGAAAGGAAAGAAAAGGAAAGGAAAGGAAAGGAAAGGAAAGGAAAGGAAAGAAATTGAAAGAAAAGAAAAGGAAGAAAAGAAAACGTAAGAAAATAAAAGGAAAGGAAAGGAAAAGAAAGGAAAGGAAAGGAAAAGAAAGGAAAGGAGAGGAAATTAAAGGAAAGGAAAGGAAATTAAAGTAAAGGGAAAGAAAGGACAGGAAAGGAAAGAAAGGAAAGGAAGGGAAAGGAAGGGTAAGGAAAGGAAAGGAAAGGAAAGTAAATGAAAGAAAAGAAAAGGAAGAAAAGAAAACGTGAAAAATAAAGGGAAAGGAAAGGAAAGGAGAGGGAATTAAAGGAAAGGAAATTAAAGTAAAGGAAAAGAAAGGAAAGAAAAGGAAAGGAAAGTAGAGAAAATGAAATTAAATCAAAATAATGATGAGCTGTATGAACTTTACGCAGACGCCGACATAGTTCAGCGAATTAAAACACAGCGGCTTCGCTGGCTAGGCCACGTAGTGCGAATGAGCGAAGATGCTCCAGCCCAGAAGGTATTCTTATCGGCACCCGCCGGTGGAAGCAGAGGAAGAGGGAGACCACCACTCCGATGGAAGGACCAAGTGGAGACCGATTTGCGATCCCGCGGTGTTTCCAATTGGCGCCAGTTGGCGCAACGAAGAAACGACTGGCGAGCTATGTTGGACGGTCAAAATCGCCCAGGCGGTTAGATGACCATATAAAGAAGAATTGAAAGGAAAGGAAAGGAAAGGAAAAGAAAAAAAATGAAAGGAAAGGAAAGGAAATTAAAGTAAAGGAAAAGGAAGGAAAGAAAATGAAAGAAAAGAAAAGGAGAGAAAACGAAAGGAACGGAAAATAATTGAAAGGAAAGGTAAGGAAAGTAAAGAAAATGCAAGGAACGGAAAGGAAAGGAAAGAAAAAGAAAGGAGAGGAAAGGAAAGGAAACGAAAGGAAAGACAATTAAGGGAAAGGAAAGGAAATGAAAGTAAGGGAAAAGAAAGGAAAGAAAATGAAAGGTAAGGAAAGGATATAAAATGAATGGAAAGGAAAGGAAACTAAAGTAAAGGAAAGGAAAGAAAGGAGAGGAAAGGAAAAGAAAGGAAAGCAAAGGAAAGGAAAGGAAAGGAAAGGAAAAGAAAGTAAAAGAAGAGAAAGGAAAGGAAATTAAGGGAAAGGAAATGAAAGGAAAGTAAAGAAAATGCAAGGAAAGGAAAGGAAAGGAAAGGAAAGAAAATGAAAGGAAAGGAAAGGAAAGAAAAGGAAAAGAAAGGAGAGGAAAGGAAAGGAAACTAAAGGAAAGACAATTAAGGGAAAGGAAAGGAAATTAAAGTAAGGGAAAAGAAAGGAAAGAAAATGAAAGGTAAGGAAAGGATATAAAATGAATGGAAAGGAAAGGAAACTAAAGTAAAGGAAAGGAAAGAAAGGAAAGGAGAGGAAAGGAAAGGAAAGGAAAGCAAAGAAAAAGAAAGGAAAGGAAAGGAAAGGAAAAGAAAGTAAAAGAAGAGAAAGGAAAGGAAATTAAGGGAAAGGAAATGAAAGGAAAGTAAAGGAAACGAAAGGAAAGGAAGAAAAGAAGAGGAAAGGAAAGGAAAGGAGAGGAAAGAAGAGGAAAGGAAAGGAAAGGAAAGGAAAGGAAAGGAAAGGAAAGGAAAGGAAAGGAAAGGAAAGGAATGGAAAAGAAAGGAAACGAAAGGAAAGAAAATGAAAGGGGAGGAAATGAAAGGAAGCTAATGTAATGGAAAAGAAAGGAAAGAAAATTAAAGGAAAGGAAGGGGAAGGGAAGTAAGAGAAAGGAAAGAAAATGAAAGGAAAGGAAAGGAGAGAAAACGAAAGGAAAGGATAAGAAGGGAAAGGACAAGAAACAAAAGAAAAGGAAAGGAAAGGAAAGGAAAGAAAATTAAAGGAAAGGAAAGGAAATTAACGTAAGGAAAAATAAAGGAAAGAAAATGTAAGGAAAGAAAAGGAAAGAAAATGAAAGGAAAGGAAAGGAAAAGAAAGGGGAGGAAACGAAAGAAAAAGAAAGCAAAGAGAGAAAAGGCAAGGAAAGGAAAGGAAAGGAACGGAAAAGAAAGGAAACGAAAGGAAAGAAAATGAAAGGAAAGGAAAGGAAAGAATGGAAAGGAAGGAGAGGAAAAGAAAGGAAAGAAAATGAAAGGAAAGGAAAAGAAAGGGGAGGAAAGGCAAGGAAAGGAAAGAAAAAGAAAGGAAAGAAAGGAAAGAAAGGAAAGAAAAGAAAACGAAAGGAAAGAAAATTAAAGGAAAGGAAAGGAAATTAATGTAAGGAAAAATAAAGGGAAGAAAATGTAAGGAAAGAAAGTGAAAGGAAAGGAAAGGAAAAGAAAGGGGAGGAAAGGAAAGGAAAGGAAAGAAAAAGAAAGGAAAGAAAGAAAACGCAAATAAAGGAAAGGAAAGGAAAGGAAAGGAAAGGAAAGAATGGAAAGGAAGGAGAGGAAAAGAAAGGAAAGGAAAGGAAAGGAATGGAAAAGAAAGGAACGAAAGGAAAGAAAGGAAAGAAAATAAAAGGAAAGGAAAGAAAAGAAAACGAAAGGAAAGAAAATTAAAAGAAAGGAAAGGAAATTAATGTAAGGAAAAATAAAGGAAAGAAAATGTAAGGAAAGAAAATAAAAGAAAATGAAAGGAAAGGAAAGGAAAAGAAAGGGGAGGAAAGGAAAGGAAAGAAAAAGAAAGGAAAGAAAGGAAATAAAAGGAAAGGAAAGGAAAGAAAAAGAAAGGAAAGAAAAGAAAACGAAAGGAAAGAAAATTAAAGGAAAGGAAAAGAAATTAATGTAAGGAAAAATAAAGGAAAGAAAATGTAAGGAAAGAAAAGGAAAGAAAATGAAAGGAAAGGAAACTAAAAGAAAGAGGAGGAAAGGAAAGGAAAGAAAAACAAATTAAAGAAAGAAAACGCAAGGAAAGGAAAGGAAAGGAAAGGTAAGGAACGGAAAAGAAAGGAAACGAAAGGAAAGAAAATGAAAGGAAAGGAAAGGAAAGGAAAGAATGGAAAGGAAGGAGAGGAAAAGAAAGGAAAGGAAAGGAAAGGAATGGAAAAGAAATGAACGAAAGGAAAGGAAAGGAAAGAATGAAAAGGAAAGGGAAGGCAAGGAAAGAAAGCAAAGGAAAGGAAAGGAGAGGAAATGAAAGGAAAGGAAAGGAAAGGAAAGGAAAGGAAAGGAAAAGAAAGGGGAGGAAAGGAAAGGAAAGAAAAAGAAAGGAAAGAAAGGAAAGAAAGGAAAAGGAAAGGAAAAGGAAAGGAAAGAAAATTAAAGGAAAGGAAAGGAAATTAATGTAAGGAAAAATAAAGGAAAGAAAATGTAAGGAAAGAAAAGGAAAGAAAATGAAAGGAAAGGAAAGGAAAGGAAAAGAAAGGGGAGGAAAGGAAAGGAAAGGAAAGGAAAGAAAAGAAAAAGAAAGGAAAGAAAGAAAACGCAAGGAAAGGAAAGGAAAGGTAAGGAACGGAAAAGAAAGGAAACGAAAGGAAAGAAAATGAAAGGAAAGGAAAGGAAAGGAAAGGAAAGGAAAGAATGGAAAGGAAGGAGAGGAAAAGAAAGGAAAGGAAAGGAATGGAAAAGAAAGGAACGAAAGGAAAGAAAATGAAAGGAAAGGAAAGAAAAGAAAACGAAAGGAAAGAAAATTAAAGGATAGGAAAGGAAATTAATGTAATGAAAAATAAAGGAAAGAAAATGTAAGGAAAGAAAATAAAAGAAAATGAAAGGAAAGGAAAGGAAAAGAAAGGGGAGGAAAGGAAAGGAAAGAAAAAGAAAGGAAAGAAAGGAAATTAAAGGAAAGAGAGGAAAGAAGAGGAAAGGAAAGGAAACGAAAGGAAAGACAACTAAGGGAAATAAAAGGAAATTAAAGTAAGGGAAAAGAAAGGAAAGAAAATGAAAGGAAAGGAAAGGAGATAAAATGAAAGGAAAGGAATAGAAAGGAAATTAAAGTAAAGGAAAGGAAAGAAAGGAAAGGAGAGGAAAGGAAACGAAAGGAAAGGAAAAGAAAGGAAAAGAAGAGAAAGTAAAGAAAAAGAAAGGAAACGAAGAAAAGGAGAGGAAAGGAAAGGAAAGGAAAGGAGAGGAAAGGAAATGAAAGGAAAGGAAAGAAAAGGAAAGGAAATAAAAATTAAAGGAAAAGAAAGGAAAGAAAAGGAAAGAAAATGAAAGGAAAGGAAAGGAAAAGAAAGGGGAGGAAAGGAAAGGAAAGGAAAGAAAAGGAAAGAAAGGAAAGGAAAGGAACGGAAAAGAAAGGAAACGAAAGGAAAGGAAATGAAAGAAAAGGAAAAGAAAGGAAAGGAAAGGAAAGGAAACGAAAGGAAAGACAATTAAGGGAAAGGAAAGGAAATTAAAGTAAGGGCAAAGAAAGGAAAGAAAATGAAAGGAAGGGAAAGGAGATAAAATGAATGAAAAGGAAAGGAAATTAAAGTAAAGGAAAGGAAAGGAAAGAAAAAGAAAGGAAAGAAAGGAAAGGAAAGGAAAGGAAAGGCAAGGAACGGAAAAGAAAAGAAACGAAAGGAAAGAAAATGAAAGAAAATGAAAGGAAAGGAAGGAAAGTGAAGGAAAGTAAAAGAAAGGAAAGAAAATGAAAGGAAAGGAAAGGAGAGAAAACGAAAGGAAAGGATAAGAAGGGAAAGGAAAAGAAAGGACAAGACACAAAAGGAAAGGAAAGGAAAGGAAAGGAATGGAGAGGAAAGGAAAGGAAAGGAAAGGAAAGGAAAGAATGGAAAGGAAAGGGAAGGCAAGGAGAGAAAGCAAAGGAAAGGAAAGGAGAGGAAATGAAAGGAAAGGAAAGGAAAGGAAAGGAAAGGAAAGGAAAGGAAAGGAAAGGAAAGGAAAGGAAAGAAAATGAAAGGGGAGGAAAGGAAAGGAAGCTAATGTAATGGAAAAGAAAGGAAAGAAAATTAAAAGAAAGGAAGGGGAAGGGAAGTAAGAGAAAGGAAAAAAAATGAAAGGAAAGGAAAGGAGAGAAAACGAAAGGAAAGGATAAGAAGGGAAAGGACAAGAAACAAAAGGAAAGGAAAGGAAAGGAAGGGAAAGAAAATTAAAGGAAAGGAAAGGAAATTAATGTAAGGAAAAATAAAGGAAAGAAAATGTAAGGAAAGAAAATGAAAGGAAAGGAAAGGAAAAGAAAGGGGAGGAAAGGAAAGGAAAGGAAAGGACAGAAAAAGAAAGGAAAGAAAGAAAACGCAAGCAAAGGAAAGGAAAGGAAAGGTAAGGAACGGAAAAGAAAGGAAACGAAAGGAAAGAAAATGAAAGGAAAGGAAAGGAAAGGAAAGGAAAGAATGGAAAGGAAGGAGAGGAAAAGAAAGGAAAGCAAAGGAAAGGAATGGAAAAGAAAGGAACGAAAGGAAAGAAAATGAAAGGAAAGGAAAGAAAAGAAAACGAAAGGAAAGAAAATTAAAGGAAAGGAAAGGAAATTAATGTAAGGAAAAATAAAGGAAAGAAAATGTAAGGAAAGAAAATAAAAGAAAATGAAAGGAAAGGAAAGGAAAAGAAAGGGGAGGAAAGGAAAGGAAAGAAAAAGAAATAAAAGAAAGGAAATAAAAGGTAAGGAAAGGAAAGGAACGGAACGGAAAAGAAACGAAACGAAAGGAAAGGAAAGGAAAGGAAAGAAAAGGAAAATAAAGGAGAGGAAAGGAAAGGAAACGAAAGGAAAGACAATTAAGGGAAAGGAAAGGAAATTAAAGTAAGGGAAAAGAAAGGAAAGAAAATGAAAGAAAAGGAAAGGAAAGAAAAGGAAAGGAAAGGAAAGGAAAGAAAAGGAAAGGAAAGGAAAGGAAAGAAATTGAAAGAAAAGAAAAGGAAGAAAAGAAAACGTAAGAAAATAAAAGGAAAGGAAAGGAAAAGAAAGGAAAGGAAAGGAAAAGAAAGGAAAGGAGAGGAAATTAAAGGAAAGGAAAGGAAATTAAAGTAAAGGGAAAGAAAGGACAGGAAAGGAAAGAAAGGAAAGGAAGGGAAAGGAAGGGTAAGGAAAGGAAAGGAAAGGAAAGTAAATGAAAGAAAAGAAAAGGAAGAAAAGAAAACGTGAAAAATAAAGGGAAAGGAAAGGAAAGGAGAGGGAATTAAAGGAAAGGAAATTAAAGTAAAGGAAAAGAAAGGAAAGAAAAGGAAAGGAAAGTAGAGAAAATGAAATTAAATCAAAATAATGATGAGCTGTATGAACTTTACGCAGACGCCGACATAGTTCAGCGAATTAAAACACAGCGGCTTCGCTGGCTAGGCCACGTAGTGCGAATGAGCGAAGATGCTCCAGCCCAGAAGGTATTCTTATCGGCACCCGCCGGTGGAAGCAGAGGAAGAGGGAGACCACCACTCCGATGGAAGGACCAAGTGGAGACCGATTTGCGATCCCGCGGTGTTTCCAATTGGCGCCAGTTGGCGCAACGAAGAAACGACTGGCGAGCTATGTTGGACGGTCAAAATCGCCCAGGCGGTTAGATGACCATATAAAGAAGAATTGAAAGGAAAGGAAAGGAAAGGAAAAGAAAAAAAATGAAAGGAAAGGAAAGGAAATTAAAGTAAAGGAAAAGGAAGGAAAGAAAATGAAAGAAAAGAAAAGGAGAGAAAACGAAAGGAACGGAAAATAATTGAAAGGAAAGGTAAGGAAAGTAAAGAAAATGCAAGGAACGGAAAGGAAAGGAAAGAAAAAGAAAGGAGAGGAAAGGAAAGGAAACGAAAGGAAAGACAATTAAGGGAAAGGAAAGGAAATGAAAGTAAGGGAAAAGAAAGGAAAGAAAATGAAAGGTAAGGAAAGGATATAAAATGAATGGAAAGGAAAGGAAACTAAAGTAAAGGAAAGGAAAGAAAGGAAAGGAGAGGAAAGGAAAAGAAAGGAAAGCAAAGGAAAGGAAAGGAAAGGAAAAAGAAAGTAAAAGAAGAGAAAGGAAAGGAAATTAAGGGAAAGGAAATGAAAGGAAAGTAAAGAAAATGCAAGGAAAGGAAAGGAAAGAAAAGGAAAAGAAAGGAGAGGAAAGGAAAGGAAACTAAAGGAAAGACAATTAAGGGAAAGGAAAGGAAATTAAAGTAAGGGAAAAGAAAGGAAAGAAAATGAAAGGTAAGGAAAGGATATAAAATGAATGGAAAGGAAAGGAAACTAAAGTAAAGGAAAGGAAAGAAAGGAAAGGAGAGGAAAGGAAAGGAAAGGAAAGCAAAGGAAAGGAAAGGAAAGGAAAGGAAAGGAAAGGAAAGGAAAAGAAAGTAAAAGAAGAGAAAGGAAAGGAAATTAAGGGAAAGGAAATGAAAGGAAAGTAAAGGAAACGAAAGGAAAGGAAGAAAAGAAGAGGAAAGGAAAGGAGAGGAAAGAAGAGGAAAGGAAAGGAAAGGAAAGGAAAGGAAAGGAAAGGAAAGGAAAGGAAAGGAAAGGAAAGGAAAGGAAAGGAATGGAAAAGAAAGGAAACGAAAGGAAAGAAAATGAAAGGGGAGGAAATGAAAGGAAGCTAATGTAATGGAAAAGAAAGGAAAGAAAATTAAAGGAAAGGAAGGGGAAGGGAAGTAAGAGAAAGGAAAGAAAATGAAAGGAAAGGAAAGGAGAGAAAACGAAAGGAAAGGATAAGAAGGGAAAGGACAAGAAACAAAAGAAAAGGAAAGGAAAGGAAAGGAAAGGAAAGAAAATTAATGGAAAGGAAAGGAAATTAACGTAAGGAAAAATAAAGGAAAGAAAATGTAAGGAAAGAAAATGAAAGGAAAGGAAAGGAAAAGAAAGGGGAGGAAACGAAAGAAAAAGAAAGCAAAGAGAGAAAAGGCAAGGAAAGGAAAGGAAAGGAACGGAAAAGAAAGGAAACGAAAGGAAAGAAAATGAAAGGAAAGGAAAGGAAAGAATGGAAAGAAAGGAGAGGAAAAGAAAGGAAAGGAAAGGAAAGGAAAGGAATGGAAAAGAAAATAACGAAAGGAAAGAAAATGAAAGGAAAGGAAAGAAAAGAAAACGAAAGGAAAGAAAATTAAAGGAAAGGAAATTAATGTAAGGAAAAATAAAGGAAAGAAAATGTAAGGAAAGAAAAGGAAAGAAAATGAAAGGAAAGGAAAAGAAAGGGGAGGAAAGGCAAGGAAAGGAAAGAAAAAGAAAGGAAAGAAAGGAAAGAAAAGGAAAGGAAAGGAAAGGAAAGGAAAGGAAAGGAAAGAAAAGGTAAGGAACGGAAAAGAAAGGAAAGAAAGGAAAGAAAAGAAAACGAAAGGAAAGAAAATTAAAGGAAAGGAAAGGAAATTAATGTAAGGAAAAATAAAGGAAAGAAAATGTAAGGAAAGAAAGTGAAAGGAAAGGAAAGGAAAAGAAAGGGGAGGAAAGGAAAGGAAAGGAAAGAAAAAGAAAGGAAAGAAAGAAAACGCAAATAAAGGAAAGGAAAGGAAAGGAAAGGAAAGGAAAGGAAAGGAAAGGAAAGAATGGAAAGGAAGGAGAGGAAAAGAAAGGAAAGGAAAAGAAAGGAATGGAAAAGAAAGGAACGAAAGGAAAGAAAGGAAAGAAAATGAAAGGAAAGGAAAGAAAAGAAAACGAAAGGAAAGAAAATTAAAAGAAAGGAAAGGAAATTAATGTAAGGAAAAATAAAGGAAAGAAAATGTAAGGAAAGAAAATAAAAGAAAATGAAAGGAAAGGAAAGGAAAAGAAAGGGGAGGAAAGGAAAGGAAAGAAAAAGAAAGGAAAGAAAGGAAATAAAAGGAAAGGAAAGGAAAGAAAAAGAAAGGAAAGAAAAGAAAACGAAAGGAGAGAAAATTAAAGGAAAGGAAAAGAAATTAATGTAAGGAAAAATAAAGGAAAGAAAATGTTAGGAAAGAAAAGGAAAGAAAATGAAAGGAAAGGAAACTAAAAGAAAGAGGAGGAAAGGAAAGGAAAGGAAAGAAAAACAAAGGAAAGAAAGAAAACGCAAGGAAAGGAAAGGAAAGGAAAGGTAAGGAAAGGAAAGAATGGAAAGGAAGGAGAGGAAAAGAAAGGAAAGGAAAGGAAAGGAAAGGAATGGAAAAGAAATGAACGAAAGGAAAGGAAAGGAAAGAATGGAAAGGAAGGAGAGGAAAAGAAAGGAAAGGAAAGGAAAGGAATGGAAAAGAAATGAACGAAAGGAAAGGAAAGGAAAGAATGGAAAGGAAAGGGAAGGCAAGGAAAGAAAGCAAAGGAAAGGAAAGGAGAGGAAATGAAAGGAAAGGAAAGGAAAGGAAAGGAAAGGAAAGGAAAAGAAAGGGGAGGAAAGGAAAGGAAAGAAAAAGAAAGGAAAGAAAGGAAAGAAAGAAAAACGAAAGGAAAGAAAATTAAAGGAAAGGAAAGGAAATTAATGTAAGGAAAAATAAAGGAAAGAAAATGTGAGGAAAGAAAAGGAAAGAAAATGAAAGGAAAGGAAAGGAAAAGAAAGGGGAGGAAAGGAAAGGAAAGGAAAGGAAAGAAAAGAAAAAGAAAGGAAAGAAAGAAAACGCAAGGAAAGGAAAGGAAAGGTAAGGAACGGAGAAGAAAGCAAACGAAAGGAAAGAAAATGAAAGGAAAGGAAAGGAAAGGAAAGGAAAGGAAAGAATGGAAAGGAAGGAGAGGAAAAGAAAGGAAAGGAAAGGAATGGAAAAGAAAGGAACGAAAGGAAAGAAAATGAAAGGAAAGGAAAGAAAAGAAAACGAAAGGAAAGAAAATTAAAGGATAGGAAAGGAAATTAATGTAATGAAAAATAAAGGAAAGAAAATGTAAGGAAAGAAAATAAAAGAAAATGAAAGTAAAGGAAAGCAAAAGAAAGGGGAGGAAAGGAAAGGAAAGAAAAAGAAAGGAAAGAAAGGAAATTAAAGGAAAGAGAGGAAAGAAGAGGAAAGGAAAGGAAACGAAAGGAAAGACAACTAAGGGAAATAAAAGGAAATTAAAGTAAGGGAAAAGAATGGAAAGAAAATGAAAGGAAAGGAAAGGAGATAAAATGAAAGGAAAGGAATAGAAAGGAAATTAAAGTAAAGGAAAGGAAAGAAAGGAAAGGAGAGGAAAGGAAACGAAAGGAAAGGAAAAGAAAGGAAAAGAAGAGAAAGTAAAGAAAAAGAAAGGAAACGAAGAAAAGGAGAGGAAAGGAAAGGAAAGGAGAGGAAAGGAAATGAAAGGAAAGGAAAGAAAAGGAAAGGAAATAAAAATTAAAGGAAAAGAAAGGAAAGAAAAGGAAAGAAAATGAAAGGAAAGGAAAGGAAAAGAAAGGGGAGGAAAGGAAAGGAAAGGAAAGAAAAGGAAAGAAAGGAAAGGAAAGGAACGGAAAAGAAAGGAAACGAAAGGAAAGGAAATGAAAGAAAAGGAAAAGAAAGGAAAGGAAAGGAAAGGAAACGAAAGGAAAGACAATTAAGGGAAAGGAAAGGAAATTAAAGTAAGGGCAAAGAAAGGAAAGAAAATGAAAGGAAGGGAAAGGAGATAAAATGAATGAAAAGGAAAGGAAATTAAAGTAAAGGAAAGGAAAGGAAAGAAAAAGAAAGGAAAGAAAGGAAAGGAAAGGAAAGGAAAGGCAAGGAACGGAAAAGAAAAGAAACGAAAGGAAAGAAAATGAAAGAAAATGAAAGGAAAGGAAGGAAAGTGAAGGAAAGTAAAAGAAAGGAAAGAAAATGAAAGGAAAGGAAAGGAGAGAAAACGAAAGGAAAGGATAAGAAGGGAAAGGAAAAGAAAGGACAAGACACAAAAGGAAAGGAAAGGAAAGGAAAGGAATGGAGAGGAAAGGAAAGGAAAGGAAAGGAAAGGAAAGAATGGAAAGGAAAGGGAAGGCAAGGAGAGAAAGCAAAGGAAAGGAAAGGAGAGGAAATGAAAGGAAAGGAAAGGAAAGGAAAGGAAAGGAAAGGAAAGGAAAGAAAATGAAAGGGGAGGAAAGGAAAGGAAGCTAATGTAATGGAAAAGAAAGGAAAGAAAATTAAAAGAAAGGAAGGGGAAGGGAAGTAAGAGAAAGGAAAAAAAATGAAAGGAAAGGAAAGGAGAGAAAACGAAAGGAAAGGATAAGAAGGGAAAGGACAAGAAACAAAAGGAAAGGAAAGGAAAGGAAGGGAAAGAAAATTAAAGGAAAGGAAAGGAAATTAATGTAAGGAAAAATAAAGGAAAGAAAATGTAAGGAAAGAAAATGAAAGGAAAGGAAAGGAAAAGAAAGGGGAGGAAAGGAAAGGAAAGGAAAGGACAGAAAAAGAAAGGAAAGAAAGAAAACGCAAGCAAAGGAAAGGAAAGGAAAGGTAAGGAACGGAAAAGAAAGGAAACGAAAGGAAAGAAAATGAAAGGAAAGGAAAGGAAAGGAAAGGAAAGGAAAGAATGGAAAGGAAGGAGAGGAAAAGAAAGGAAAGCAAAGGAAAGGAATGGAAAAGAAAGGAACGAAAGGAAAGAAAATGAAAGGAAAGGAAAGAAAAGAAAACGAAAGGAAAGAAAATTAAAGGAAAGGAAAGGAAATTAATGTAAGGAAAAATAAAGGAAAGAAAATGTAAGGAAAGAAAATAAAAGAAAATGAAAGGAAAGGAAAGGAAAAGAAAGGGGAGGAAAGGAAAGGAAAGAAAAAGAAATAAAAGAAAGGAAATAAAAGGAAAGGAAAGGAAAGGAACGGAACGGAAAAGAAACGAAACGAAAGGAAAGGAAAGGAAAGGAAAGAAAAGGAAAATAAAGGAGAGGAAAGGAAAGGAAACGAAAGGAAAGACAATTAAGGGAAAGGAAAGGAAATTAAAGTAAGGGAAAAGAAAGGAAAGAAAATGAAAGGAAAGGAAAGAAGATAAAATGAATGGAAAGGAAAGGAAATTAAAGTAAAGGACAGGAAAGGAAAGAAAGAGAAAGGAAAGAAAGGAAAGGAAAAGAAAGGAGAGGAAAGGAAAGAAAATAAAAGGAAAGGAAAGGCAAGAAAAGGAAAAGAAAGGAAAGGAAAGTAGCGGAAAGGAAAGGAAAGAAAAGGAAACGAAAGGAAAAAAATTAAAGGAAAGGAATTCAAATTAATGTAAGGAAAAATAAAGGAAAGAAAATGAGAGGAAAGAAAATGAAAGGAAAGAAAAGGAAAGAAAATGAAAGGAAAGGAAACGAAAAGAAAGGGGAGGAAAGGAAAGGAAAGAAAAGGAAAGAAAGGAAAGGAAAGAAATGGAAAAGAAAGGAAACGAATGGAAAGAAAATTAAAGGGAAGGAAAGGAAAGGAAACTAATGTAATGGAAAAGAAAGGAAAGAAAATGAAAGGAAATTAAGGGAAGGAAAGTAAAGGAAAGTAAAAGAAAGGAAAGAAAATGAAAGGAAAGGAAAGGAGAGAAAACGAAAGGAAAGGAAAGGAAAATAAAGGAAAGGAAACTAAAGGAAAGGAAAGAAGAGAAAATTGAGGGCAGGTAAAGGAAAGGAAAGGAAAGGACAAGAAGGGAAAGGAAAGGAAAAGAAAGAAAACGAAAGGAAAGGAAAGGAAAGGCAAGGAAAGGAAATGAAAGTAAAGGAAGAGTAAGAAAAGAAAATGAAAGGAAAAGAACGGAGAGAAAATGAAAGGAAAGGAGAATAATTGAAAGGAAAGGGAAGGAAAGGATAGGAAAGGAAAGGAATGGAAAGGAGAGGAAAGAAGAGGAAAGAAAAGGATAAGAAGGGAAAGGAAAGGAAAGGAAAGGAAAGCAAAGGAAAGGGAAGGAAAGGAAAAGAAGGGAAAAAATAAGAAGGGGAATGAAAGGAAAGTAAAGAAAAGAAAGGAAAAGGAAAGGAAGGGCAAGGAAAGGAAATTAAAGGAAAGAGAGGAAAGGAAAGGAAAGCAAAGGAATGGAAAGGAGAGGAAATAAGAGGAAAGGAAGGGATAACAAGGGAAAGGAAAGGAAAGGAAAGGGAAGGAAAGGAAAAGAAGGGAAAAAAATAAGAAGGGAAAGGAAAGGAAAGAAAAGAACGGAAAAGGAAAGGAAGGGCAAGGAAAGGAAAGGAAATTAAAGGAAAGAGAGGAAAGAAGAGGCAAGGAAAGGAAACGAAAGGAAAGACAACTAAGGGAAAGGAAAGGAAATTAAAGTAAGGGAAAAGAAAGGAAAGAAAATGAAAGGAAAGGAAAGGAGATAAAATGAAAGGAAAGGAAAAGAAAGGAAATTAAAGTAAAGGAAAGGAAAGAAAGGAAAGGAGAGGAAAGGAAACGAAAGGAAAGGAAAAGAAAGGAAAAGAAGAGAAAGTAAAGAAAAAGGAAGGAAACGAAGAAAAGGAGAGGAAAGGAAAGGAAAGGAGAGGAAAGGATTTGAAAGGAAAGGAAAGAAAAGGAAAGGAAAGGAAATTAATGTAAGGAAAAATAAAGGAAAGAAAATGAAAGGAAAGAAAAGGAAAGAAAATGAAAGGAAAGGAAAGGAAAAGAAAGGGGAGGAAAGGAAAGGAAAGGAAAGGAAAGAAAAGGAAGGAAAGGAAAGGAAAGGAAAGGAAAGGAAAGAAAAGAAAAAGAAAGGAAAAGAAAGGAAAGTAGAGGAAAGGAAAGGAGAGAAAGGAAAATAAAGGAGAGGAAAGGAAAGTAAATGAAAGGAAAGACAATTAAGGGAAAGGAAAGGAAATTAAAGTAAGGGAAAAGAAAGGAAAGAAAATGAAAGGAAAGGAAAGGCAAGGAAAGGAAAGTAAAGGAAAGGAAAGAAAGGAAAGGAAGGGAAAGGAAGGGTAAGGAAAGGAGAGGAAATTAAAGGAAAGGAAAGGAAATTAAAGTAAAGGAAAAGAAAGGAAAGAAAAGGAAAGGAAAGGAAAGGAGAGAAAATGAAACTAAATCAAAATAATTGAAAGGCAAGGAAAGGAAAAGAAAAAAAATGAAAGGAAAGGAAATTAAAGTAAAGGAAAAGAAAGGAAAGAAAATGAAAGAAAAGGAAAGGAGAGAAAACGAAAGGAAAGGAAAATAATTGAAAGGAAAGGTAAGGAAAGTAAAGGAAAGGAAATGAAAGGAAAGGAAAGGAAAGGAAAGGAAAGGAAAGAAAAGGAAAGAAAGGAAAGGAAAGAAATGGAAAAGAAAGGAAACGAATGGAAAGAAAATTAAAGGGCAGGAAAGGAAAGGAAACTAATGTAATGGAAAAGAAAGGAAAGAAAATGAAAGGAAAGGAAGGGAAGGAAAGTAAAGGAAAGTAAAAGAAAGGAAAGAAAATGAAAGGAAAGGAAAGGAGAGAAAACGAAAGGAAAGGAAAGGAAAATAAAGGAAAGGAAACTAAAGGAAAGGAAAGAAGAGAAAATTGAGGGCAGGTAAAGGAAAGGAAAGGAAAGGACAAGAAGGGAAAAGAAAGGAAAAGAAAGAAAATGAAAGAAAAGGAAAGGAAAGGAAATTTAAGTAAAGGAAAAGTAAGGAAAGAAAATGAAAGGATAAGAAAGGAGAGAAAATGAAAAAAAAGGAAAATAATTGAAAGGAAATTAGAGGAAAGCAGACGAAAGGAAAGGATAAGAAGGGAAAGGAAAAGAAAGGCAAGGAAAGGAAAGGAAAGGAAAGGAAAAGAGAGGAAAAAATAAGAAGGCAAAGGAAAGGAAAATGAAGGAAAGAAAGGAAAGGAAGGGAAAGGAAGGGTAAGGAAAGGAAAGCAAAGGAAAGAAAAGGAAAGGAAAGAAAAGGAAAGGAAAGGAAAGGAAAGAAAGGAAAGGAAAGGAAAGGAAAGGAAAGGAAAGGAAAGGAAAGGAAAGGAAAGAAAATGAAAGAAAAGAAAAGGAAGAAAAGAAAACGTAAGAAAATAAAAGGAAAGGAAAGGAAAAGAAAGGAAAGGAGAGGAAACTAAAGGAAAGGAAAGGAAATTAAAGTAAAGGGAAAGAAAGGACAGGAAAGGAAAGAAAGGAAAGGAAGGGAAAGGAAGGGTAAGGAAAGGAAAGGAAAGGAAAGTAAATGAAAAAAAAGAAAAGGAAGAAAAGAAAACGTGAAAAATAAAGGGAAAGGAAAGGAAAGGAGAGGAAATTAAAGGAAAGGAAATTAAAGTAAAGGAAAAGAAAGGAAAGAAAAGTAGAGAAAATGAAATTAATCCAAAATAATTGAAAGGAAAGGAAAGGAAAGGAAAGGAAAAGAAAAAAAATGAAAGGAAAGGAAAGGAAATTAAAGTAAAGGAAAAGGAAGGAAAGAAAATGAAAGAAAAGAAAAGGAGAGAAAACGAAAGGAAAGGAAAATAATTGAAAGGAAAGGTAAGGAAAGTAAAGAAAATGCAAGGAAAGGAAAGGAAAGGAAAGGAAAGGAAAGAAAATGAAAGGAAAGGAAGGGAAAGAAAAGGAAAGAAAAGGAAAAGAAAGGAGAGGAAAGGAAAGGAAACGAAAGGAAAGACAATTAAGGGAAAGGAAAGGAAATTAAAGTAAGGGAAAAGAAAGGAAAGAAAATGAAAGGTAAGGAAAGTTTATAAAATGAATGGAAAGGAAAGGAAACTAAAGTAAAGGAAAGGAAAGAAAGGAAAGGAGAGGAAAGGAAAGGAAAGGAAAGCAAAGGAAAGGAAAGGAAAGGAAAGGAAAAGAAAGGAAAAGAAAGTAAAAGAAGAGAAAGGAAAGGAAATTAAGGGAAAGGAAATGAAAGGAACGTAAAGGAAACGAAAGGAAAGGAAGAAAAGGAGAGGAAAGGAAAGGAAAGGAAAGGAAAGGAAAGGAAAGGAAAGGCAAGGAATGGAAAAGAAAGGAGACGAAAGGAAAGAAAATGAAAGGGGAGGAAAGGAAAGGAAGCTAATGTAATGGAAAAGAAAGGAAAGAAAATTAAAGGAAAGGAAGTGGAAGGGAAGTAAGAGAAAGGAAAGAAAATGAAAGGAAAGGAAAGGAGAGAAAACGAAAGGAAAGGATAAGAAGGGAAAGGACAAGAAACAAAAGGAAAGGAAAGGAAAGGAAAGAAAATTAAAGGAAAGGAAAGGAAATTAACGTAAGGAAAAATAAAGGAAAGAAAATGTAAGGAAAGAAAAGGAAAGAAAATGAAAGGAAAGGAAAGGAAAAGAAAGGGGAGGAAACGAAAGAAAAATAAAGGAAAGAAAGAAAAGGCAAGGAAAGGAAAGGAACGGAAAAGAAAGGAAACGAAAGGAAAGAAAATGAAAGGAAAGGAAAGGAAAGAATGGAAAGGAAGGAGAGGAAAAGAAAGGAAAGGAAAGGAAAGGAAAGGAATGGAAAAGAAAGGAACGAAAGGAAAGAAAATGAAAGGAAAGGAAAGAAAAGAAAACGAAAGGAAAGAAAATTAAAGGAAAGGAAAGGAAATTAATGTAAGGAAAAATAAAGGAAAGAAAATGTAAGGAAAGAAAAGGAAAGAAAATGAAAGGAAAGAAAGGAAAGAAAAGGGGAGGAAAGGCAAGGAAAGGAAAGAAAAAGAAAGGAAAGAAAGGAAAGAAAAGGAAAGGAAAGGAAAGGAAAGGTAAGGAACGGAAAAGAAAGGAAAGAAAGGAAAGAAAAGAAAACGAAAGGAAAGAAAATTAAAGGAAAGGAAAGGAAATTAATGTAGGGAAAAATAAAGGAAAGAAAATGTAAGGAAAGAAAAGGAAAGAAAATGAAAGGAAAGGAAAGGAAAAGAAAGGGGAGGAAAGGAAAGGAAAGGAAAGAAAAAGAAAGGAAAGAAAGAAAACGCTAGGAAAGGAAAGAAAAGGAAACGAAAGGAAAGACAATTAAGGGAAAGGAAAGGAAATTAAAGTAAGGGCAAAGAAAGGAAAGAAAATGAAAGGAAGGGAAAGGAGATAAAATGAATGGAAAGGAAAGGAAATTAAAGTAAAGGAAAGGAAAGGAAAGAAAAAGAAAGGAAAGAAAGGAAAGGAAAGGAAAGGAAAGGAAAGGAACGGAAAAGAAAAGAAACGAAAGGAAAGAAAATGAAAGAAAATGAAAGGAAAGGAAGGAAAGTAAAAGAAAGGAAAGAAAATGAAAGGAAAGGAAAGGAGAGAAAACGAAAGGAAAGGATAAGAAGGGAAAGGAAAAGAAAGGACAAGAAACAAAAGGAAAGGAAAGGAAAGGAAAGGAATGGAGAGGAAAGGAAAGGAAAGGAAAGAATGGAAAGGAAAGGGAAGGCAAGGAAAGAAAGCAAAGGAAAGGAAAGGAGAGGAAATGAAAGGAAAGGAAAGGAAAGGAAAGGAAAGGAAAGGAAAGAAAATGAAAGGGGAGGAAAGGAAAGGAAGCTAATGTAATTGAAAAGAAAGGAAAGAAAATTAAAGGAAAGGAAGGGGAAGGGAAGTAAGAGAAAGGAAAAAAAATGAAAGGAAAGGAAAGGAGAGAAAACGAAAGAAAAGGATAAGAAGGGAAAGGACAAGAAATAAAAGGAAAGGAAAGGAAAGGAAGGGAAAGAAAATTAAAGGAAAGGAAAGGTAAAGAAAATAAAAGAAAATGAAAGGAAAGGAAAGGAAAAGAAAGGGGAGGAAAGGAAAGGAAAGAAAAAGAAAGGAAAGAAAGGAAATAAAAGGAAAGGAAAGGAACGGAACGGAAAAGAAACGAAACGAAAGGAAAGGAAAGGAAAGGAAAGAAAAGGAAAAGGAAAAGAAAGGAGAGGAAAGGAAAGGAAACGAAAGGAAAGACAATTAAGGGAAAGGAAAGGAAATTAAAGTAAGGGAAGTAGTGTTGCCGGCCTACCACACCGAAGGTCCATGGTTCGAGCCCTGGTACAGGTAACATCAAAAGTGAATTGAAAAAAGTTTTTCAAAACGGGGTCGCCCCTCGGCAGTGGTTTGCCAAACTCTCCGAGTGTATTTCTGCCATGACAGGCTTCTCAGCAAAAATTCGTCTCCTTTGTAGATGCCGTTCGGAGTCGGCAAAAAACTGTAGGTCCCACCAATTTGTAGGGAAAATTCAAATCGGCACACCACAAATTGGAAGAGAAGCTTGGCGCAAAAATCTCTTAGGAGGTTTATGATGATATACCTGTTGTATATCGCGCCATAGAGAGAGAGAAAAGAAAGGAAAGAAAATGAAAGGAAAGGAAAGGAGATAAAATGAATGGAAAGGAAAGGAAATTAAAGTAAAGGACAGGAAAGGAAAGAAAGAGAAAGGAAAGAAAGCAAAGGAAAGGAAAGGAGAGGAAAGGAAAGAAAATAAAAGGAAAGGAAAGGCAAGAAAAGGAAAAGAAAGGAAAGGAAAGTAGCGGAAAGGAAAGGAAAGAAAAGGAAACGAAAGGAAAAAAATTAAAGGAAAGGAATTCAAATTAATGTAAGGAAAAATAAAGGAAAGAAAATGAAAGGAAAGAAAATGAAAGGAAAGAAAAGGAAAGAAAATGAAAGGAAAGGAAAGGAAAAGAAAGGGGAGGAAAGGAAAGGAAAGGAAAGAAAGGAAAGGAAAGAAATGGAAAAGAAAGGAAACGAATGGAAAGAAAATTAAAGGGAAGGAAAGGAAAGGAAACTAATGTAATGGAAAAGAAAGGAAAGAAAATGAAAGGAAAGGAAGGGAAGGAAAGTAAAGGAAAGTAAAAGAAAGGAAAGAAAATGAAAGGAAAGGAAAGGAGAGAAATCGAAAGGAAAGGAAAGGAAAATAAAGGAAAGGAAACTAAAGGAAAGGAAAGAAGAGAAAATTGAGGGCAGGTAAAGGAAAGGAAAGGAAAGGACAAGAAGGGAAAGGAAAGGAAAAGAAAGAAAACGAAAGGAAAGGAAAGGAAAGCAAAGGCAAGGAAAGGAAATGAAAGTAAAGGAAGAGTAAGAAAAGAAAATGAAAGGAAAAGAAAGGAGAGAAAATGAAAGGAAAGGAGAATAATTGAAAGGAAAGGGAAGGAAAGGATAGGAAAGGAAAGGAAAGGAATGGAAAGGAGAGGAAAGAAGAGGAAAGAAAAGGATAAGAAGGGAAAGGAAAGGAAAGGAAAGGGAAGGAAAGGAAAAGAAGGGAAAAAATAAGAAGGGAAAGGAAAGGAAAGGAAAGAAAAGAAAGGAAAAGGAAAGGAAGTGCAAGGAAAGGAAATTAAAGGAAAGAGAGGAAAGGAAAGGAAAGCAAAGGAATGGAAAGGAGAGGAAAGAAGAGGAAAGGAAAGGATAAAAAGGGAAAGGAAAGGAAAGGGAAGGAAAGGAAAAGAAGGGAAAAAAATAAGAAGGGAAAGGAAAGGAAAGAAAAGAAAGGAAAAGGAAAGGAAGGGCAAGGAAAGGAAAGGAAATTAAAGGAAAGAGAGGAAAGAAGAGGCAAGGAAAGGAAACGAAAGGAAAGACAACTAAGGGAAAGGAAAGGAAATTAAAGTAAGGGAAAAGAAAGGAAAGAAAATGAAAGGAAAGGAAAGGAGATAAAATGAAAGGAAAGGAAAAGAAAGGAAATTAAAGTAAAGGAAAGGAAAGAAAGGAAAGGAGAGGAAAGGAAACGAAAGGAAAGGAAAAGAAAGGAAAAGAAGAGAAGGTAAAGAAAAAGGAAGGAAACGAAGAAAAGGAGAGGAAAGGAAGGGCAAGGAAAGGAAATTAAAGGAAAGAGAGGAAAGGAAAGGAAAGCAAAGGAATGGAAAGGAGAGGAAAGAAGAGGAAAGGAAAGGATAAGAAGGGAAAGGAAAGGAAAGGAAAGGGAAAGAAAGGAAAAGAGGGGAAAAAAATAAGAAGGGAAAGGAAAGGAAAGAAAAGAAAGGAAAAGGAAAGGAAGGGCAAGGAAAGGAAAGGAAATTAAAGGAAAGAGAGGAAAGAAGAGGCAAGGAAAGGAAACGAAAGGAAAGAAAATTAAAGGAAAGGAAAGGAAAAGAAAGGGGAGGAAAGGAAAGGAAAGAAAAGGAAGGAAAGGAAAGGAAAGGAAAGGAAAGGAAAGGAAAGAAAATGAAAGGAAAGGAAAGGAAAGAAAAGAAAAAGAAAGGAAAAGAAAGGAAAGTAGAGGAAAGGAAAGGAAAGAAAGGAAAATAAAGGAGAGGAAAGGAAGTAAATGAAAGGAAAGACAATTAAGGGAAAGGAAAGGAAATTAAAGTAAGGGAAAAGAAAGGAAAGAAAATGAAAGGAAAGGAAAGGCAAGGAAAGGAAAGTAAAGAAAAGGAAAGAAAGGAAAGGAAGGGAAAGGAAGGGTAAGGAAAGGAGAGGAAATTAAAGGAAAGGAAATTAAAGTAAAGGAAAAGAAAGGAAAGAAAAGGAAAGGGAAGGAAAGGAGAGAAAATGAAACTAAATCAAAATAATTGAAAGGCAAGGAAAGGAAAAGAAAAAAAATGAAAGGAAAGGAAATTAAAGTAAAGGAAAAGAAAGGAAAGAAAATGAAAGAAAAGGAAAGGAGAGAAAACGAAAGGAAAGGAAAATAATTGAAAGGAAAGGTAAGGAAAGTAAAGGAAAGGAAATGAAAGGAAAGGAAAGGAAAGGAAAGGAAAGGAAAGGAAAGAAAATAAAAGGAAAGGAAAGGAAAGGAAAGAAAAGGAAAAGAAAGGAAAGGAAAGGAAAGTAGAGGAAAGGAAAGGAAAGAAAGGAAAATAAATTAGAGGAAAGGAAAGGAAACGGAAGGAACGACAATTACGGGAAAGGAAAGGAAATTAAAGTAAGGGAAAAGAAAGGAAATGAAAGGGAATTAAAGTAAAGGAAAGGAAAGAAAGCAAAGGAAAGGAAAAGAAGAGAAAGGAAAGAAAATTAAAGGAAAGGAAATTAAAGGAAAGTAAAGCAAATGAAAGGAAAGGAAAGAAAAGGAAACGAAAGGAAAGAAAATTAAAGTAAAGGAAAGGAAAGAAAGGAAAGGAGAGGAAAGGAAACGAAAGGAAAGGAAAAGAAAGGAAAAGAAGAGAAAGTAAAGAAAAAGAAATTAAACGAAGAAAAGGAGAGGAAAGGAAAGGAAAGGAGAGGAAAGGAAATGAAAGGAAAGGAAAGAAAAGGAAAGGAAATAAAAATTAAAGGAAAAGAAAGGAAAGAAAAGGAAAGAAAATGAAAGGAAAGGAAAGGAAAGAAAAGGAAAGAAAGGAAAGGAAAGGAAAGGAAAGAAAATGAAAGGAAAGGAAAGGAAAGAAAAGAAAAAGAAAGGAAAAGAAAGGAAAGTAGAGGAAAGGAAAGGAAAGAAAGGAAAATAAAGGAGAGGAAAGGAAAGTAAATGAAAGGAAAGACAATTAAGGGAAAGGAAAGGAAATTAAAGTAAGGGAAAAGAAAGGAAAGAAAATGAAAGGAAAGGAAAGGAGATAGAAAGAAAGAAAGGAAATGAAAGGGAATTAAAGTAAAGGAAAGGAAAGAAAGCAAAGGAAAGGAAAGGAAATTAAAGGAAAGAAAATTAAAGTAAAGGAAAGGAAGGAAAGGAGAGGAAAGGAAAGGAAAGGAAAGGAGAGGAAAGGAAAGGAAAAGAAAGTAAAAGAAGAGAAAGGAAAGGAAATTAAGGGAAAGGAAATGAAAAGAAAGTAAAGGAAACGAAAGAAAAGGAAGAAAAGGAGAGGAAAGGAAAGGAGAGGAAAGGAAAGGAAAGGAAAGGAAAGGAAAGGAAAGGAATGGACAAGAAAGGAAACCAAAGGAAAGAAAATGAAAGGGGAGGAAAGGAAAGGAAGCTAATGTATTGGAAAAGAAAGGAAAGAAAATTAAAGGAAAGGAAGTGGAAGGGAAGTAAGAGAAAGGAAAGAAAATGAAAGGAAAAGAAAGGAGAGAAAACGAAAGGAAAGGATAAGAAGGGAAAGGACAAGAAACAAAAGGAAAGGAAAGGAAAGGAAAGAAAATTAAAGGAAAGGAAAGGAAATTAATGTAAGGAAAAATAAAGGAAAGAAAATGTAAGGAAAGAAAAGGAAAGAAAATGAAAAAAAAGGAAAGGAAAAGAAAGGGGAGGAAAGGAAAGGAAAGAAAAAGAAAGAAAAGAAAGAAAACGCAAGGAAAAGAAAGGAAAGGAAAGGTAAGGAACGGAAAAGAAAGGAAACGAAAGGAACGAAAATGAAAGGAAAGGAAAGGAAAGGAAAGGAAAGGAAAGGAAAGAATGGAAAGGAAGGAGAGGAAAAGAAAGGAAAGGCAAGGAAAGGAATGGAAAAGAAAGGAACGAAAGGAAAGAAAATGAAAGGAAAGGAAAGAAAAGAAAACGAAAGGAAAGAAAATTAAAGGAAAGGAAAGGAAATTAATGTAAGGAAAAATAAAGGAAAGAAAATGTAAGGAAAGAAAAGGAAAGAAAATGAAAGGAAAGGAAAGGAAAAGAAAGGGGAGGAAAGGAAAAGAAAGGGGAGGAAAGGAAAGGAAAGGAAATAAAAAGAAAGGAAAGAAAGAAAACGCTAGGAAAGGAAAGGAAAGGAAAGGAACGGAAAAGAAAGGAAACGAAAGGAAAGGAAATGAAAGAAAAGGAAAAGAAAGGAAAGGAAAGGAAAGGAAACGAAAGGAAAGACAATTAAGGGAAAGGAAAGGAAATTAAAGTAAGGGCAAAGAAAGGAAAGAAAATGAAAGGAAGGGAAAGGAGATAAAATGAATGAAAAGGAAAGGAAATTAAAGTAAAGGAAAGGAAAGGAAAGAAAAAGAAAGGAAAGAAAGGAAAGGAAAGGAAAGGAAAGGAACGGAAAAGAAAAGAAACGAAAGGAAAGAAAATGAAAGAAAATGAAAGGAAAGGAAGGAAAGTGAAGGAAAGTAAAAGAAAGGAAAGAAAATGAAAGGAAAGGAAAGGAGAGAAAACGAAAGGAAAGGATAAGAAGGGAAAGGAAAAGAAAGGACAAGACACAAAAGAAAAGGAAAGGAAAGGAAAGGAAAGGAATGGAGAGGAAAGGAAAGGAAAGGAAAGGAAAGGAAAGGAAAGAATGGAAAGGAAAGGGAAGGCAAGGAAAGAAAGCAAAGGAAAGGAAAGGAGAGGAAATGAAAGGAAAGGAAAGGAAAGGAAAGGAAACGAAAGGAAAGGAAAGGAAAGGAAAGAAAATGAAAGGGGAGGAAAGTAAAGGAAGCTAATGTAATGGAAAAGAAAGGAAAGAAAATTAAAGGAAAGGAAGGGGAAGGGAAGTAAGAGAAAGGAAAAAAAATGAAAGGAAAGGAAAGGAGAGAAAACGAAAGGAAAGGATAAGAAGGGAAAGGACAAGAAACAAAAGGAAAGGAAAGGAAGGGAAAGAAAATTAAAGGAAAGGAAAGGAAATTAATGTAAGGAAAAATAAAGGAAAGAAAATGTAAGGAAAGAAAATGAAAGGAAAGGAAAGGAAAAGAAAGGGGAGGAAAGGAAAGGAAAGGAAAGGAAAGGAAAGGAAAGAAAAAGAAAGGAAAGAAAGAAA
Source organism: Merzomyia westermanni (assembly GCA_949987695.1). Lineage (NCBI taxonomy): Eukaryota > Metazoa > Arthropoda > Insecta > Diptera > Tephritidae > Merzomyia > Merzomyia westermanni. The sequence continues at coordinate 137,081,787 of OX465292.1, forward strand.
ACGCAAGGAAAGGAAAGGAAAGGAAAGGTAAGGAACGGAAAAGAAAGGAAACGAAAGGAAAGAAAATGAAAGGAAAGGAAAGGAAAGGAAAGGAAAGGAAAGAATGGAAAGGAAGGAGAGGAAAAGAAAGGAAAGCAAAGGAAAGGAATGGAAAAGAAAGGAACGAAAGGAAAGAAAATGAAAGGAAAGGAAAGAAAAGAAAATTAAAGGAAAGGAAAGGAAATTAATGTAAGGAAAAATAAAGGAAAGAAAATGTAAGGAAAGAAACTAAAAGAAAATGAAAGGAAAGGAAAGGAAAAGAAAGGGGAGGAAAGGAAAGGAAAGAAAAAGAAATAAAAGAAAGGAAATAAAAGGAAAGGAAAGGAAAGGAACGGAACGGAAAAGAAACGAAACGAAAGGAAAGGAAAGGAAAGGAAAGGAAAGAAAAGGAAAAGAAAGGAGAGGAAAGGAAAGGAGAGGAAAGGAAAGAAAATAAAAGGAAAGGAAAGGCAAGAAAAGGAAAAGAAAGGAAAGGAAAGTAGCGGAAAGGAAAGGAAAGAAAAGGAAACGAAAGGAAAAAAATGAAAGGAAAGGAATTCAAATTAATGTAAGGAAAAATAAAGGAAAGAAAATGAAAGGAAAGAAAATGAAAGGAAAGAAAAGGAAAGAAAATGAAAGGAAAGGAAACGAAAAGAAAGGGGAGGAAAGGAAAGGAAAGGAAAGAAAAGGAAAGAAAGGAAAGGAAAGAAGTGGAAAAGAAAGGAAAGGAATGGAAAGAAAATTAAAGGGAAGGAAAGGAAAGGAAACTAATGTAATGGAAAAGAAAGGAAAGAAAATGAAAGGAAAGGAAGGGAAGGAAAGTAAAGGAAAGTAAAAGAAAGGAAAGAAAATGAAAGGAAAGGAAAGGAGAGAAAACGAAAGGAAACGAAAGGAAAATAAAGGAAAGGAAACTAAAGGAAAGGAAAGAAGAGAAAATTGAGGTCAGGTAAAGGAAAGGAAAGGAAAGGACAAGAAGGGAAAGGAAAGGAAAAGAAAGAAAACGAAAGGAAAGGAAAGGAAAGGCAAGGAAAGGAAACGAAAGTAAAGGAAGAGTAAGAAAAGAAAATGAAAGGAAAAGAAAGGAGAGAAAATGAAAGGAAAGGAGAATAATTGAAAGGAAAGGGAAGGAAAGGATAGGAAAGGAAAGGAATGGAAAGGAGAGGAAAGAAGAGGAAAGAAAAGGATAAGAAGGGAAAGGAAAGGAAAGGAAAGGAAAGCAAAGGAAAGGGAAGGAAAGGAAAAGAAGGGAAAAAATAAGAAGGGAAAGGAAAGGAAAGTAAAGAAAAGAAAGGAAAAGGAAAGGAAGGGCAAGGAAAGGAAATTAAAGGAAAGAGAGGAAAGGAAAGGAAAGCAAAGGAATGGAAAGGAGAGGAAAGAAGAGGAAAGGAAAGGATAAAAAGGGAAAGGAAAGGAAAGGAAAGGGAAGGAAAGGAAAAGAAGGAAAAAAAATAAGAAGGGAAAGGAAAGGAAAGAAAGGAAAGGAAAAGGAAAGGAAGGGCAAGGAAAGGAAAGGAAATTAAAGGAAAGAGAGGAAAGAAGAGGCAAGGAAAGGAAAGGAGATAAAATGAAAGGAAAGGAAAAGAAAGGAAATTAAAGTAAAGGAAAGGAAAGAAAGGAAAGGAGAGGAAAGGAAACGAAAGGAAAGGAAAAGAAAGGAAAAGAAGAGAAAGTAAAGAAAAAGGAAGGAAACGAAGAAAAGGAGAGGAAAGGAAAGGAAAGGAAATTAATGTAAGGAAAAATAAAGGAAAGAAAATGAAAGGAAAGAAAAGGAAAGAAAATGAAAGGAAAGGAAAGGAAAAGAAAGGGGAGGAAAGGAAAGGAAAGGAAAGAAAAGGAAGGAAAGGAAAGGAAAGGAAAGAAAAGAAAAGAAAAGAAAAAGAAAGGAAAAGAAAGGAAAGTAGAGGAAAGGAAAGAAAGGAAAATAAAGGAGAGGAAAGGAAAGTAAATGAAAGGAAAGACAATTAAGGGAAAGGAAAGGAAATTAAAGTAAGGGAAAAGAAAGGAAAGAAAATGAAAGGAAAGGAAAGGCAAGGAAAGGAAAGTAAAGGAAAGGAAAGAAAGGAAAGGAAGGGAAAGGAAGGGTAAGGAAAGGAGAGGAAATTAAAGGAAAGGAAAGGAAATTAAAGTAAAGGAAAAGAAAGGAAAGAAAAGGAAAGGAAAGGAAAGAAGAGAAAATGAAACTAAATCAAAATAATTGAAAGGCAAGGAAAGGAAAAGAAAAAAAATGAAAGGAAAGGAAATTAAAGTAAAGGAAAAGAAAGGAAAGAAAATGAAAGAAAAGGAAAGGAGAGAAAACGAAAGGAAAGGAAAATAATTGAAAGGAAAGGTAAGGAAAGTAAAGGAAAGGAAACTAAAGGAAAGGAAAGAAGAGAAAATTGAGGGCAGGTAAAGGAAAGGAAAGGAAAGGACAAGAAGGGAAAGGAAAGGAAAAGAAAGAAAACGAAAGGAAAGGAAAGGAAAGGCAAGGAAAGGAAACGAAAGTAAAGGAAGAGTAAGAAAAGAAAATGAAAGGAAAAGAAAGGAGAGAAAATGAAAGGAAAGGAGAATAATTGAAAGGAAAGGGAAGGAAAGGATAGGAAAGGAAAGGAATGGAAAGGAGAGGAAAGAAGAGGAAAGAAAAGGATAAGAAGGGAAAGGAAAGGAAAGCAAAGGAAAGGGAAGGAAAGGAAAAGAAGGGAAAAAATAAGAAGGGAAAGGAAAGGAAAGTAAAGAAAAGAAAGGAAAAGGAAAGGAAGGGCAAGGAAAGAGAGGAAAGGAAAGGAAAGCAAAGGAATGGAAAGGAGAGGAAAGAAGAGGAAAGGAAAGGATAAAAAGGGAAAGGAAAGGAAAGGAAAGGGAAGGAAAGGAAAAGAAGGGAGAAAAATAAGAAGGGAAAGGAAAGGCAAGAAAAGAAAGGAAAAGAAAAGGAAGGGCAAGGAAAGGAAAGGAAATTAAAGGAAAGAGAGGAAAGAAGAGGCAAGGAAAGGAAACGAAAGGAAAGACAACTAAGGGAAAGGAAAGGAAATTAAAGTAAGGGAAAAGAAAGGAAAGAAAATGAAAGGAAAGGAAAGGAGATAAAATGAAAGGAAAGGAAAAGAAAGGAAATTAAAGTAAAGGAAAGGAAAGAAAGGAAAGGAGAGAAAGGAAACGAAAGGAAAGGAAAAGAAAGGAAAAGAAGAAAAAGTAAAGAAAAAGGAAGGAAACGAAGAAAAGGAGAGGAAAGGAAAGGAAAGGAAATTAATGTAAGGAAAAATAAAGGAAAGAAAATGAAAGGAAAGAAAAGGAAAGAAAATGAAAGGAAAGGAAAGGAAAAGAAAGGGGAGGAAAGGAAAGGAAAGGAAAGAAAAGGAAGGAAAGGAAAGGAAAGGAAAGGAAAGAAAAGAAAAAGAAAGGAAAAGAAAGGAAAGTAGAGGAAAGGAAAGGAAAGAAAGGAAAATAAAGGAGAGGAAAGGAAAGTAAATGAAAGGAAAGACAATTAAGGGAAAGGAAAGGAAATTAAAGTAAGGGAAAAGAAAGGAAAGAAAATGAAAGGAAAGGAAAGGCAAGGAAAGGAAAGTAAAGGAAAGGAAAGGAAGGGAAAGGAAGGGTAAGGAAAGGAGAGGAAATTAAAGGAAAGGAAAGGAAACTAAAGTAAAGGAAAAGAAAGGAAAGAAAAGGAAAGGAAAGGAAAGAAGAGAAAATGAAACTAAATCAAAATAATTGAAAGGCAAGGAAAGGAAAAGAAAAAAAATGAAAGGAAAGGAAATTAAAGTAAAGGAAAAGAAAGGAAAGAAAATGAAAGAAAAGGAAAGGAGAGAAAACGAAAGAAAAGGAAAATAATTGAAAGGAAAGGTAAGGAAAGTAAAGGAAAGGAAATGAAAGGAAAGGAAAGAAGAGAAAATTGAGGGCAGGTAAAGGAAAGGAAAGGAAAGGACAAGAAGGGAAAGGAAAGGAAAAGAAAGAAAACGAAAGGAAAGGAAAGGAAAGGCAAGGAAAGGAAATGAAAGTAAAGGAAGAGTAAGAAAAGAAAATGAAAGGAAAAGAACGGAGAGAAAATGAAAGGAAAGGAGAATAATTGAAAGGAAAGGGAAGGAAAGGATAGGAAAGGAAAGGAATGGAAAGGAGAGGAAAGAAGAGGAAAGAAAAGGATAAGAAGGGAAAGGAAAGGAAAGGAAAGCAAAGGAAAGGGAAGGAAAGGAAAAGAAGGGAAAAAATAAGAAGGGGAATGAAAGGAAAGTAAAGAAAAGAAAGGAAAAGGAAAGGAAGGGCAAGGAAAGGAAATTAAAGGAAAGAGAGGAAAGGAAAGGAAAGCAAAGGAATGGAAAGGAGAGGAAATAAGAGGAAAGGAAGGGATAACAAGGGAAAGGAAAGGAAAGGAAAGGGAAGGAAAGGAAAAGAAGGGAAAAAAATAAGAAGGGAAAGGAAAGGAAAGAAAAGAACGGAAAAGGAAAGGAAGGGCAAGGAAAGGAAAGGAAATTAAAGGAAAGAGAGGAAAGAAGAGGCAAGGAAAGGAAACGAAAGGAAAGACAACTAAGGGAAAGGAAAGGAAATTAAAGTAAGGGAAAAGAAAGGAAAGAAAATGAAAGGAAAGGAAAGGAGATAAAATGAAAGGAAAGGAAAAGAAAGGAAATTAAAGTAAAGGAAAGGAAAGAAAGGAAAGGAGAGGAAAGGAAACGAAAGGAAAGGAAAAGAAAGGAAAAGAAGAGAAAGTAAAGAAAAAGGAAGGAAACGAAGAAAAGGAGAGGAAAGGAAAGGAAAGGAGAGGAAAGGATTTGAAAGGAAAGGAAAGAAAAGGAAAGGAAAGGAAATTAATGTAAGGAAAAATAAAGGAAAGAAAATGAAAGGAAAGAAAAGGAAAGAAAATGAAAGGAAAGGAAAGGAAAAGAAAGGGGAGGAAAGGAAAGGAAAGGAAAGGAAAGAAAAGGAAGGAAAGGAAAGGAAAGGAAAGGAAAGGAAAGGAAAGGAAAGAAAAGAAAAAGAAAGGAAAAGAAAGGAAAGTAGAGGAAAGGAAAGGAGAGAAAGGAAAATAAAGGAGAGGAAAGGAAAGTAAATGAAAGGAAAGACAATTAAGGGAAAGGAAAGGAAATTAAAGTAAGGGAAAAGAAAGGAAAGAAAATGAAAGGAAAGGAAAGGCAAGGAAAGGAAAGTAAAGGAAAGGAAAGAAAGGAAAGGAAGGGAAAGGAAGGGTAAGGAAAGGAGAGGAAATTAAAGGAAAGGAAAGGAAATTAAAGTAAAGGAAAAGAAAGGAAAGAAAAGGAAAGGAAAGGAAAGGAGAGAAAATGAAACTAAATCAAAATAATTGAAAGGCAAGGAAAGGAAAAGAAAAAAAATGAAAGGAAAGGAAATTAAAGTAAAGGAAAAGAAAGGAAAGAAAATGAAAGAAAAGGAAAGGAGAGAAAACGAAAGGAAAGGAAAATAATTGAAAGGAAAAGTAAGGAAAGTAAAGGAAAGGAAATGAAAGGAAAGGAAAGGAAAGGAAAGGAAAGGAAAGAAAAGGAAAGAAAGGAAAGGAAAGAAATGGAAAAGAAAGGAAACGAATGGAAAGAAAATTAAAGGGCAGGAAAGGAAAGGAAACTAATGTAATGGAAAAGAAAGGAAAGAAAATGAAAGGAAAGGAAGGGAAGGAAAGTAAAGGAAAGTAAAAGAAAGGAAAGAAAATGAAAGGAAAGGAAAGGAGAGAAAACGAAAGGAAAGGAAAGGAAAGTAAAGGAAAGGAAACTAAAGGAAAGGAAAGAAGAGAAAATTGAGGGCAGGTAAAGGAAAGGAAAGGAAAGGACAAGAAGGGAAAAGAAAGGAAAAGAAAGAAAATGAAAGAAAAGGAAAGGAAAGGAAATTTAAGTAAAGGAAAAGTAAGGAAAGAAAATGAAAAGGATAAGAAAGGAGAGAAAATGAAAAAAAAGGAAAATAATTGAAAGGAAATTAGAGGAAAGCAGACGAAAGGAAAGGATAAGAAGGGAAAGGAAAAGAAAGGCAAGGAAAGGAAAGGAAAGGAAAGGAAAAGAGAGGAAAAAATAAGAAGGCAAAGGAAAGGAAAATGAAGGAAAGAAAGGAAAGGAAGGGAAAGGAAGGGTAAGGAAGGAAAGCAAAGGAAAGAAAAGGAAAGGAAAGAAAAGGAAAGGAAAGGAAAGGAAAGAAAAGGAAAGGAAAGGAAAGGAAAGGAAAGGAAAGGAAAGGAAAGGAAAGGAAAGGAAAGAAAATGAAAGAAATGAAAAGGAAAGAAAAGAAAACGAAAGGAAAGGAAAGGAAAAGAAAGGAAAGGAGAGGAAACTAAAGGAAAGGAAAGGAAATTAAAGTAAAGGGAAAGAAAGGACAGGAAAGGAAAGAAAGGAAAGGAAGGGAAGGAAGGGTAAGGAAAGGAAAGGAAAGGAAAGTAAATGAAAAAAAGAAAAGGAAGAAAAGAAACGTGAAAAATAAAGGGAAAGGAAAGGAAAGGAGAGGAAATTAAAGGAAAGGAAATTAAAGTAAAGGAAAAGAAAGGAAAGAAAGTAGAGAAAATGAAATTAATCCAAAATAATTGAAAGGAAAGGAAAGGAAAGGAAAGGAAAAGAAAAAAAATGAAAGGAAAGGAAAGGAAATTAAAGTAAAGGAAAAGGAAGGAAAGAAAATGAAAGAAAAGAAAAGGAGAGAAAACGAAAGGAAAGGAAAATAATTGAAAGGAAAGGTAAGGAAAGTAAAGAAAATGCAAGGAAAGGAAAGGAAAGGAAAGGAAAGGAAAGAAAATGAAAGGAAAGGAAGGGAAAGAAAAGGAAAGAAAAGGAAAAGAAAGGAGAGGAAAGGAAAGGAAAACGAAAGGAAAGACAATTAAGGGAAAGGAAAGGAAATTAAAGTAAGGGAAAAGAAAGGAAAGAAAATGAAAGGTAAGGAAAGTTTATAAAATGAATGGAAAGGAAAGGAAACTAAAGTAAAGGAAAGGAAAGAAAGGAAAGGAGAGGAAAGGAAAGGAAAGGAAAGCAAAGGAAAGGAAAGGAAAGGAAAGGAAAAGAAAGGAAAGAAAGCAAAGGAACGGAAAGGAAAGGAAATTAAGGGAAAGGAAATGAAAGGAACGTAAAGGAAACGAAAGGAAAGGAAGAAAAGGAGAGGAAAGGAAAGGAAAGGAAAGGAAAGGAAAGGAAAGGCAAGGAATGGAAAAGAAAGGAAAGGAAAGGAAAGAAAGGAAAGGGGAGGAAAGGAAAGGAAGCTAATGTAATGGAAAAGAAAGGAAAGAAAATTAAAGGAAGGAAGTGGAAGGGAAGTAAGAGAAAGGAAAGAAAATGAAAGGAAGGAAAGGAGAGAAAACGAAAGGAAAGGATAAGAAGGGAAAAGGACAAGAAACAAAAGGAAAGGAAAGGAAAGGAAAGAAAATTAAAGGAAAGGAAAGGAAATTAACGTAAGGAAAAATAAAGGAAAGAAAATGTAAGGAAAGAAAAGGAAAGAAAATGAAAGGAAAGGAAGGAAAGAAAGGGGAGGAAACGAAAGAAAAATAAAGGAAAGAAAGAAAAGGCAAGGAAAGGAAAGGAACGGAAAAGAAAGGAAACGAAAGGAAAGAAAATGAAAGGAAAGGAAAGGAAAGAATGGAAAGGAAGGAGAGGAAAGAAAGGAAAGGAAAGGAAAGGAAAGGAATGGAAAAGAAAGGAACGAAAGGAAAGAAAATGAAAGGAAAGGAAAGAAAAGAAAACGAAAGGAAAGAAAATTAAAGGAAAGGAAAGGAAATTTATGTAAGGAAAATAAAGGAAAGAAAATGTAAGGAAAGAAAAGGAAAGAAAATGAAAGGAAAGGAAAGGAAAAGAAAGGGGAGGAAAGGCAAGGAAAGGAAAGAAAAGAAGGAAAGAAAGGAAAGAAAAGGAAAGGAAAGGAAAGGAAAGGTAAGGAACGGAAAAGAAAGGAAAGAAAGGAAAGAAAAGAAAACGAAAGGAAAGAAAATTAAAGGAAAGGAAAGGAAATTAATGTAGGGAAAAATAAAGGAAAGAAAATGTAAGGAAAGAAAAGGAAAGAAAATGAAAGGAAAGGAAAGGAAAAGAAAGGGGAGGAAAGGAAAGGAAAGGAAAGAAAAAGAAAGGAAAGAAAGAAAACGCTAGGAAAGGAAAGAAAAGGAAACGAAAGGAAGACAATTAAGGGAAAGGAAAGGAAATTAAAGTAAGGGCAAAGAAAGGGAAAGAAAATGAAAGGAAGGGAAAGGAGATAAAATGAATGGAAAGGAAAGGAAATTAAGTAAAGGGAAAGGAAAGGAAAGAAAAAGAAAGGAAAGAAAGGAAAGGAAAGGAAAGGAAAGGAACGGAAAAAGAAAAGAAACGAAAGGAAAGAAAATGAAAGAAAATGAAAGGAAAGGGAAGGAAAGTAAAAGAAAGGAAAGAAATGAAAGGAAGGAAAGGAGAGAAAACGAAAGGAAAGGATAAGAAGGGAAAGGAAAGGAAAGGATAAGAAGGGAAAGGAAAAGAAAGGACAAGAAACAAAAGGAAAGGAAAGGAAAGGAAAGGAATGGAGAGGAAAGGAAAGGAAAGGAAAGAATGGAAAGGAAAGGGAAGGCAAGGAAAGAAAGCAAAGGAAAGGAAAGGAGAGGAAATGAAAGGAAAGGAAAGGAAAGGAAAGGAAAGGAAAGGAAAGAAAATGAAAGGGGAGGAAAGGAAAGGAAGCTAATGTAATTGAAAAGAAAGGAAAGAAAATTAAAGGAAAGGAAGGGGAAGGGAAGTAAGAGAAAGGAAAAAAAATGAAAGGAAAGGAAAGGAGAGAAAACGAAAGAAAAGGATAAGAAGGGAAAGGACAAGAAATAAAAGGAAAGGAAAGGAAAGGAAGGGAAAGAAAATTAAAGGAAAGGAAAGGTAAAGAAAATAAAAGAAAATGAAAGGAAAGGAAAGGAAAAGAAAGGGGAGGAAAGGAAAGGAAAGAAAAAGAAAGGAAAGAAAGGAAATAAAAGGAAAGGAAAGGAACGGAACGGAAAAGAAACGAAACGAAAGGAAAGGAAAGGAAAGGAAAGAAAAGGAAAAGGAAAAGAAAGGAGAGGAAAGGAAAGGAAACGAAAGGAAAGACAATTAAGGGAAAGGAAAGGAAATTAAAGTAAGGGAAGTAGTGTTGCCGGCCTACCACACCGAAGGTCCATGGTTCGAGCCCTGGTACAGGTAACATCAAAAGTGAATTGAAAAAAGTTTTTCAAAACGGGGTCGCCCCTCGGCAGTGGTTTGCCAAACTCTCCGAGTGTATTTCTGCCATGACAGGCTTCTCAGCAAAAATTCGTCTCCTTTGTAGATGCCGTTCGGAGTCGGCAAAAAACTGTAGGTCCCACCAATTTGTAGGGAAAATTCAAATCGGCACACCACAAATTGGAAGAGAAGCTTGGCGCAAAAATCTCTTAGGAGGTTTATGATGATATACCTGTTGTATATCGCGCCATAGAGAGAGAGAAAAGAAAGGAAAGAAAATGAAAGGAAAGGAAAGGAGATAAAATGAATGGAAAGGAAAGGAAATTAAAGTAAAGGACAGGAAAGGAAAGAAAGAGAAAGGAAAGAAAGCAAAGGAAAGGAAAGGAGAGGAAAGGAAAGAAAATAAAAGGAAAGGAAAGGCAAGAAAAGGAAAAGAAAGGAAAGGAAAGTAGCGGAAAGGAAAGGAAAGAAAAGGAAACGAAAGGAAAAAAATTAAAGGAAAGGAATTCAAATTAATGTAAGGAAAAATAAAGGAAAGAAAATGAAAGGAAGGAAAGAAAATGAAAGGAAAGAAAAGGAAAGAAAATGAAAGGAAAGGAAAGGAAAAGAAAGGGGAGGAAAGGAAAGGAAAGGAAAGAAAGGAAAGGAAAGAAATGGAAAAGAAAGGAAACGAATGGAAAGAAAATTAAAGGGAAGGAAAGGAAAGGAAACTAATGTAATGGAAAAGAAAGGAAAGAAAATGAAAGGAAAGGAAGGGAAGGAAAGTAAAGGAAAGTAAAAGAAAGGAAAGAAAATGAAAGGAAAGGAAAGGAGAGAAATCGAAAGGAAAGGAAAGGAAAATAAAGGAAAGGAAACTAAAGGAAAGGAAAGAAGAGAAAATTGAGGGCAGGTAAAGGAAAGGAAAGGAAAGGACAAGAAGGGAAAGGAAAGGAAAAGAAAGAAAACGAAAGGAAAGGAAAGGAAAGCAAAGGCAAGGAAAGGAAATGAAAGTAAAGGAAGAGTAAGAAAAGAAAATGAAAGGAAAAGAAAGGAGAGAAAATGAAAGGAAAGGAGAATAATTGAAAGGAAAGGGAAGGAAAGGATAGGAAAGGAAAGGAAAGGAATGGAAAGGAGAGGAAAGAAGAGGAAAGAAAAGGATAAGAAGGGAAAGGAAAGGAAAGGAAAGGGAAGGAAAGGAAAAGAAGGGAAAAAATAAGAAGGGAAAGGAAAGGAAAGGAAAGAAAAGAAAGGAAAAGGAAAGGAAGTGCAAGGAAAGGAAATTAAAGGAAAGAGAGGAAAGGAAAGGAAAGCAAAGGAATGGAAAGGAGAGGAAAGAAGAGGAAAGGAAAGGATAAAAAGGGAAAGGAAAGGAAAGGGAAGGAAAGGAAAAGAAGGGAAAAAAATAAGAAGGGAAAGGAAAGGAAAGAAAAGAAAGGAAAAGGAAAGGAAGGGCAAGGAAAGGAAAGGAAATTAAAGGAAAGAGAGGAAAGAAGAGGCAAGGAAAGGAAACGAAAGGAAAGACAACTAAGGGAAAGGAAAGGAAATTAAAGTAAGGGAAAAGAAAGGAAAGAAAATGAAAGGAAAGGAAAGGAGATAAAATGAAAGGAAAGGAAAAGAAAGGAAATTAAAGTAAAGGAAAGGAAAGAAAGGAAAGGAGAGGAAAGGAAACGAAAGGAAAGGAAAAGAAAGGAAAAGAAGAGAAGGTAAAGAAAAAGGAAGGAAACGAAGAAAAGGAGAGGAAAGGAAGGGCAAGGAAAGGAAATTAAAGGAAAGAGAGGAAAGGAAAGGAAAGCAAAGGAATGGAAAGGAGAGGAAAGAAGAGGAAAGGAAAGGATAAGAAGGGAAAGGAAAGGAAAGGAAAGGGAAAGAAAGGAAAAGAGGGGAAAAAAATAAGAAGGGAAAGGAAAGGAAAGAAAAGAAAGGAAAAGGAAAGGAAGGGCAAGGAAAGGAAAGGAAATTAAAGGAAAGAGAGGAAAGAAGAGGCAAGGAAAGGAAACGAAAGGAAAGAAAATTAAAGGAAAGGAAAGGAAAAGAAAGGGGAGGAAAGGAAAGGAAAGAAAAGGAAGGAAAGGAAAGGAAAGGAAAGGAAAGGAAAGAAAATGAAAGGAAAGGAAAGGAAAGAAAAGAAAAAGAAAGGAAAAGAAAGGAAAGTAGAGGAAAGGAAAGGAAAGAAAGGAAAATAAAGGAGAGGAAAGGAAAGTAAATGAAAGGAAAGACAATTAAGGGAAAGGAAAGGAAATTAAAGTAAGGGAAAAGAAAGGAAAGAAAATGAAAGGAAAGGAAAGGCAAGGAAAGGAAAGTAAAGAAAAGGAAAGAAAGGAAAGGAAGGGAAAGGAAGGGTAAGGAAAGGAGAGGAAATTAAAGGAAAGGAAATTAAAGTAAAGGAAAAGAAAGGAAAGAAAAGGAAAGGGAAGGAAAGGAGAGAAAATGAAACTAAATCAAAATAATTGAAAGGCAAGGAAAGGAAAAGAAAAAAAATGAAAGGAAAGGAAATTAAAGTAAAGGAAAAGAAAGGAAAGAAAATGAAAGAAAAGGAAAGGAGAGAAAACGAAAGGAAAGGAAAATAATTGAAAGGAAAGGAAAGGAAAGTAAAGGAAAGGAAATGAAAGGAAAGGAAAGGAAAGGAAAGGAAAGGAAAGGAAAGAAAATAAAAGGAAAGGAAAGGAAAGGAAAGAAAAGGAAAAGAAAGGAAAGGAAAGGAAAGTAGAGGAAAGGAAAGGAAAGAAAGGAAAATAAATTAGAGGAAAGGAAAGGAAACGGAAGGAACGACAATTACGGGAAAGGAAAGGAAATTAAAGTAAGGGAAAAGAAAGGAAATGAAAGGGAATTAAAGTAAAGGAAAGGAAAGAAAGCAAAGGAAAGGAAAAGAAGAGAAAGGAAAGAAAATTAAAGGAAAGGAAATTAAAGGAAAGTAAAGCAAATGAAAGGAAAGGAAAGAAAAGGAAACGAAAGGAAAGAAAATTAAAGTAAAGGAAAGGAAAGAAAGGAAAGGAGAGGAAAGGAAACGAAAGGAAAGGAAAAGAAAGGAAAAGAAGAGAAAGTAAAGAAAAAGAAATTAAACGAAGAAAAGGAGAGGAAAGGAAAGGAAAGGAGAGGAAAGGAAATGAAAGGAAAGGAAAGAAAAGGAAAGGAAATAAAAATTAAAGGAAAAGAAAGGAAAGAAAAGGAAAGAAAATGAAAGGAAAGGAAAGGAAAGAAAAGGAAAGAAAGGAAAGGAAAGGAAAGGAAAGAAAATGAAAGGAAAGGAAAGGAAAGAAAAGAAAAAGAAAGGAAAAGAAAGGAAAGTAGAGGAAAGGAAAGGAAAGAAAGGAAAATAAAGGAGAGGAAAGGAAAGTAAATGAAAGGAAAGACAATTAAGGGAAAGGAAAGGAAATTAAAGTAAGGGAAAAGAAAGGAAAGAAAATGAAAGGAAAGGAAAGGAGATAAAAAGAAAGAAAGGAAATGAAAGGGAATTAAAGTAAAGGAAAGGAAACAAAGCAAAGGAAAGGAAAGGAAATTAAAGGAAAGAAAATTAAAGTAAAGGAAAGGAAGGAAAGGAGAGGAAAGGAAAGGAAAGGAAAGGAGAGGAAAGGAAAGGAAAAGAAAGTAAAAGAAGAGAAAGGAAAGGAAATTAAGGGAAAGGAAATGAAAAGAAAGTAAAGGAAACGAAAGAAAAGGAAGAAAAGGAGAGGAAAGGAAAGGAGAGGAAAGGAAAGGAAAGGAAAGGAAAGGAAAGGAAAGGAATGGACAAGAAAGGAAACCAAAGGAAAGAAAATGAAAGGGGAGGAAAGGAAAGGAAGCTAATGTATTGGAAAAGAAAGGAAAGAAAATTAAAGGAAAGGAAGTGGAAGGGAAGTAAGAGAAAGGAAAGAAAATGAAAGGAAAAGAAAGGAGAGAAAACGAAAGGAAAGGATAAGAAGGGAAAGGACAAGAAACAAAAGGAAAGGAAAGGAAAGAAAATTAAAGGAAAGGAAAGGAAATTAATGTAAGGAAAAATAAAGGAAAGAAAATGTAAGGAAAGAAAAGGAAAGAAAATGAAAAAAAAGGAAAGGAAAAGAAAGGGGAGGAAAGGAAAGGAAAGAAAAAGAAAGAAAAGAAAGAAAACGCAAGGAAAAGAAAGGAAAGGAAAGGTAAGGAACGGAAAAGAAAGGAAACGAAAGGAACGAAAATGAAAGGAAAGGAAAGGAAAGGAAAGGAAAGGAAAGGAAAGAATGGAAAGGAAGGAGAGGAAAAGAAAGGAAAGGCAAGGAAAGGAATGGAAAAGAAAGGAACGAAAGGAAAGAAAATGAAAGGAAAGGAAAGAAAAGAAAACGAAAGGAAAGAAAATTAAAGGAAAGGAAAGGAAATTAATGTAAGGAAAAATAAAGGAAAGAAAATGTAAGGAAAGAAAAGGAAAGAAAATGAAAGGAAAGGAAAGGAAAAGAAAGGGGAGGAAAGGAAAAGAAAGGGGAGGAAAGGAAAGGAAAGGAAATAAAAAGAAAGGAAAGAAAGAAAACGCTAGGAAAGGAAAGGAAAGGAAAGGAACGGAAAAGAAAGGAAACGAAAGGAAAGGAAATGAAAGAAAAGGAAAAGAAAGGAAAGGAAAGGAAAGGAAACGAAAGGAAAGACAATTAAGGGAAAGGAAAGGAAATTAAAGTAAGGGCAAAGAAAGGAAAGAAAATGAAAGGAAGGGAAAGGAGATAAAATGAATGAAAAGGAAAGGAAATTAAAGTAAAGGAAAGGAAAGGAAAGAAAAATAAAGGAAAGAAAGGAAAGGAAAGGAAAGGAAAGGAACGGAAAAGAAAAGAAACGAAAGGAAAGAAAATGAAAGAAAATGAAAGGAAAGGAAGGAAAGTGAAGGAAAGTAAAAGAAAGGAAAGAAAATGAAAGGAAAGGAAAGGAGAGAAAACGAAAGGAAAGGATAAGAAGGGAAAGGAAAAGAAAGGACAAGACACAAAAGAAAAGGAAAGGAAAGGAAAGGAAAGGAATGGAGAGGAAAGGAAAGGAAAGGAAAGGAAAGGAAAGGAAAGAATGGAAAGGAAAGGGAAGGCAAGGAAAGAAAGCAAAGGAAAGGAAAGGAAAGGAAATGAAAGGAAAGGAAAGGAAAGGAAAGGAAACGAAAGGAAAGGAAAGGAAAGGAAAGAAAATGAAAGGGGAGGAAAGTAAAGGAAGCTAATGTAATGGAAAAGAAAGGAAAGAAAATTAAAGGAAAGGAAGGGGAAGGGAAGTAAGAGAAAGGAAAAAAAATGAAAGGAAAGGAAAGGAGAGAAAACGAAAGGAAAGGATAAGAAGGGAAAGGACAAGAAACAAAAGGAAAGGAAAGGAAGGGAAAGAAAATTAAAGGAAAGGAAAGGAAATTAATGTAAGGAAAAATAAAGGAAAGAAAATGTAAGGAAAGAAAATGAAAGGAAAGGAAAGGAAAAGAAAGGGGAGGAAAGGAAAGGAAAGGAAAGGAAAGGAAAGAAAAAGAAAGGAAAGAAAGAAAACGCAAGGAAAGGAAAGGAAAGGAAAGGTAAGGAACGGAAAAGAAAGGAAACGAAAGGAAAGAAAATGAAAGGAAAGGAAAGGAAAGGAAAGGAAAGGAAAGAATGGAAAGGAAGGAGAGGAAAAGAAAGGAAAGCAAAGGAAAGGAATGGAAAAGAAAGGAACGAAAGGAAAGAAAATGAAAGGAAAGGAAAGAAAAGAAAATTAAAGGAAAGGAAAGGAAATTAATGTAAGGAAAAATAAAGGAAAGAAAATGTAAGGAAAGAAACTAAAAGAAAATGAAAGGAAAGGAAAGGAAAAGAAAGGGGAGGAAAGGAAAGGAAAGAAAAAGAAATAAAAGAAAGGAAATAAAAGGAAAGGAAAGGAAAGGAACGGAACGGAAAAGAAACGAAACGAAAGGAAAGGAAAGGAAAGGAAAGAAAAGGAAAAGAAAGGAGAGGAAAGGAAAGGAGAGGAAAGGAAAGAAAATAAAAGGAAAGGAAAGGCAAGAAAAGGAAAAGAAAGGAAAGGAAAGTAGCGGAAAGGAAAGGAAAGAAAAGGAAACGAAAGGAAAAAAATGAAAGGAAAGGAATTCAAATTAATGTAAGGAAAAATAAAGGAAAGAAAATGAAAGGAAAGAAAATGAAAGGAAAGAAAAGGAAAGAAAATGAAAGGAAAGGAAACGAAAAGAAAGGGGAGGAAAGGAAAGGAAAGGAAAGAAAAGGAAAGAAAGGAAAGGAAAGAAGTGGAAAAGAAAGGAAAGGAATGGAAAGAAAATTAAAGGGAAGGAAAGGAAAGGAAACTAATGTAATGGAAAAGAAAGGAAAGAAAATGAAAGGAAAGGAAGGGAAGGAAAGTAAAGGAAAGTAAAAGAAAGGAAAGAAAATGAAAGGAAAGGAAAGGAGAGAAAACGAAAGGAAACGAAAGGAAAATAAAGGAAAGGAAACTAAAGGAAAGGAAAGAAGAGAAAATTGAGGTCAGGTAAAGGAAAGGAAAGGAAAGGACAAGAAGGGAAAGGAAAGGAAAAGAAAGAAAACGAAAGGAAAGGAAAGGAAAGGCAAGGAAAGGAAACGAAAGTAAAGGAAGAGTAAGAAAAGAAAATGAAAGGAAAAGAAAGGAGAGAAAATGAAAGGAAAGGAGAATAATTGAAAGGAAAGGGAAGGAAAGGATAGGAAAGGAAAGGAATGGAAAGGAGAGGAAAGAAGAGGAAAGAAAAGGATAAGAAGGGAAAGGAAAGGAAAGGAAAGGAAAGCAAAGGAAAGGGAAGGAAAGGAAAAGAAGGGAAAAAATAAGAAGGGAAAGGAAAGGAAAGTAAAGAAAAGAAAGGAAAAGGAAAGGAAGGGCAAGGAAAGGAAATTAAAGGAAAGAGAGGAAAGGAAAGGAAAGCAAAGGAATGGAAAGGAGAGGAAAGAAGAGGAAAGGAAAGGATAAAAAGGGAAAGGAAAGGAAAGGAAAGGGAAGGAAAGGAAAAGAAGGAAAAAAAATAAGAAGGGAAAGGAAAGGAAAGAAAGGAAAGGAAAAGGAAAGGAAGGGCAAGGAAAGGAAAGGAAATTAAAGGAAAGAGAGGAAAGAAGAGGCAAGGAAAGGAAACGAAAGGAAAGACAACTAAGGGAAAGGAAAGGAAATTAAAGTAAGGGAAAAGAAAGGAAAGAAAATGAAAGGAAAGGAAAGGAGATAAAATGAAAGGAAAGGAAAAGAAAGGAAATTAAAGTAAAGGAAAGGAAAGAAAGGAAAGGAGAGGAAAGGAAACGAAAGGAAAGGAAAAGAAAGGAAAAGAAGAGAAAGTAAAGAAAAAGGAAGGAAACGAAGAAAAGGAGAGGAAAGGAAAGGAAAGGAAATTAATGTAAGGAAAAATAAAGGAAAGAAAATGAAAGGAAAGAAAAGGAAAGAAAATGAAAGGAAAGGAAAGGAAAAGAAAGGGGAGGAAAGGAAAGGAAAGGAAAGAAAAGGAAGGAAAGGAAAGGAAAGGAAAGAAAAGAAAAGAAAAGAAAAAGAAAGGAAAAGAAAGGAAAGTAGAGGAAAGGAAAGGAAAGAAAGGAAAATAAAGGAGAGGAAAGGAAAGTAAATGAAAGGAAAGACAATTAAGGGAAAGGAAAGGAAATTAAAGTAAGGGAAAAGAAAGGAAAGAAAATGAAAGGAAAGGAAAGGCAAGGAAAGGAAAGTAAAGGAAAGGAAAGAAAGGAAAGGAAGGGAAAGGAAGGGTAAGGAAAGGAGAGGAAATTAAAGGAAAGGAAAGGAAATTAAAGTAAAGGAAAAGAAAGGAAAGAAAAGGAAAGGAAAGGAAAGAAGAGAAAATGAAACTAAATCAAAATAATTGAAAGGCAAGGAAAGGAAAAGAAAAAAAATTAAAGGAAAGGAAATTAAAGTAAAGGAAAAGAAAGGAAAGAAAATGAAAGAAAAGGAAAGGAGAGAAAACGAAAGGAAAGGAAAATAATTGAAAGGAAAGGTAAGGAAAGTAAAGGAAAGGAAACTAAAGGAAAGGAAAGAAGAGAAAATTGAGGGCAGGTAAAGGAAAGGAAAGGAAAGGACAAGAAGGGAAAGGAAAGGAAAAGAAAGAAAACGAAAGGAAAGGAAAGGAAAGGCAAGGAAAGGAAACGAAAGTAAAGGAAGAGTAAGAAAAGAAAATGAAAGGAAAAGAAAGGAGAGAAAATGAAAGGAAAGGAGAATAATTGAAAGGAAAGGGAAGGAAAGGATAGGAAAGGAAAGGAATGGAAAGGAGAGGAAAGAAGAGGAAAGAAAAGGATAAGAAGGGAAAGGAAAGGAAAGCAAAGGAAAGGGAAGGAAAGGAAAAGAAGGGAAAAAATAAGAAGGGAAAGGAAAGGAAAGTAAAGAAAAGAAAGGAAAAGGAAAGGAAGGGCAAGGAAAGAGAGGAAAGGAAAGGAAAGCAAAGGAATGGAAAGGAGAGGAAAGAAGAGGAAAGGAAAGGATAAAAAGGGAAAGGAAAGGAAAGGAAAGGGAAGGAAAGGAAAAGAAGGGAGAAAAATAAGAAGGGAAAGGAAAGGCAAGAAAAGAAAGGAAAAGAAAAGGAAGGGCAAGGAAAGGAAAGGAAATTAAAGGAAAGAGAGGAAAGAAGAGGCAAGGAAAGGAAACGAAAGGAAAGACAACTAAGGGAAAGGAAAGGAAATTAAAGTAAGGGAAAAGAAAGGAAAGAAAATGAAAGGAAAGGAAAGGAGATAAAATGAAAGGAAAGGAAAAGAAAGGAAATTAAAGTAAAGGAAAGGAAAGAAAGGAAAGGAGAGAAAGGAAACGAAAGGAAAGGAAAAGAAAGGAAAAGAAGAAAAAGTAAAGAAAAAGGAAGGAAACGAAGAAAAGGAGAGGAAAGGAAAGGAAAGGAAATTAATGTAAGGAAAAATAAAGGAAAGAAAATGAAAGGAAAGAAAAGGAAAGAAAATGAAAGGAAAGGAAAGGAAAAGAAAGGGGAGGAAAGGAAAGGAAAGGAAAGAAAAGGAAGGAAAGGAAAGGAAAGGAAAGGAAAGAAAAGAAAAAGAAAGGAAAAGAAAGGAAAGTAGAGGAAAGGAAAGGAAAGAAAGGAAAATAAAGGAGAGGAAAGGAAAGTAAATGAAAGGAAAGACAATTAAGGGAAAGGAAAGGAAATTAAAGTAAGGGAAAAGAAAGGAAAGAAAATGAAAGGAAAGGAAAGGCAAGGAAAGGAAAGTAAAGGAAAGGAAAGGAAGGGAAAGGAAGGGTAAGGAAAGGAGAGGAAATTAAAGGAAAGGAAAGGAAACTAAAGTAAAGGAAAAGAAAGGAAAGAAAAGGAAAGGAAAGGAAAGAAGAGAAAATGAAACTAAATCAAAATAATTGAAAGGCAAGGAAAGGAAAAGAAAAAAAATGAAAGGAAAGGAAATTAAAGTAAAGGAAAAGAAAGGAAAGAAAATGAAAGAAAAGGAAAGGAGAGAAAACGAAAGAAAAGGAAAATAATTGAAAGGAAAGGTAAGGAAAGTAAAGGAAAGGAAATGAAAGGAAAGGAAAGGAAAGGAAAGGAAAGGAAAGGAAAGAAAATGAAAGGAAAGAAAAGGAAAGAAAATGAAAGGAAAGGAAACGAAAAGAAAGGGGAGGAAAGGAAAGGAAAGGAAAGAAAAGGAAAGAAAGGAAAGGAAAGAAATGGAAAAGAAAGGAAACGAATGGAAAGAAAATTAAAGGGCAGGAAAGGAAAGGAAACTAATGTAATGGAAAAGAAAGGAAAGAAAATGAAAGGAAAGGAAGGGAAGGAAAGTAAAGGAAAGTAAAAGAAAGGAAAGAAAATGAAAGGAAAGGAAAGGAGAGAAAACGAAAGGAAAGGAAAGGAAAATAAAGGAAAGGAAACTAAAGGAAAGGAAAGAAGAGAAAATTGAGGGCAGGTAAAGGAAAGGAAAGGAAAGGACAAGAAGGGAAAAGAAAGGAAAAGAAAGAAAATGAAAGAAAAGGAAAGGAAAGGAAATTTAAGTAAAGGAAAAGTAAGGAAAGAAAATGAAAGGATAAGAAAGGAGAGAAAATGAAAAAAAGGAAAATAATTGAAAGGAAATTAGAGGAAAGCAGACGAAAGGAAAGGATAAGAAGGGAAAGGAAAAGAAAGGCAAGGAAAGGAAAGGAAAGGAAAGGAAAAGAGAGGAAAAAATAAGAAGGCAAAGGAAAGGAAAATGAAGGAAAGAAAGGAAAGGAAGGGAAAGGAAGGGTAAGGAAAGGAAAGCAAAGGAAAGAAAAGGAAAGGAAAGAAAAGGAAAGGAAAGGAAAGAAAAGGAAAGGAAAGGAAAGGAAAGGAAAGGAAAGGAAAGAAAATGAAAGAAAAGAAAAGGAAGAAAAGAAAACGTAAGAAAATAAAAGGAAAGGAAAGGAAAAGAAAGGAAAGGAGAGGAAATTAAAGGAAAGGAAAGGAAATTAAAGTAAAGGGAAAGAAAGGACAGGAAAGGAAAGAAAGGAAAGGAAGGGAAAGGAAGGGTAAGGAAAGGAAAGGAAAGGAAAGTAAATGAAAGAAAAGAAAAGGAAGAAAAGAAAACGTAAGAAAATAAAGGGAAAGGAAAGGAAAGGAGAGGAAATTAAAGGAAAGGAAATTAAAGTAAAGGAAAAGAAAGGAAAGAAAAGTAGAGAAAATGAAATTAATCCAAAATAATTGAAAGGAAAGGAAAGGAAAGGAAAGGAAAAGAAAAAAAATGAAAGGAAAGGAAAGGAAATTAAAGTAAAGGAAAAGGAAGGAAAGAAAATGAAAGAAAAGAAAAGGAGAGAAAACGAAAGGAAAGGAAAATAATTGAAAGGAAAGGTAAGGAAAGTAAAGAAAATGCAAGGAAAGGAAAGGAAAGGAAAGGAAAGGAAAGGAAAGGAAAGGAAAGAAAATGAAAGGAAAGGAAAGGAAAGAAAAGGAAAGAAAAGGAAAAGAAAGGAGAGGAAAGGAAAGGAAACGAAAGGAAAGACAATTAAGGGAAAGGAAAGGAAATTAAAGTAAGGGAAAAGAAAGGAAAGAAAATGAAAGGTAAGGAAAGGATATAAAATGAATGGAAAGGAAAGGAAACTAAAGTAAAGGAAAGGAAAGAAAGGAAAGGAGAGGAAAGGAAAGGAAAGGAAAGCAAAGGAAATGAAAGGAAAGGAAAGGAAAGGAAAAGAAAGGAAAAGAAAGTAAAAGAAGAGAAAGGAAAGGAAATTAAGGGAAAGGAAATGAAAGGAAAGTAAAGGAAACGAAAGGAAAGGAGGAAAAGGAGAGGAAAGGAAAGGAAAGGAGAGGAAAGGAGAGGAAAGGAAAGGAAATCAAAGGAAAGGAAAGGAAAGGAAAGGAAAGGAAAGGAATGGAAAAGAAAGGAGACGAAAGGAAAGAAAATGAAAGGGGAGGAAAGGAAAGGAAGCTAATGTAATGGAAAAGAAAGGAAAGAAAATTAAAGGAAAGGAAGGGGAAGGGAAGTAAGAGAAAGGAAAGAAAATGAAATGAAAGGAAAGGAGAGAAAACGAAAGGAAAGGATAAGAAGGGAAAGGACAAGAAACAAAAGGAAAGGAAAGGAAAGGAAAGAAAATTAAAGGAAAGGAAAGGAAATTAACGTAAGGAAAAATAAAGGAAAGAAAATGTAAGGAAAGAAAAGGAAAGAAAATGAAAGGAAAGGAAAGGAAAAGAAAGGGGAGGAAACGAAAGAAAAAGAAAGGAAAGAAAGAAAAGGCAAGGAAAGGAAAGGAACGGAAAAGAAAGGAAACGAAAGGAAAGAAAATGAAAGGAAAGGAAAGAATGGAAAGGAAGGAGAGGAAAAGAAAGGAAAGGAAAGGAAAGGAATGGAAAAGAAAGGAACGAAAGGAAAGAAAATGAAAGGAAAGGAAAGAAAAGAAAACGAAAGGAAAGAAAACTAAAGGAAAGGAAAGGAAATTAATGTAAGGAAAAATAAAGGAAAGAAAATGTAAGGAAAGAAAAGGAAAGAAAATGAAAGGAAAGGAAAGGAAAAGAAAGGGGAGGAAAGGCAAGGAAAGGAAAGAAAAAGAAAGGAAAGAAAGGAAAGAAAAGGAAAGGAAAGGAAAGGTAAGGAACGGAAAAGAAAGGAAAGAAAGGAAAGAAAAGAAAACGAAAGGAAAGAAAATTAAAGGAAAGGAAAGTAAATTAATGTAGGGAAAAATAAAGGAAAGAAAATGTAAGGAAAGAAAAGGAAAGACAATGAAAGGAAAGGAAAGGAAAAGAAAGGGGAGGAAAGGAAAGGAAAGGAAAGAAAAAGAAAGGAAAGAAAGAAAACGCTAGGAAAGGAAAGGAAAGGAAAGGAACGGAAAAGAACGGAAACGAAAGGAAAGGAAATGAAAGAAAAGGAAAAGAAAGGAAAGGAAAGGAAACGAAAGGAAAGACAATTAAGGGAAAGGAAAGGAAATTAAAGTAAGGGCAAAGAAAGGAAAGAAAATGAAAGGAAGGGAAACTAGATAAAATGAATGGAAAGGAAAGGAAATTAAAGTAAAGGAAAGGAAAGGAAAGAAAAAGAAAGGAAAGAAAGGAAAGGAAAGGAAAGGAAAGGAACGGAAAAGAAAAAAAACGAAAGGAAAGAAAATGAAAGAAAATGAAAGGAAAGGAAGGATAGTAAAAGAAAGGAAAGAAAATGAAAGGAAAGGAAAGGAGAGAAAACGAAAGGAAAGGATAAGAAGGGAAAGGAAAAGAAAGGACAAGAAACAAAAGGAAAGGAAAGGAAAGGAAAGGAAAGGAATGGAGAGGAAAGGAAAGGAAAGGAAAGAATGGAAAGGAAAGGGAAGGCAAGGAAAGAAAGCAAAGGAAAGGAAAGGAGAGGAAATGAAAGGAAAGGAAAGGAAAGGAAAGGAAAGGAAAGGAAAGGAAAGGAAAGGAAAGGAAAGAAAATGAAAGGGGAGGAAAGGAAAGGAAGCTAATGTAATTGAAAAGAAAGGAAAGAAAATTAAAGGAAAGGAAGGGGAAGGGAAGTAAGAGAAAGGAAAAAAAATGAAAGGAAAGGAAAGGAGAGAAAACGAAAGGAAAGGATAAGAAGGGAAAGGACAAGAAACAAAAGGAAAGGAAAGGAAAGGAAGGGAAAGAAAATTAAAGGAAATGAAAGGAAATTAATGTAAGGAAAAATAAAGGAAAGAAAATGTAAGGAAAGAAAATGAAAGGAAAGGAAAGGAAAAGAAAGGGGAGGAAAGGAAAGGAAAGGAAAGGAAAGAAAAAAAAAGGAAAGAAAATGAAAGGAAAGGAAAGGAGAGAAAATGAAAGGAAAGGAGAATAACTGAAAGGAAAGGGAAGGAAAGGATAGGAAAGGAAAGGAATGGAAAGGAGAGGAAAGAAGATTAAAGAAAAGGATAAGAAGGGAAAGGAAAGGAAAGGAAAGGAAAGCAAAGGAAAGGGAAGGAAAGGAAAAGAAGGGAAAAAATAAGAAGGGAAAGGAAAGGAAAGTAAAGAAAAGAAAGGAAAAGGAAAGGAAGGGCAAGGAAAGGAAATTAAAGGAAAGAGAGGAAAGGAAAGGAAAGGAAAGGAAAGGAACGGAAAAGAAAAGAAACGAAAGGAAAGAAAATGAAAGAAAATGAAAGGAAAGGAAGGAAAGTGAAGGAAAGTAAAAGAAAGGAAAGAAAATGAAAGGAAAGGAAAGGAGAGAAAACGAAAGGAAAGGATAAGAAGGGAAAGGAAAAGAAAGGACAAGACACAAAAGGAAAGGAAAGGAAAGGAAAGGAATGGAGAGGAAAGGAAAGGAAAGGAAAGGAAAGGAAAGAATGGAAAGGAAAGGGAAGGCAAGGAAAGAAAGCAAAGGAAAGGAAAGGAGAGGAAATGAAAGGAAAGGAAAGGAAAGGAAAGGAAAGGAAAGGAAAGGAAAGGAAAGGAAAGGAAAGGAAAGAAAATGAAAGGGGAGGAAAGGAAAGGAAGCTAATGTAATGGAAAAGAAAGGAAAGAAAATTAAAGGAAAGGAAGGGGAAGGGAAGTAAGAGAAAGGAAAAAAAATGAAAGGAAAGGAAAGGAGAGAAAACGAAAAAAAAGGATAAGAAGGGAAAGGACAAGAAACAAAAGGAAAGGAAAGGAAGGGAAAGAAAATTAAAGGAAAGGAAAGGAAATTAATGTAAGGAAAAATAAAGGAAAGAAAATGTAAGGAAAGAAAATGAAAGGAAAGGAAAGGAAAAGAAAGGGGAGGAAAGGAAAGGAAAGGAAAGGAAAGGAAAGGAAAGAAAAAGAAAGGAAAGAAAGAAAACGCAAGGAAAGGAAAGGAAAGGTAAGGAACGGAAAAGAAAGGAAACGAAAGGAAAGAAAATGAAAGGAAAGGAAAGGAAAGGAAAGGAAAGGAAAGGAAAGGAAAGAATGGAAAGGAAGGAGAGGAAAAGAAAGGAAAGCAAAGGAAAGGAATGGAAAAGAAAGGAACGAAAGGAAAGAAAATAAAAGGAAAGGAAAGGCAAGAAAAGGAAAAGAAAGGAAAGGAAAGTAGCGGAAAGGAAAGGAAAGAAAAGGAAACGAAAGGAAAAAAATTAAAGGAAAGGAATTCAAATTAATGTAAGGAAAAATAAAGGAAAGAAAATGAAAGGAAAGAAAATGAAAGGAAAGAAAAGGAAAGAAAATGAAAGGAAAGGAAACGAAAAGAAAGGGGAGGAAAGGAAAGGAAAGGAAAGAAAAGGAAAGAAAGGAAAGAAAAGAAATGGAAAAGAAAGGAAACGAATGGAAAGAAAATTAAAGGGAAGGAAAGGAAAGGAAACTAATGTAATGGAAAAGAAAGGAAAGAAAATGAAAGGAAAGGAAGGGAAGGAAAGTAAAGGAAAGTAAAAGAAAGGAAAGAAAATGAAAGGAAAGGAAAGGAGAGAAAACGAAAGGAAAGGAAAGGAAAATAAAGGAAAGGAAACTAAAGGAAAGGAAAGAAGAGAAAATTGAGGGCAGGTAAAGGAAAGGAAAGGAAAGGACAAGAAGGGAAAGGAAAGGAAAAGAAAGAAAACGAAAGGAAAGGAAAGGAAAGGCAAGGAAAGGAAATGAAAGTAAAGGAAGAGTAAGAAAAGAAAATGAAAGGAAAAGAAAGGAGAGAAAATGAAAGGAAAGGAGAATAATTGAAAGGAAAGGGAAGGAAAGGATAGGAAAGGAAAGGAATGGAAAGGAGAGGAAAGAAGAGGAAAGAAAAGGATAAGAAGGGAAAGGAAAGGAAAGGAAAGGAAAGCAAAGGAAAGGGAAGGAAAGGAAAAGAAGGGAAAAAAATAAGAAGGGAAAGGAAAGGAAAGAAAACGAAAGGAAAAGGAAAGGAAGGGCAAGGAAAGGAAATTAAAGGAAAGAGAGGAAAGGAAAGGAAAGCAAAGGAATGGAAAGGAGAGGAAAGAAGAGGAAAGGAAAGGATAAAAAGGGAAAGGAAAGGAAAGGAAAGGGAAGGAAAGGAAAAGAAGGGAAAAAAATAAGAAGGGAAAGGAAAGGAAAGAAAAGAAAGGAAAAGGAAAGGAAGGGCAAGGAAAGGAAAGGAAATTAAAGGAAAGAGAGGAAAGAAGAGGCAAGGAAAGGAAACGAAAGGAAAGACAACTAAGGGAAAGGAATGGAAATTAAAGTAAGGGAAAAGAAAGGAAAGAAAATGAAAGGAAAGGAAAGGAGATAAAATGAAAGGAAAGGAAAAGAAAGGAAATTAAAGTAAAGGAAAGGAAAGAAAGGAAAGGAGAGGAAAGGAAACGAAAGGAAAGGAAAAGAAAGGAAAAGAAGAGAAAGTAAAGAAAAAGGAAGGAAACGAAGAAAAGGAGAGGAAAGGAAAGGAAAGGAGAGGAAAGGATTTGAAAGGAAAGGAAAGAAAAGGAAAGGAAAGGAAATTAATGTAAAGAAAAATAAAGGAAAGAAAATGAAAGGAAAGAAAAGGAAAGAAAATGAAAGGAAAGGAAAGGAAAAGAAAGGGGAGGAAAGGAAAGGAAAGGAAAGAAAAGGAAGGAAAGGAAAGGAAAAGAAAGGAAAGAAAAGAAAAAGAAAGGAAAGTAGAGGAAAGGAAAGGAAAGAAAGGAAAATAAAGGAGAGGAAAGGAAAGTAAATGAAAGGAAAGACAATTAAGGGAAAGGAAAGGAAATTAAAGTAAGGGAAAAGAAAGGAAAGAAAATGAGAGGAAAGGAAAGGCAAGGAAAGGAAAGTAAAGGAAAGGAAAGAAAGGAAAGGAAGGGAAAGGAAGGGTAAGGAAAGGAGAGGAAATTAAAGGAAAGGAAAGGAAATTAAAGTAAAGGAAAAGAAAGGAAAGAAAATGAAAGAAAAGGAAAGGAGAGAAAACGAAAGGAAAGGAAAATAATTGAAAGGAAAGGTAAGGAAAGTAAAGGAAAGGAAATGAAAGGAAAGGAAAGGAAAGGAAAGGAAAGGAGAGAAAATGAAACTAAATCAAAATAATTGAAAGGCAAGGAAAGGAAAAGAAAAAAAATGAAAGGAAAGGAAATTAAAGTAAAGGAAAAGAAAGGAAAGAAAATGAAAGAAAAGGAAAGGAGAGAAAACGAAAGGAAAGGAAAATAATTGAAAGGAAAGGTAAGGAAAGTAAAGGAAAGGAAATGAAAGGAAAGGAAAGGAAAGGAAAGGAAAGGAAAGGAAAGGAAAGAAAATGAAAGGAAAGAAAAGGAAAGAAAATGAAAGGAAAGGAAACGAAAAGAAAGGGGAGGAAAGGAAAGGAAAGGAAAGAAAAGAAAAGGAAAGAAAGGAAAGGAAAGAAATGGAAAAGAAAGGAAACGAATGGAAAGAAAATTAAAGTTCAGGAAAGGAAAGGAAACTAATGTAATGGAAAAGAAAGGAAAGAAAATGAAAGGAAAGGAAGGGAAGGAAAGTAAAGGAAAGTAAAAGAAAGGAAAGAAAATGAAAGGAAAGGAAAGGAGAGAAAACGAAAGGAAAGGAAAGGAAAATAAAGGAAAGGAAACTAAAGGAAAGGAAAGAAGAGAAAATTGAGGGCAGGTAAAGGAAAGGAAAGGAAAGGACAAGAAGGGAAAAGAAAGGAAAAGAAAGAAAATGAAAGAAAAGGAAAGGAAGGGAAATTTAAGTAAAGGAAAAGTAAGGAAAGAAAATGAAAGGATAAGAAAGGAGAGAAAATGAAAAAAAAGGAAAATAATTGAAAGGAAATTAGAGGAAAGCAGACGAAAGGAAAGGATAAGAAGGGAAAGGAAAAGAAAGGCAAGGAAAGGAAAGGAAAGGAAAGGAAAAGAGAGGAAAAAATAAGAAGGCAAAGGAAAGGAAAATGAAGGAAAGAAAGGAAAGGAAGGGAAAGGAAGGGTAAGGAAAGGAAAGCAAAGGAAAGAAAAGGAAAGGAAAGAAAAGGAAAGGAAAGGAAAGAAAAGGAAAGGAAAGGAAAGGAAAGGAAAGGAAAGAAAATGAAAGAAAAGAAAAGGAAGAAAAGAAAACGTAAGAAAATAAAAGGAAAGGAAAGGAAAAGAAAGGAAAGGAGAGGAAATTAAAGGAAAGGAAAGGAAATTAAAGTAAAGGGAAAGAAAGGACAGGAAAGGAAAGAAAGGAAAGGAAGGGAAAGGAAGGGTAAGGAAAGGAAAGGAAAGGAAAGTAAATGAAAGAAAAGAAAAGGAAGAAAAGAAAACGTGAAAAATAAAGGGAAAGGAAAGGAAAGGAGAGGAAATTAAAGGAAAGGAAATTAAAGTAAAGGAAAAGAAAGGAAATAAAAGTAGAGAAAATGAAATTAATCCAAAATAATTGAAAGGAAAGGAAAGGAAAGGAAAAGAAAAAAAATGAAAGGAAAGGAAAGGAAATTAAAGTAAAGGAAAAGGAAGGAAAGAAAATGAAAGAAAAGAAAAGGAGAGAAAACGAAAGGAAAGGAAAATAATTGAAAGGAAAGGTAAGGAAAGTAAAGAAAATGCAAGGAAAGGAAAGGAAAGGAAAGGAAAGGAAAGGAAAGAAAATGAAAGGAAAGGAAAGGAAAGAAAAGGAAAGAAAAAGAAAAGAAAGGAGAGGAAAGGAAAGGAAACGAAAGGAAAGACAATTAAGGGAAAGGAAAGGAAATTAAAGTAAGGGAAAAGAAAGGAAAGAAAATGAAAGGTAAGGAAAGGATATAAAATGAATGGAAAGGAAAGGAAACTAAAGTAAAGGAAAGGAAAGAAAGGAAAGGAGAGGAAAGGAAAGGAAAGCAAAGGAAAGGAAAGGAAAGGAAAGGAAAGGAAAGGAAAAGAAAGGAAAAGAAAGTAAAAGAAGAGAAAGGAAAGGAAATTAAGGGAAAGGAAATGAAAGGAAAGTAAAGGAAACGAAAGGAAAGGAAGAAAAGGAGAGGAAAGGAAAGGAAAGGAGAGGAAAGGAGAGGAAAGGAAAGGAAAGGAAAGGAAAGGAAAGGAATGGAAAAGAAAGGAGACGAAAGGAAAGAAAATGAAAGGGGAGGAAAGGAAAGGAAGCTAATGTAATGGAAAAGAAAGGAAAGAAAATTAAAGGAAAGGAAGGGGAAGGGAAGTAAGAGAAAGGAAAGAAAATGAAAGGAAAGGAAAGGAGAGAAAACGAAAGGAAAGGATAAGAAGGGAAAGGACAAGAAACAAAAGGAAAGGAAAGGAAAGGAAAGAAAATTAAAGGAAAGGAAAGGAAATTAACGTAAGGAAAAATAAAGGAAAGAAAATGTAAGGAAAGAAAAGGAAAGAAAATGAAAGGAAAGGAAAGGAAAAGAAAGGGGAGGAAACGAAAGAAAAAGAAAGGAAAGAAAGAAAAGGCAAGGAAAGGAAAGGAACGGAAAAGAAAGGAAACGAAAGGAAAGAAAATGAAAGGAAAGGAAAGGAAAGAATGGAAAGGAAGGAGAGGAAAAGAAAGGAAAGGAAAGGAATGGAAAAGAAAGGAACGAAAGGAAAGAAAATGAAAGGAAAGGAAAGAAAAGAAAACGAAAGGAAAGAAAATTAAAGGAAAGGAAAGGAAATTAATGTAAGGAAAAATAAAGGAAAGAAAATGTAAGGAAAGAAAAGGAAAGAAAATGAAAGGAAAGGAAAGGAAAAGAAAGGGGAGGAAAGGCAAGGAAAGGAAAGAAAAAGAAAGGAAAGAAAGGAAAGAAAAGGAAAGGAAAGGAAAGGTAAGGAACGGAAAAGAAAGGAAAGAAAGGAAAGAAAAGAAAACGAAAGGAAAGAAAATTAAAGGAAAGGAAAGTAAATTAATGTAGGGAAAAATAAAGGAAAGAAAATGTAAGGAAAGAAAAGGAAAGAAAAAGAAAGGAAGGGAAAGGAAAAGAAAGGGGAGGAAAGGAAAGGAAAGAAAAAGAAAGGAAAGAAAGAAAACGCTATTAAAGGAAAGGAACGGAAAAGAAAGGAAACGAAAGGAAAGGAAATGAAAGAAAAGGAAAAGAAAGGAAAGGAAAGGAAACGAAAGGAAAGACAATTAAGGGAAAGGAAAGGAAATTAAAGTAAGGGCAAAGAAAGGAAAGAAAATGAAAGGAAGGGAAAGGAGATAAAATGAATGGAAAGGAAAGGAAATTAAAGTAAAGGAAAGGAAAGGAAAGAAAAAGAAAGGAAAGAAAGGAAAGGAAAGGAAAGGAAAGGAACGGAAAAGAAAAGAAACGAAAGGAAAGAAAATGAAAGAAAATGAAAGGAAAGGAAGGAAAGTAAAAGAAAGGAAAGAAAATGAAAGGAAAGGAAAGGAGAGAAAACGAAAGGAAAGGATAAGAAGGGAAAGGAAAAGAAAGGACAAGAAACAAAAGGAAAGGAAAGGAAAGGAAAGGAATGGAGAGGAAAGGAAAGGAAAGGAAAGAATGGAAAGGAAAGGGAAGGCAAGGAAAGAAAGCAAAGGAAAGGAAAGGAGAGGAAATGAAAGGAAAGGAAAGGAAAGGAAAGGAAAGGAAAGGAAAGAAAATGAAAGGGGAGGAAAGGAAAGGAAGCTAATGTAATTGAAAAGAAAGGAAAGAAAATTAAAGGAAAGGAAGGGGAAGGGAAGTAAGAGAAAGGAAAAAAAATGAAAGGAAAGGAAAGGAGAGAAAACGAAAGGAAAGGATAAGAAGGGAAAGGACAAGAAACAAAAGGAAAGGAAAGGAAAGGAAGGGAAAGAAAATTAAAGGAAATGAAAGGAAATTAATGTAAGGAAAAATAAAGGAAAGAAAATGTAAGGAAATAAAATGAAAGGAAAGGAAAGGAAAAGAAAGGGGAGGAAAGGAAAGGAAAGAAAAAGAAAGGAAAGAAAGAAAACGCAAGGAAAGGAAAGGAAAGGAAAGGTAAGGAACGGAAAAGAAAGGAAACGAAAGGAAAGAAAATGAAAGGAAAGGAAAGGAGAGAAAATGAAAGGAAAGGAGAATAATTGAAAGGAAAGGGAAGGAAAGGATAGGAAAGGAAAGGAATGGAAAGGAGAGGAAAGAAGATTAAAGAAAAGGATAAGAAGGGAAAGGAAAGGAAAGGAAAGGAAAGCAAAGGAAAGGGAAGGAACGGAAAAGAAGGGAAAAAATAAGAAGGGAAAGGAAAGGAAAGTAAAGAAAAGAAAGGAAAAGGAAAGGAAGGGCAAGGAAAGGAAATTAAAGGAAAGAGAGGAAAGGAAAGGAAAGGAAAGGAAAGGAACGGAACGGAAAAGAAAAGAAACGAAAGGAAAGAAAATGAAAGAAAATGAAAGGAAAGGAAGGAAAGTGAAGGAAAGTAAAAGAAAGGAAAGAAAATGAAAGGAAAGGAAAGGAGAGAAAACGAAAGGAAAGGATAAGAAGGGAAAGGAAAAGAAAGGACAAGACACAAAAGGAAAGGAAAGGAAAGGAAAGGAATGGAGAGGAAAGGAAAGGAAAGGAAAGGAAAGAATGGAAAGGAAAGGGAAGGCAAGGAAAGAAAGCAAAGGAAAGGAAAGGAGAGGAAATGAAAGGAAAGGAAAGGAAAGGAAAGGAAAGGAAAGGAAAGGAAAGAAAATGAAAGGGGAGGAAAGGAAAGGAAGCTAATGTAATGGAAAAGAAAGGAAAGAAAATTAAAGGAAATGAAGGGGAAGGGAAGTAAGAGAAAGGAAAAAAAATGAAAGGAAAGGAAAGGAGAGAAAACGAAAAAAAAGGATAAGAAGGGAAAGGACAAGAAACAAAAGGAAAGGAAAGGAAGGGAAAGAAAATTAAAGGAAAGGAAAGGAAATTAATGTAAGGAAAAATAAAGGAAAGAAAATGTAAGGAAAGAAAATGAAAGGAAAGGAAAGGAAAATAAAGGGGAGGAAAGGAAAGGAAAGGAAAGGAAAGGAAAGGAAAGAAAAAGAAAGGAAAGAAAGAAAACGCAAGGAAAGGAAAGGAAAGGTAAGGAACGGAAAAGAAAGGAAACGAAAGGAAAGAAAATGAAAGGAAAGGAAAGGAAAGGAAAGGAAAGAATGGAAAGGAAGGAGAGGAAAAGAAAGGAAAGCAAAGG
Source organism: Merzomyia westermanni (assembly GCA_949987695.1). Classification (NCBI taxonomy): domain Eukaryota; kingdom Metazoa; phylum Arthropoda; class Insecta; order Diptera; family Tephritidae; genus Merzomyia; species Merzomyia westermanni. Next base: position 137,111,924 of record OX465292.1, read on the forward strand.
AAAGGAATGGAAAAGAAAGGAACGAAAGGAAAGAAAATAAAAGGAAAGGAAAGAAAAGAAAACGAAAGGAAAGAAAATTAAAGGAAAGGAAAGGAAATTAATGTAAGGAAAAATAAGGGAAAGAAAATGTAAGGAAAGAAAATAAAAGAAAATGAAAGGAAAGGAAAGGAAAAGAAAGGGGAGGAAAGGAAAGGAAAGAAAAAGAAATAAAAGAAAGGAAATAAAAGGAAAGGAAAGGAAAGGAACGGAACGGAAAAGAAACGAAACGAAAGGAAAGGAAAGGAAAGGAAAGGAAAGAAAAGGAAAAGAAAGGAGAGGAAAGGAAAGGAAACGAAAGGAAAGACAATTAAGGGAAAGGAAAGGAAATTAAAGTAAGGGAAAAGAAAGGAAAGAAAATGAAAGGAAAGGAAAGGAGATAAAATGAATGGAAAGGAAAGGAAATTAAAGTAAAGGACAGGAAAGGAAAGAAAGGGAAAGGAAAGCAAAGGAAAGGAAAGGAAAGGAGAGGAAAGGAAAGAAAATAAAAGGAAAGGAAAGGCAAGAAAAGGAAAAGAAAGGAAAGGAAAGTAGCGGAAAGGAAAGGAAAGAAAAGGAAACGAAAGGAAAAAAATTAAAGGAAAGGAATTCAAATTAATATAAGGAAAAGTAAAGGAAAGAAAATGAAAGGAAAGAAAATGAAAGGAAAGAAAAGGAAAGAAAATGAAAGGAAAGGAAACGAAATGAAAGGAGAGGAAAGGAAAGGAAAGGAAAGAAAAGGAAAGAAAGGAAAGAAAAGAAATGGAAAAGAAAGGAAACGAATGGAAAGAAAATTAAAGGGAAGGAAAGGAAAGGAAACTAATGTAATGGAAAAGAAAGGAAAGAAAATGAAAGGAAAGGAAGGGAAGGAAAGTAAAGGAAAGTAAAAGAAAGGAAAGAAAATGAAAGGAAAGGAAAGGAGAGAAAATGAAAGGAAAGGAAAGGAAAGTAAAGGAAAGTAAAAGAAAGGAAAGGAAAGAAGAGAAAATTGAGGGCAGGTAAAGGAAAGGAAAGGAAAGGACAAGAAGGGAAAGGAAAGGAAAAGAAAGAAAACGAAAGGAAAGGAAAGGCAAGGAAAGGAAATGAAAGTAAAGGAAGAGTAAGAAAAGAAAATGAAAGGAAAAGAAAGGAGAGAAAATGAAAGGAAAGGAGAATAATTGAAAGGAAAGGAAAGGATAGGAAAGGAAAGGAATGGAAAGGAGAGGAAAGAAGAGGAAAGAAAAGGATAAGAAGGGAAAGGAAAGGAAAGGAAAGGAAAGCAAAGGAAAGGGAAGGAAAGGAAAAGAAGGGAAAAAATAAGAAGGAAAAGGAAAGGAAAGTAAAGAAAAGAAAGGAAAAGGAAAGGAAGGTGCAAGGAAAGGAAATTAAAGGAAAGAGAGGAAAGGAAAGGAAAGCAAAGGAATGGAAAGGAGAGGAAAGAAGAGGAAAGGAAAGGATAAAAAGGGAAAGGAAAGGAAAGGAAAGGGAAGGAAATTAAAGGAAAGAGAGGAAAGAAGAGGCAAGGAAAGGAAACGAAAGGAAAGACAACTAAGGGAAAGGAAAGGAAATTAAAGTAAGGGAAAAGAAAGGAAAGAAAATGAAAGGAAAGGAAAGGAGATAAAATGAAAGGAAAGGAAAAGAAAGGAAATTAAAGTAAAGGAAAGGAAAGAAAGGAAAGGAGAGGAAAGGAAACGAAAGGAAAGAAAAAGGAAGGAAACGAAGAAAAGGAGAGGAAAGGAAAGGAAAGGAGAGGAAAGGATTTGAAAGGAAAGGAAAGAAAAGGAAAGGAAAGGAAATTAATGTAAGGAAAAATAAAGGAAAGAAAATGAAAGGAAAGAAAAGGAAAGAAAATGAAAGGAAAGGAAAGGAAAAGAAAGGGGAGGAAAGGAAAGGAAAGGAAAGAAAAGGAAGGAAAGGAAAGGAAAGGAAAGGAAAGAAAAGAAAAAGAAAGGAAAAGAAAGGAAAGTAGAGGAAAGGAAAGGGAAGAAAGGAAAATAAAGGAGAGGAAAGGAAAGTAAATGAAAGGAAAGACAATTAAGGGAAAGGAAAGGAAATTAAAGTAAGGGAAAAGAAAGGAAAGAAAATGAAAGGAAAGGAAAGGCAAGGAAAGGAAAGTAAAGGAAAGGAAAGAAAGGAAAGGAAGGGAAAGGAAGGGTAAGGAAAGGAGAGGAAATTAAAGGAAAGGAAAGGAAATTAAAGTAAAGGAAAAGAAAGGAAAGAAAAGGAAAGGAAAGGAAAGGAGAGAAAATGAAACTAAATCAAAATAATTGAAAGGCAAGGAAAGGAAAAGAAAAAAAATGAAAGGAAAGGAAATTAAAGTAAAGGAAAAGAAAGGAAAGAAAATGAAAGAAAAGGAAAGGAGAGAAAACGAAAGGAAAGGAAAATAATTGAAAGGAAAGGTAAGGAAAGTAAAGGAAAGGAAATGAAAGGAAAGGAAAGGAAAGGAAAGGAAAGGAAAGGAAAGGAAAGGAAAGGAAAGAAAATGAAAGGAAAGAAAAGGAAAGAAAATGAAAGGAAAGGAAACGAAAAGAAAGGGGAGGAAAGGAAAGGAAAGGAAAGAAAAGAAAAGGAAAGAAAGGAAAGGAAAGAAATGGAAAAGAAAGGAAACGAATGGAAAGAAAATTAAAGTTCAGGAAAGGAAAGGAAACTAATGTAATGGAAAAGAAAGGAAAGAAAATGAAAGGAAAGGAAGGGAAGGAAAGTAAAGGAAAGTAAAAGAAAGGAAAGAAAATGAAAGGAAAGGAAAGGAGAGAAAACGAAAGGAAAGGAAAGGAAAATAAAGGAAAGGAAACTAAAGGAAAGGAAAGAAGAGAAAATTGAGGGCAGGTAAAGGAAAGGAAAGGAAAGGACAAGAAGGGAAAAGAAAGGAAAAGAAAGAAAATGAAAGAAAAGGAAAGGAAGGGAAATTTAAGTAAAGGAAAAGTAAGGAAAGAAAATGAAAGGATAAGAAAGGAGAGAAAATGAAAAAAAAGGAAAATAATTGAAAGGAAATTAGAGGAAAGCAGACGAAAGGAAAGGATAAGAAGGGAAAGGAAAAGAAAGGCAAGGAAAGGAAAGGAAAGGAAAGGAAAAGAGAGGAAAAAATAAGAAGGCAAAGGAAAGGAAAATGAAGGAAAGAAAGGAAAGGAAGGGAAAGGAAGGGTAAGGAAAGGAAAGCAAAGGAAAGAAAAGGAAAGGAAAGAAAAGCAAAGGAAAGGAAAGGAAAGGAAAGAAAAGGAAAGGAAAGGAAAGGAAAGGAAAGGAAAGGAAAGAAAATGAAAGAAAAGAAAAGGAAGAAAAGAAAACGTAAGAAAATAAAAGGAAAGGAAAGGAAAAGAAAGGAAAGGAGAGGAAATTAAAGGAAAGGAAAGGAAATTAAAGTAAAGGGAAAGAAAGGACAGGAAAGGAAAGAAAGGAAAGGAACGGAAAGGAAGGGTAAGGAAAGGAAAGGAAAGGAAAGTAAATGAAAGAAAAGAAAAGGAAGAAAAGAAAACGTGAAAAATAAAGGGAAAGGAAAGGAAAGGAGAGGAAATTAAAGGAAAGGAAATTAAAGTAAAGGAAAAGAAAGGAAAGAAAAGTAGAGAAAATGAAATTAATCCAAAATAATTGAAAGGAAAGGAAAGGAAAGGAAAGGAAAAGAAAAGAAAAAAAATGAAAGGAAAGGAAAGGAAATTAAAGTAAAGGAAAAGGAAGGAAAGAAAATGAAAGAAAAGAAAAGGAGAGAAAACAAAAGGAAAGGAAAATAATTGAAAGGAAAGGTAAGGAAAGTAAAGAAAATGCAAGGAAAGGAAAGGAAAGGAAAGGAAAGGAAAGGAAAGAAAATGAAAGGAAAGGAAAGGAAAGAAAAGGAAAGAAAAGGAAAAGAAAGGAGAGGAAAGGAAAGGAAACGAAAGGAAAGACAATTAAGGGAAAGGAAAGGAAATTAAAGTAAGGGAAAAGAAAGGAAAGAAAATGAAAGGTAAGGAAAGGATATAAAATGAATGGAAAGGAAAGGAAACTAAAGTAAAGGAAAGGAAAGAAAGGAAAGGAGAGGAAAGGAAAGGAAAGCAAAGGAAAGGAAAGGAAAGGAAAGGAAAGGAAAGGAAAGGAAAGGAAAGGAAAAGAAAGGAAAAGAAAGTAAAAGAAGAGAAAGGAAAGGAAATTAAGGGAAAGGAAATGAAAGGAAAGTAAAGGAAACGAAAGGAAAGGAAGAAAAGGAGAGGAAAGGAAAGGAAAGGAGAGGAAAGGAGAGGAAAGGAAAGGAAAGGAAAGGAAAGGAAAGGAAAGGAAAGGAAAGGAAAGGAAAGGAAAGGAAAGGAATGGAAAAGAAAGGAGACGAAAGGAAAGAAAATGAAAGGGGAGGAAAGGAAAGGAAGCTAATGTAATGGAAAAGAAAGGAAAGAAAATTAAAGGAAAGGAAGGGGAAGGGAAGTAAGAGAAAGGAAAGAAAATGAAAGGAAAGGAAAGGAGAGAAAACGAAAGGAAAGGATAAGAAGGGAAAGGACAAGAAACAAAAGGAAAGGAAAGGAAAGGAAAGAAAATTAAAGGAAAGGAAAGGAAATTAACGTAAGGAAAAATAAAGGAAAGAAAATGTAAGGAAAGAAAAGGAAAGAAAATGAAAGGAAAGGAAAGGAAAAGAAAGGGGAGGAAACGAAAGAAAAAGAAAGGAAAGAAAGAAAAAGAAAGGAAAGAAAGAAAACGCAAGGAAAGGAAAGGAAAGGTAAGGAACGGAAAAGAAAGGAAACGAAAGGAAAGAAAATGAAAGGAAAGGAAAGGAAAGGAAAGGAAAGAATGGAAAGGAAGGAGAGGAAAAGAAAGGAAAGCAAAGGAAAGGAATGGAAAAGAAAGGAACGAAAGGAAAGAAAATAAAAGGAAAGGAAAGAAAAGAAAACGAAAGGAAAGAAAATTAAAGGAAAGGAAAGGAAATTAATGTAAGGAAAAATAAGGGAAAGAAAATGTAAGGAAAGAAAATAAAAGAAAATGAAAGGAAAGGAAAGGAAAAGAAAGGGGAGGAAAGGAAAGGAAAGAAAAAGAAATAAAAGAAAGGAAATAAAAGGAAAGGAAAGGAAAGGAACGGAACGGAAAAGAAACGAAACGAAAGGAAAGGAAAGGAAAGGAAAGGAAAGAAAAGGAAAAGAAAGGAGAGGAAAGGAAAGGAAACGAAAGGAAAGACAATTAAGGGAAAGGAAAGGAAATTAAAGTAAGGGAAAAGAAAGGAAAGAAAATGAAAGGAAAGGAAAGGAGATAAAATGAATGGAAAGGAAAGGAAATTAAAGTAAAGGACAGGAAAGGAAAGAAAGAGAAAGGAAAGAAAGGAAAGGAAAGGAAAGGAGAGGAAAGGAAAGAAAATAAAAGGAAAGGAAAGGCAAGAAAAGGAAAAGAAAGGAAAGGAAAGTAGCGGAAAGGAAAGGAAAGAAAAGGAAACGAAAGGAAAAAAATTAAAGGAAAGGAATTCAAATTAATATAAGGAAAAGTAAAGGAAAGAAAATGAAAGGAAAGAAAATGAAAGGAAAGAAAAGGAAAGAAAATGAAAGGAAAGGAAACGAAAAGAAAGGGGAGGAAAGGAAAGGAAAGGAAAGAAAAGGAAAGAAAGGAAAGAAAAGAAATGGAAAAGAAAGGAAACGAATGGAAAGAAAATTAAAGGGAAGGAAAGGAAAGGAAACTAATGTAATGGAAAAGAAAGGAAAGAAAATGAAAGGAAAGGAAGGGAAGGAAAGTAAAGGAAAGTAAAAGAAAGGAAAGAAAATGAAAGGAAAGGAAAGGAGAGAAAACGAAAGGAAAGGAAAGGAAAATAAAGGAAAGGAAACTAAAGGAAAGGAAAGAAGAGAAAATTGAGGGCAGGTAAAGGAAAGGAAAGGAAAGGACAAGAAGGGAAAGGAAAGGAAAAGAAAGAAAACGAAAGGAAAGGAAAGGCAAGGAAAGGAAATGAAAGTAAAGGAAGAGTAAGAAAAGAAAATGAAAGGAAAAGAAAGGAGAGAAAATGAAAGGAAAGGAGAATAATTGAAAGGAAAGGAAAGGATAGGAAAGGAAAGGAATGGAAAGGAGAGGAAAGAAGAGGAAAGAAAAGGATAAGAAGGGAAAGGAAAGGAAAGGAAAGGAAAGCAAAGGAAAGGGAAGGAAAGGAAAAGAAGGGAAAAAATAAGAAGGAAAAGGAAAGGAAAGTAAAGAAAAGAAAGGAAAAGGAAAGGAAGGTGCAAGGAAAGGAAATTAAAGGAAAGAGAGGAAAGGAAAGGAAAGCAAAGGAATGGAAAGGAGAGGAAAGAAGAGGAAAGGAAAGGATAAAAAGGGAAAGGAAAGGAAAGGAAAGGGAAGGAAATTAAAGGAAAGAGAGGAAAGAAGAGGCAAGGAAAGGAAACGAAAGGAAAGACAACTAAGGGAAAGGAAAGGAAATTAAAGTAAGGGAAAAGAAAGGAAAGAAAATGAAAGGAAAGGAAAGGAGATAAAATGAAAGGAAAGGAAAAGAAAGGAAATTAAAGTAAAGGAAAGGAAAGAAAGGAAAGGAGAGGAAAGGAAACGAAAGGAAAGAAAAAGGAAGGAAACGAAGAAAAGGAGAGGAAAGGAAAGGAAAGGAGAGGAAAGGATTTGAAAGGAAAGGAAAGAAAAGGAAAGGAAAGGAAATTAATGTAAGGAAAAATAAAGGAAAGAAAATGAAAGGAAAGAAAAGGAAAGAAAATGAAAGGAAAGGAAAGGAAAAGAAAGGGGAGGAAAGGAAAGGAAAGGAAAGAAAAGGAAGGAAAGGAAAGGAAAGGAAAGGAAAGAAAAGAAAAAGAAAGGAAAAGAAAGGAAAGTAGAGGAAAGGAAAGGGAAGAAAGGAAAATAAAGGAGAGGAAAGGAAAGTAAATGAAAGGAAAGACAATTAAGGGAAAGGAAAGGAAATTAAAGTAAGGGAAAAGAAAGGAAAGAAAATGAAAGGAAAGGAAAGGCAAGGAAAGGAAAGTAAAGGAAAGGAAAGAAAGGAAAGGAAGGGAAAGGAAGGGTAAGGAAAGGAGAGGAAATTAAAGGAAAGGAAAGGAAATTAAAGTAAAGGAAAAGAAAGGAAAGAAAAGGAAAGGAAAGGAAAGGAGAGAAAATGAAACTAAATCAAAATAATTGAAAGGCAAGGAAAGGAAAAGAAAAAAAATGAAAGGAAAGGAAATTAAAGTAAAGGAAAAGAAAGGAAAGAAAATGAAAGAAAAGGAAAGGAGAGAAAACGAAAGGAAAGGAAAATAATTGAAAGGAAAGGTAAGGAAAGTAAAGGAAAGGAAATGAAAGGAAAGGAAAGGAAAGGAAAGGAAAGGAAAGGAAAGGAAAGGAAAGGAAAGAAAATGAAAGGAAAGAAAAGGAAAGAAAATGAAAGGAAAGGAAACGTAATGAAAGGAAAGAAAGGAAAGGAAAGGGAAAGAAAAGAAAGGGAAGGAAAGAAAGGAAAGGAAAGAAATGGAAAAGAAAGGAAACGAATGGAAAGAAAATTAAAGTTCAGGAAAGGAAAGGAAACTAATGTAATGGAAAAGAAGGGAAAGAAAATGAAAGGAAAGGAAGGGAAGGAAAGTAAAGGAAAGTAAAAGAAAGGAAAGAAAATGAAAGGAAAGGAAAGGAGAGAAAACGAAAGGAAAGGAAAGGAAAATAAAGGAAAGGAAACTAAAGGAAAGGAAAGAAGAGAAAATTGAGGGCAGGTAAAGGAAAGGAAAGGAAAGGACAAGAAGGGAAAAGAAAGGAAAAGAAAGAAAATGAAAGAAAAGGAAAGGAAGGGAAATTTAAGTAAAGGAAAAGTAAGGAAAGAAAATGAAAGGATAAGAAAGGAGAGAAAATGAAAAAAAAGGAAAATAATTGAAAGGAAATTAGAGGAAAGCAGACGAAAGGAAAGGATAAGAAGGGAAAGGAAAAGAAAGGCAAGGAAAGGAAAGGAAAGGAAAGGAAAAGAGAGGAAAAAATAAGAAGGCAAAGGAAAGGAAAATGAAGGAAAGAAAGGAAAGGAAGGGAAAGGAAGGGTAAGGAAAGGAAAGCAAAGGAAAGAAAAGGAAAGGAAAGAAAAGAAAAGGAAAGGAAAGGAAAGGAAAGAAAAGGAAAGGAAAGGAAAGGAAAGGAAAGGAAAGGAAAGAAAATGAAAGAAAAGAAAAGGAAGAAAAGAAAACGTAAGAAAATAAAAGGAAAGGAAAGGAAAAGAAAGGAAAGGAGAGGAAATTAAAGGAAAGGAAAGGAAATTAAAGTAAAGGGAAAGAAAGGACAGGAAAGGAAAGAAAGGAAAGGAACGGAAAGGAAGGGTAAGGAAAGGAAAGGAAAGGAAAGTAAATGAAAGAAAAGAAAAGGAAGAAAAGAAAACGTGAAAAATAAAGGGAAAGGAAAGGAAAGGAGAGGAAATTAAAGGAAAGGAAATTAAAGTAAAGGAAAAGAAAGGAAAGAAAAGTAGAGAAAATGAAATTAATCCAAAATAATTGAAAGGAAAGGAAAGGAAAGGAAAGGAAAAGAAAAGAAAAAAAATGAAAGGAAAGGAAAGGAAATTAAAGTAAAGGAAAAGGAAGGAAAGAAAATGAAAGAAAAGAAAAGGAGAGAAAACAAAAGGAAAGGAAAATAATTGAAAGGAAAGGTAAGGAAAGTAAAGAAAATGCAAGGAAAGGAAAGGAAAGGAAAGGAAAGGAAAGGAAAGAAAATGAAAGGAAAGGAAAGGAAAGAAAAGGAAAGAAAAGGAAAAGAAAGGAGAGGAAAGGAAAGGAAACGAAAGGAAAGACAATTAAGGGAAAGGAAAGGAAATTAAAGTAAGGGAAAAGAAAGGAAAGAAAATGAAAGGTAAGGAAAGGATATAAAATGAATGGAAAGGAAAGGAAACTAAAGTAAAGGAAAGGAAAGAAAGGAAAGGAGAGGAAAGGAAAGGAAAGCAAAGGAAAGGAAAGGAAAGGAAAGGAAAGGAAAGGAAAGGAAAGGAAAAGAAAGGAAAAGAAAGTAAAAGAAGAGAAAGGAAAGGAAATTAAGGGAAAGGAAATGAAAGGAAAGTAAAGGAAACGAAAGGAAAGGAAGAAAAGGAGAGGAAAGGAAAGGAAAGGAGAGGAAAGGAGAGGAAAGGAAAGGAAAGGAAAGGAAAGGAAAGGAAAGGAAAGGAAAGGAAAGGAAAGGAAAGGAATGGAAAAGAAAGGAGACGAAAGGAAAGAAAATGAAAGGGGAGGAAAGGAAAGGAAGCTAATGTAATGGAAAAGAAAGGAAAGAAAATTAAAGGAAAGGAAGGGGAAGGGAAGTAAGAGAAAGGAAAGAAAATGAAAGGAAAGGAAAGGAGAGAAAACGAAAGGAAAGGATAAGAAGGGAAAGGACAAGAAACAAAAGGAAAGGAAAGGAAAGGAAAGAAAATTAAAGGAAAGGAAAGGAAATTAACGTAAGGAAAAATAAAGGAAAGAAAATGTAAGGAAAGAAAAGGAAAGAAAATGAAAGGAAAGGAAAGGAAAAGAAAGGGGAGGAAACGAAAGAAAAAGAAAGGAAAGAAAGAAAAGGCAAGGAAAGGAAAGGAACGGAAAAGAAAGGAAACGAAAGGAAAGAAAATGAAAGGAAAGGAAAGGAAAGAATGGAAAGGAAGGAGAGGAAAAGAAAGGAAAGGAAAGGAAAGGAAAGGAATGGAAAAGAAAGGAACGAAAGGAAAGAAAATGAAAGGAAAGGAAAGAAAAGAAAACGAAAGGAAAGAAAATTAAAGGAAAGGAAAGGAAATTAATGTAAGGAAAAATAAAGGAAAGAAAATGTAAGGAAAGAAAAGGAAAGAAAATGAAAGGAAAGGAAAGGAAAAGAAAGGGAGGAAAGGCAAGGAAAGGAAAGAAAAAGAAAGGAAAGAAAGGAAAGAAAAGGAAAGGTAAGGAACGGAAAAGAAAGGAAAGAAAGGAAAGAAAAGAAAACGAAAGGAAAGAAAATTAAAGGAAAGGAAAGGAAATTAATGTAGGGAAAAATAAAGGAAAGAAAATGTAAGGAAAGAAAAGGAAAGAAAATGAAAGGAAAGGAAAGGAAAAGAAAGGGGAGGAAAGGAAAGGAAAGGAAAGAAAAAGAAAGGAAAGAAAGAAAACGCTAGGAAAGGAAAGGAAAGGAAAGGAACGGAAAAGAAAGGAAACGAAAGGAAAGGAAATGAAAGAAAAGGAAAAGAAAGGAAAGGAAAGGAAACGAAAGGAAAGACAATTAAGGGAAAGGAAAGGAAATTAAAGTAAGGGCAAAGAAAGGAAAGAAAATGAAAGGAAGGGAAAGGAGATAAAATTAATGGAAAGGAAAGGAAATTAAAGTAAAGGAAAGGAAAAGAAAGAAAAAGAAAGGAAAGAAAGGAAAGGAAAGGAAAGGAAAGGAACGGAAAAGAAAAGAAACGAAAGGAAAGAAAATGAAAGGAAAGGAAGGAAAGTAAAAGAAAGGAAAGAAAATGAAAGGAAAGGAAAGGAGAGAAAACGAAAGGAAAGGATAAGAAGGGAAAGGAAAAGAAAGGACAAGAAACAAAAGGAAAGGAAAGGAAAGGAAAGGAATGGAGAGGAAAGGAAAGGAAAGGAAAGGAAAGGAAAGGAAAGGAAAGGAAAGAATGGAAAGGAAAGGGAAGGCAAGGAAAGAAAGCAAAGGAAAGGAAAGGAGAGGAAATGAAAGGAAAGGAAAGGAAAGGAAAGGAAAGGAAAGGAAAGGAAAGGAAAGGAAAGAAAATGAAAGGGGAGGAAAGGAAAGGAAGCTAATGTAATTGAAAAGAAAGGAAAGAAAATTAAAGGAAAGGAAGGGGAAGGGAAGTAAGAGAAAGGAAAAAAAATGAAAGGAAAGGAAAGGAGAGAAAACGAAAGGAAAGGATAAGAAGGGAAAGGACAAGAAACAAAAGGAAAGGAAAGGAAAGAAAGGGAAAGAAAATTAAAGGAAAGGAAAGGAAATTAATGTAAGGAAAAATAAAGGAAAGAAAATGTAAGGAAAGAAAATGAAAGGAAAGGAAAGGAAAAGAAAGGGGAGGAAAGGAAAGGAAAGGAAAGGAAAGAAAAAGAAAGGAAAGAAAGAAAACGCAAGGAAAGGAAAGGAAAGGAAAGGTAAGGAACGGAAAAGAAAGGAAACGAAAGGAAAGAAAATGAAAGGAAAGGAAAGGAAAGGAGAGGAAAGGAAAGAATGGAAAGGAAGGAGGGGAAAAGAAAGGAAAGGAAAGGAAAGGAATGGAAAAGAAAGGAACGAAAGGAAAGAAAATGAAAGGAAAGGAAAGAAAAGAAAACGAAAGGAAAGAAAATTAAAGGAAAGGAAAGGAAATTAATGTAAGGAAAAATAAAGGAAAGAAAATGTAAGGAAAGAAAATAAAAGAAAATGAAAGGAAAGGAAAGGAAACGAAAGGGGAGGAAAGGAAAGGAAAGAAAAAGAAAGGAAAGAAAGGAAATAAAAGGAAAGGAAAGGAAAGGAAAGGAAAGAAAAGGAAAAGAAAGGAGAGGAAAGGAAAGGAAACGAAAGGAAAGACAATTAAGGGAAAGGAAAGGAAATTAAAGTAAGGGAAAAGAAAGGAAAGAAAATGAAAGGAAAGGAAAGGAGATAAAATGAATGGAAAGGAAAGGAAATTAAAGTAAAGGACAGGAAAGGAAAGAAAGAGAAAGGAAAGAACGCAAAGGAAAGGAAAGGAGAGGAAAGGAAAGAAAATAAAAGGAAAGGAAAGGCAAGAAAAGGAAAAGAAAGGAAAGGAAAGAAAAGGAAACGAAAGGAAAAAAATTAAAGGAAAGGAATTCAAATTAATGTAAGGAAAAATAAAGGAAAGAAAATGAAAGGAAAGAAAATGAAAGGAAAGAAAAGGAAAGAAAATGAAAGGAAAGGAAAGGAAAAGAAAGGGGAGGAAAGGAAAGGAAAGGAAAGAAAAGGAAAGAAAGGAAAGGAAAGAAATGGAAAAGAAAGGAAACGAATGGAAAGAAAATTAAAGGGAAGGAAAGGAAAGGAAACTAATGTAATGGAAAAGAAAGGAAAGAAAATGAAAGGAAAGGAAGGGAAGGAAAGTAAAGGAAAGTAAAAGAAAGGAAAGAAAATGAAAGGAAAGGAAAGGAGAGAAAACGAAAGGAAAGGAAAGGAAAATAAAGGAAAGGAAACTAAAGGAAAGGAAAAAAAAGAAAATTGAGGGCAGGTAAAGGAAAGGAAAGGAAAGGACAAGAAGGGAAAGGAAAGGAAAAGAAAGAAAACGAAAGGAAAGGAAAGGAAAGCAAAGGCAAGGAAAGGAAATGAAAGTAAAGGAAGAGTAAGAAAAGAAAATGAAAGGAAAAGAAAGGAGAGAAAATGAAAGGAAAGGAGAATAATTGAAAGGAAAGGGAAGGAAAGGATAGGAAAGGAAAGGAAAGGAATGGAAAGGAGAGGAAAGAAGAGGAAAGAAAAGGATAAGAAGGGAAAGGAAAGGAAAGGAAAGGGAAGGAAAGGAAAAGAAGGGAAAAAATAAGAAGGGAAAGGAAAGGAAAGGAAAGAAAAGAAAGGAAAAGGAAAGGAAGGGCAAGGAAAGGAAATTAAAGGAAAGAGAGGAAAGGAAAGGAAAGCAAAGGAATGGAAAGGAGAGGAAAGAAGAGGAAAGGAAAGGATAAGAAGGGAAAGGAAAGGAAAGGAAAGGGAAGGAAAGGAAAAGAAGGGAAAAAAATAAGAAGGGAAAGGAAAGGAAAGAAAAGAAAGGAAAAGGAAAGGAAGGGCAAGGAAAGGAAATTAAAGGAAAGAGAGGAAAGAAGAGGCAAGGAAAGGAAACGAAAGGAAAGACAACTAAGGGAAAGGAAAGGAAGTTAAAGCAAGGGAAAAGAAAGGAAAGAAAATGAAACGAAAGGAAAGGAGATAAAATGAAAGAAATGGAAAAGAAAGGAAATTAAAGTAAAGGAAAGGAAAGAAAGGAAAGGAGAGGAAAGGAAACGAAAGGAAAGGAAAAGAAAGGAAAAGAAGAGAAAGTAAAGAAAAAGGAAGGAAACGAAGAAAAGGAGAGGAAAGGAAGGGCAAGGAAAGGAAATTAAAGGAAAGAGAGGAAAGGAAAGGAAAGCAAAGGAATGGAAAGGAGAGGAAAGAAGAGGAAAGGAAAGGATAAGAAGGGAAAGGCAAGGAAAGGAAAGGGAAAGAAAGGAAAAGAAGGGAAAAAAATAAGAAGGGAAAGGAAAGGAAAGAAAAGAAAGGAAAAGGAAAGGAAGGGCAAGGAAAGGAAAGGAAATTAAAGGAAAGAGAGGAAAGAAGAGGCAAGGAAAGGAAACGAAAGGAAAGAAAATTAAAGGAAAGGAAAGGAAATTAATGTAAGGAAAAATAAAGGAAAGAAAATGAAAGGAAAGAAAAGGAAAGAAAATGAAAGGAAAGGAAAGGAAAAGAAAGGGGAGGAAAGGAAAGGAAAGAAAAGGAAGGAAAGGAAAGGAAAGGAAAGGAAAGAAAATGAAAGGAAAGGAAAGGAAAGAAAAGAAAAAGAAAGGAAAAGAAAGGAAAGTAGAGGAAAGGAAAGGAAAGAAAGGAAAATAAAGGAGAGGAAAGGAAAGTAAATGAAAGGAAAGACAATTAAGGGAAAGGAAAGGAAATTAAAGTAAGGGAAAAGAAAGGAAAGGAAATGAAAGGAAAGGAAAGGCAAGGAAAGGAAAGTAAAGGAAAGGAAAGAAAGGAAAGGAAGGGAAAGGAAGGGTAAGGAAAGGAGAGGAAATTAAAGGAAAGGAAATTAAAGTAAAGGAAAAGAAAGGAAAGAAAAGGAAAGGGAAGGAAAGGAGAGAAAATGAAACTAAATCAAAATAATTGAAAGGCAAGGAAAGGAAAAGAAAAAAAATGAAAGGAAAGGAAATTAAAGTAAAGGAAAAGAAAGGAAAGAAAATGAAAGAAAAGGAAAGGAGAGAAAACGAAAGGAAAGGAAAATAATTGAAAGGAAAGGTAAGGAAAGTAAAGGAAAGGAAATGAAAGGAAAGGAAAGGAAAGGAAAGGAAAGAAAATAAAAGGAAAGGAAAGGAAAGAAAAGGAAAAGAAAGGAAAGGAAAGGAAAGTAGAGGAAAGGAAAGGAAAGAAAGGAAAATAAATTAGAGGAAAGGAAAGGAAACGGAAGGAACGACAATTACGGGAAAGGAAAGGAAATTAAAGTAAGGGAAAAGAAAGGAAATGAAAGGGAATTAAAGTAAAGGAAAGGAAAGAAAGCAAAGGAAAGGAAAAGAAGAGAAAGGAAAGAAAATTAAAGGAAAGGAAATTAAAGGAAAGTGAAGCAAATGAAAGGAAAGGAAAGAAAAGGAAACGAAAGGAAAGAAAATTAAAGGAAAGGGAAGGAAATTAATTGTTTAGTCATAAGCGCATTATACATATTTAGTAGTATGGCACTAAATTCTTATTACTACTTTTTACTATGTTCGAATACTGACAGCAGTATTAATTTATCATCAATGCTATTTTACCATTTGCCGTTTGCAAGTTTCAGCGTACATATGCATATACATATTGCTATACATAAATGCATAGCCGTCGCTTGCTTTGATTCTGCCATCCCACCAATGCTTACTGCAAGCTATGCAGAGAAACTTCACTATACACACAAAGTCACATACATATGTACATATGGTAGCATTAAAGCAGCTGACGTGCAGTACCGCTGTCTGTCGGTAGCTGTACTTCATATATTTGCTAAAATAACTTGTTTATATTATGTACGTTGCCGTTAAATCAGGTGATATTCCTGTACCAATGCAAATTGTTGCTTTTTACATTTCTTTTAAATATAAGTAATTACATATATTAAGAATTTGAATTTTGTATGACATAAAAAGTATAATTGAATTTAGTTTTAGTAGTCTCGTCAAAGTTATGGTGCAAGGAACATGAATAAATTTCCATTTACGTTTGTTGTGCTAATTAAATAAAATATTTTATTGTGCTGCATTGCTTCATATATTGTAAAGCATAATCTTAATCTCTCGTGCTAAAGAGACAGCGAAACTAAATATTGTGAGCAAAAAAATATAGCTATCGTGCTAACAAAATATTTGTGCTTACTAAATTGAAATTAAAACGGACAATAAAATGGCTTATTGTTCTCAAATCATTGGTGACCCCGACGTGATCGCGGAATCGGTAGTTTTTGTAAAAGGTTTAATTTGAAAAAGTCGCGTATAAAATAAGCATCTTGCTATTTAAACGCCTCGTTTATTTCGGTAGTCAAAATAAATAAATAAATAAATTTTAGTTTCGTTTATTTCGGTAAAAACTTAAATTACATTGAAATGGCACCACCTAAAACGGTAGACCAAGCTGATCATAAGAAGAAGCTAGAGGCAATGGTTCAACAAATTGTTAAAATTAACGACGCATCATCGATGGAGGCTATACAAACATTCGATGAGGCTGCAGTGGAGGTACGCATCGAGCAAGTGGACCGCCTGGAAAAACGGTTCGATAGTATGCACAGACAACTTGATGACGGCGAAATTGACGTTTTAGCAGAATTCACCAATAACTACATTGAGGTAAAAACCAAGCTGACTCGGCAGATGCACACTCTACGAAGCTCAGAAGCGCACAGCTCTACAACACGGCCATCTGGAGAACAACCATCGTTCATCGTAACTCAACCGAAGCAAAAGCTACCCATCCTACAAATCCCCAAATTTAGCGGTAACTATGTCGATTGGCCAGATTTCTTTTCGATGTTCAACACCGTTGTTCATCGAGATGTAGATTTGACTAGAATCGAAAAATTTCAGCTCCTTCGATCGAGTCTACGCGACGCAGCGTTGGACACGATTCGATTGCTGGAAATATCGGAACAAAATTACGATAAAGCTCTTGTCTTATTAAAATCTAGATTTGATAATAAACGTTTGAATTTCCAGGCTCATATCAGAGACATCGTTCAGCTCAAAAAGGTAGAGGGTGATAAGGTTGCCAAACTTCGTGAACTTAGCGACGCAGTAAATGCTCACTTGCGCGCGTTACAAACAATGGGTACAAAGGAGCAAATCGCAGATTGCTTACTTATTCAACTCGTGTCAAATAAGCTAGACATTAAATCTCGTTCCAAATGGGAAGAACAAGCACCTGCGAATGAAATACCAACGTGGAATTCAATGGCTACATTTTTGGAGCAGCGTTGTCAACGATTGGAGAATGTCGAAAACGCATTTGTATCTACGGAAAAACAGGTAGGAAAGAAATTGTCCTATAATAATAACAATAAAAAGGTCCTACTAACTTCCGCAGTGTCTGGCTGCAAATTATGCAGTTCCAGTGAACATAAAATTCCACAATGTGAGCGATTTCTTACAATTTCTCCATTAATGCGCTATAGAGAAGCGAAAAGGCTGCAACTCTGCCTAAATTGTCTTCGAGGAGGCCATTCCGTTAAGGAATGCAAATCCGGTCACTGTAGACATTGCTCATCGAAGCACCATAGTTTGCTACACCAAGGTACCATTTCCGTCCAAAACTCGTCCCAAGCTCAGGCGCTTTCTAAACCATCATCATCATCACATTTAGTAAATGCACCAAATAGTGCTAATAGCGCCTACTATTCATCTTCCACTTTTGTTCCACCAGCTTCGGCACTCGTTAGTTCTGCAGCTGAACTTAGCGTTGCGGACAGAGATTTCGTTCTCTTAGCAACCGCCGTTATATACATAAAGAATAAATCTGGCTCTTTTGTTCCACCAGCTTCGGCACTCGTAAGTTCTGCAGCTGAACTTAGCGTTGCGGACAGAGATTTCGTTCTCTTAGCAACCGCCGTTATATACATAAAGAATAAATCTGGCTCTTTAATTCCGTGTCGAGCTCTTTTAGATTCTGCGTCACAACTCAACTTTGTAACTAATAGACTAGTTAACCAGTTGCAAATTAAGAAAACAAAATCCTCACAGTTCATTTCTGGTATAGGCCAAAACGATTTCGTCGCTAATCATATAGTTGATTTAGATATGCATTCTCGTATAACAGAGTACACTGCCAAGTTGACGGCTGTCGTTACATCCACTATAACTGATATCCAACCAAGTCGCTCGTTGAAAGATGTTGATTGGAAGATACCTTCAAACATTCGCCTTGCTGACCCACTATTTTTTGAGCCACAGCGCATTGACATGCTCATTGGAGCTAGCCTCTTTTTCGATTTACTCTGCGTCGGTCAGATACGCTTGGGTGAAAATTTACCACTACTGCAAAAAACAAAGTTAAGGTGGGTTGCATCAGGCGCCACCACATACAATGCTTTAAAATTATCTTGCTTGGCCGCCATCGATATGGGTCCAGAAAACGACACCGATACAGAATTAAATAATTTAGTGGAAAGGTTTTGGACCATAGATAACTGTAATCCATCTGCTCCAACAACTACAATAGAGGAAGATTTATGTGAAAGGCATTTCACAGAAAATTACAGGCGTTTAGAAACTGGTGAGTTTTCTGTTAGCTTGCCAACCAAATCCCCTTCATGCGAGTTAGGAGAATCGTACGAGCAAGCCATAAATCGCTTCAAGTCGCTAGAAAAAAAGTTCCAGCGTAATGCTGAACTTAAGCAACAATATTCATCATTTATAAAGGAGTACTTGGATTTGAATCACATGTCTGTCGTCGAAAGTAAACCAAATCAAATCCAAATGCATTTTTTACCACATCACTGTGTTTTTAAGGCTGATAGCACAACAACAAAATTACGCGTGGTGTTTGATGGCTCAGCTCCAACTAGTAATGGACTATCCCTAAATTCAATTTTGATGAAAGGACCAACAATGCAACCTCAACTTTTCGATATTTTACTTAGATTTCGAACTTTTAAATTTGCTCTTACTGCCGACATTTGTAAAATGTATCGATGCGTAAGAATGTCGTATCCTGATAATTTTCTTCAATGTATAGTTTGGAGAGATAACCCTAATGAAAATTTTCGTATTTTTAAATTAGATACTGTTACATACGGAACCAAACCAGCGTCCTTTCTAGCCATTCGCTCAATGCAGCAGCTTGCTCGTGATGAAGCTCGCATCTATCCAGTTGGAGCAGAGACAATACAAAATGGGTTTTATGTAGATGATATGATTGCCGGCGCTAATTCCGTGGATGATGCTAAAGAGATGCTAAACCAAACCAGAAAATTACTGTCGCTTGGAAACTTTCACTTGAGAAAATGGTGCTCAAATAATAATTTTATTTTAGCTGAGGTGGCTGCTAATGACAGGCAAGAATTCCTTACGTTTGACGATGGTACAAGTATAACAAAAACACTTGGTTTGGTATGGGATCCAAATTTGGACTTTTTAATTTTTTCTTTTTCGCCTTTTGCGACCCCAAGCAAAGTAACTAAACGTACAATTCTTTCAGCTGTTGCTAGACTCTATGATCCACTTGGTTTGATTGGGCCTGTCGTGGCCAAAGCCAAAATATTCTTGCAAAATCTGTGGAAAGAGAAATTGCATTGGGACGAGAGTTCATCTCAGGCAATACAAACAGAATGGATAGAAATATGCAATCAATACAATCTAGTTACTCGTTTTAGTTTCGATAGATATCTACTCATACCAGAGGCTGACATACAAATACATGGATTTTGCGATGCGAGTGCTGCTGCTTATGGTGCATGCATATACATACGAGCTGAAATAGATGGAATTATTAGAACCAATCTTCTCTGTTCTAAATCCCGTGTAGCGCCCCTTAAAACGCTCACTATACCGAAGCTTGAGCTTTCTGGTGCTTTATTGTTAGCCGAATTGGTATCGAAAGTCGTCGATGCAACGCATTTCAATGGAACAAAATTATTTTGTTGGTCTGACTCAACAATAGTTCTATCGTGGCTGCGAAATGAACCCGCCAACTTTAATGTTTTCGTCGCAAACCGTATTAATACAATTCAAACGCTAACCAAAGGCATAAGTTGGAATTACGTTCCGACCCACTCCAATCCAGCTGATATCCTCTCAAGAGGTGCTAGCCCGAAGGAACTTTTAGATATGCCCTTGTGGAAGTTCGGCCCATCGTATCTTAGTGATGGTCAACAAAATTGGCCAAAGTCTCCGTTTCTACCAATGAAGAATTTACCAGAATCTCGAAAGAAAGCGTTTGTATTTACTACTACATCTGATATTTCATTAAATTGCAAATTTGCTAACTCATTTGAAAAATTACAGAGAGTATATGCATACATTTATCGGTTTTCTAGCCCATCTAAAGCAAGAGCGACTGGATTACTCACTACAGTGGAATTACAACAAGGCATTTTTTTACTTATTCGAATGATTCAGAGGACGCATCTTCTAGAAGAATATAAAGCTATCGAGGCTGGAAAGGCAGTAAAGACTTCGTCAGAAATTCGTTCACTGAATCCCTTTCTTGACAATCATGGATTACTTAGAGTCGGCGGAAGGCTTCAAAATTTGACTTTGGATTTTCCATCGAAACACCCAATTATCTTGCCGAAACGGCATCCTGTAACTGACGCAATCATCAACAACTTCCATAGAAAACTACTGCATGCTGGGCCACAATCGTTATTAGCATCTATTCGTCTTCAGTATTGGCCTATTGGCGGACGTAAAACCGTAAGTCAAGTTATTAACAAATGCGTTCGTTGTTTTCATACTAAACCTAAACTTATGGAACATATAATGGGAAGTTTACCAGCCGCAAGAGTGCAATGCAATCGAGCATTTTTAATCACTGGAGTTGACTTTTGTGGACCGTTCTTCTACAAATCTGATGTACGAAATCGAGCTCCAATAAAATGCTACATTTCCATATTCATTTGTTTTTCAACCAAGGCCGTTCACATGGAGCTGGTAAAAGATTTGGCAACCTCATCATTCCTCGCAGCCCTAAAGAGATTTATTTGTACACGTGGTACACCGCAAATCATATGGTCGGACAACGCTACTAATTTTGTTGGAGCTAAAAATGAGCTATCGGACCTGAAAAAACTATTCTTCAGTCAAGAGCATTCGAAAGCGATTCATGAGCAGTGTGCCAACGATGGAATTGAATGGAAGTTCATACCCCCTCGCTCTCCTCACTTCGGCGGTTTATGGGAAGCCGCAGTAAAAATGGCCAAATATCATTTTTACCGAGTTGTTGGCCTTTAAAATTTAAATTTCGATGAACTTCGCACACTTGTGTGCCAGATATCTGCTATTTTAAATTCACGCCCTTTATGTCCCATTTCAGAGAACCCTGACGACATTGAGGTATTAACACCTGGGCACTTTCTTATTGGCGCATCTTTCACGTCTGTGGTAGAACCTGATATCGCAACAATTGATATAAACCGACTTAGTAGATGGCAGCGTGTGTGTTTCATGCAACAACAATTTTGGAAGAAGTGGCATTCCGAATATTTAACCCTTCTTCAGCAACGCCAAAAATGGAGCTCATCTACATCGAATCTACAGCCTGGGGATGTGGTCTTAATAAAGGACGAGAACAATTCGCCGTTAAAATGGCCGCTGGCCAGAGTCATTGAAACAATTATGGGAAAGGACCAGGTAGTACGAGTTGCCATTCTAAAAACTGCAAATGGCATCTACAGACTATGTGTGTCAAAGCTATGTCTACTTCCAATTGACGACAATATCTTGAAAGCCTAAGCCTTCCAACGGGCGGAGTATGTTTAGTCATAAGCGCATTATACATATTTAGTAGTATGGCACTAAATTCTTATTACTACTTTTTACTATGTTCGAATACTGACAGCAGTATTAATTTATCATCAATGCTATTTTACCATTTGCCGTTTGCAAGTTTCAGCGTACATATGCATATACATATTGCTATACATAAATGCATAGCCGTCGCTTGCTTTGATTCTGCCATCCCACCAATGCTTACTGCAAGCTATGCAGAGAAACTTCACTATACACACAAAGTCACATACATATGTACATATGGTAGCATTAAAGCAGCTGACGTGCAGTACCGCTGTCTGTCGGTAGCTGTACTTCATATATTTGCTAAAATAACTTGTTTATATTATGTACGTTGCCGTTAAATCAGGTGATATTCCTGTACCAATGCAAATTGTTGCTTTTTACATTTCTTTTAAATATAAGTAATTACATATATTAAGAATTTGAATTTTGTATGACATAAAAAGTATAATTGAATTTAGTTTTAGTAGTCTCGTCAAAGTTATGGTGCAAGGCACATGGATAAATTTCCATTTACGTTTGTTGTGCTAATTAAATAAAATATTTTATTGTGCTGCATTGCTTCATATATTGTAAAGCATAATCTTAATCTCTCGTGCTAAAGAGACAGCGAAACTAAATATTGTGAGCAAAAAAATATAGCTATCGTGCTAACAAAATATTTGTGCTTACTAAATTGAAATTAAAACGGTCAATAAAAAGGCTTATTGTTCTCAAGTCATTAATGTAAGGAAAAATAAAGGAAAGAAAATGAAAGGAAATAAAAGGAAAGGAAAGAAAACGAAAGGAAAGGAAAGGAAAAGGAAGGGGAGGAAGGGAAGGAAAGAAAAGGAAAGGAAAGGAAAGGAAGGAGAGGAAAGGAATCGAAAAGAAAGGAAACGAAAGGAAAGAAAATGAAAGGGAAGGAAAGGAAAGGAAAATAATGTAATGGAAAAGAAAGGAAAGAAAATGAAAGGAAAGGAAGGGGAAGGAAAGTAAAAGAAAGGAAAGAAAATGAAAGGAAAGGAAAGGAGAGAAAACGAAAGGAAAGGATAAGAAGGGAAAGGAAAGGAAAGGACAAGAAACAAAAGGAAAGGAAAGGAAAGGAATGGGGAGGAAAGGAAAGGAAAGGAAAGAATGGAAAGGAAGGAGAGGAAACGAAAGGAAAGGAAAGGAAAGGAAAGGAAAGGAAAGGAATGGGAAAGAAAGGAACGAAAGGAAAGAAAATGAAAGGAAAGGAAAGGAAACTAAAGAAAGGCAGGAAAATGAATGGAAAAGAAAGCATGGGGAAGGAAAGGAAAGAAAGGAAAGGAAAGGAGAAGAAGGAATGGAATGGACAGGAAAGGAAAGGAAAAGAGAGGATAAGAAGGGAAAGGAAAGGAAAGGATAGGAATAGAAAGGAAGGGAAAGGAAAGGAAAAGAAGGGAAAGGAAAAGAAAGGAGAGAAAATGAAAGGAAAGGAAAATAATTGAAAGGAAAGGAAAGTAAAGGAAAGGAAATGGAAGGAAAGGAAAGACAAGGAAAAGAAAGAAAGGAAAGGAAAGGAAAGGAAAGAAAATGAAAGGAAAGGAAAGGAAAGAAAATGAAAGGAAAGGAAAATAATTGAAAGGAAAGGAAAGGAAAAGAAAGGAAAAGAAAGAAAATGAAAGAAAAGGAAAGGAAAGGAAATTTAAGTAAAGGAAAAGTAAGGAAAGAAAATGAAAGGATAAGAAAGAAGAGAAAATAAAAAAAATAAAAATAATTGAAAGGAAATTAGATGAAAGCAGATGAAAGGAAAGGATAAGAAGGGAAAGGAAAATAAAGGCAAGGAAAGGAAAGGAAAGGAAAGGAAAAGAGAGGAAAAAATAAGAAGGCAAAGGAAAGGAAAATGAAGGAAAGAAAGGAAAGGAAGGGAAAGGAAGGGTAAGGAAAGGAAAGCAAAGGAAAGAAAAGGAAAGGAAAGAAAAGGAAAGGAAAGGAAAGGAAAGGAAAGAGAAGGAAAGGAAAGGAAAGAAAATGAAAGAAAAGAAAAGGAAGAAAAGAAAACGTAAGAAAATAAAAGGAAAGGAAAGGAAAAGAAAGGAAAGGAGAGGAAATTAAAGGAAATGAAGGAAATTAAAGTAAAGGGAAAGAAAGGACAGGAAAGGAAAGAAAGGAAAGGAAGGGAAAGGAAGGGTAAGGAAAGGAAAGTAAAGTAAAGTAAATGAAAGAAAAGAAAAGGAAGAAAAGAAAACGTGAAAAATAAAGGGAAAGGAAAGGAAAGGAGAGGAAATTAAAGGAAAGGAAATTAAAGTAAAGGAAAAGACAGGAAAGGAAAGTAGAGAAAATGAAATTAAATCAAAATAATTGAAAGGAAATGAAAGGAAAGGAAAAGGACAAAAATGAAAGGAAAGGAAAGGAAATTAAAGTAAAGGAAAAGGAAGGAAAGAAAATGAAAGAAAAGAAAAGGAGAGAAAACGAAAGGAAAGGAAAATAATTGAAAGGAAAGGTAAGCAAAGTAAAGAAAATGCAAGGAAAGGAAAGGAAAGGAAAGGAAAGGAAAGGAAAGGAAAGGAAAGAAAATGAAAGGAAAGGAAAGGAAAGGAAAGAAAAGGAAAAGAAAGGAGAGGAAAGGAAAGGAAACGAAAGGAAAGACAATTAAGGGAAAGGAAAGGAAATTAAAGTAAGGGAAAAGAAAGGAAAGAAAATGAAAGGTAAGGAAAGGATATAAAATGAATGGAAAGGAAAGGAAACTAAAGTAAAGGAAAGGAAAGAAAGGAAAGGAGAGGAAAGGAAAGGAAAGCAAAGGAAAGGAAAGGAAAGGAAAAGAAAGGAAAAGAAAGTAAAAGAAGAGAAAGGAAAGGAAATTAAGGGAAAGGAAATGAAAGGAAAGTAAAGGAAACGAAAGGAATGGAAGAAAAGGAGAGGAAAGGAAAGGAAAGGAGAGGAAAGGAGAGGAAAGGAAAGGAAAGGAAAGGAAAGGAAAGGAAAGGAAAGGAATGGAAAAGAAAGGAAAGAAATTGAAAGGGGAGGAAAGGAAAGGAAGCTAATGTAATGGAAAAGAAAGGAAAGAAAATTAAAGGAAAGGAAGGGGAAGGGAAGTAAGAGAAAGGAAAGAAAATGAAAGGAAAGGAAAGGAAAGGAATGGAAAAGAAAGGAACGAAAGGAAAGAAAATGAAAGGAAAGGAAAGAAAATTAACGTAAGGAAAAATAAAGGAAAGAAAATGTAAGGAAAGAAAAGGAAAGAAAATGAAAGGAAAGGAAAGGAAAAGAAAGGGGAGGAAACGAAAGAAAAAGAAAGGAAAGAAAGAAAAGGCAAGGAAAGGAAAGGAAAGGAACGGAAAAGAAAGGAAACGGAAGGAAAGAAAATGAAAGGAAAGGAAAGGAAAGAATTGAAAGGAAGGAGAGGAAAAGAAAGGAAAGGAAAGGAAAGGAAAGGAATGGAAAAGAAAGGAACGAAAGGAAAGAAAATGAAAGGAAAGGAAAGAAAAGAAAACGAAAGGAAAGAAAATTAAAGGAAAGGAAAGGAAATTAATGTAAGGAAAAATAAAGGAAAGAAAATGTAAAGAAAGAAAAGGAAAGAAAATGAAAGGAAAAGAAAGGAAAAGAAAGGGGAGGAAAGGCAAGGAAAGGAAAGAAAAAGAAAGGAAAGAAAGGAAAGAAAAGGAAAGGAAAGGAAAGGTAAGGAACGGAAAAGAAAGGAAAGAAAAGAAAACGAAAGGAAAGAAAATTAAAGGAAAGGAAAGGAAATTAATGTAAGGAAAAACAAAGGAAAGAAAATGTAAGGAAAGAAAAGGAAAGAAAATGAAAGGAAAGGAAAGGAAAAGAAAGGGGAGGAAAGGAAAGGAAAGGAAAGAAAAAGAAAGGAAAGAAAGAAAACGCAAGGAAAGGAAAGGAAAGGAAAGGAAAGGAAAGGAAAGAATGGAAAGGAAGGAGAGGAAAAAAAAGGAAAGGAAAGGAAAGGAATGGAAAAGAAAGGAACGAAAGGAAAGAAAATGAAAGGAAAGGAAAGAAAAGAAAACGAAAGGAAAGAAAATTAAAAGAAAGGAAAGGAAATGTAAGGAAAGAAAATAAAAGAAAAGAAAGGAAAGGAAAGGAAAAGAAAGGGGAGGAAAGGAAAGGAAAGAAAAAGAAAGGAAAGAAAGGAAATAAAAGGTAAGGAAAGGAAAGAAAAAGAAAGGAAAGAAAGGAAAGAAAAGAAAACGAAAGGAAAGAAAATTAAAGGAAAGGAAAAGAAATTAATGTAAGGAAAAATAAAGGAAAGAAAATGTAAGGAAAGAAAAGGAAAGAAAATGAAAGGAAAGGAAAGGAAAAGAAAGGGGAGGAAAGGAAAGGAAAGGAAAGAAAAACAAAGGAAAGAAAGAAAACGCAAGGAAAGGAAAGGAAAGGAAAGGTAAGGAACGGAAAAGAAAGGAAACGAAAGGAAAGAAAATGAAAGGAAAGGAAAGGAAAGGAAAGAATGGAAAGGAAGGAGAGGAAAAGAAAGGAAAGGAAAGGAATGGAAAAGAAAGGAACAAAAGGAAAGAAAAGAAAAGAAAACGAAAGGAAAGAAAATTAAAGGAAAGGAAAGGAAATTAATGTAAGGAAAAATAAAGGAAAGAAAATGTAAGGAAAGAAAATAAAAGAAAATGAAAGGAAAGGAAAGGAAAGGAAAAGAAAGGGGAGGAAAGGAAAGGAAAGAAAAAGAAAGGAAAGAAAATTAAAGGAAAGGGAAAGAAATTAATGTAAGGAAAACTAAAGGAAAGAAAATGTAAGGAAAAAAAAGGAAAGAAAATGAAAGGAAAGGAAAGAAAAGAAAGAGGAGGAAAGGAAAGTAAAGGAAAGAAAAACAAAGGAAAGAAAGAAAACGCAAGGAAAGGAAAGGAAAGTAAAGGTAAGGAACGGAAAAGAAAGGAAACGAAAGGAAAGAAAATGAAAGGAAAGGAAAGGAAAGGAAAGGAAAGGAAAGAATGGAAAGGAAGGAGAGGAAAAGAAAGGAAAGGAAAGGAAAGTAAAGGAATGGAAAAGAAAGGAACGAAAGGAAAGAAAAGAAAAGAAAACGAAAGGAAAGAAAATTAAAGGAAAGGAAAGGAAATTAATGTAAGGAAAAATAAAGGAAAGAAAATGTAAGGAAAGAAAATAAAAGAAAATGAAAGGAAAGGAAAGGAAAGGAAAAGAAAGGGGAGGAAAGGAAAGGAAAGAAAAAGAAAGGAAAGAAAGAAAGAAAAGAAAACGAAAGGAAAGAAAATTAAAGGAAAGGAAAGGAAATTAATGTAAGGAAAAATAAAGGAAAGAAAATGTAAGGAAAGAAAAGGAAAGAAAATGAAAGGAAAGGAAAGGAAAAGAAAGGGTAGGAAAGGAAAGGAAAGGAAAGGAAAGGAAAGGAAAGGAAAGAAAAAGAAAGGAAAGAAAGAAAACGCAAGGAAAGGAAAGGAAAGGAAGGGAAAGAAAATTAAAGGAAAGGAAAGGAAATTAATGTAAGAAAAAATAAAGGAAAGAAAATGTAAGGAAAGAAAATGAAAGGAAAGGAAAGGAAAGGAAAGGAAAAGAAAGGGTAGGAAAGGAAAGGAAAGGAAAGGAAAGGAAAGGAAAGAAAAAGAAAGGAAAGAAAGAAAACGCAAGGAAAGGAAAGGAAAGGAAGGGAAAGAAAATTAAAGGAAAGGAAAGGAAATTAATGTAAGGAAAAATAAAGGAAAGAAAATGTAAGGAAAGAAAATGAAAGGAAAGGAAAGGAAAAGAAAGGAAAGAAAGAAAACGCAAGGAAAGGAAAGGAAAGGAAGGGAAAGAAAATTAAAGGAAAGGAAAGGAAATTAATGTAAGGAAAAATAAAGGAAAGAAAATGTAAGGAAAGAAAAGGAAAGAAAATGAAAGGAAAGGAAAGGAAAAGAAAGGGTAGGAAAGGAAAGGAAAGGAAAGGAAAGGAAAGGAAAGAAAAAGAAAGGAAAGAAAGAAAACGCAAGGAAAGGAAAGGAAAGGAAGGGAAAGAAAATTAAAGGAAAGGAAAGGAAATTAATGTAAGGAAAAATAAAGGAAAGAAAATGTAAGGAAAGAAAATGAAAGGAAAGGAAAGGAAAAGAAAGGGTAGGAAAGGAAAGGAAAGGAAAGGAAAGAAAAAGAAAGGAAAGAAAGAAAACGCAAGGAAAGGAAAGGAAAGGAAAGGTAAGGAACGGAAAAGAAAGGAAACGAAAGGAAAGAAAATGAAAGGAAAGGAAAGGAAAGGAAAGGAAAGGAAAGGAAAGAATGGAAAGGAAGGAGAGGAAAAGAAAGGAAAGGAAAGGAAAGAAAAGAAAACGAAAGGAAAGAAAATTAAAGGAAAGGAAAGGAAATTAATGTAAGGAAAAATAAAGGAAAGAAAATGTAAGGAAAGAAAATAAAAGAAAATGAAAGGAAAGGAAAGGAAAAGAAAGGGGAGGAAAAGAAAGGAAAGAAAAAGAAAGGAAAGAAAGGAAATAAAAGGAAAGGAAAGGAAAGGAACGGAAAAGAAAGGAAAGAAAGGAAAGAAAATGAAAGGAAAGGAAAGAAAAGAAAACGAAAGGAAAGAAAATTAAAGGAAAGGAAAGGAAATTAATGTAAGGAAAAATAAAGGAAAGAAAATGTAAGGAAAGAAAATAAAAGAAAATGAAAGGAAAGGAAAGGAAAAGAAAGGGGAGGAAAAGAAAGGAAAGAAAAAGAAAGGAAAGAAAGGAAATAAAAGGAAAGGAAAGGAAAGGAACGGAAAAGAAAGGAAACGAAAGGAAAGGAAAGGAAAGGAAAGGAAAGAAAAGGAAAAGAAAGGAGAGGAAAGGGAAGGAAACGAAAGGAAAGACAATTAAGGGAAAGGAAAGGAAATTAAAGTAAGGGAAAAGAAAGAAAGAAAATGAAAGGAAAGGAAAGGAGATAAAATGAATGGAAAGGAAAGGAAATTAAAGTAAAGGAAAGGAAAGGAAAGAAAGAGAAAGGAAAGAAAGGAAAGGAAAGGAAAGAAAATAAAAGGAAAGGAAAGGCAAGAAAAGGAAAAGAAAGGAAAGGAAAGTAGCGGAAAGGAAAGGAAAGAAAAGGAAACGAAAGGAAAAAAAAATTTAAGGAAAGGAATTCAAATTAATGTAAGGAAAAATAAAGGAAAGAAAATGAAAGGAAAGAAAATGAAAGGAAAGAAAAGGAAAGAAAGTGAAAGGAAAGGAAAGGAAAAGAAAGGGGAGGAAAGGAAAGGAAAGGAAAGAAATGGAAAGAAAGGAAAGGAAAGAAATGGAAAAGAAAGGAAACGAATGGAAAGAAAATTAAAGGGAAGGAAAGGAAAGGAAACTAATGTAATGGAAAAGAAAGGAAAGAAAATGAAAGGAAAGGAAGGGAAGGAAAGTAAAGGAAAGTAAAAGAAAGGAAAGAAACTGAAAGGAAAGGAAAGGAGAGAAAAAGAAAGGAAAGGAAAGGAAAATAATTGAAAGGAAAGGTAAGGAAAGTAAAGAAAATGCAAGGAAAGGAAAGGAAAGGAAAGAAAATGAAAGGAAAGGAAAGGAAAGAAAAGGAAAAGAAAGGAGAGGAAAGGAAAGGAAACGAAGGGAAAGACAATTAAGGGAAAGGAAAGGAAAATAATGTAATGGAAAAGAAAGGAAAGAAAATGAAAGGAAAGGAAGGGGAAGGAAAGTAAAAGAAAGGAAAGAAAATGAAAGGAAAGGAAAGGAGAGAAAACGAAAGGAAAGGATAAGAAGGGAAAGGAAAGGAAAGGACAAGAAACAAAAGGAAAGGAAAGGAAAGGAATGGGGAGGAAAGGAAAGGAAAGGAAAGAATGGAAAGGAAGGAGAGGAAACGAAAGGAAAGGAAAGGAAAGGAAAGGAATGGAAAAGAAAGGAACGAAAGGAAAGAAAATGAAAGGAAAGGAAAGGAAACTAAAGAAAGGCAGGAAAATGAATGGAAAGGAAAGCATGGGGAAGGAAAGGAAAGAAAGGAAAGGAAAGAAAGGAAATAAAAGGAAAGGAAAGGAAAGAAAAAGAAAGGAAAAAAGGAAAGAAAAGAAAACGAAAGGAAAGAAAATTAAAGGAAAGGAAAAGAAATTAATGTAAGGAAAAATAAAGGAAAGAAAATGTAAGGATAGAAAAGGAAAGAAAATGAAAGGAAAGGAAAGGAAGACAAAGGGGAGGAAAGGAAAGGAAAGGAAAGGAAAGAAAGGAAAGGAAAGGAAAGGAAAGGAAATTAAAGTAAAGGAAAAGAAAGGAAAGAAACTGAAAGGAAAGTAAAGGAGAGAAAACGAAAGGAAAGGATAAGAAGGGAAAGGACAAGAAACAAAAGGAAAGGAAAGGAAAGGAATTGAAAAGAAAGGAAACGAAAGGAAAGAAAATGAAAGGGGAGGAAAGGAAGGGAAGCTAATGTAATATAAAAGAAAGGAAAGAAAATTAAAGGAAAGGAAGGGGAAGGGAAGTAAGAGAAAGGAAAGAAAATGAAAGGAAAGGAAAGGAGAGAAAACGAAAGGAAAGGATAAGAAGGGAAAGGACAAGAAACAAAAGGAAAGGAAAGGAACGGAATGGGGAGGAAAGGAGAGGAAAGGAAAGAATGGAAAGGAAGGAGAGGAAAAGAAAGGAAAGGAAATTAAAGTAAGGGAAAAGAAAGGTAAAAAAAATGAAAGGAAAGGACAGGAAAGGAAACTAAAGAAAGGCAGGAAAATGAATGGAAAGGAAAGCATAGGAAAGGGAAGGAAAGGGAAGGAAAGGAAAGAAAGGAAAGGAAAGGAAAGGAGAAGAAGGAAAGGAATGGAATGGACAGGAAAGGAAAGGAAAGGAAAGGAAAGGAAAGGATAAGAAAGGATAAGAAAGGAAAGGAAAGGAAAGGAAGGGATAGGAATCGAAAGGAAGGGAAAGAAAAGGACGGGAAAGCAAAGGAAAAGAAAGGAAATTAAAGGAAAGGAAAGGAAAGGCAAGGAAAGAAAGCAAAGGAAAGGAAAGGAAAGGAGAGGAAAGGAAAGAAAATGAAAGGAAAGGAAAGGAAAGAAAAGGAAAAGGAAAAGGAGAGGAAAGGAAAGGAAACGAAAGGAAAGACAATTAAGGGAAAGGAAAGGAAATTAAAGTAAGGGAAAAGAAAGGAAAGGAAAGGATATAAAATGAAAGGAAAGGAAAGGAAAGGAAAGGAAAGGAAAAGAAAGGCAAAGAAGAGAAATGAAAGGAAATTAAAGGAAAGTAAAGAAAAGGAGTGGAAAGGAAGAAAAGGAGAGGAAAGGAAAGGAAAGGAGAGGAAAGGAAATGAAAGGAAAGGAAAGAAAAGGAAACGAAAGGAAAAAAAATTAAAGGAAAGGAATTCAAATTAATGTAAGGAAAAATAAAGGAAAGAAAATGAAAGGAAAGAAAAGGAAAGAAAATGAAAGGAAAGAAAAGGAAAGAAAATGAAAGGAAAGGAAAGGAAAACAAAGGGGAGGAAAGGAAAGGAAAGGAAAGAAAGGAAAGGAAAAGAAAGGAAAGGAAAGAAAGGAAACGAATGGAAAGAAAATGAAAGGGAAGAAAAGGAAAGGAAACTAATGTAATGGAAAAGAAAGGAAAGAAAATGAAAGGAAAGGAAGGGAAGGAAAGTAAAAGAAAGGAAAGAAAATGAAAGGAAATTAGATAAAATGAAAGGAAAGGAAAGGAAAAGAAAGGAAAGGAAAGGAAAAGAAAGGAAAGGAAACTAAAGGAAAGGAAAGAAGAGAAAATTAAGGGCAGGTAAAGGAAAGGAAAGGAAAGGATAAGAAGGGAAAGGAAAGGAAAAGAAAGAAAACGAAAGGAAAGGAAAGGAAAGGAAATTACAGTAAAGGAAGAGTAAGAAAAGAAAACGAAAGGAAAAGAAAGGAGAGAAAATGAAAGGAAAGGAGAATAATTGAAAGGAAAGGGAAGGAAGGGATAGGAAAGGAAAGGAAAGGCAAGGAATGGAAAGGAGAGGAAAGAAGAGGAAAGGAAAGGATAAGAAGGGAAAGGAAAGGAAAGAAAAGGAAAGGAAAGGGAAGGAAAGGAAAAGAAGGGAAAAAATAAGAAGGGGAAGGAAAGGAAAGCAAAGGAAAGAAAAGGAAAGGAAAGGAAAGAAAAGAAAGGAAAAGGAAAGGAAAGAGAGGAAAGAAGAGGAAAGGAAAGGATAAGAAGGGAAAGGAAAGGAAGGCAAGTCAAGGAAAGGAAAGGAAAGGAATGGAAAGGAGAGGAAAGATGGGGAAAGCAAAGGATAGGAAGGGAAAGGAAAGGAAAGAAAAACAAAGGAAAAGAAAGGAACAGAGAGGAAATTAAAGGAAAGGAAAGGAAATTAAAGTAAAAGAAAAGAAAGGAAAGAAAATGAAAGGAAAGGAAAGGAGAGAAAATGAAATTAAATCAAAATAATTGAAAGGAAAGGAAAGGAAAGGAAAAGAAAGAAAATGAAAGGAAAAGAAAGGTAATTAAAGTAAAGGAAAAGAAAAGAAAGGAAAGGAGAGAAAATGAAAGGAAAGGAAAATAATTGAAAGGAAAGGAAAGGAACGTAAAGGAAAGGAAATGAAAGGAAAGGCAAGGACAGGAAAGTAAAGGAAAGGAAATAAAATGAAAGGAAAGGAAAGGAAAGGAACGGAAAAGAAAGGAAACGAAAGAAAAGAAAATGAAAGGGAAGGAAAGGAAAGGAAACTAATGTAATGGAAAAGAAAGGAAAGAAAATGAAAGGAAAGGAAGGAAAGTAAAGGAAAGTAAAAGAAAGGAAAGAAAATGAAAGGAAAGGAAAGGAGAGAAAACGAAAGGAAAGGATAAGAAGGGAAAGGAAATTAAAGGACAAGAAACAAAAGGAAAGGAAAGATAAGGAAAAGAAAGAAAGGAAAGGAAAGGAAAGGAAAGAAAATGAAAGGAAAGGAAAGAAAATGAAAGGAAAGGAAAATAATTGAAAGGAAAGGAAAGGAAAAGAAAGAAAATGAAAGGAAAGGAAAAGAAATTTAAGTAAAGGAAAAGTAAGGAAAGAAAATGAAAGGATAAGAGAGGAGAGAAAATGAAAGGAAAGGAAAATAATTGAAAGGAAAGGGAAGGCAAGTAAAGGAAAGGAGAGGAAAGAAGACGAAAGGAAACGATAAGAAGGGAAAGGAAAGGAAAGGCAAGGAAAGGAAAGGAAAAGAAAGGAAAAAATAAGAAGGGAAAGGAAAGGAAAGGAAAGGAAAGGAAAGGAAAGGAAAGAAAGGAAAGGAAGGGAAAGGAATGGTAAGTAAAGGAAAGCAAAGGAAAGGAAAGAAAAGGAAAGGAAATAAACGGAAAGGAAAGGAAAGAAAATGAAAGAAAAGAAAAGGAAGAAAAGAAAACGTAAGAAAATAAAAGGAAAGGAAAGGAAAAGAAAAGAAAGGAAAGGAATAGAAAGGAAAGGAAAGGAAAGGAAAAGAAAGGAAAGGAGAGGAAATTAAAGGAAAGGAAAGGAAATTAAAGTAAAGGAAAAGCAAGGACAGGAAAGGAAAGAAAGGAAAGGAAGGGAAAGGAAGGGTAAGGAAAGGAAAGCAAAGAACGGAAAGAAAAGGAAGGAAACGAAAGGAAAGGAAAGGAAAGTAAATGAAAGAAAAGAAAAGGAAGAAAAGAAAACGTGAAAAATAAAGGGAAAGGAAAGGAAAGGAGAGGAAATTAAAGGAAAGGAAATTAAAGTAAAGGAAAAGAAAGGAAAGAAAAGGAAAGGAAAGTAAAGAAAAGGAGAGAAAATGAAATTAAATCAAAATAATTGAAAGGAGAGAAAAGGAAAGGAAAAGAAAAAAAATGAAATGAAAGGAAAGGAAATTAAAGTAATGGAAAAGAAAGGAAAGAAAATGAAAGAAAAGGAAAGGAGGGAAAACGAAAGGAAAGAAAATGAAAGGAAAGGAAAGGAAAAAAAGGAAAAGAAAGGAGAGGAAAGGAAAGGAAACGAAAGGAAAGACAATTAAGGGAAAGAAAGGAAATTAAAGTAGGGGAAAAGAAAGGAAAGAAAATGAAAGGAAAGGAAGGGAGATAAAATGAATGGAAAGAAAAGGAAATTAAAGTAAAGGAAAGGAAAGGAGAGGAAAGGAAAGGAAAGGAAAGGAAAGGAAAGGAAAGGAAAGGAAAGGAAAAGGAAGTAAAAGAAGAGAAAGGAAAGGAAATTAAGGGAAAGGAAATTAAAGGAAAGGAAAGGAAAGGAAGAAAAGGAGAGGAAAGGAAAGGAAAGGAGAGGAATGGAAAATGAAAGGGGACTAAAGGAAAGGAAGCTAATGTAATATAAAAGAAAGGAAAGAAAATTAAAGGAAAGGAAGGGGAAGGGAAGTAAGAGAAAGGAAAGAAAATGAAAGGAAAGGAAAGGAGAGAAAACGAAAGGAAAGGATAAGAAGGGAAAGGACAAGAAACAAAAGGAAAGGAAAGGAAAGGAATGGGGAGGAAAGGAGAGGAAAGGAAAGAATGGAAAGGAAGGAGAGGAAAAGAAAGGAAAGGAAAGGAAAGGAAAGGAATGGAAAAGAAAGGAACGAAAGGAGAGAAAATGAAAGGAAAGGAAAGAAAATGAAAGGAAAGGAAAGGAAAAGAAAGTTAAAGAAGAGAAAGGAAAGGAAATTAAGGGAAAGGAAATTAAAGGAAAGGAAAGGAAAATAAGAAAAGGAGAGGAAAGGGAAGGGAAGGAGATAAATGGAAAAGAAAGGAAACGAAAGGAAAGAAACTGAAAGGGAGGAAACGAAAGGAAGCTAATGTAATATAAAAGAAAGGAAAGAAAATTAAAGGAAAGGAAGGGGAAGGGAAGTAAGAGAAAGGAAAGAAAATTAAAGAAAAGGAAAGCAAAGAAAACGAAAGGAAAGGATAAGAAGGGAACGACAAGAAACAAAAGGAAAGGAAGGGAAAGGAATGGAAAAGAAAGGAAACGAAAGGAAAGAAAATGAAAGGGGAGGAAAGGAAAGGAAGCTAATGTAATATAAAAAAAAGGAAAGAAAATTAAAGGAAAGGAAGGGGAAGAGAAGTAAGAGAAAGGAAAAAAATGAAAGGAAAGGAAAGGAAAGGATAAGAAGGAAAAGGACAAGAAACAAAAGGAAAGGAAAGGAAAGGAATGGGGAGGAAAGGAGAGAAAAGGAAATAATGGAAAGGAAGGAGAGGAAAAGAAAGTAAAAGAAGAGAAAGGAAAGGAAATTAAGGGAAAGGAAATTAAAGGAAAGGAAAGGAAAGGAAGAAAAGGAGAGGAAAGGGAAGGGAAGGAGAGGAATGTAAAAGAAAGGAAACGAAAGGAAAGAAAATGAAAGGGGAGGAAAGGAAAGGAAGCTAATGTAATATAAAAGAAAGGAAAGAAAATTAAAGGAAAGGAAGGGGAAGGGAAGTAAGAGAAAGGAAAGAAAATGAAAGGAAAGGAAAGGAGAGAAAACGAAAGGAAAGGATAAGAAGGGAAAGGACAAGAAACAAAAGGAAAGGAAAGAAAAGGAATGGAAAAGAAAGGAAACGAAAGGAAAGAAAATGAAAGGGGAGGAAAGGAAAGGAAGCTAATGTAATATAAAAGAAAGGAAAGAAAATTAAAGGAAAGGAAGGGGAAGGGAAGTAAGAGAAAGGAAAGAAAATGAAAGGAAAGGAAAGGAGAGAAAACGAAAGGAAAGGATAAGAAGGGAAAGGACAAGAAACAAAAGGAAAGGAAAGGAAAGGAATGGGGAGGAAAGGAGAGGAAAGGAAAGAATGGAAAGGAACGAGAGGAAAAGAAAGGAAAGCAAAGGAAAGGAATGGAAAAGAAAGGACCGAAAGGAGAGAAAATGAAAGGAAAGGAAAGAAAAGAAAACGAAAGGAAAGAAAATTAAAGGAAAGGAAAGGAAATTAATGTAAGGAAAAATAAAGGAAAGAAAATGAAAAGAAAGAAAATGAAAGGAAAGGAAAGGAAAAGAAAGGGGAGGAAAGGACAGGAAAGGAAAGAAAAGGAAAGGAAAGAAAGGAAAGGAAAGGAAAGGAAAGGAAAGGAACGGAAAAGAAAGGAAACGAAAAGAAAGAAAATGAAAGGGAAGGAAAGGAAAGGAAACTAATATAATGGAAAAGAAAGGAAAGAAAATGAAAGGAAAGGAAGGAAAGTAAAGGAAAGTAAAAGAAAGGAAAGAAAATGAAAGGAAAGGAAAGGAGAGAAAACGAAAAGAAAGGATAAGAAGGGAAAGGAAAGGAAAGGACAAAAAACAAAAGGAAAGGAAAGGAAAGGAATGGAGAGGAAAGGAAAGGAAAGAATGGAAAAGAAGGAGAGGAAAAGAAAGGAAAGGAAAAGAAAGGAATGGAAAGGAAAGGAACGTAAGGAAAAAAATGAAAGGAAAGGACAGGAAAGGAAACTAAAGAAAGGAAGGGAAATAAATGGAAAGGAAAGCATAGGAAAGGGAAGGAAAGGAAAGAAAGGAAAGGAAAGGGAAGGAGAAGAAGGAAAGGAAAGGAATGGAATGGACAGGAAAGGGAAGGAAAGGAAAGGATAAGAAAGGAAAGGAAAGGAAAAGAAGGGAAAGGAAGGGTAAGGAAAGGAAAGCAAAGGAAAGAAAAGGAAAGAAAAGGAAAGGAAAGAAAAGGAAAGGAAAGGAAAGGAAAGAAAATGAAAGAAAAGAAAAGGAAGAAAAGAAAACGTAAGAAAATAAAAGGAAAGGAAAGGAAAAGAAAGGAAAGGAGAGGAAATTAAAGGAAAGGAAAGGAAATTAAAGTAAAGGGAAAGAAAGGACAGGAAAGGAAAGAAAGGAAAGGAAGGGAAAGGAAGGGTAAGGAAAGGAAAGTAAAGTAAAGTAAATGAAAGAAAAGAAAAGGAAGAAAAGAAAACGTGAAAAATAAAGGGAAAGGAAAGGAAAGGAGAGGAAATTAAAGGAAAGGAAATTAAAGTAAAGGAAAAGAAAGGAAAGGAAAGTAGAGAAAATGAAATTAAATCAAAATAATTGAAAGGAAATGAAAGGAAAGGAAAAGGAAAAAAATGAAAGGAAAGGAAAGGAAATTAAAGTAAAGGAAAAGGAAGGAAAGAAAATGAAAGAAAAGAAAAGGAGAGAAAACGAAAGGAAAGGAAAATAATTGAAAGGAAAGGTAAGCAAAGTAAAGAAAATGCAAGGAAAGGAAAGGAAAGGAAAGGAAAGAAAATGAAAGGAAAGGAAAGGAAAGGAAAGAAAAGGAAAAGAAAGGAGAGGAAAGGAAAGGAAACGAAAGGAAAGACAATTAAGGGAAATTAAAGGAAATTAAAGTAAGGGAAAAGAAAGGAAAGAAAATGAAAGGTAAGGAAAGGATATAAAATGAATGGAAAGGAAAGGAAACTAAAGTAAAGGAAAGGAAAGAAAGGAAAGGAGAGGAAAGGAAAGGAAAGCAAAGGAAAGGAAAGGAAAGGAAAAGAAAGGAAAAGAAAGTAAAAGAAGAGAAAGGAAAGGAAATTAAGGGAAAGGAAATGAAAGGAAAGTAAAGGAAACGAAAGGAATGGAAGAAAAGGAGAGGAAAGGAAAGGAAAGGAGAGGAAAGGAGAGGAAAGGAAAGGAAAGGAAAGGAAAGGAAAGGAAAGGAAAGGAAAGGAAAGGAAAGGAAAGGAATGGAAAAGAAAGGAAAGAAATTGAAAGGGGAGGAAAGGAAAGGAAGCTAATGTAATGGAAAAGAAAGGAAAGAAAATTAAAGGAAAGAATTGAAAGGAAGGAGAGGAAAAGAAAGGAAAGGAAAGGAAAGGAAAGGAATGGAAAAGAAAGGAACGAAAGGAAAGAAAATGAAAGGAAAGGAAAGAAAAGAAAACGAAAGGAAAGAAAATTAAAGGAAAGGAAAGGAAATTAATGTAAGGAAAAATAAAGGAAAGAAAATGTAAAGAAAGAAAAGGAAAGAAAATGAAAGGAAAAGAAAGGGGAGGAAAGGCAAGGAAAGGAAAGAAAAAGAAAGGAAAGAAAGGAAAGAAAAGGAAAGGAAAGGAAATTTAAGGAACGGAAAAGAAAGGAAAGAAAAGAAAACGAAAGGAAAGAAAATTAAAGGAAAGGAAAGGAAATTAATGTAAGGAAAAACAAAGGAAAGAAAATGTAAGGAAAGAAAAGGAAAGAAAATGAAAGGAAAGGAAAGGAAAAGAAAGGGGAGGAAAGGAAAGGAAAGGAAAGAAAAAGAAAGGAAAGAAAGAAAACGCAAGGAAAGGAAAGGAAAGGAAAGGAAAGGAAAGGAAAGGAAAGGAAAGAATGGAAAGGAAGGAGAGGAAAAGAAAGGAAAGGAAAGGAAAGGAATGGAAAAGAAAGGAACGAAAGGAAAGAAAATGAAAGGAAAGGAAAGAAAAGAAAACGAAAGGAAAGAAAATTAAAAGAAAGGAAAGGAAATGTAAGGAAAGAAAATAAAAGAAAAGAAAGGAAAGGAAAGGAAAAGAAAGGGGAGGAAAGGAAAGGAAAGAAAAAGAAAGGAAAGAAAGGAAATAAAAGGTAAGGAAAGGAAAGAAAAAGAAAGGAAAGAAAGGAAAGAAAAGAAAACGAAAGGAAAGAAAATTAAAGGAAAGGAAAAGAAATTAATGTAAGGAAAAATAAAGGAAAGAAAATGTAAGGAAAGAAAAGGAAAGAAAATGAAAGGAAAGGAAAGGAAAAGAAAGGGGAGGAAAGGAAAGGAAAGAAAAACAAAGGAAAGAAAGAAAACGCAAGGAAAGGAAAGGAAAGGAAAGGTAAGGAACGGAAAAGAAAGGAAACGAAAGGAAAGAAAATGAAAGGAAAGGAAAGGAAAGGAAAGGAAAGAATGGAAAGGAAGGAGAGGAAAAGAAAGGAAAGGAAAGGAAAGGAAAGGAATGGAAAAGAAAGGAACGAAAGGAAAGAAAAGAAAAGAAAACGAAAGGAAAGAAAATTAAAGGAAAGGAAAGGAAATTAATGTAAGGAAAAACAAAGGAAAGAAAATGTAAGGAAAGAAAATAAAAGAAAATGAAAGGAAAGGAAAGGAAAGGAAAAGAAAGGGGAGGAAAGGAAAGGAAAGAAAGAAAGAAAAGAAAACGAAAGGAAAGAAAATTAAAGGAAAGGAAAGGAAATTAATGTAAGGAAAAATAAAGGAAAGAAAATGTAAGGAAAGAAAAGGAAAGAAAATGAAAGGAAACGAAAGGAAAAGAAAGGGTAGGAAAGGAAAGGAAAGGAAAGGAAAGGAAAGGAAAGAAAAAGAAAGGAAAGAAAGAAAACGCAAGGAAAGGAAAGGAAAGGAAGGGAAAGAAAATTAAAGGAAAGGAAAGGAAATTAATGTAAGGAAAAATAAAGGAAAGAAAATGTAAGGAAAGAAAATGAAAGGAAAGGAAAAGAAAGGGTAGGAAAGGAAAGGAAAGGAAAGGAAAGAAAAAGAAAGGAAAGAAAGAAAACGCAAGGAAAGGAAAGGAAAGGAAAGGTAAGGAACGGAAAAGAAAGGAAACGAAAGGAAAGAAAATGAAAGGAAAGGAAAGGAAAGGAAAGGAAAGGAAAGGAAAGAATGGAAAGGCAGGAGAAGAAAAGAAAGGAAAGGAAAGGAATGGAAAAGAAAGGAACGAAAGGAAAGAAAATGAAAGGAAAGGAAAGAAAAGAAAACGAAAGGAAAGAAAATTAAAGGAAAGGAAAGGAAATTAATGTAAGGAAAAATAAAGGAAAGAAAATGTAAGGAAAGAAAATAAAAGAAAATGAAAGGAAAGGAAAGGAAAAGAAAGGGGAGGAAAAGAAAGGAAAGAAAAAGAAAGGAAAGAAAGGAAATAAAAGGAAAGGAAAGGAAAGGAACGGAAAAGAAAGGAAACGAAAGGAAAGACAATTAAGGGAAAGGAAAGGAAGTTAAAGTAAGGGAAAAGAAAGAAAGAAAATGAAAGGAAAGGAAAGGAGATAAAATGAATGGAAAGGAAAGGAAATTAAAGTAAAGGA
The DNA here is from genome assembly GCA_949987695.1 of Merzomyia westermanni. Taxonomy (NCBI): domain Eukaryota; kingdom Metazoa; phylum Arthropoda; class Insecta; order Diptera; family Tephritidae; genus Merzomyia; species Merzomyia westermanni. The sequence goes on from OX465292.1 coordinate 137,150,003, forward strand.
AAGGAAAGGAAAGAAAGAGAAAAGAAAGAAAGGAAAGGAAAGGAAAGAAAATAAAAGGAAAGGAAAGGCAAGAAAAGGAAAAGAAAGGAAAGGAAAGTAGCGGAAAGGAAAGGAAAGAAAAGGAAACGGAAGGAAAAAAAAATTTAAGGAAAGGAATTCAAATTAATGTAAGGAAAAATAAAGGAAAGAAAATGAAAGGAAAGAAAAGGAAAGAAAATGAAAGGAAAGGAAAGGAAAAGAAAGGGGAGGAAAGGAAAGGAAAGGAAAGAAATGGAAAGAAAGGAAAGGAAAGAAATGGAAAAGAAAGGAAACGAATGGAAAGAAAATTAAAGGGAAGGAAAGGAAAGGAAACTAATGTAATGGAAAAGAAAGGAAAGAAAATGAAAGGAAAGGAAGGGAAGGAAAGTAAAGGAAAGTAAAAGAAAGGAAAGAAACTGAAAGGAAATTAAAGGAGAGAAAAAGAAAGGAAAGGAAAGGAAAATAATTGAAAGGAAAGGTAAGGAAAGTAAAGAAAATGCAAGGAAAGGAAAGGAAAGGAAAGAAAATGAAAGGAAAGGAAAGGAAAGAAAAGGAAAAGAAAGGAGAGGAAAGGAAAGGAAACGAAGGGAAAGACAATTAAGGGAAAGGAAAGGAAATTAAAGTAAGGGAAAAGAAAGTAAAGAAAATGAAAGGAAAGAAAAGGAGATAAAATGAAAGGAAAGGAAAAGAAAGGAAATTAAAGTAAAGTAAAGGAAAGAAAGGAAAGGAGAGGAAAGGAAACGAAAGGAAAGGAAAAGAAAGGAAAAGAAGAGAAAGTAAAGAAAAAGAAAGGAAACGAAGAAAAGGAGAGGAAAGGAAAGGAAAGGAGAGGAAAGGAAATGAAAGGAAAGGAAAGAAAAGGAAATAAAAATTAAAGGAAAAGAAAGGAAATTAATGTAAGGAAAAATAAAGGAAAGAAAATGAAAGGAAAGAAAAGGAAAGAATATGAAAGGAAAGGAAAGGAAAAGAAAGGGGAGGAAAGGAAAGGAAAGGAAAGAAAAGGAAAGAAAGGAAAGGAAAGGAAAGGAAAGGAAAGGAAAGGAAAGGAAAGGAAAGGAAAGGAAAGAAAATGAAAGGAAAGGAAAGGAAAGAAAAGAAAAAGAAAGGAAAAGAAAGGAAAGTAGAGGAAAGGAAAGGAAAGAAAGGAAAATAAAGGAGAGGAAAGGAAAATAAATGAAAGGAAAGACAATTAAGGGAAAGGAAAGGAAATTAAAGTAAGGGAAAAGAAAGGAAAGAAAATGAAAGGAAAGGCAAGGAAAGGAAAGTAAAGGAAAGGAAAGAAAGGAAAGGAAGGGAAAGGAAGGGTAAGGAAAGGAGAGGAAATTAAAGGAAAGGAAAGGAAATTAAAGTAAAGGAAAAGAAAGGAAAGAAAAGGAAAGGAAAGGAAAGGAGAGAAAATGAAACTAAATCAAAATAATTGAAAGGCAAGGAAAGGAAAAGAAAAAAAATGAAAGGAAAGGAAATTAAAGTAAAGGAAAAGAAAGGAAAGAAAATGAAAGAAAAGGAAAGGAGAGAAAACGAAAGGAAAGGAAAGAAAAGGAAAAGAAAGGAAAAGAAAGAAAGGAAAATAAAGGAGAGGAAAGGAAAGGAAACGGAAGGAACGACAATTACGGGAAAGGAAAGGAAATTAAAGTAAGGGAAAAGAAAGGAAATGAAATTGAATTAAAGTAAAGGAAAGGAAAGAAAGCAAAGGAAAGGAAAGGAAAAGAAAGGAAAAGAAGAGAAAGGAAAGAAAATTAAAGGAAAGGAAATTAAAGGAAAGTAAAGCAAATGAAAGGAAAGGAAAGAAAAGGAAACGAAAGGAAAGGAAATTAAAGGAAAGGGAAGGAAATTAATGTAAGGAAAAACAAAGGAAAGAAAATGAAAGGAAATAAAAGGAAAGGAAAGAAAACGAAAGGAAAGGAAAGGAAAAGAAAGGGGAGGAAGGGAAGGAAAGAAAAGGAAAGGAAAGGAAAGGAAGGAGAGGAAAGGAATCGAAAAGAAAGGAAACGAAAGGAAAGAAAATGAAAGGGAAGGAAAGGAAAGGAAAATAATGTAATGGAAAAGAAAGGAAAGAAAATGAAAGGAAAGGAAGGGGAAGGAAAGTAAAAGAAAGGAAAGAAAATGAAAGGAAAGGAAAGGAGAGAAAACGAAAGGAAAGGATAAGAAGGGAAAGGAAAGGAAAGGACAAGAAACAAAAGGAAAGGAAAGGAAAGGAATGGGGAGGAAAGGAAAGGAAAGGAAAGAATGGAAAGGAAGGAGAGGAAACGAAATGAAAGGAAAGGAAAGGAAAGGAAAGGAAAGGAAAGGAATGGAAAAGAAAGGAACGAAAGGAAAGAAAATGAAAGGAAAGGAAAGGAAACTAAAGAAAGGCAGGAAAATGAATGGAAAGGAAAGCATGGGGAAGGAAAGGAAAAAAAGGAAAGGAAAGAAAGGAAATAAAAGGAAAGGAAAGGAAAGAAAAAGAAAGGAAAAAAAGGAAAGAAAAGAAAACGAAAGGAAAGAAAATTAAAGGAAAGGAAAAGAAATTAATGTAAGGAAAAATAAAGGAAAGAAAATGTAAGGATAGAAAAGGAAAGAAAATGAAAGGAAAGAAAAGGAAAGAAAATGAAAGGAAAGGAAAGGAAAACAAAGGGGAGGAAAGGAAAGGAAAGGAAAGGAAAGAAAGGAAAGGAAAGGAAAGGAAAGGAAAGGAAAGGAAATTAAAGTAAAGGAAAAGAAAGGAAAGAAACTGAAAGGAAAGTAAAGGAGAGAAAACGAAGGGAAAGGATAAGAAGGGAAAGGACAAGAAACAAAAGGAAAGGAAAGGAAAGGAATTGAAAAGAAAGGAAACGAAAGGAAAGAAAATGAAAGGGGAGGAAAGGAAGGGAAGCTAATGTAATATAAAAGAAAGGAAAGAAAATTAAAGGAAAGGAAGGGGAAGGGAAGTAAGAGAAAGGAAAGAAAATGAAAGGAAAGGAAAGGAGAGAAAACGAAAGGAAAGGATAAGAAGGGAAAGGACAAGAAACAAAAGGAAAGGAAAGGAACGGAATGGGGAGGAAAGGAGAGGAAAGGAAAGAATGGAAAGGAAGGAGAGGAAAAGAAAGGAAAGGAAATTAAAGTAAGGGAAAAGAAAGGTAAAAAAAATGAAAGGAAAGGACAGGAAAGGAAACTAAAGAAAGGCAGGAAAATGAATGGAAAGGAAAGCATAGGAAAGGGAAGGAAAGGAAAGAAAGGAAAGGAAAGGAAAGGAGAAGAAGGAAAGGAATGGAATGGACAGGAAAGGAAAGGAAAGGAAAGGAAAGGAAAGGATAAGAAAGGATAAGAAAGGAAAGGAAAGGAAAGGAAGGGATAGGAATCGAAAGGAAGGGAAAGAAAAGGACGGGAAAGCAAAGGAAAAGAAGGGAAAGGAAAGGAAAGGAAAGGAGAGAAAATATAAGGGAAGGAAAATAATTGAAAGGTACGGAAAGGAAATTAAAGGAAAGGAAAGGAAAGGCAAGGAAAGAAAGCAAAGGAAAGGAAAGGAAAGGAGAGGAAAGGAAAGAAAATGAAAGGAAAGGAAAGGAAAGAAAAGGAAAAGGAAAAGGAGAGGAAAGGAAAGGAAACGAAAGGAAAGACAATTAAGGGAAAGGAAAGAAAATTAAAGTAAGGGAAAAGAAAGGAAAGGAAAGGAGATAAAATGAAAGGAAAGGAAAGGAAAGGAAAAGAAAGGCAAAGAAGAGAAAGGAAAGGAAATTTAAGGAAAGGAAATTAAAGGAAAGTAAAGAAAAGGAGTGGAAAGGAAGAAAAGGAGAGGAAAGGAAAGGAAAGGAGAGGAAAGGAAATGAAATGAAAGGAAAGAAAAGGAAACGAAAGGAAAAAAAATTAAAGGAAAGGAATTCAAATTAATGTAAGGAAAAATAAAGGAAAGAAAATGAAAGGAAAGAAAAGGAAAGAAAATGAAAGGAAAGAAAAGGAAAGAAAATGAAAGGAAAGGAAAGGAAAACAAAGGGGAGGAAAGGAAAGGAAAGGAAAGAAAGGAAAGGAAAAGAAAGGAAAGGAAAGAAAGGAAACGAATGGAAAGAAAATGAAAGGGAAGAAAAGGAAAGGAAACTAATGTAATGGAAAAGAAAGGAAAGAAAATGAAAGGATAGGAAGGGAAGGAAAGTAAAGGAAAGTAAAAGAAAGGAAAGAAAATGAAAGGAAAGGAGATAAAATGAAAGGAAAGGAAAGGAAAAGAAAGGAAAGGAAACTAAAGGAAAGGAAAGAAGAGAAAATTAAGGGCAGGTAAAGGAAAGGAAAGGAAAGGATAAGAAGGGAAAGGAAAGGAAAAGAAAGAAAACGAAAGGAAAGGAAATTACAGTAAAGGAAGAGTAAGAAAAGAAAACGAAAGGAAAAGAAAGGAGAGAAAATGAAAGGAAAGGAGAATAATTGAAAGGAAAGGGAAGGAAGGGATAGGAAAGGAAAGGAAAGGCAAGGAATGGAAAGGAGAGGAAAGAAGAGGAAAGGAAAGGATAAGAAGGGAAAGGAAAGGAAAGAAAAGGAACGGAAAAGAAAGGAAACGAAAGAAAAGAAAATGAAAGGGAAGGAAAGGAGAGAAAACGAAAGGAAAGGATAAGAAGGGAAAGGAAATTAAAGGACAAGAAACAAAAGGAAAGGAAAGATAAGGAAAAGAAAGAAAGGAAAGGAAAGGAAAGGAAAGAAAATGAAAGGAAAGGAAAATAATTGAAAGGAAAGGAAAAGTAAGGAAAGAAAATGAAAGGATAAGAGAGGAGAGAAAATGAAAGGAAAGGAAAATAATTGAAAGGAAAGGGAAGGCAAGTAAAGGAAAGGAGAGGAAAGAAGACGAAAGGAAACGATAAGAAGGGAAAGGAAAGGAAAGGCAAGGAAAGGAAAGGAAAAGAAAGGAAAAAATAAGAAGGGAAAGGAAAGGAAAGGAAAGGAAAGGAAAGAAAGGAAAGGAAGGGAAAGGAATGGTAAGGAAAGGAAAGCAAAGGAAAGGAAAGAAAAGGAAAGGAAATAAACGGAAAGGAAAGGAAAGAAAATGAAAGAAAAGAAAAGGAAGAAAAGAAAACGTAAGAAAATAAAAGGAAAGGAAAGGAAAAGAAAAGAAAGGAAAGGAATAGAAAGGAAAGGAAAGGAAAGGAAAAGAAAGGAAAGGAGAGGAAATTAAAGGAAAGGAAAGGAAATTAAAGTAAAGGAAAAGCAAGGACAGGAAAGGAAAGAAAGGAAAGGAAGGGAAAGGAAGGGTAAGGAAAGGAAAGCAAAGAACGGAAAGAAAAGGAAAGGAAACGAAAGGAAAGGAAAGGAAAGGAAAGGAAAGAAAAGTAAATGAAAGAAAAGAAAAGGAAGAAAAGAAAACGTGAAAAATAAAGGGAAAGGAAAGGAAAGGAGAGGAAATTAAAGGAAAGGAAATTAAAGTAAAGGAAAAGAAAGGAAAGAAAAGGAAAGAAAAGTAAAGAAAAGGAGAGAAAATGAAATTAAATCAAAATAATTGAAAGGAGAGAAAAGGAAAGGAAAAGAAAAAAAAATGAAATGAAAGGAAAGGAAATTAAAGTAATGGAAAAGAAAGGAAAGAAAATGAAAGAAAAGGAAAGGAGGGAAAACGAAAGGAAAGAAAATGAAAGGAAAGGAAAGGAAAAAAAGGAAAAAAAGGAAAAGAAAGGAGAGGAAAGGAAAGGAAACGAAAGGAAAGACAATTAAGGGAAAGAAAGGAAATTAAAGTAGGGGAAAAGAAAGGAAAGAAAATGAAAGGAAAGGAAGGGAGATAAAATGAATGGAAAGGAAAGGAAATTAAAGTAAAGGAAAGGAAAGGAAAGGAGAGGAAAGGAAAGGAAAGGAAAGGAAAGGAAAGGAAAGGAAAGGAAAAGGAAGTAAAAGAAGAGAAAGGAAAGGAAATTAAGGGAAAGGAAATTAAAGGAAAGGAAAGGAAAGGAAGAAAAGGAGAGGAAAGGAAAGGAAAGGAGAGGAATGGAAAATGAAAGGGGACTAAAGGAAAGGAAGCTAATGTAATATAAAAGAAAGGAAAGAAAATTAAAGGAAAGGAAGGGGAAGGGAAGTAAGAGAAAGGAAAGAAAATGAAAGGAAAGGAAAGGAGAGAAAACGAAAGGAAAGGATAAGAAGGGAAAGGACAAGAAACAAAAGGAAAGGAAAGGAAAGGAATGGGGAGGAAAGGAGAGGAAAGGAAAGAATGGAAAGGAAGGAGAGGAAAAGAAAGGAAAGGAAAGGAAAGGAAAGGAATGGAAAAGAAAGGAACGAAAGGAGAGAAAATGAAAGGAAAGGAAAGAAAATGAAAGGAAAGGAAAGGAAAAGAAAGTTAAAGAAAAGAAAGGAAAGGAAATTAAGGGAAAGGAAATTAAAGGAAAGGAAAGGAAAATAAGAAAAGGAGAGGAAAGGGAAGGGAAGGAGATAAATGGAAAAGAAAGGAAACGAAAGGAAAGAAACTGAAAGGGAGGAAACGAAAGGAAGCTAATGTAATATAAAAGAAAGGAAAGAAAATTAAAGGAAAGGAAGGGGAAGGGAAGTAAGAGAAAGGAAAGAAAATTAAAGAAAAGGAAAGCAAAGAAAACGAAAGGAAAGGATAAGAAGGGAACGACAAGAAACAAAAGGAAAGGAAGGGAAAGGAATGGAAAAGAAAGGAAACGAAAGGAAAGAAAATGAAAGGGGAGGAAAGGAAAGGAAGCTAATGTAATATAAAAAAAAGGAAAGAAAATTAAAGGAAAGGAAGGGGCAGAGAAGTAAGAGAAAGGAAAAAAATGAAAGGAAAGGAAAGGAAAGGATAAGAAGGGAAAGGACAAGAAACAAAAGGAAAGGAAAGGAAAGGAATGGGGAGGAAAGGAGAGAAAAGGAAATAATGGAAAGGAAGGAGAGGAAAAGAAAGGAAAGGAAATGAAAGGAATGGAAAAGAAAGGAACGAAAGGAGAGAAAATGAAAGGAAAGGAAAGGAAAAGAAAGGAGAGGAAAGGAAAGGAAACGAAAGGAAATACAATTAAGGGAAAGGAAAGGAAATTAAATTAAGGGAAAAGAAAGGAAAGAAAACGAAAGGAAAGGAAGGGAGATAAAATGAATGGAAAGGAAAGGAAATTAAAGCAAAGGAAAGGAAAGGAGAGGAAAGGAAAGGAAAGGAAAGGAAAGGAAAGGAAAAGAAAGTAAAAGAAGAGAAAGGAAAGGAAATTAAGGGAAAGGAAATTAAAGGAAAGGAAAGGAAAGGAAGAAAAGGAGAGGAAAGGGAAGGGAAGGAGAGGAATGTAAAAGAAAGGAAACGAAAGGAAAGAAAATGAAAGGGGAGGAAAGGAAAGGAAGCTAATGTAATATAAAAGAAAGGAAAGAAAATTAAAGGAAAGGAAGGGGAAGGGAAGTAAGAGAAAGGAAAGAAAATGAAAGGAAAGGAAAGGAGAGAAAACGAAAGGAAAGGATAAGAAGGGAAAGGACAAGAAACAAAAGGAAAGGAAAGGAAAGGAATGGGGAGGAAAGGAGAGGAAAGGAAAGAATGGAAAGGAACGAGAGGAAAAGAAAGGAAAGCAAAGGAAAGGAATGGAAAAGAAAGGAACGAAAGGAGAGAAAATGAAAGGAAAGGAAAGAAAAGAAAACGAAAGGAAAGAAAATTAAAGGAAAGGAAAGGAAATTAATGTAAGGAAAAATAAAGGAAAGAAAATGAAAGGAAAGGAAAGGAAAAGAAAGGGGAGGAAAGGACAGGAAAGGAAAGAAAAGGAAAGGAAAGAAAGGAAAGGAAAGGAAAGGAAAGGAAAGGAAAGGAACGGAAAAGAAAGGAAACGAAAAGAAAGAAAATGAAAGGGAAGGAAAGGAAAGGAAAGGAAACTAATATAATGGAAAAGAAAGGAAAGAAAATGAAAGGAAAGGAAGGAAAGTAAAAGAAATTAAAGAAAATGAGAGGAAAGGAAAGGAGAGAAAACGAAAGGAAAGGAAAGGAAAAGAAAGGAAAGGAAAGGAAAGAAGAGAAAATTAAGGGCAGGTAAAGGAAAAGAAAGGAAAGGATAAGAAGGGAAAGGAAAGGAAAACGAAAGGAAAGGATAAGAAGGGAAAGGAAAGGAAAGGACAAGAAACAAAAGGAAAGGAAAGGAAAGGAATGGAGAGGAAAGGAAAGGAAAGAATGGAAAGGAAGGAGAGGAAAAGAAAGGAAAGGAAAAGAAAGGAATGGAAAAGAAAGGAACGTAACGAAAAAATGAAAGGAAAGGACAGGAAAGGAAACTAAAGAAAGGAAGGGAAATAAATGGAAAGGAAAGCATAGGAAAGGGAAGGAAAGGAAAGAAAGGAAAGGAAAGGAAAGGAGAAGAAGGAAAGGAAAGGAATGGAATGGACAGGAAAGGGAAGGAAAGGAAAGGATAAGAAAGGAAAGGAAAGGAAAAGAAGGGAAAGGAAAGGAAAGGAGAGAAAATATAAGAAAAGGAAAATAATTGAAAGGTAAGGAAAGGAAAGTAAAGGAAAGGAAATGAAAGGAAAGGATAGGCAACGAAAGAAAGCAAAGGAAAGGAAAGGAAAGGAGAGGAAAGGAAATAAAATGAAATTAAAGGAAACGAAATAAAAGGAAAAGAAAGGAAAGGAAAGGAAAGAAAGGAAAGGAGAGGAAAGGATTGGAAAGGAAAAGAAAGGAAAATAAGAGAAAGGAAAGGAAATTAAAGGAAAGGAAATTAAAGGAAAGTAAAGAAAAGGAAAGGAAAGGAAGATAAAGAGAGGAAAGGAAAGGAAAGGAGAGGAAAGGAAATGAAAGGAAAGGAAAGAAAAGGAAACGAAAGGAAAAAAAATTAAAGGAAAGGAAAGGAAACTAATGTAATGGAAAAGAAAGGAAAGAAAATGAAAGGAAAGGAAGGGAAGGAAAGTAAAAGAAATTAAAGAAAATGAGAGGAAAGGAAAGGAGAGAAAACGAAAGGAAAGGAAAGGAAAAGAAAGGAAAGGAAACTAAAGGAAAGGAAAGAAGAGAAAATTAAGGGCAGGTAAAGGAAAAGAAAGGAAAGGATAAGAAGGGAAAGGAAAGGAAAACGAAAGGAAAGGAAAGGATTGGAAAGGAGAGGAAAGAAAGGGAAAGGAAAGGATAGGAAGGGAAAGGAAAGGAAAGCAAAGCAAAGGAAAACAAAGGAACAGAGAGGAAATTAAAGGAAAGGAAAGAAAATTAAAGGAAAGGAAAGGAGATAAAATTAAAGAAAGGAAATGAAAGGGAATTAAACTAAAGGAAAGGAAAGGAAAAGAAAGGAAAAGAAGAGAAAGGAAAGGAAATTAAAGGAAAGGAAATTAAAGGAAAGTAAAGCAAATGAAAGGAAAGGAAAGAAAAGGAAACGAAAGGAAAGAAAATTAAAGGAAAGGGAAGGAGATAAAATGAAAGAAAGGAAATGAAAGGGAATTAAAGTAAAGGAAAGGAAAGAAAGCAAAGGAAAGGAAAGGAAAGGAAAAGAAGGGAAAGGAAGAGAAAGGAAAGGAAATTAAAGGAAAGGAAATTAAAGGAAAGTAAAGCAAATGAAAGGAAAGGAAAGAAAAGGAAACGAAAGGAAAGAAAATTAAAGGAAAGGGAAGGAAATTAATGTAAGGAAAAATAAAGGAAAGAAAATGAAAGGAAATAAAAGGAAAGGAAAGAAAACGAAAGGAAAGGAAAGGAAAAGAAAGGGGAGGAAGGGAAGGAAAGAAAAGGAAAGGAAAGGAAAGGAAGGAGAGGAAAGGAATCGAAAAGAAAGGAAACGAAAGGAAAGAAAATGAAAGGGAAGGAAAGGAAAGGAAAATAATGTAATGGAATAGAAAGAAAAGAAAATGAAAGGAAAGGAAGGGGAAGGAAAGTAAAAGAAAGGAAAGAAAATGAAAGGAAAGGAAAGGAGAGAAAACGAAAGGAAAGGATAAGAAGGGAAAGGAAAGGAAAGGACAAGAAACAAAAGGAGAGGAAAGGAAAGGAATGGGGAGGAAAGGAAAGGAAAGAATGGAAAGGAAGGAGGGGAAACGAAAGGAAAGGAAAGGAAAGGAAAGGAAAGGAAAGGAAAGGAAAGGAAAGAAAAGGAAAGGAATGGAAAAGAAAGGAACGAAAGGAAAGAAAATGAAAGGAAAGGAAAGGAAACTAAAGAAAGGCAGGAAAATGAATGGAAAGGAAAGCATGGGGAAGGAAATGAAAGGAAAGAAATGAAAGAAAGGAAAGGAAAGGAAAGGAGAGGATAAGAAGGGAAAGGAAAGGAAAGGAAAGGATAGGAATAGAAAGGAAGGGAAAGGAAAGGAAAAGAAGGGAAAGGAAAGCAAAGGAGAGAAAATGAAAGGAAAGGAAAATAATTGAAAGGAAAGGAAATGAAAGGAAAGGAAAGACAAGGAAAAGAAAGAAAGGAAAGGAAAGGAAAGGAAAGGAAAGGAAAGGAAAGGAAAGAAAATGAAAATAAAGGAAAGGAAAGGAAAGAAAATGAAAGGAAAGGAAAATAATTGAAAGGAAAGGAAAGGAAAAGAAAGGAAAAGAAAGAAAATGAAAGAAAAGGAAAGGAAAGGAAATTTAAGTAAATTAAAAGTAAGGAAAGAAAATGAAAGGATAAGAAAGGAGAGAAAATGAAAGGAAAGGAAAGAAATGGAAAAGAAAGGAAACGAATGGAAAGAAAATGAAAGGGAAGAAAAGGAAACTAATGTAATGGAAAAGAAAGGAAAGAAAATGAAAGGAAAGGAGATAAAACGAAAGGAAAGGAAAGGAAAAGAAAGGAAAGGAAACTAAAGGAAAGGAAAGAAGAGAAAATTAAGGGCAGGTAAAGGAAAGGAAAAGAAAGGATATGAAGGGAAAGGAAAGGAAAAGAAAGAAAACGAAAGGAAAGGAAAGGAAAGGAAAGGAAAGGAAAGGAAAGGAAATTAAAGTAAAGGAAGAGTAAGAAAAGAAAACGAAAGGAAAAGAAAGGAGAGAAAATGAAAGGAAAGGAGAATAATGGAAAGGAAAGGGAAGGAAAGGATAGGTAAGGAAAGGAAACTCAAGGAATGGAAAGGAGAGGAAAGAAGAGGAAAGGAAAGGATAAGAAGGGAAAGGAAAGGAAGGCAAGTCAAGGAAAGGAAAGGAAAGGAATGGAAAGGAAAGAAAAGGAAGGAAAAGGAAAGGAAAGAGAGGAAAGAAGAGGAAAGGAAAGGATAAGAAGGGAAAGGAAAGGAAAGGAAAGGAAAGGGAAGGAAAGGAAAGGAAAAGAAGGGAAAAAATAAGAAGGGAAAGGAAAGCAAAGGAAAGGAAAGGAAAGAAAAGGAAGGAAAAGGAAAGGAAAGAGAGGAAAGAAGAGGAAAGGAAAGGATAAGAAGGGAAAGGAAAGGAAGGCAAGTCAAGGAAAGGAAAGGAAAGGAATGGAAAGGAGAGGAAAGATGGGGAAAGGAAAGGATAGGAAGGGAAAGGAAAGGAAAGCAAAGCAAAGGAAAAGAAAGGAACAGAGAGGAAATTAAAGGAAAGGAAATTAAAGTAAAAGAAAAGAAAGGAAAGAAAATGAAAGGAAAGGAAAGAAGAGAAAATGAAATTAAATCAAAATAATTGAAAGGAAAGGAAAGGATAGGAAAAGAAAGAAAATGAAAGGAAAAGAAAGGTAATTAAAGTAAAGGAAAGGAAAAGAAAGGAAAGGAGAGAAAATGAAAGGAAAGGAAAACAATTGAAAGGAAAGGAAAGGAACGTAAAGGAAAGGAAATGAAAGGAAAGGCAAGGACAGGAAAGTAAAGGAAAGGAAAGAAAATGAAAGGAAAGGAAAGGAAAGGAACGGAAAAGAAAGGAAACGAAAGGAAAGAAAATGAAAGGGAAGGAAAGGAAAGGAAACTAATGTAATACAAAAGAAAGGAAAGAAAATGAAAGGAAAGGAAGGAAAGTAAAGGAAAGTAAAAGAAAGGAAAGGAAATGAAAGGAAAGGAGAGAAAACGAAAGGAAAGGATAAGAAGGGAAAGGAAATTAAAGGACAAGAAACAAAAGGAAAGGAAAGATAAGGAAAAGAAAGAAAGGAAAGGAAAGGAAAGGAAAGGAAAGGAAAGGAAAAGAAAGGAAAAGAAAGAAAATGAAAGGAAAGGAAAGGAAAGGAAATTTAAGTAAAGGAAAAGTAAGGAAAGAAAATGAAAGGATAAGAGAGGAGAGAAAATGAAAGAAAAGAAAATAATTGAAAGGAAAGGCAAGGCAAGTAAAGGAAAGGAGAGGAAAGAAGACGAAGGGAAACGATAACAAGGGAAAGGAAAGGAAAGGCAAGGAAAGGAAAGGAAAAGAAAGGAAAAAATAAGAAGGGAAAGGAAAGGAAAGGAAAGGAAAGAAAGAAAGGAAAGGAAAGCAAAGGAAAGGAAAGAAAAGGAAAGGAAATAAAAGGAAAGGAAAGAAAAGGAAAGAAAATGAAAGAAAAGAAAAGGAAGAAAAGAAAACGTAAGAAAATAAAAGGAAAGGAAAGGAAAAGAAAGGAAAGGGAAAGGAATAGAAAGGAAAGGAAAGGAAAAGAAAGGAAAGGAGAGGAAATTAAAGGAAAGGAAAGGAAATTAAAGTAAAGGAAAAGCAAGGACAGGAAAGGAAAGAAAGGAAAGGAAGGGAAAGGAAGGGTAAGGAAAGGAAAGCAAAGAAAGGAAAGAAAAGGAAAGGAAAGGAAACGAAAGGAAAGGAAAGGAAAGGAAAGGAAAGGAAAGAAAAGTAAATGAAAGAAAAGAAAAGGAAGAAAAGAAAACGTGAAAAATAAAGGGAAAGGAAAGGAAAGGAAAGGAAAGGAAAGAATAGAAAGGAAGGTGAGGAAAAGAAATGAAAGGAAAGGAAAGAAAAGAAAACGAAAGGAAAGAAAATTAAAGGAAAGGAAAAGAAATTAATGTAAGGAAAAATATAGGAAAGAAAATGTAAGGAAAGAAAAGGAAAGAAAATGAAAGGAAAGGAAAGGAAAAGAAAGGGGAGGAAAGGCAAGGAAAGGAAAGAAAAAGAAAGGAAAGAAGAGAAAGAAAAGGAAAGGAAAGGAACGGAAAGGAAAGGAAACGAAAGGAAAGGAAAGAAAAGGAAAAGAAAATAGAGGAAAGGAAAGCGAAACGAAAGGAAAGACAATTAAGGGAAAGGAAAGGAAATTAAAGTAAGGGAAAAGAAAGGAAAGAAAATGAAAGGAAAGGAAAGGAGATAAAATGAATGGAAAGGAAAGGAAATTAAAGTAAAGAAAAGGAAAGGAAAGAAAAGGAAAGGAAAGAAAAAGAAAGGAAAGGAAAGGAAAGGAACGGAAAAGAAAAGAAACGAAAGGAAAGAAAATGAAAGAAATTGAAAGGAAAGGAAGGAAAGTGAAGGAAAGTAAAAGAAAGGAAAGAAAATGAAAGGAAAGGAAAGGAGAGAAAACGAAAGGAAAGGATAAGAAGGGAAAGGAAAGGAAAGGACAAGAAGCAAAAGGAAAGGAAAGGAAAGGGAAGGAAAAGAAAGGAAAGGAAAGGAAAGGAATGGAGAGGAAAGGAGAGGAAAGAATGGAAAGGAAAGGAAAGGCAAGGGAAGAAAGCAAAGGAAAGGAAAGGAAAGGAGAGGAAAGGAAAGGAAAGAAAATGAAAGGAAAGGAAAGGAAAGAAAAGGAAAAGAAAGGAAAGGAAAGGAAAGTAGCGGAAAGGAAAGGAAAGAAATATAATAAAGGAGAGGAATGGAAACGAAAGGAAAGACAATTAAGGGAAAGGAAAGGATATTAAAGTAAGGGAAAAGAAAGGAAAAAAATTAAAGGAAAGGACAGGAAAGAAAACTAAAGAAAGGCAGGAAAATGAATGGAAAGGAATTCATAGGAAAGGGAAGGAAAGGAAAGAAAGGAAAGGAAAGGAAAGGAGGAGAACGGAAAGGAAAGGAAAGGAAAGGAAAGGAAAGGAAAGGAAAGGAAAGGAAAGGATAAGAAAGGAAAGGAAAGGAAGGGATTGGAATGGAAAGGAAGGGAAAGAAAAGGACGGGAAAGGAAAGGAAAAGAAGGGAAAGGAAAGGAAAGGAGAGAAAATATAAGGTAAGGAAAATAATTGAAAGGTAAGGAAAGGAAATTAAAGGAAAGGAAATGAAAGGAAAGGAAAGGACAGGCAAGGAAAGAAAGCAAAGGAAAGGAAAGGAAAGGAAAGGAGAGGAGAGGAAAAGAAAGAAAATAAAAGAAAAGGAAAGGACAGAATAGGAAAGGAAAGGAAAGTAGCGGAAAGGAAAGGAAAGAAATAAAATAAAGGAGAGGAAAGGAAAGGAAACGAAAGGAAAGAAAATTAAGGGAAAGGAAAGGAAATTAAAGTAAGGAAAAAGAAAGGAAAGGAAAGGAGATAAAATGAAAGGAAAGGAAAAGAAAGGAAATTAAAGTAAAGGAAAGGAAAGAAAGGAAAGGAGAGGAAAGGAAACGAAAGGAAAGACAATTAAGGGAAAGGAAAGGAAATTAAAGTAAGGGAAAAGAAAGGAAAGAAAATGAAAGGAAAGGAAAGGAGATAAAATGAATGGAAAGGAAAGGAAATTAAAGTAAAGGAAAAGAAAGGAAAGAAAAGGAAAGGAAAGTAGAGAAAATGAAATTAAATCAAAATAATTGAAAGGAAAGGAAAGGAAAGGAAATAAAAAAAAAAATAAAAGGAAAGGAAATTAAAGTAAAGTAAAAGAAAGGAAAGAAAATGAAAGAAAGGGAAAGGAGAGAAAACGAAAGGAAAGGAAAATAATTGAAAGGAAAGGTAAGGAAAGTAAAGAAAATGCAAGGAAAGGAAAGGAAAGAAAATGAAAGGAAAGGAAAAGGAAAGAAAAGGAAAAGAAAGGAGAGGAAAGGAAAGGAAACGAAAGGAAAGACAATTAAGGGAAAGGAAAGGAAATTAAAGTAAGGGAAAAGAAAGGAAAGAAAATGAAAGGTAAGGAAAGGATATAAAATGAATGGAAAGGAAAGGAAATTAAAGTAAAGGAAAGGAAAGAAAGGAAAGGAGAGAAAAGGAAAGGAAAGGAAAGGAGAGGAAAGGAAAGGAAAGGAAAGGAAAAGAAAGTAAAAGAAGAGAAAGGAAAGAAAATTAAGGGAAAGGAAATGAAAGGAAAGTAAAGGAAAGGAAAGGAAAGGAAGAAAAGGAGAGGAAAGGAAAGGAAAGGAGAGGAAAGGAAAGGAAAGGAAAGGAAAGGAAAGGAAAGGAAAGGAAAGACAATTAAGGGAAAGGAAAGGAAATTAAAGTAAGGGAAAAGAAAGGAAAGAAAATGAAAGGAAAGGAAAGGAGATAAAATGAATGGAAAGGAAAGGAAATTAAAGTAAAGGAAAAGAAAGGAAAGAAAAGGAAAGGAAAGTAGAGAAAATAAAATTAAATCAAAATAATTGAAAGGAAAGGAAAGGAAAGGAAAAGAAAAAAAATGAAAGGAAAGAAAATTAAAGGAAAGTAAAAGAAAGGAAAGAAAATGAAAGGTAAGGAAAGGAGAGAAAACGAAAGGAAAGGATAAGAAGGGAAAGGAAAGGAAAGGACAAGAAACAAAAGGAAAGTAAAGGAAAGGAATGGAGAGGAAAGGAAAGGAAAGGAAAAGAAAGGAAATTAAAGTAAAGGAAAGGAAAGAAAGGAAAGGAGAGGAAAGGAAACGAAAGGAAAGACAATTAAGGGAAAGGAAAGGAAATTAAAGTGAGGGAAAAGCAAGGAAAGAAAATGAAAGGAAAGGAAAGGAGATAAAATGAATGGAAAGGAAAGGAAATTAAAGTAAAGGAAAAGAAACGAAAGAAAAGGAAAGGAAAGTAGAGAAAATGAAATTAAATCAAAATAATTGAAAGGAAAGGAAAGGAAAGGAAAAGAAAAAAAATGAAAGGAAAGGAAATTAAAGGAAAGTAGAAGAAAGGAAAGAAAATGAAAGGTAAGGAAAGGAGGGAAAACGAAAGGAAAGGATAAGAAGGGAAAGGAAAGGAAAGGACAAGAAACAAAAGGAAAGGAAAGGAAAGGAATGGAGAGGAAAGGAAAGGAAAGGAAAGAATGGAAAGGAAGGAGAGGAAAAGAAAGGAAAGGAAAAGAAAGGAATGGAAAAGAAAGGAACGTAAGGAAAAAAATGAAAGGAAAGGACAGGAAAGGAAACAAAAGAAAGGCAGGGAAATAAATGGAAAGGAAAGCATAGGAAAGGAAAGGAAAGGAAAAGAAGGGAAAGGAAAGGAAAGGAGAGAAAATATAAGAAAAGGAAAATAATTGAAAGGTAAGGAAAGGAAAGTAAAGGAAAGGAAAGGAAAGGCAAGGAAAGAAAGCAAAGGAAAGGAAAGGAAAGGAAAGGAGAGGAAAGGAAATAAAATGAAATTAAAGGAAACGAAAGAAAAGGAAAAGAAAGGAAAGGAAAGGAAAGTAGAGGAAAGGAAAGGAAAGAAATGGGGAGGAAAGGAAAGGAAAGGAAAGAATGGAAAGGAAGGAGGGGAAACGAAAGGAAAGGAAAGGAAAGGAAAGGAAAGGAAAGGAATGGAAAAGAAAGGAACGAAAGGAAAGAAAATGAAAGGAAAGGAAAGGAAACTAAAGAAAGGCAGGAAAATGAATGGAAAGGAAAGCATGGGGAAGGAAAGGAAAGGAAAGAAATGAAAGAAAGGAAAGGAAAGGAGAAGAAGGAATGGAATGGACAGGAAAGGAAAGGAAAAGAGAGGATAAGAAGGGAAAGGAAAGGAAAGGAAAGGATAGGAATAGAAAGGAAGGGAAAGGAAAGGAAAAGAAGGGAAAGGAAAGGAAAGGAAAGGAGAGAAAATGAAAGGAAATGAAAATAATTGAAAGGAAAGGAAAGTAAAGGAAAGGAAATGAAAGGCAAGGAAAGACAAGGAAAAGAAAGAAAGGAAAGGAAACGAAAGGAAAGGAAAGGAAAGGAAAGGAAAGGAAAGAAAATGAAAGAAAATGAAAGGAAAGGAAAGAAAAGAAAATGAAAGGAAAGGAAAATAATTGAGAGGAAAGGAAAGGAAAAGAAAGGAAAAGAAAGAAAATGAAAGGAAAGGAAAGGAAATTTAAGTAAAGGAAAAGTAAGGGAAAAAAATGAAAGGATAAGAAAGGAGAGAAAATGAAAGGAAAGGAAAATAATTGAAAGGAAAGGAAAGGCAAGTAAAGGAGAGGAGAGGAAAAGAGAGGAAAAAATTAAAAGGCAAAGGAAAGGAAAATGAAGGAAAGAAAGGAAAGGAAGGGAAAGGAAGGGTAAGGAAAGGAAAGCAAAGGAAAGAAAAAGAAAGGAAAGGAAAGAAAAGGAAAGGAAAGGAAAGGAAAGGAAAGGAAAGGAAAGGAAAGAAAATGAAAGAAAAGAAAAGGAAGAAAAGAAAACGTAAGAAAATAAAAGGAAAGGAAAGGAAATTTAAGTAAAGGAAAAGTAAGGGAAGAAAATGAAAGGATAAGAAAGGAGAGAAAATGAAAGGAAAGGAAAATAATTGAAAGGAAAGGAAAGGCAAGTAAAGGAAAGGAGAGGAAAGCAGACGAAAGGAAAGGATAAGAAGGGAAAGGAAAGGAAAGGAAAGAAAAGGAAAGGAAAGGAAAAGAAAGGAAAGGAGAGGAAATTAAAGGAAAGGAAAGGAAATTAAAGTAAAGGGAAAGAAAGGACAGGAAAGGAAAGAAAGGAAAGGAAGGGAAAGGAAGGGAAAGGAAGGGTAAGGAAAGGAAATGAAAGAAAATAAAAGGAAGAAAAGAAAACGTGAAAAATAAAGGGAAAGGAAAGGAAAGGAGAGGAAATTAAAGGAAAGGAAATTAAAGTAAAGGAAAAGAAAGGAAAGAAAATGAAAGAAAAGGAAAGGAGAGAAAACAAAAGGAAAGGAAAATAATTGAAAGGAAAGGTAAGGAAAGTAAAGAAAATGCAAGGAAAGGAAAGGAAACGAAAGGGAAGAAAATGAAAGGAAAGGAAAGGAAAGAAAAGGAAAAGAAAGGAGAGGAAAGGAAAGGAAACGAAGGGAGAGACAATTAAGGGAAAGGAAAGGAAATTAAAGTAAGGGAAAAGAAAGGAAAGAAAATGAAAGGTAAGGAAAGGATATAAAATGAATGGAAAGGAAAGGAAATTAAAGTAAAGGAAAGGAAAGTAAAGGAAACGAAAGGAAAGGAAAGGAGAGGAAAGGAAAGGAAAGGAAAGGAAAGGAAAGGAAAGGAAAGGAAAGGAAAGGAAAGGAAAGGAAAGGAAAGGAAAGGAAAGGAAAGGAATGGAAAAGAAAGGAAAGGAAAGGAAAGAAAATGAAAGGGGAGGAAAGGAAAGGAAGCTAATGTAATGGAAAAGAAACGAAAGAAAATGAAAGGTAAGGAAAGGATATAAAATTAATGGAAAGGAAAGGAAACTAAAGTAAAGGAAAGGAAAGAAAGGAAAGGAGAGGAAAGGAAAGGAAAGGAGAGGAAAGGAAAGGAAAGGAAAAGAAAGTAAAAGAAGAGAAAGGAAAGGAAATTAAGGGAAAGGAAATGAAAGGAGAGGAAAGGAAAGGAAAGGAAATTAAAGGAGAGGAAAGGAAAGGAAAGGAAAGGAAAGGAAAGGAAAGGAAAGGAAAGGAAAGGAAAGGAATGGAAAAGAAAGGAAACGAAAGGAAAGAAAATGAAAGGGGAGGAAAGGAAAGGAAGCTAATGTAATGGAAAAGAAAGGAAAGAAAATTAAAGGAAAGGAAGGGGAAGGGAAGTAAGAGAAAGGAAAGAAAATTAAAGGAAAGTAAAGGAGAGAAATCGAAAGGAAAGGTTAAGAAGGGAAAGGACAAGAAACAAAAGGAAAGGAAAGAAAAGGAAAGGAAAGAAAATTCAAGGAAAGGAAAGGAAATTAACGTAAGGAAAAATAAAGGAAAGAAAATGTAAGGAAAGAAAAGGAAAGAAAATGAAAGGAAAGGCAAGGAAAAGAAAGGGGAGGAAAGGAAAGAAAAAGAAAGGAAAGAAAAGGCAAGGAAAGGAAAGGAAAGGAAAGGAAAGGAACGGAAAAGAAAGGAAACGAAAGGAAAGAAAATGAAAGGAAAGGAAAGGAAAGGAAAGAATAGAAAGGAAGGAGAGGAAAAGAAAAGAAAGGAAAGGAAAGAAAAGAAAACGAAAGGAAAGAAAATGAAAGGAAAGGAAATTAATGTAAGGAAAAATAAAGGAAAGAAAATGTAAGGAAAGAAAAGGAAATAAAATGAAAAGAAAGGAAAGGAAAAGAAAGGGGAGGAAAGGCAAGGAAAGGAAAGAAAAAGAAAGGAAAGAAGAGAAAGAAAAGGAAAGGAAAGGAACTGAATTGAAAGGAAACGAAAGGAAAGGAAAGAAAAGGAAAATAAAGGAGAGGAAAGGAAAGGAAAGAAATAAAATAAGGGAGAGGAAAGGAAAGGAAACGAAAGGAAAGACAATTAAGGGAAAGGAAAGGAAATTAAAGTAAGGGAAAAGAAAGGAAAGAAAATGAAAGGAAAGGAAAGGAGATAAAATGAATGGAAAGGAAAGGAAATTAAAGTAAAGGAAAAGAAAGGAACGAAAAGGAAAGGAAAGTAGAGAAAATGAAATTAAATCAAAATAATTGAAAGGAAAGGAAAGGAAAGGAAAAGAAAAAAAATGAAAGGAAAGGAAAGGAAATTAAAGTAAAGGAAAAGAAAGGAAAGAAAATGAAAGAAAAGGAAAGGAGAGAAAACGAAAGGAAAGGAAAATAATTGAAAGGAAAGGTAAGGAAAGTAAAGAAAATGCAAGGAAGGGAAAGGAAAGGAAAGGAAAGAAAATGAAAGGAAAGGAAAGGAAAGAAAAGGAAAAGAAAGGAGAGGAAAGGAAAGGAAACGAAAGGAAAGACAATTAAGGGAAAGGAAAGGAAATTAAAGTAAGGGAAAAGAAAGGAAAGAAAATGAAAGGCAAGGAAAGGATATAAATTGAATGGAAAGGAAAGGAAATTAAAGTAAAGGAAAGGAAAGAAAGGAAAGGAGAGGAAAGGAAAGGAAAGGAAAGGAAAGGAGAGGAAAGGAAAGGAAAGGAAAAGAAAGTAAGAGAAGAGAAAGGAAAGGAAATTAAGGGAAAGGAAATGAAAGGAAAGTAAAGGAAACGAAAGGAAAGGAAGAAAAGGAGAGGAAAGGAAAGGAAAGGAAAGGAAATGAGAGGAAAGGGAAGGAAAGGAAAGGAATGGAAAAGAAAGGAAACGAAACGAAAGACAATGAAAGGGGAGGAAAGGAAAGGAAGCTAATGTAATGGAAAAGAAAGGAAAGAAAATTAAAGGAAATTAAGGGGAAAGGAAGTAAGAGAAAGGAAAGAAAATGAAAGGAAAGTAAAGGCGAGAAAACGAAAGGAAAGGATAAGAAGGGAAAGGACAAGAAACAAAAGGAAAGGAAAGGAAAGGAATTGAAAAGAAAGGAAACGAAAGGAAAGAAAATGAAAGGGGAGGAAAGGAAAGGAAGCTAATGTAATATAGAAGAAAGGAAAGAAAATTAAAGGAAAGGAAGGGGAAGGGAAGTAAGAGAAAGGAAAGAAAATGAAAGGAAAGGAAAGGAGAGAAAACGAAAGGAAAGGATAAGAAGGGAAAGGACAAGAAACAAAAGGAAAGGAAAGGAAAGGAATGGGGAGGAAAGGAGAGGAAAGGAAAGAAAAGAAAGGAAAGGAAATTAAAGTAAGGGAAAAGAAAGGAAAAAAATTAAAGGAAAGGACAGGAAAGGAAACTAAAGAAAGGCAGGAAAATGAATGGAAAGGAAAGCATAGGAAAGGGAAGGAAAGGAAAGAAAGGAAAGGAAAGGAAAGGAGAAGAAGGAAAGGAAAGGAAAGGAAAGGATAAGAAAGGAAAGGAAAGGAAAGGAAGGGATAGGAATCGAAAGGAAGGGAAAGAAAAGGACGGGAAAGCAAAGGAAAAGAAGGGAAAGGAAAGGAAAGGAGAGAAAATATAAGGGAAGGAAAATAATTGAAAGGTGAGGAAAGGAAATTAAAGGAAAGGAAAGGAAAGGCAAGGAAAGAAAGCAAAGGAAAGGAAAGGAAAGGAAAGGAGAGAAAAGGAAAGAAAATGAAAGGAAAGGAAAGGAAAGAAAAGGAAAAGGAGAGGAAAGGAAAGGCAAGTAAAGGAAAGGAGAGGAAAGCAGACGAAAGGAAAGGATAAGAAGGGAAAGGAAAGGAAAGGCAAGGAAAGGAAAGGAAAGGAAAAGAGAGGAAAAAATAAGAAGGCAAAGGAAAGGAAAATGAAGGAAAGAAAGGAAAGGAAGGGAAAGGAAGGGTAAGGAAAGGAAAGCAAAGGAAAGAAAAAGAAAGGAAAGGAAAGAAAAGGAAAGGAAAGGAAAGGAAAGGAAAGGAAAGGAAAGAAAATGAAAGAAAAGAAAAGGAAGAAAAGAAAACGTAAGAAAATAAAAGGAAAGGAAAGAAAAAGAAAGGAAAGGAAAGGAAAGGAAAGGAAAAGAAAGGAAAGGAGAGGAAATTAAAGGAAAGGAAAGGAAATTAAAGTAAAGGGAAAGAAAGGACAGGAAAGGAAAGAAAGGAAAGGAAGGGAAAGGAAGGGTAAGGAAAGGAAAGGAAAGGAAAGTAAATGAAAGAAAATAAAAGGAAGAAAAGAAAACGTGAAAAATAAAGGGAAAGGAAAGGAAAGGAGAGGAAATTAAAGGAAAGGAAATTAAAGTAAAGGAAAAGAAAGGAAAGAAAAGGAAAGGAAAGTAGAGAAAATGAAATTAAATCAAAATAATTGAAAGGAAAGGAAAGGAAAGGAAAAGAAAAAAATGAAAGGAAAGGAAAGGAAATTAAAGTAAAGGAAAAGAAAGGCAAGAAAATGAAAGAAAAGGAAAGGAGAGAAAACGAAAGGAAAGGAAAATAATTGAAAGGAAAGGTAAGGAAAGTAAAGAAAATGCAAGGAAAGGAAAGGAAAGGAAAGGAAAGGAAAGAAAATGAAAGGAAAGGAAAGGAAAGAAAAGGAAAAGAAAGGAGAGGAAAGGAAAGGAAACGAAGGGAGAGACAATTAAGGGAAAGGAAAGGAAATTAAAGTAAGGGAAAAGAAAGGAAAGAAAATGAAAGGTAAGGAAAGGATATAAAATGAATGGAAAGGAAAGGAAATTAAAGTAAAGGAAAGGAAAGAAAGGAAAGGAGAGGAAAGGAAAGGAAAGGAGAGGAAAGGAAAGGAAAGGAAAAGAAAGTAAAAGAAGAGAAAGGAAAGGAAATTAAGGGAAAGGAAATGAAAGGAAAGTAAAGGAAACGAAAGGAAAGGAAAGGAGAGGAAAGGAAAGGAAAGGAAAGGAAAGGAAAGGAAAGGAAAGGAAAGGAAAGGAAAGGAATGGAAAAGAAAGGAAACGAAAGGAAAGAAAATGAAAGGGGTGGAAAGGAAAGGAAGCTAATGTAATGGAAAAGAAAGGAAAGAAAATGAAAGGTAAGGAAAGGATATAAAATGAATGGAAAGGAAAGGAAATTAAAGTAAAGGAAAGGAAAGAAAGGAAAGGAGAGGAAAGGAAAGGAAAGGAGAGGAAAGGAAAGGAAAGGTAAGGAAAAGAAAGTAAAAGAAGAGAAAGGAAAGGAAATTAAGGGAAAGGAAGTGAAAGGAGAGGAAAGGAAAGGAAAGGAAAGAAAAGGAGCGGAAAGGAAAGGAAAGGAAAGGAAAGGAAAGGAAAGGAAAGGAAAGGAAAGGAAAGGAAAGGAATGGAAAAGAAAGGAAACGAAAGGAAAGAAAATGAAAGGGGAGGAAAGGAAAGGAAGCTAATGTAATGGAAAAGAAAGGAAAGAAAATTAAAGGAAAGGAAGGGGAAGGGAAGTAAGAGAAAGGAAAGAAAATTAAGGAAAGTAAAGGAGAGAAAACGAAAGGAAAGGATAAGAAGGGAAAGGACAAGAAACAAAAGGAAAGGAAAGGAAAGGAAAGAAAATTCAAGGAAAGGAAAGGAAATTAACGTAAGGAAAAATAAAGGAAAGAAAATGTAAGGAAAGAAAAGGAAAGAAAATGAAAGGAAAGGCAAGGAAAAGAAAGGGGAGGAAAGGAAAGAAAAAGAAAGGAAAGAAAAGGCAAGGAAAGGAAAGGAAAGGAAAGGAACGGAAAAGAAAGGAAACGAAAGGAAAGAAAATGAAAGGAAAGGAAAGGAAAGGAAAGAATAGAAAGGAAGGAGAGGAAAAGAAATGAAAGGAAAGGAAAGAAAAGAAAACGAAAGGAAAGAAAATTAAAGGAAAGGAAAGGAAATTAATGTAAGGAAAAATAAAGGAAAGAAAATGTAAGGAAAGAAAAGGAAATAAAATGAAAGGAAAGGAAAGGAAAAGAA
This sequence comes from Merzomyia westermanni, assembly GCA_949987695.1. Classification (NCBI taxonomy): domain Eukaryota; kingdom Metazoa; phylum Arthropoda; class Insecta; order Diptera; family Tephritidae; genus Merzomyia; species Merzomyia westermanni. The sequence goes on from OX465292.1 coordinate 137,172,937, forward strand.
AGGGGAGGAAAGGCAAGGAAAGGAAAGAAAAAGAAAGGAAAGAAGAGAAAGAAAAGGAAAGGAAAGGAACGGAATTGAAAGGAAACGAAAGGAAAGGAAAGAAAAGGAAAAGAAAGGAGAGGAAAGGAAAGGAAAGAAATAAAATAAAGGAGAGGAAAGGAAAGGAAACGAAAGGAAAGACAATTAAGGGAAAGGAAAGGAAATTAAAGTAAGGGGAAAAGAAAGGAAAGAAAATGAAAGGAAAGGAAAGGAGATAAAATGAATGGAAAGGAAAGGAAATTAAAGTAAAGGAAAAGAAAGGAAAGAAAAGGAAAGGAAAGTAGAGAAAATTAAATTAAATCAAAATAATTGAAAGGAAAGGAAAGGAAAGGAAAATAAAAAAAATGAAAGGAAAGGAAAGGAAATTAAAGTAAAGGAAAAGAAAGGAAAGAAAATGAAAGAAAAGGAAAGGAGAGAAAACGAAAGGAAAGGAAAAGAAAGGAAATTAAAGTAAAGGAAAGGAAAGAAAGGAAAGGAGAGGAAAGGAAAGGAACCGAAAGGAAAGACAATTAAGAGAAAGGAAAGGAAATTAAAGTAAGGGAAAAGAAAGGAAAGAAAATGAAAGGAAAGGAAAGGAGATAAAATGAATGGAAAGGAAAGGAAATTAAAGTAAAGGAAAAGAAAAGAAAGAAAAGGAAAGGAAAGTAGAGAAAATGAAATTAAATCAAAATAATTGAAAGGAAAGGAAAGGAAAGGAAAAGAAAAAAATGAAAGGAAAGGAAAGGAAATTAAAGTAAAGGAAAAGAAAGGAAAGAAAATGAAAGAAAAGGAAAGGAGAGAAAACGAAAGGAAAGGAAAATAATTGAAAGGAAAGGTAAGGAAAGTAAAGAAAAATGCAAGGAAAGGAAAGGAAAGGAAAGGAAAGAAAATAAAAGGAAAGGAAAGGAAAGAAAAGGAAAAGAAAGGAGAGGAAAGGAAACGAAAGGAAAGACAATTAAGGGAAAGGAAAGGAAATTAAAGTAAGGGAAAAGAAAGGAAAGAAAATGAAAGGTAAGGAAAGGATATAAATTGAATGGAAAGGAAAGGAAATTAAAGTAAAGGAAAGGAAAGAAAGGAAAGGAGAGGAAAGGAAAGGAAAGGAAAGGAAAGGAAAGGAGAGGAAAGGAAAGGAAAGGAAAAGAAAGTAAGAGAAGAGAAAGGAAACGAAATTAAGGGAAAGGAAATGAAAGGAAAGTAAAGGAAACGAAAGGAAAGGAAGAAAAGGAGAGGAAAGGAAAGGAAAGGAAATGAGAGGAAAGGAAAGGAAAGGAAAGGAAAGGAAAGGAAAGGAAAGGAAAGGAATGGAAAAGAAAGGAAACGAAAGGAAAGAAAATGAAAGGGGTGGAAGGAAAGGAAGCTAATGTAATGGAAAAGAAAGGAAAGAAAATGAAAGGTAAGGAAAGGATATAAAATGAATGGAAAGGAAAGGAAATTAAAGTAAAGGAAAGGAAAGAAAGGAAAGGAGAGGAAAGGAAAGGAAAGGAGAGGAAAGGAAAGGAAAGGTAAGGAAAAGAAAGTAAAAGAAGAGAAAGGAAAGGAAATTAAGGGAAAGGAAGTTAAAGGAGAGGAAAGGAAAGGAAAGGAAAGGAGCGGAAAGGAAAGGAAAGGAAAGGAAAGGAAAGGAAAGGAAAGGAAAGGAAAGGAAAGGGAAAGGAAAGGAAAGGAAAGGAAAGGAATGGAAAAGAAAGGAACGAAAGGAAAGAAAATGAAAGGGGAGGAAAGGAAAGGAAGCTAATGTAATGGAAAAGAAAGGAAAGAAAATTAAAGGAAAGGAAGGGGAAGGGAAGTAAGAGAAAGGAAAGAAAATTAAAGGAAAGTAAAGGAGAGAAAACGAAAGGAAAGGATAAGAAGGGAAAGGACAAGAAACAAAAGGAAAGGAAAGGAAAGGAAAGAAAATTCAAGGAAAGGAAAGGAAATTAACGTAAGGAAAAATAAAGGAAAGAAAATGTAAGGAAAGAAAAGGAAAGAAAATGAAAGGAAAGGCAAGGAAAAGAAAGGGGAGGAAAGGAAAGAAAAAGAAAGGAAAGAAAAGGCAAGGAAAGGAAAGGAAAGGAAAGGAACGGAAAAGAAAGGAAACGAAAGGAAAGAAAATGAAAGGAAAGGAAAGGAAAGGAAAGAATAGAAAGGAAGGAGAGGAAAAGAAATGAAAGGAAAGGAAAGAAAAGAAAACGAAAGGAAAGAAAATTAAAGGAAAGGAAAGGAAATTAATGTAAGGAAAAATAAAGGAAAGAAAATGTAAGGAAAGAAAAGGAAATAAAATGAAAGGAAAGGAAAGGAAAGGAAAAGAAAGGGGAGGAAAGGCAAGGAAAGGAAAGAAAAAGAAAGGAAAGAAGAGAAAGAAAAGGAAAGGAAAGGAACGGAATTGAAAGGAAACGAAAGGAAAGGAAAGTAAAGGAAAAGAAAGGAGAGGAAAGGAAAGGAAAGAAATAAAATAAAGGAGAGGAAAGGAAAGGAAACGAAAGGAAAGACAATTAAGGGAAAGGAAAGGAAATTAAAGTAAGGGAAAAGAAAGGAAAGAAAATGAAAGGAAAGGAAAGGAGATAAAATGAATGGAAAGGAAAGGAAATTAAAGTAAAGGAAAAGAAAGGAAAGAAAAGGAAAGGAAAGTAGAGAAAATTAAATTAAATCAAAATAATTGAAAGGAAAGGAAAGGAAAGGAAAATAAAAAAAATGAAAGGAAAGGAAAGGAAATTAAAGTAAAGGAAAAGAAAGGAAAGAAAATGAAAGAAAAGGAAAGGAGAGAAAACGAAAGGAAAGGAAAAGAAAGGAAATTAAAGTAAAGGAAAGGAAAGAAAGGAAAGGAGAGGAAAGGAAAGGAACCGAAAGGAAAGACAATTAAGAGAAAGGAAAGGAAATTAAAGTAAGGGAAAAGAAAGGAAAGAAAATGAAAGGAAAGGAAAGGAGATAAAATGAATGGAAAGGAAAGGAAATTAAAGTAAAGGAAAAGAAAAGAAAGAAAAGGAAAGGAAAGTAGAGAAAATGAAATTAAATCAAAATAATTGAAAGGAAAGGAAAGGAAAGGAAAAGAAAAAAATGAAAGGAAAGGAAAGGAAATTAAAGTAAAGGAAAAGAAAGGAAAGAAAATGAAAGAAAAGGAAAGGAGAGAAAACGAAAGGAAAGGAAAATAATTGAAAGGAAAGGTAAGGAAAGTAAAGAAAATGCAAGGAAAGGAAAGGAAAGGAAAGGAAAGAAAATAAAAGGAAAGGAAAGGAAAGAAAAGGAAAAGAAAGGAGAGGAAAGGAAAGGAAACGAAAGGAAAGACAATTAAGGGAAAGGAAAGGAAATTAAAGTAAGGGAAAAGAAAGGAAAGAAAATGAAAGGTAAGGAAAGGATATAAATTGAATGGAAAGGAAAGGAAATTAAAGTAAAAGAAAGGAAAGAAAGAAAGGAGAGGAAAGGAAAGGAAAGGAAAGGAAAGGAGAGGAAAGGAAAGGAAAGGAAAAGAAAGTAAGAGAAGAGAAAGGAAACGAAATTAAGGGAAAGGAAATGAAAGGAAAGTAAAGGAAACGAAAGGAAAGGAAGAAGAGGAGAGGAAAGGAAAGGAAAGGAAATGAGAGGAAAGGAAAGGAAAGGAAAGGAATGGAAAAGAAAGGAAACGAGAGGAAAGACAATGAAAAGGGAGGAAAGGAAAGGAAGCTAATGTAATGGAAAAGAAAGGAAAGAAAATTAAAGGAAAGTAAGGGGAAGGGAAGTAAGAGAAAGGAAAGAAAATGAAAGGAAAGTAAAGGGGAGAAAACGAAAGGAAAGGATAAGAAGGGAAAGGACAAGAAACAAAAGGAAAGGAAAGGAAATGAATTGAAAAGAAAGGAAACGAAAGGAAAGAAAATGAAAGGGGAGGAAAGGAAAGGAAGCTAATGTAATATAGAAGAAAGGAAAGAAAATTAAAGGAAAGGAAGGGGAAGGGAAGTAAGAAAAAGGAAAGAAAATGAAAGGAAAGGAAAGGAGAGAAAACGAAAGGAAAGGATAAGAAAGGAAAGGACAAGAAACAAAAGGAAAGGAAAGGAAAGGAATGGGGAGGAAAGGAGAGGAAAGGAAACAAAAGAAAGGAAAGGAAATTAAAGTAAGGGAAAAGAAAGGAAAAAAATTAAAGGAAAGGACAGGAAAGGAAACTAAAGAAAGGCAGGAAAATGAATGGAAAGGAAAGCATAGGAAAGGGAAGGAAAGGAAAGAAAGGAAAGGAAAGGAAAGGAGAAGAAGGAAAGGAAAGGAATGGAATGGACAGGAAAGGAAAGGAAAGGAAAGGAAAGGCTAAGAAAGGAAAGGAAAGGAAAGAAGGGATAGGAATCGAAAGGAAGGGAAAGAAAAGGACGGGAAAGCAAAGGAAAAGAAGGGAAAGGAAAGGAAAGGAGAGAAAATATAAGGGAAGGAAAATAATTGAAAGGTGAGGAAAGGAAATTAAAGGAAAGGAAAGGAAAGGCAAGGAAAGAAAGCAAAGGAAAGGAAAGGAAAGGAGAGAAAAGGAAAGAAAATGAAAGGAAAGGAAAGAAAAGGAAAAGGAGAGGAAAGGAAAGGAAACGAAAGGAAAGACAATTAAGGGAAAGGAAAGGAAATTAAAGTAAGGGAAAATAAAGGAAAGGAAAGGAGATAAAATGAAAGGAAAGGAAAGGAAAGGAAAGGAAAAGAAAGGCAAAGAAGAGAAAGGAAAGGAAATTTAAGGAAAGGAAATTAAAGGAAAGTAAAGAAAAGGAGTGGAAAGGAAGAAAAGGAGAGGAAAGGAAAGGAAAGGAGAGGAAAGGAAATGAAAGGAAAGGAAAGAAAAGGAAACGAAAGGAAAAAAAATTAAAGGAAAGGAATTCAAATTAATGTAAGGAAAAATAAAGGAAATAAAATGAAAGGAAAGAAAAGGAAAGAAAATGAAAGGAAAGAAAAGGAAAGAAAATGAAAAGAAAGGAAAGGAAAAGAAAGGGTAGGAAAGGAAAGGAAAGGAAAGAAAGGAAAGGAAAGGAAAGGAAAGAAATGGAGAAGAAAGGAAACGAATGGAAAGAAAATGAAAGGGAAGAAAAGGAAAGGAAACTAATGTAATGGAAAAGAAAGGAAAGAAAATGAAAGGAAAGGAGGGGAAGGAAAGTAAAGGAAAGTAAAAGAAAGGAAAGAAAATGAAAGGAAAGGAGATAAAACGAAAGGAAAGGAAAGGAAAAGAAAGGAAAGGAAACTAAAGGAAAGGAAAGAAGAGAAAATTAAGGGCAGGTAAAGGAAAGGAAAGGAAAGGATAAGAGGGAAAGGAAAGGAAAAGAAATAAAACGAAAGGAAAAGAAAGTAAAGGAAAGGAAAGGAAAGGAAAGGAAAGGAAAGGAAATTAAAGTAAAGGAAGAGTAAGAAAAGAAAACGAAAGGAAAAGAAAGGAGAGAAAATGAAAGGAAAGGAGAATAATTGAAAGGAAAGGGAAGGAAAGGATAGGATAAGAAGGGAAAGGAAAGGAAAGGAAAGGAAAGGAAGGGAAGGAAAGGAAAAGAAGGGGAAAAATAAGAAGGGAAAGGAAAGGAAAGCAAAGGAAAGGAAAGGAAAGGAAAGAAAAGAAAGGAAAAGGAAAGGAAAGAGAGGAAAGAAGAGGAAAGGAAAGGATAAGAAGGGTAAGGAAAGGAAGGCAAGTCAAGGAAAGGAAAGGAAAGGAATGGAAAGGAGAGGAAAGATGGGGAAAGGAAAGGATAGGAAGGGAAAGGAAAGGAAAGCAAAGCAAAGGAAAAGAAAGGAACAGAGAGGAAATTAAAGGAAAGGAAAGGAAATTAAAGTAAAAGAAAAGAAAGGAAAGGAGAGAAAATGAAATTAAATGAAAATAATTGAAAGGAAAGGAAAGGATAGGAAAAGAAAGAAAATGAAAGGAAAAGAAAGGTAATTAAAGTAAAGGAAAAGAAAAGAAAGGAAAGGAGAGAAAATGAAAGGAAAGGAAAATAATTGAAAGGAAATTAAAGGAACGTAAAGGAAAGGAAATGAAAGGAAAGGCAAGGACAGGAAAGTAAAGGAAAGGAAAGAAAATGAAAGGAAAGGAACGGAAAAGAAAGGAAACGAAAGGAAAGAAAATGAAAGGGAAGGAAAGAAAATGAAAGGAAAGGAAGGAAAGTAAAGGAAAGTAAAAGAAAGGAAAGAAAATGAAAGGAAAGGAGAGAAAACGAAAGGAAAGGATAAGAAGGGAAAGGAAATTAAAGGACAAGAAACAAAAGGAAAGGAAAGATAAGGAAAAGAAAGAAAGGAAAGGAAAGGAAAGGAAAGGAAAGGAAAGGAAAGAAAATGAAAGGAAAGGAAAGGAAAGAAAATGAAAGGAAAGGAAAATAATTGAAAGGAAAGGAAAGGAAAAGAAAGGAAAAGAAAGAAAACGAAAGGAAAGGAAAGGAAAGGAAATTTAAGTAAAGGAAAAGTAAGGAAAGAAAATGAAAGGATAAGAGAGGAGAGAAAATGAAAGGAAAGGAAAATAATTGAAAGGAAAGGCAAGGCAAGTAAAGGAAAGGAGAGGAAAGAAGCCGAAAGGAAACGATAAGAAGGGAAAGGAAAGGAAAGGCAAGGAAAGGAAAGGAAAAGAAAGGAAAAAATAAGAAGGGAAAGGAAAGGAAAGGAAAGGAAAGGAAAGGAAAGGAAAGAAAGAAAGGAAAGGAAAGCAAAGGAAAGGAAATAAAAGGAAAATAAAGAAAAGGAAAGAAAATGAAAGAAAAGAAAAGGAAGAAAAGAAAACGTAAGAAAATAAAAGGAAAGGAAAGGAAAAGAAAGGAAAGGAAAGGAATAGAAAGGAAAGGAAAGGAAAGGAAAAGAAAGGAAAGGAGAGGAAATTAAAGGAAAGGAAAGGAAATTAAAGTAAAGGAAAAGCAAGGACAGGAAAGGAAAGAAAGGAAAGGAAGGGAAAGGAAGGGTAAGGAAAGGAAAGCAAAGAAAGGAAAGAAAAGGAAAGGAAACGAAAGGAAAGGAAAGGAAAGGAAAGGAAAGGAAAGGAAAGGAAAGGAAAGGAAAGGAAAGGAAAGGAAAGGAAAGAAAAGTAAATGAAAGAAAAGAAAAGGAAGAAAAGAAAACGTGAAAAATAAAGGGAAAGGAATGGAAAGGAAAGGAAAGGAAAGGAAAGGAAAGGAAAGGAAAGGAAAGGAAAGGAAAGGAAAGAATAGAAAGGAAGGAGAGGAAAAGAAATGAAAGGAAAGGAAAGAAAAGAAAACGAAAGGAAATTAATGTAACGAAAAATAAAGGAAAGAAAATGTTACGAAAGAAAAGGAAAGAAAACGAAAGGAAAGGAAAGGAAAAGAAAGGGGAGGAAAGGCAAGGAAAGGAAAGAAAAAGAAAGGAAAGAAGAGAAAGAAAAGGAAAGGAAAGGAATGGAAAGGAAAGGAAACGAAAGGAAAGGAAAGAAAAGGAAAAGAAAATAGAGGAAAGGAAAGGAAACGAAAGGAAAGACAATTAAGAGAAAGGAAAGGAAATTAAAGTAAGGGAAAAGAAAGGAAAGAAAATGAAAGGAAAGGAAAGGAGATAAAATGAATGGAAAGGAAAGGAAATTAAAGTAAAGAAAAGGAAAGGAAAGAAAAAGAAAGGAAAGAAAGGAAAGGAAAGGAAAGGAACGGAAAAGAAAAGAAACGAAAGGAAAGAAAATGAAAGAAATTGAAAGGAAAGGAAGGAAAGTGAAGGAAAGTAAAAGAAAGGAAAGAAAATGAAAGGAAAGGAAAGGAGAGAAAACGAAAGGAAAGGATAAGAAGGGAAAGGAAAGGAAAGGACAAGAAACAAAAGGAAAGGAAAGGGAAGGAAAGGAAAGGAAAGGAAAGGAAAGGAAAGGAATGGAGAGGAAAGGAAAGGAAAGAATGGAAAGGAAAGGAAAGGCAAGGAAAGAAAGCAAAGGAAAGGAAAGGAAAGGAGAGGAAAGGAAAGAAAATGAAAGGAAAGGAAAGGAAAGAAAAGGAAAAGAAAGGAAAGGAAAGGAAAGTAGCGGAAAGGAAAGGAAAGAAATATAATAAAGGAGAGGAATGGAAACGAAAGGAAAGAAAATTAAGGGAAAGGAAAGGATATTAAAGTACGGGAAAAGAAAGGGAAAAAATTAAAGGAAAGGACAGGAAAGAAAACTAAAGAAAGGCAGGAACATGAATGGAAAGGAAAGCATAGGAAAGGGAAGGAAAGGAAAGAAAGGAAAGGAAAGGAAAGGAAAGGAGAAGAACGGAAAGGAAAGGAAAGGAAAGGAAAGGAAAGGAAAGGAAAGGATAAGAAAGGAAAGGAAAGGAAGGGATAGGAAGGGAAAGGAAGGGAAAGAAAAGGACGGGAAAGGAAAGGAAAAGAAGGGAAAGGAAAGGAGAGAAAATATAAGGTAAGGAAAATAATTGAAAGGTAAGGAAAGGAAATTAAAGGAACGGAAATAAAAGGAAAGGAAAGGACAGGCAAGGAAAGAAAGCAAAGGAAAGGAAAGGAAAGGAAAGGAGAGGAAAAGAAAGAAAATAAAAGGAAAAGAAAGGAAAGAATAGGAAAAGAAAGGAAAGGAAAGTAGCGGAAAGGAAAGGAAAGAAATAAAATAAAGGAGAGGAAAGGAAAGGAAACGAAAGGAAAGACAATTAAGGGAAAGGAGAGGAAATTAAAGTAAGGGAAAAGAAAGGAAAGGAAAGGAGATAAAATGAAAGGAAAGGAAAAGAAAGGAAATTAAAGTAAAGGAAAGGAAAGAAAGGAAAGGAGAGGAAAGGAAAGGAAACGAAAGGAAAGACAATTAAGGGAAAGGAAAGGAAATTAAAGTAAGGGAAAAGAAAGGAAAGAAAATGAAAGGAAAGGAAAGGAGATAAAGTGAATGGAAAGGAAAGGAAATTAAAGTAAAGGAAAAGAAAGGAAAGAAAAGGAAAGGAAAGTAGAGAAAATGAAATTAAATCAAAATAATTGAAAGGAAAGGAAAGGAAAGAAAAAGAAAAAAAATGAAAGGAAAGGAAAGGAAATTAAAGTAAAGGAAAAGAAAGGAAAGAAAATGAAAGAAAAGGAAAGGAGAGAAAACGAAAGGAAAGGAAAATAATTGAAAGGAAAGGTAAGGAAAGTAAAGAAAATGCAAGGAAAGGAAAGGAAAGAAAATGAAAGGAAAGGAAAGGAAAGAAAAGGAAAAGAAAGGAGAGGAAAGGAAAGGAAACGAAAGGAAAGACAATTAAGGGAAAGGAATGAAAATGAAAGGTAAGGAAAGGATATAAAATGAATGGAAAGGAAAGGAAATTAAAGTAAAGGAAAGGAAAGAAAGTAAAAGAAGAGAAAGGAAAGGAAATTAAGGGAAATTAAATGAAAGGAAAGTAAAGGAAATGAAAGGAAAGGAAGAAAAGGAGAGGAAAGGAAAGGAAAGGAAAGGAAAGGAAAGGAAAGGAAAGGAAAGGAATGGAAAAGAAAGGAAACGAAAGGAAAGAAAATGAAAGGGGAGGAAAGGAAAGGAAGCTAATGTAATGGAAAAGAAAGGAAAGAAAATTAAAGGAAAGGAAGGGGAAGGGAAGTAAGAGAAAGGAAAGAAAATGAAAGGAAAGTAAAGGAGAGAAAACGAAAGGAAAGGATAAGAAGGGAAAGGACAAGAAACAAAAGGAAAGGAAAGGAAAGGAATTGAAAAGAAAGGAAACGAAAGGAAAGAAAATGAAAGGGGAGGAAAGGAAGGGAAGCTAATGTAATATAAAAGAAAGGAAAGAAAATTAAAGGAAAGGAAGGGGAAGGGAAGTAAGAGAAAGGAAAGAAAATGAAAGGAAAGGAAAGGAGAGAAAACGAAAGGAAAGGATAAGAAGGGAAAGGACAAGAAACAAAAGGAAAGGAAAGGAAAGGAAAGGAAAGGAATGGGGAGGAAAGGAGAGGAAAGGAAAGAATGGAAAGGAAGGAGAGGAAAAGAAAGGAAAGGAAATTAAAGTAAGGGAAAAGAAAGGTAAAAAAAATGAAAGGAAAGGACAGGAAAGGAAACTAAAGAAAGGCAGGAAAATGAATGGAAAGGAAAGCATAGGAAAGGGAAGGAAAGGAAAGAAAGGAAAGGAAAGGAAAAGAAAGTAAAAGAAGAGAAAGGAAAGGAAATTAAGGGAAATTAAATGAAAGGAAAGTAAAGGAAATGAAAGGAAAGGAAGAAAAGGAGAGGAAAGGAAAGGAAAGGAAAGGAAAGGAAAGGAAAGGAAAGGAAAGGAATGGAAAAGAAAGGAAACGAAAGGAAAGAAAATGAAAGGGGAGGAAAGGAAAGGAAGCTAATGTAATGGAAAAGAAAGGAAAGAAAATTAAAGGAAAGGAAGGGGAAGGGAAGTAAGAGAAAGGAAAGAAAATGAAAGGAAAGTAAAGGAGAGAAAACGAAAGGAAAGGATAAGAAGGGAAAGGACAAGAAACAAAAGGAAAGGAAAGGAAAGGAATTGAAAAGAAAGGAAACGAAAGGAAAGAAATTGAAAGGGGAGGAAAGGAAGGGAAGCTAATGTAATATAAAAGAAAGGAAAGAAAATTAAAGGAAAGGAAGGGGAAGGGAAGTAAGAGAAAGGAAAGAAAATGAAAGGAAAGGAAAGGAGAGAAAACGAAAGGAAAGGATAAGAAGGGAAAGGACAAGAAACAAAAGGAAAGGAAAGGAAAGGAAAGGAATGGGGAGGAAAGGAGAGGAAAGGAAAGAATGGAAAGGAAGGAGAGGAAAAGAAAGGAAAGGAAATTAAAGTAAGGGAAAAGAAAGGTAAAAAAAATGAAAGGAAAGGACAGGAAAGGAAACTAAAGAAAGGCAGGAAAATGAATGGAAAGGAAAGCATAGGAAAGGGAAGGAAAGGAAAGAAAGGAAAGGAAAGGATAAGAAAGGAAAGGAAAGGAAAGGAAGGGATAGGAATCGAAAGGAAGGGAAAGAAAAGGACGGGAAAGCAAAGGAAAAGAAGGGAAAGGAAAGGAAAGGAGAGAAAATATAAGGGAAGGAAAATAATTGAAAGGTACGGAAAGGAAATTAAAGGAAAGGAAAGGAAAGGCAAGGAAAGAAAGCAAAGGAACGGAAAGGAGAGGAAAGGAAAGAAAATGAAAGGAAAGGAAAGGAAAGAAAAGGAAAAGGAGAGGAAAGGAAAGGAAACGAAAGGAAAGACTTAAGGGAAAGGAAAGGAAATTAAAGTAAGGGAAAAGAAAGGAAAGGAGATACAATGAAAGGAAAGGAAAGGAAAGGAAAAGAAAGGCAAAGAAGAGAAAGGAAAGGAAATTTAAGGAAAGGAAATTAAAGGAAAGTAAAGAAAAGGAGTGGAAAGGAAGAAAAGGAGAGGAAAGGAAAGGAAAGGAAAGGAGAGGAAAGGAAATGAAAGGAAAGGAAAGAAAAGGAAACGAAAGGAAAAAAAATTAAAGGAAAGGAATTCAAATTAATGTAAGGAAAAATAAAGGAAAGAAAATTAAAGGAAAGAAAAGGAAAGAAAATGAAAGGAAAGAAAAGGAAAGAAAATGAAAGGAAAGGAAAGGAAAACAAAGGGGAGGAAAGGAAAGGAAAGGAAAGAAAGGAAAGGAAAGGAAAGGAAAGGAAAGGAAAGGAAAGGAAAGAAATGGAAAAGAAAGGAAACGAATGGAAAGAAAATGAAAGGGAAGAAAAGGAAAGGAAACTAATGTAATGGAAAAGAAAGGAAAGAAAATGAAAGGAAAGGAAGGGAAGGAAAGTAAAGGAAAGTAAAAGAAAGGAAAGAAAATGAAAGGAAAGGAGATAAAACGAAAGGAAAGGAAAAGAAAGGAAAGGAAACTAAAGGAAAGGAAAGAAGAGAAAATTAAGGGCAGGTAAAGGAAAGGAAAGGAAAGGATAAGAAGGGAAAGGAAAGGAAAAGAAAGAAAACGAAAGTAAAGGAAAGGAAAGGAAATTAAAGTAAAGGAAGAGTAAGAAAAGAAAACGAAAGGCAAAGAAAGGAGAGAAAATGAAAGGAAAGGAGAATAATTGAAAGGAAAGGGAAGGAAAGGATAGGAAAGGAAAGGAAAGGCAAGGAATGGAAAGGAGTGGAAAGAAGAGGAAAGGAAAGGATAAGAAGGGAAAGGAAAGGAAAGAAAAGGAAAGGAAAGGGAAGGAAAGGAAAAGAAGGGAAAAAATAAGAAGGGAAAGGAAAGGAAAGGAAAGGAAAGCAAAGGAAAGGAAAGGAAAGGAAAGGAAAGAAAAGAAAGGAAAAGGAAAGGAAAGAGAGGAAAGAAGAGGAAAGGAAAGGATAAGAAGGGAAAGGAAAGGAAGGCAAGTCAAGGAAAGGAAAGGAAAGGAATGGAAAGGAGAGGAAAGATGGGGAAAGGAAAGGATAGGAAGGGAAAGGAAAGGAAAGCAAAGCAAAGGAAAAGAAAGGAACAGAGAGGAAATTAAAGGAAGGGAAAGGAAATTAAAGTAAAAGAAAAGAAAGGAAAGAAAATGAAAGGAAAGGAAAGGAGAGAAAATGAAATTAAATCAAAATAATTGAAAGGAAAGGAAAGGAAAGGAAAAGAAAGAAAATGAAAGGAAAAGAAAGGTAATTAAAGTAAAGGAAAAGAAAAGAAAGGAAAGGAGAGAAAATGAAAGGAAAGGAAAATAATTGAAAGGAAAGGAAAGGAACGTAAAGGAAAGGAAATGAAAGGAAAGGCAAGGACAGGAAAGTAAAGGAAAGGAAAGAAAATGAAAGGAAAGGAAAGGAAAGGAACGGAAAAGAAGAGAAACGAAAGGAAAGAAAATGAAAGGGAAGGAAAGGAAAGGAAACTAATGTAATGGAAAAGAAAGGAAAGAAAATGAAAGGAAAGGAAGGAAAGTAAAGGAAAGTAAAAGAAAGGAAAGAAAATGAAAGGAAAGGAAAGGAGAGAAAACGAAAGGAAAGGATAAGAAAGGAAAGGAAATTAAAGGACAAGAAACAAAAGGAAAGGAAAGATAAGGAAAAGAAAGAAAGGAAAGGAAAGGAAAGGAAAGGAAAGAAAATGAAAGGAAAGGAAAGAAAATGAAAGGAAAGGAAAGGAAAAGAAAGGAAAAGAAAGAAAATGAAAGGAAAGGAAAGGAAAGGAAAGGAAATTTAAGTAAAGGAAAAGTAAGGAAAGAAAGTGAAAGGATAAGAGAGGAGAGAAAATGAAAGGAAAGGAAAATAATTGAAAGGAAAGGGAAGGCAAGTAAAGGAAAGGAGAGGAAAGAAGACGAAAGGAAACGATAAGAAGGGAAAGGAAAGGAAAGGCAAGGAAAGCAAAGGAAAAGAAAGGAAAAAATAAACGGAAAGGAAAGGAAAGGAAAGGAAAGGAAAGGAAAGGAAAGGAAAGGAAAGAAAGGAAAGGAAGGGAAAGGAATGGTAAGGAAAGAAAAGCAAAGGAAAAGAAAGAAAAGGAAATAAACGGAAAGGAAAGGAAAGGAAAGAAAATGAAAGAAAAGAAAAGGAAGAAAAGAAAACGTAGGAAAATAAAAGGAAAGGAAAGGAAAAGAAAGGAAAGGAAAGGAATAGAAAGGAAAGGAAAGGAAAAGAAAGGAAAGGAGAGGAAATTAAAGGAAAGGAAAGGAAATTACAGTAAAGGAAAAGCAAGGACAGGAAAGGAAAGAAAGGAAAGGAAGGGAAAGGAAGGGTAAGGAAAGGAAAGCAAAGAACGGAAAGAAAAGGAAAGGAAACGAAAGGAAAGGAAAGGAAAGGAAAGGAAAGGAAAGAAAAGTAAATGAAAGAAAAGAAAAGGAAGAAAAGAAAACGTGAAAAATAAAGGGAAAGGAAAGGAAAGGAGAGGAAATTAAAGGAAAGGAAATTAAAGTAAAGGAAAAGAAAGGAAAGAAAAGGAAAGGAAAGTAAAGAAAAGGAGAGAAAATGAAATTAAATCAAAATAATTGAAAGGAGAGGAAAGGAAAGGAAAAGAAAAAAAATGAAATGAAAGGAAAGGAAATTAAAGTAAAGGAAAAGAAAGGAAAGAAAATGAAAGAAAAGGAAAGGAGGGAAAACGAAAGGAAAGAAAATGAAAGGAAAGGAAAGGAAAAAAGGAAAAGAAAGGAGAGGAAAGGAAAGGAAACGAAAGGAAAGACAATTAAGGGAAAGAAAGGAAATTAAAGTAGGGGAAAAGAAAGGAAAGAAAATGAAAGGAAAGGAAGGGAGATAAAATGAATGGAAAGGAAAGGAAATTAAAGTAAAGGAAAGGAAAGGAGAGGAAAGGAAAGGAAAGGAAAGGAAAGGAAAGGAAAGGAAAAGAAAGTAAAAGAAGAGAAAGGAAAGGAAATTAAGGGAAAGGAAATTAAAGGAAAGGAAAGGAAAGGAAGAAAAGGAGAGGAAAGGAAAGGAAAGGAGAGGAATGGAAAAGAAAGGAAAAGAAAGGAAAGAAAATGAAAGGGGAGGAAAGGAAAGGAAGCTAATGTAATATAAAAGAAAGGAAAGAAAATTAAAGGAAAGGAAGGGGAAGGGAAGTAAGAGAAAGGAAAGAAAATGAAAGAAAAGGAAAGGAGAGAAAACGAAAGGAAAGGATAAGAAGGGAAAGGACAAGAAACAAAAGGAAAGGAAAGGAAAGGAATGGGGAGGAAAGGAGAGGAAAGGAAAGAATGGAAAGGAAGGAGAGGAAAAGAAAGGAAAGGAAAGGAAAGGAAAGGAAAGGAATGGAAAAGAAAGGAACGAAAGGAGAGAAAATGAAAGGAAAGGAAAGAAAATGAAAGGAAAGGAAAGAAAAATAAAGTTAAAGAAGAGAAAGGAAAGGAAATTAAGGGAAAGGAAATTAAAGGAAAGGAAAGGAAAGGAAGAAAAGGAGAGGAAAGGAAAGGAAAGGAGAGGAATGGAAAAGAAAGGAAAAGAAAGGAAAGAAAATGAAAGGGGAGGAAAGGAAAGGAAGCTAATGTAATATAAAAGAAAGGAAAGAAAATTAAAGGAAAGGAAGGGGAAGGGAAGTAAGAGAAAGGAAAGAAAATGAAAGAAAAGGAAAGGAGAGAAAACGAAAGGAAAGGATAAGAAGGGAAAGGACAAGAAACAAAAGGAAAGAAAGGGAAAGGAATGGAAAAGAAAGGAAACGAAAGGAAAGAAAATGAAAGGGGAGGAAAGGAAAGGAAGCTAATGTAATATAGAAGAAAGGAAAGAAAATTAAAGGAAAGGAAGGGGAAGGGAAGTAAGAGAAAGGAAAGAAAATGAAAGGAAAGGAAAGGAGAGGAAACGAAAGGAAAGGAAAGAAAAGGAAAAGAAAGGAGAGGAAAGGAAAGGAAAGAAATAAGATAAGGGAGAGGAAAGGAAAGGAAACGAAAGGAAAGACAATTAAGGGAAAGGAAAGGAAATTAAAGTAAGGGAAAAGAAAGGAAAGAAAATGAAAGGAAAGGAAAGGAGATAAAATGAATGGAAAGGAAAGGAAATTAAAGCAAAGGAAAAGAAAGGAAAGAAAAGGAAAGGAAAGTAGAGAAAATGAAATTAAATCAAAATAATTGAAAGGAAAGGAAAGGAAAGGAAAAGAAAAAAAATGAAAGGAAAGGAAAGGAAATTAAAGTAAAGGAAAAGAAAGGAAAGAAAATGAAAGAAAAGGAAAGGAGAGAAAACGAAAGGAAAGGAAATTAAAGTAAAGGAAAGGAAATAAAGGAAAGGAGAGGAAAGGAAAGGAAACGAAAGGAAAGACAATTAAGGGAAAGAAAAGGAAATTAATTTTTTAATTTGTAGGGAAAATTCAAATCGGCACACCACAAATTGGAAGAGAAGCTTGGCGCAAAAATCTCTTAGGAGGTTTATGATGATATACCTGTTGTATATCGCGCCATAGAGAGAGAGAGAGAGAAAGGAAATTAAAGTAAGGGAAAAGAAAGGAAAGAAAATGAAAGGAAAGGAAAGGAGATAAAATGAATGGAAAGGAAAGGAAATTAAAGTAAAGGAAAAGAAAAGAAAGAAAAGGAAAGGAAAGTAGAGAAAATGAAATTAAATCAAAATAATTGAAAGGAAAGGAAAGGAAAGGAAAAGAAAAAAAATGAAAGGAAAGGAAAGGAAATTAAAGTAAAGGAAAAGAAAGGAAAGAAAATGAAAGAAAAGGAAAGGAGAGAAAACGAAAGGAAAGGAAAATAATTGAAAGGAAAGGTAAGGAAAGTAAAGAAAATGCAAGGAAAGGAAAGGAAAGGAAAGGAAAGAAAATGAAATTAAAGGAAAGGAAAGAAAAGGAAAAGAAAGGAGAGGAAAGGAAAGGAAACGAAAGGAAAGACAATTAAGGGAAAGGAAAGGAAATTAAAGTAAGGGAAAAGAAAGGAAAGAAAATGAAAGGTAAGGAAAGGATATAAATTGAATGGAAAGGAAAGGAAATTAAAGTAAAGGAAAGGAAAGAAAGGAAAGGAGAGGAAAGGAAAGGAAAGGAAAGGAAAGGAGAGGAAAGGAGAGGAAAGGAAAAGAAAGTAAGAGAAGAGAAAGGAAAGGAAATTAAGGGAAAGGAAATGAAAGGAAAGTAAAGGAAACGAAAGGAAAGGAAGAATAGGAGAGGAAAGGAAAGGAAAGGAAAGGAAACGAGAGGAAAGGAAAGGAAAGGAAAGGAATGGAAAAGAAAGGAAACGAAAGGAAAGACAATGAAAGGGGAGGAAAGGAAAGGAAGCTAATGTAATGGAAAAGAAAGGAAAGAAAATTAAAGGAAAGGAAGGGGAAGGGAAGTAAGAGAAAGGAAAGTAAATGAAAGGAAAGTAAAGGCGAGAAAACGAAAGGAAAGGATAAGAAGGGAAAGGACAAGAAACAAAAGGAAAGGAAAGGAAAGGAATTGAAAAGAAAGGAAACGAAAGGAAAGAAAATGAAAGGGGAGGAAAGGAAAGGAAGCTAATGTAATATAGAAGAAAGGAAAGAAAATTAAAGGAAAGGAAGGGGAAGGGAAGTAAGAGAAAGGAAAGAAAATGAAAGGAAAGGAAAGGAGAGAAAACGAAAGGAAAGGATAAGAAGGGAAAGGACAAGAAACAAAAGGAAAGGAAAGGAAAGGAATGGGGAGGAAAGGAGAGGAAAGGAAAGAAAAGAAAGGAAAGGAAATTAAAGTAAGGGAAAAGAAAGGAAAAAAATTAAAGGAAAGGACAGGAAAGGAAACTAAAGAAAGGCAGGAAAATGAATGGAAAGGAAAGCATAGGAAAGGGAAAGAAAGGAAAGAAAGGAAAGGAAAGGAGAAGAAGGAAAGGAAAGGAAAGGAAAGGATAAGAAAGGAAAGGAAAGGAAAGGAAGGGATAGGAATCGAAAGGAAGGGAAAGAAAAGGACGGGAAAGCAAAGGAAAAGAAGGGAAAGGAAAGGAAAGGAGAGAAAATATAAGGGAAGGAAAATAATTGAAAGGTGAGGAAAGGAAATTAAAGGAAAGGAAAGGAAAGGCAAGGAAAGGAAAGGCAAGGAAAGGAAAGGAAAGGAAAAGAGAGGAAAAAATAAGAAGGCAAAGGAAAGGAAAATGAAGGAAAGAAAGGAAAGGAAGGGAAAGGAAGGGTAAGGAAAGGAAAGCAAAGGAAAGAAAAAGAAAGGAAAGGAAAGAAAAGGAAAGGAAAGGAAAGGAAAGGAAAGGAAAGGAAAGGAAAGGAAAGGAAAGAAAATGAAAGAAAAGAAAAGGAAGAAAAGAGAACGTAAGAAAATAAAAGGAAAGGAAAGAAAAAGAAAGGAAAGGAAAGGAAAGGAAAGGAAAAGAAAGGAAAGGAGAGGAAATTAAAGGAAAGGAAAGGAAATTAAAGTAAAGGGAAAGAAAGGACAGGAAAGGAAAGGAAGGGAAAGGAAGGGTAAGGAAAGGAAAGGAAAGGAAAGTAAATGAAAGAAAATAAAAGGAAGAAAAGAAAACGTGAAAAATAAAGGGAAAGGAAAGGAAAGGAGAGGAAATTAAAGGAAAGGAAATTAAAGTAAAGGAAAAGAAAGGAAAGAAAAGGAAAGGAAAGTAGAGAAAATGAAATTAAATCAAAATAATTGAAAGGAAAGGAAAGGAAAGGAAAGGAAAAGAAAAAAATGAAAGGAAAGGAAAGGAAATTAAAGTAAAGGAAAAGAAAGGAAAGAAAATGAAAGAAAAGGAAAGGAGAGAAAACGAAAGGAGAGGAAAATAATTGAAAGGAAAGGTGAGGAAAGTAAAGAAAATGCAAGGAAAGGAAAGGAAAGGAAAGGAAAGAAAATGAAAGGAAAGGAAAGGAAAGAAAAGGAAAAGAAAGGAGAGGAAAGGAAAGGAAACGAAGGGAGAGACAATTAAGGGAAAGGAAAGGAAATTAAAGTAAGGGAAAAGAAAGGAAAGAAAATGAAAGGTAAGGAAAGGATATAGAATGAATGGAAAGGAAAGGAAATTAAAGTAAAGGAAAGGAAAGAAAGGAAAGGAGAGGAAAGGAAAGGAAAGGAGAGGAAAGGAAAGGAAAGGAAAAGAAAGTAAAAGAAGAGAAAGGAAAGGAAATTAAGGGAAAGGAAATGAAAGGAAAGTAAAGGAAACGAAAGGAAAGGAAAGGAGAGGAAAGGAAAGGAAAGGAAAGGAAAGGAAAGGAAAAGAAAGGAAAGGAAAGGAAAGGAAAGGAAAGGAAAGGAAAGGAAAGGAATGGAAAAGAAAGGAAACGAAAGGAAATAAAATGAAAGGGGTGGAAAGGAAAGGAAGCTAATGTAATGGAAAAGAAAGGAAAGAAAATGAAAGGTAAGGAAAGGATATAAAATGAATGGAAAGGAAAGGAAATTAAAGTAAAGGAAAGGAAAGAAAGGAAAGGAGAGGAAAGGAAAGGAAAGGAAAGGAAAGGAGAGGAAAGGAAAGGAAAGGTAAGGAAAAGAAAGTAAAAGAAGAGAAAGGAAAGGAAATTAAGAGAAAGGAAATGAAAGGAGAGGAAAGGAAAGGAAGGGAAAGGAGCGGAAAGGAAAGGAAAGGAAAGGAAAGGAAAGGAATGGAAACGAAAGGAAACGAAAGGAAAGAAAATGAAAGGGGAGGAAAGGAAAGGAAGCTAATGTAATGGAAAAGAAAGGAAAGAAAATTAAAGGAAAGGAAGGGGAAGGGAAGTAAGAGAAAGGAAAGAAAATTAAAGGAAAGTAAAGGAGAGAAAACGAAAGGAAAGGATAAGAAGGGAAAGGACAAGAAACAAAAGGAAAGGAAAGGAAAGGAAAGAAAATTCAAGGAAAGGAAAGGAAATTAACGTAAGGAAAAATAAAGGAAAGAAAATGTAAGGAAAGAAAAGGAAAGAAAATGAAAGGAAAGGCAAGGAAAAGAAAGGGGAGGAAAGGAAAGAAAAAGAAAGGAAAGAAAAGGCAAGGAAAGGAAAGGAAAGGAAAGGAACGGAAAAGAAAGGAAACGAAAGGAAAGAAAATGAAAGGAAAGGAAAGGAAAGGAAAGGAAAGGAAAGGAAAGAATAGAAAGGAAGGAGAGGAAAAGAAATGAAAGGAAAGGAAAGAAAAGAAAACGAAAGGAAAGAAAATTAAAGGAAAGGAAAGGAAATTAATGTAAGGAAAAATAAAGGAAAGAAAATGTAAGGAAAGAAAAGGAAATAAATTGAAAGGAAAGGAAAGGAAAAGAAAGGGGAGGAAAGGCAAGGAAAGGAAAGAAAAAGAAAGGAAAGAAGAGAAAGAAAAGGAAAGGAAAGGAACGGAATTGAAGGGAAACGAAAGGAAAGGAAAGAAAAGGAAAAGAAAGGAGAGGAAAGGAAAGGAAAGAAATAAAATAAAGGAGAGGAAAGGAAAGGAAACGAAAGGAAAGACAATTAAGGGAAAGGAAAGGAAATTAAAGTAAGGGAAAAGAAAGGAAAGAAAATGAAAGGAAAGGAAAGGAGATAAAATGAATGGAAAGGAAAGGAAATTAAAGTAAAGGAAAAGAAAGGAAAGAAAAGGAAAGGAAAGTAGAGAAAATGAAATTAAATCAAAATAATTGAAAGGAAAGGAAAGGAAAGGAAAATAAAAAAAATGAAAGGAAAGGAAAGGAAATTAAAGTAAAGGAAAAGAAAGGAAAGAAAATGAAAGAAAAGGAAAGGAGAGAAAACGAAAGGAAAGGAAAAGAAAGTAAAGGAAAGGAAATAAAGGAAAGGAGAGGAAAGGAAAGGAAACGAAAGGAAAGACAATTAAGGGAAAGGAAAGGAAATTAAAGTAAGGGAAAAGAAAGGAAAGAAAATGAAAGGAAAGGAAAGGAGATAAAATGAATGGAAAGGAAAGGAAATTAAAGTAAAGGAAAAGAAAAGAAAGAAAAGGAAAGGAAAGTAGAGAAAATGAAATTAAATCAAAATAATTGAAAGGAAAGGAAAGGAAAGGAAAAGAAAAAAAATGAAAGGAAAGGAAAGGAAATTAAAGTAAAGGAAAAGAAAGAAAAGAAAATGAAAGAAAAGGAAAGGAGATAAAACGAAAGGAAAGGAAAATAATTGAAAGGAAAGGTAAGGAAAGTAAAGAAAGGAGAGGAAAGGAAAGGAAAGAAATAAAATAAAGGAGAGGAAAGGAAAGGAAACGAAAGGAAAGACAATTAAGGGAAAGGAAAGGAAATTAAAGTAAGGGAAAAGAAAGGAAAGAAAATGTAAGGAAAGAAAAGGAAATAAATTGAAAGGAAAGGAAAGAAAAAGAAAGGGGAGGAAAGGCAAGGAAAGGAAAGAAAAAGAAAGGAAAGAAGAGAAAGAAAAGGAAAGGAAAGGAACGGAATTGAAAGGAAACGAAAGGAAAGGAAAGAAAAGGAAAAGAAAGGAGAGGAAAGGAAAGGAAAGAAATAAAATAAAGGAGAGGAAAGGAAAGGAAACGAAAGGAAAGACAATTAAGGGAAAGGAAAGGAAATTAAAGTAAGGGAAAAGAAAGGAAAGAAAATGAAAGGAAAGGAAAGGAGATAAAATGAATGGAAAGGAAAGGAAATTAAAGTAAAGGAAAAGAAAGGAAAGAAAAGGAAAGGAAAGTAGAGAAAATGAAATTAAATCAAAATAATTGAAAGGAAAGGAAAGGAAAGGAAAATAAAAAAAATGAAAGGAAAGGAAAGGAAATTAAAGTAAAGGAAAAGAAAGGAAAGAAAATGAAAGAAAAGGAAAGGAGAGAAAACGAAAGGAAAGGAAAAGAAAGTAAAGGAAAGGAAATAAAGGAAAGGAGAGGAAAGGAAAGGAAACGAAAGGAAAGACAATTAAGGGAAAGGAAAGGAAATTAAAGTAAGGGAAAAGAAAGGAAAGAAAATGAAAGGAAAGGAAAGGAGATAAAATGAATGGAAAGGAAAGGAAATTAAAGTAAAGGAAAAGAAAAGAAAGAAAAGGAAAGGAAAGTAGAGAAAATGAAATTAAATCAAAATAATTGAAAGGAAAGGAAAGGAAAGGAAAAGAAAAAAAATGAAAGGAAAGGAAAGGAAATTAAAGTAAAGGAAAAGAAAGGAAAGGAAATAAAAGGAAAGGAAAGGAAAGGAAAGGAAAGGAAAGGAAAGGAAAGGAAAGAAAATGAAAGAAAATAAAAGGAAGAAAAGAAAACGTAAGAAAATAAAAGGAAAGGAAAGAAAAAGAAAGGAAAGGAAAGGAAAGGAAAGGAAAGGAAAAGAAAGGAAAGGAGAGGAAATTAAAGGAAAGGAAAGGAAATTAAAGTAAAGGGAAAGAAAGGACAGGAAAGGAAAGGAAGGGAAAGGAAGGGTAAGGAAAGGAAAGGAAAGGAAAGTAAATGAAAGAAAATAAAAGGAAGAAAAGAAAACGTGAAAAATAAAGGGAAAGGAAAGGAAAGGAGAGGAAATTAAAGGAAAGGAAATTAAAGTAAAGGAAAAGAAAGGAAAGAAAAGGAAAGGAAAGTAGAGAAAATGAAATTAAATCAAAATAATTGAAAGGAAAGGAAAGGAAAGGAAAAGAAAAAAATGAAAGGAAAGGAAAGGAAATTAAAGTAAAGGAAAAGAAAGGAAAGAAAATGAAATTAAAGGAAAATAAAGAAAAGGAAAAGAAAGGAGAGGAAAGGAAAGGAAACGAAAGGAAAGACAATTAAGGGAAAGGAAAGGAAATTAAAGTAAGGGAAAAGAAAGGAAAGAAAATGAAAGGTAAGGAAAGGATATAAATTGAATGGAAAGGAAAGGAAATTAAAGTAAAGGAAAGGAAAGAAAGGAAAGGAGAGGAAAGGAAAGGAAAGGAAAGGAAAGGAGAGGAAAGGAGAGGAAAGGAAAAGAAAGTAAGAGAAGAGAAAGGAAAGGAAATTAAGGGAAAGGAAATGAAAGGAAAGTAAAGGAAACGAAAGGAAAGGAAGAATAGGAGAGGAAAGGAAAGGAAAGGAAAGGAAACGAGAGGAAAGGAAAGGAAAGGAATGGAAAAGAAAGGAAACGAAAGGAAAAACAATGAAAGGGGAGGAAAGGAAAGGAAGCTAATGTAATGGAAAAGAAAGGAAAGAAAATTAAAGGAAAGGAAGGGGAAGGGAAGTAAGAGAAAGGAAAGTAAATGAAAGGAAAGTAAAGGCGAGAAAACGAAAGGAAAGGATAAGAAGGGAAAGGACAAGAAACAAAAGGAAAGGAAAGGAAAGGAATTGAAAAGAAAGGAAACGAAAGGAAAGAAAATGAAAGGGGAGGAAAGGAAAGGAAGCTAATGTAATATAGAAGAAAGGAAAGAAAATTAAAGGAAAGGAAGGGGAAGGGAAGTAAGAGAAAGGAAAGAAAATGAAAGGAAAGGAAAGGAGAGAAAACGAAAGGAAAGGATAAGAAGGGAAAGGACAAGAAACAAAAGGAAAGGAAAGGAAAGGAGTGGGGAGGAAAGGAGAGGAAAGGAAAGAAAAGAAAGGAAAGGAAATTAAAGTAAGGGAAAAGAAAGGAAAAAAATTAAAGGAAAGGACAGGAAAGGAAACTAAAGAAAGGCAGGAAAATGAATGGAAAGGAAAGCATAGGAAAGGGAAGGAAAGGAAAGAAAGGAAAGGAAAGGAAAGGAGAAGAAGGAAAGGAAAGGAAAGGAAAGGATAAGAAAGGAAAGGAAAGGAAAGGAAGGGATAGGAATCGAAAGGAAGGGAAAGAAAAGGACGGGAAAGCAAAGGAAAAGAAGGGAAAGGAAAGGAAAGGAGAGAAAATATAAGGGAAGGAAAATAATTGAAAGGTGAGGAAAGGAAATTAAAGGAAAGGAAAGGAAAGGCAAGGAAAGAAAGCAAAGGAACGGAAAGGAAAGGAAAGGAGAGAAAAGGAAAGAAAATGAAAGGAAAGGAAAGGAAAGAAAAGGAAAAGGAGAGGAAAGGAAAGGCAAGTAAAGGAAAGGAGAGGAA
Source organism: Merzomyia westermanni (assembly GCA_949987695.1). Classification (NCBI taxonomy): domain Eukaryota; kingdom Metazoa; phylum Arthropoda; class Insecta; order Diptera; family Tephritidae; genus Merzomyia; species Merzomyia westermanni. The sequence goes on from OX465292.1 coordinate 137,195,848, forward strand.
AGCAGACGAAAGGAAAGGATAAGAAGGGAAAGGAAAGGAAAGGCAAGGAAAGGAAAGGAAAGGAAAAGAGAGGAAAAAATAAGAAGGCAAAGGAAAGGAAAATGAAGGAAAGAAAGGAAAGGAAGGGAAAGGAAGGGTAAGGAAAGGAAAGCAAAGGAAAGAAAAAGAAAGGAAAGAAAAGGAAAGGAAAGGAAAGGAAAGGAAAGGAAAGGAAAGGAAAGGAAAGAAAATGAAAGAAAAGAAAAGGAAGAAAAGAAAACGTAAGAAAATAAAAGGAAAGGAAAGAAAAAGAAAGGAAAGGAAAGGAAAGGAAAGGAAAAGAAAGGAAAGGAGAGGAAATTAAAATAAAGGAAAGGAAATTAAAGTAAAGGGAAAGAAAGGACAGGAAAGGAAAGGAAGGGAAAGGAAGGGTAAGGAAAGGAAAGGAAAGGAAAGTAAATGAAAGAAAATAAAAGGAAGAAAAGAAAACGTGAAAAATAAAGGGAAAGGAAAGGAAAGGAGAGGAAATTAAAGGAAAGGAAATTAAAGTAAAGGAAAAGAAAGGAAAGAAAAGGAAAGGAAAGTAGAGAAAATGAAATTAAATCAAAATAATTGAAAGGAAAGGAAATGAAAGGAAAAGAAAAAAATGAAAGGAAAGGAAAGGAAATTAAAGTAAAGGAAAAGAAAGGAAAGAAAATGAAAGAAAAGGAAAGGAGAGAAAACGAAAGGAAAGGAAAATAATTGAAAGGAAAGGTGAGGAGAGTAAAGAAAATGCAAGGAAAGGAAAGGAAAGGAAAGGAAAGAAAATGAAAGGAAAGGAAAGGAAAGAAAAGGAAAAGAAAGGAGAGGAAAGGAAAGGAAACGAAGGGAGAGACAATTAAGGGAAAGGAAAGGAAATTAAAGTAAGGGAAAAGAAAGGAAAGAAAATGAAAGGTAAGGAAAGGATATAAAATGAATGGAAAGGAAAGGAAATTAAAGTAAAGGAAAGGAAAGAAAGGAAAGGAGAGGAAAGGAAAGGAAAGGAGAGGAAAGGAAAGGAAAGGAAAAGAAAGTAAAAGAAGAGAAAGGAAAGGAAATTAAGGGAAAGGAAATGAAAGGAAAGTAAAGGAAACGAAAGGAAAGGAAAGGAGAGGAAAGGAAAGGAAAGGAAAGGAAAGGAAAGGAAAGGAAAGGAAAGGAAAGGAAAGGAATGGAAAAGAAAGGAAACGAAAGGAAATAAAATGAAAGGGGTGGAAAGGAAAGGAAGCTAATGTAATGGAAAAGAAAGGAAAGAAAATGAAAGGTAAGGAAAGGATATAAAATGAATGGAAAGGAAAGGAAATTAAAGTAAAGGAAAGGAAAGAAAGGAAAGGAGAGGAAAGGAAAGGAAAGGAAAGGAGAGGAAAGGAAAGGAAAGGTAAGGAAAAGAAAGTAAAAGAAGAGAAAGGAAAGGAAATTAAGAGAAAGGAAATGAAAGGAGAGGAAAGGAAAGGAAGGGAAAGGAGCGGAAAGGAAAGGAAAGGAAAGGAAAGGAAAGGAAAGGAATGGAAAAGAAAGGAAACGAAAGGAAAGAAAATGAAAGGGGAGGAAAGGAAAGGAAGCTAATGTAATGGAAAAGAAAGGAAAGAAAATTAAAGGAAAGGAAGGGGAAGGGAAGTAAGAGAAAGGAAAGAAAATTAAAGGAAAGTAAAGGAGAGAAAACGAAAGGAAAGGATAAGAAGGGAAAGGACAAGAAACAAAAGGAAAGGAAAGGAAAGGAAAGAAAATTCAAGGAAAGGAAAGGAAATTAACGTAAGGAAAAATAAAGGAAAGAAAATGTAAGGAAAGAAAAGGAAAGAAAATGAAAGGAAAGGCAAGGAAAAGAAAGGGGAGGAAAGGAAAGAAAAAGAAAGGAAAGAAAAGGCAAGGAAAGGAAAGGAAAGGAAAGGAACGGAAAAGAAAGGAAACGAAAGGAAAGAAAATGAAAGGAAAGGAAAGGAAAGGAAAGGAAAGGAAAGGAAAGGAAAGAATAGAAAGGAAGGAGAGGAAAAGAAATGAAAGGAAAGGAAAGAAAAGAAAACGAAAGGAAAGAAAATTAAAGGAAAGGAAAGGAAATTAATGTAAGGAAAAATAAAGGAAAGAAAATGTAAGGAAAGAAAAGGAAATAAATTGAAAGGAAAGGAAAGGAAAAGAAAGGGGAGGAAAGGCAAGGAAAGGAAAGAAAAGGGAAAGGAAAGAAGAGAAAGAAAAGGAAAGGAAAGGAACGGAATTGAAAGGAAACGAAAGGAAAGGAAAGAAAAGGAAAAGAAAGGAGAGGAAAGGAAAGGAAAGAAATAAAATAAAGGAGAGGAAAGGAAAGGAAACGAAAGGAAAGACAATTAAGGGAAAGGAAAGGAAATTAAAGTAAGGGAAAAGAAAGGAAAGAAAATGAAAGGAAAGGAAAGGAGATAAAATGAATGGAAAGGAAAGGAAATTAAAGTAAAGGAAAAGAAAGGAAAGAAAAGGAAAGGAAAGTAGAGAAAATGAAATTAAATCAAAATAATTGAAAGGAAAGGAAAGGAAAGGAAAATAAAAAAAATGAAAGGAAAGGAAAGGAAATTAAAGTAAAGGAAAAGAAAGGAAAGAAAATGAAAGAAAAGGAAAGGAGAGAAAACGAAAGGAAAGGAAAGAAAGGAAATTAAAGTAAAGGAAAGGAAAGAAAGGAAAGGAGAGGAAAGGAAAGGAAACGAAAGGAAAGACAATTAAGGGAAAGGAAAGGAAATTAAAGCAAGGGAAAAGAAAGGAAAGAAAATGAAAGGAAAGGAAAGGAGATAAAATGAATGGAAAGGAAAGGAAATTAAAGTAAAGGAAAAGAAAAGAAAGAAAAGGAAAGGAAAGTAGAGAAAATGAAATTAAATCAAAATAATTGAAAGGAAAGGAAAGGAAAGGAAAAGAAAAAAAATGAAAGGAAAGGAAAGGAAATTAAAGTAAAGGAAAAGAAAGGAAAGAAAATGAAAGAAAAGGAAAGGAGAGAAAACGAAAGGAAAGGAAAATAATTGAAAGGAAAGGTAAGGAAAGTAAAGAAAATGCAAGGAAAGGAAAGGAAAGGAAAGGAAAGAAAATGAAAGGAAAGGAAAGGAAAGAAAAGGAAAAGAAAGGAGAGGAAAGGAAAGGAAACGAAAGGAAAGACAATTAAGGGAAAGGAAAGGAAATTAAAGTAAGGGAAAAGAAAGGAAAGAAACTGAAAGGTAAGGAAAGGATATAAATTGAATGGAAAGGAAAGGAAATTAAAGTAAAGGAAAGGAAAGAAAGGAAAGGAGAGGAAAGGAAAGGAAAGGAAAGGAAAGGAGAGGAAAGGAAAGGAAAGGAAAAGAAAGTAAGAGAAGAGAAAGGAAAGGAAATTAAGGGAAAGGAAATGAAAGGAAAGTAAAGGAAACGAAAGGAAAGGAAGAAAAGGAGAGGAAAGGAAAGGAAAGGAAAGGAAATGAGAGGAAAGGAAAGGAAAGGAAAGGAATGGAAAAGAAGGAAACGAGAGGAAAGACAATGAAAGGGGAGGAAAGGAAAGGAAGCTAAGAAAGGAAAGAAAATTAAAGGAAAGGAAGGGGAAGGGAAGTAAGAGAAAGGAAAGAAAATGAAAGGAAAGTAAAGGGGAGAAAACGAAAGGAAAGGATAAGAAGGGAAAGGACAAGAAACAAAAGGAAAGGAAAGGAAAGGAATTGAAAAGAAAGGAAACGAAAGGAAAGAAAATGAAAGGGGAGGAAAGGAAAGGAAGCTAATGTAATATAGAAGAAAGGAAAGAAAATTAAAGGAAAGGAAGGGGAAGGGAAGTAAGAGAAAGGAAAGAAAATGAAAGGAAAGGAAAGGAGAGAAAACGAAAGGAAAGGATAAGAAGGGAAAGGACAAGAAACAAAAGGAAAGGAAAGGAAAGGAATGGGGAGGAAAGGAGAGGAAAGGAAAGAAAAGAAAGGAAAGGAAATTAAAGTAAGGGAAAAGAAAGGAAAAAAATTAAAGGAAAGGACAGGAAAGGAAACTAAAGAAAGGCAGGAAAATGAATGGAAAGGAAAGCATAGGAAAGGGAAGGAAAGGAAAGAAAGGAAAGGAAAGGAAAGGAGAAGAAGGAAAGGAAAGGAATGGAATGGACAGGAAAGGAAAGGAAAGGAAAGGCTAAGAAAGGAAAGGAAAGGAAAGGAAGGGATAGGAATCGAAAGGAAGGGGAAGAAAAGGACTTGAAAGCAAAGGAAAATAAGGGAAAGGAAAGGAAAGGAGAGAAAATATAAGGGAAGGAAAATAATTGAAAGGTGAGGAAAGGAAATTAAAGGAAAGGAAAGGAAAGGAAAGGAGAGAAAAGGAAAGAAAAGGAAAGAAAATGAAAGGAAAGGAAAGGAAAGAAAAGGAAAAGGAGAGGAAAGGAAAGGAAACGAAAGGAAAGACAATTAAGGGAAAGGAAAGGAAATTAAAGTAAGGGAAAATAAAGGAAAGGAAAGGAGATAAAATGAAAGGAAAGGAAAGGAAAGGAAAGGAAAGGAAAAGAAAGGCAAAGAAGAGAAAGGAAAGGAAATTTAAGGAAAGGAAATTAAAGGAAAGTAAAGAAAAGGAGTGGAAAGGAAGAAAAGGAGAGGAAAGGAAAGGAAAGGAGAGGAAAGGAAATGAAAGGAAAGGAAATAAAAGGAAACGAAAGGAAAAAAAATTAAAGGAAAGGAATTCAAATTAATGTAAGGAAAAATAAAGGAAATAAAATGAAAGGAAAGAAAAGGAAAGGGTAGGAAAGGAAAGGAAAGGAAAGAAAGGAAAGGAAAGGAAAGGAAAGAAATGGAGAAGAAAGGAAACGAATGGAAAGAAAATGAAAGGGAAGAAAAGGAAAGGAAACTAATGTAATGGAAAAGAAAGGAAAGAAAATGAAAGGAAAGGAGGGGAAGGAAAGTAAAGGAAAGTAAAAGAAAGGAAAGAAAATGAAAGGAAAGGAGATAAAACGAAAGGAAAGGAGAGGAAAAGAAAGGAAATTAAACTAAAGGAAAGGAAAGAAGAGAAAATTAAGGGCAGGTAAAGGAAAGGAAAGGAAAGGATAAGAAGGGAAAGGAAAGGAAAAGAAAGAAAACGAAAGGAAAGGAAAGTAAAGGAAAGGAAAGGAAAGGAAAGGAAAGGAAAGGAAAGGAAAGGAAAGGAAATTAAAGTAAAGGAAGAGTAAGAAAAGAAAACGAAAGGAAAAGAAAGGAGAGAAAATGAAAGGAAAGGAGAATAATTGAAAGGAAAGGGAAGGAAAGGATAGGATAAGAAGGGAAAGGAAAGGAAAGGAAAGGAAAGGAAAGGAAAGGAAAGGAAAGAAAAGAAAGGAAAAGGAAAGGAAAGAGAGGAAAGAAGAGGAAAGGAAAGGATAAGAAGGGTAAGGAAAGGAAGGCAAGTCAAGGAAAGGAAAGGAAAGGAATGGAAAGGAGAGGAAAGATGGGGAAAGGAAAGGATAGGAAGGGAAAGGATAGGAAAGCAAAGCAAAGGAAAAGAAAGGAACAGAGAGGAAATTAAAGGAAAGGAAAGGAAAGGAAATTAAAGTAAAAGAAAAGAAAGGAAAGAAAATGAAAGGAAAGGAAAGGAGAGAAAATGAAATTAAATCAAAATAATTGAAAGGAAAGGAAAGGATAGGAAAAGAAAGAAAATGAAAGGAAAAGAAAGGTAATTAAAGTAAAGGAAAAGAAAAGAAAGGAAAGGAGAGAAAACGAAAGGAAAGGAAAATAATTGAAAGGAAATTAAAGGAACGTAAAGGAAAGGAAATGAAAGGAAAGGCAAGGACAGGAAAGTAAAGGAAAGGAAAGAAAATGAAAGGAAAGGAACGGAAAAGAAAGGAAACGAAAGGAAAGAAAATGAAAGGGAAGGAAAGGAAAGGAAACTAATGTAACGGAAAAGAAAGGAAAGAAAATGAAAGGAAAGGAAGGAAAGTAAAGGAAAGTAAAAGAAAGGAAAGAAAATGAAAGGAAAGGAGAGAAAACGAAAGGAAAGGATAAGAAGGGAAAGGAAATTAAAGGACAAGAAACAAAAGGAAAGGAAAGATAAGGAAAAGAAAGAAAGGAAAGGAAAGGAAAGGAAAGGAAAGGAAAGAAAAGGAAAGGAAAGAAAATGAAAGGAAAGGAAAGGAAAGAAAATGAAAGGAAAGGAAAATAATTGAAAGGAAAGGAAAGGAAAAGAAAGGAAAAGAAAGAAAACGAAAGGAAAGGAAAGGAAAGGAAATTTAAGTAAAGGAAAAGTAAGGAAAGAAAATGAAAGGATAAGAGAGAAGAGAAAATGAAAGGAAAGGAAAATAATTGAAAGGAAAGGCAAGGCAAGTAAAGGAAAGGAGAGGAAAGAAGACGAAAGGAAACGATAAGAAGGGAAAGGAAAGGAAAGGCAAGGAAAGGAAAGGAAAAGAAAGGAAAAAATAAGAAGGAAAAGGAAAGGAAAGGAAAGGAAAGGAAAGAAAGAAAGGAAAGGAAAGCAAAGGAAAGGAAAGGAAATAAAAGGAAATGAAATAAAAGGAAAGGAAAGAAAAGGAAAGAAAATGAAAGAAAAGAAAAGGAAGAAAAGAAAACGTAAGAAAATAAAAGGAAAGGAAAGGAAAAGAAAGGAAAGGAAAGGAATAGAAAGGAAAGGAAAGGAAAGGAAAGGAAAAGAAAGGAAAGGAGAGGAAATTAAAGGAAAGGAAAGGAAATTAAAGTAAAGGAAAAGCAAGGACAGGAAAGGAAAGAAAGGAAAGGAAGGGAAAGGAAGGGTAAGGAAAGGAAAGCAAAGAAAGGAAAGAAAAGGAAAGGAAACGAAAGGAAAAGAAAGGAAAGGAAAGGAAAGGAAAGGAAAGAAAAGTAAATGAAAGAAAAGAAAAGGAAGAAAAGAAAACGTGAAAAATAAAGGGAAAGGAAAGGAAAGGAAAGGAAAGGAAAGGAAAGGAAAGGAAAGGAAAGAATAGAAAGGAAGGAGAGGAAAAGAAATGAAAGGAAAGGAAAGGAAAGAAAAGAAAACGAAAGGAAAGAAAATTAAAGGAAAGGAAAGGAAATTAATGTAACGAAAAATAAAGGAAAGAAAATGTTACGAAAGAAAAGGAAAGAAAATGAAAGGAACGGAAAGGAAAAGAAAGGGGAGGAAAGGCAAGGAAAGGAAAGAAAAAGAAAGGAAAGAAGAGAAAGAAAAGGAAAGGAAAGGAATGGAAAGGAAAGGAAACGAAAGGAAAGGAAAGAAAAGGAAAAGAAAATAGAGGAAAGGAAAGGAAACGAAAGGAAAGACAATTAAGAGAAAGGAAAGGAAATTAAAGTAAGGGAAAAGAAAGGAAAGAAAATGAAAGGAAAGGAAAGGAGATAAAATGAATGGAAAGGAAAGGAAATTAAAGTAAAGAAAAGGAAAGGAAAGAAAAAGAAAGGAAAGAAAGGAAAGGAAAGGAAAGGAAAGGAACGGAAAAGAAAAGAAACGAAAGGAAAGAAAATGAAAGAAATTGAAAGGAAAGGAAGGAAAGTGAAGGAAAGTAAAAGAAAGGAAAGAAAATGAAAGGAAAGGAAAGGAGAGAAAACGAAAGGAAAGGATAAGAAGGGAAAGGAAAGGAAAGGACAAGAAACAAAAGGAAAGGAAAGGGAAGGAGAGGAAAGGAAAGGAAAGGAAAGGAATGGAGAGGAAAGGAAAGGAAAGAATGGAAAGGAAAGGAAAGGCAAGGAAAGAAAGCAAAGGAAAGGAAAGGAAAGGAGAGGAAAGGAAAGAAAATGAAAGGAAAGGAAAGGAAAGAAAAGGAAAAGAAAGGAAAGGAAAGGAAAGTAGCGGAAAGGAAAGGAAAGAAATATAATAAAGGAGAGGAATGGAAACGAAAGGAAAGAAAATTAAGGGAAAGGAAAGGATATTAAAGTACGGGAAAAGAAAGGGAAAAAATTAAAGGAAAGGACAGGAAAGAAAACTAAAGAAAGGCAGGAAAATGAATGGAAAGGAAAGCATAGGAAAGGGAAGGAAAGGAAAGAAAGGAAAGGAAAGGAAAGGAAAGGAAAGGAGAAGAACGGAAAGGAAAGGAAAGGAAAGGAAAGGAAAGGAAAGGAAAGGAAAGGAAAGGATAAGAAAGGAAAGGAAAGGATAGGAAGGGAAAGGAAGGGAAAGAAAAGGACGGGAAAGGAAAGGAAAAGAAGGGAAAGGAAAGGAGAGAAAATATAAGGTAAGGAAAATAATTGAAAGGTAAGGAAAGGAAATTAAAGGAACGGAAATAAAAGGAAAGGAAAGGACAGGCAAGGAAAGAAAGCAAAGGAAAGGAAAGGAAAGGAAAGGAGAGGAAAAGAAAGAAAATAAAAGGAAAGGAAAGGAAAGAATAGGAAAAGAAAGGAAAGGAAAGTAGCGGAAAGGAAAGGAAAGAAATAAAATAAAGGAGAGGAAAGGAAAGAAACGAAAGGAAAGACAATTAAGGGAAAGGAGAGGAAATTAAAGTAAGGGAAAAGAAAGGAAAGGAAAGGAGATAAAATGAAAGGAAAGGAAAAGAAAGGAAATTAAAGTAAAGGAAAGGAAAGAAAGGAAAGGAGAGGAAAGGAAAGGAAACGAAAGGAAAGACAATTAAGGGAAAGGAAAGGAAATTAAAGTAAGGGAAAAGAAAGGAAAGAAAATGAAAGGAAAGGAAAGGAGGTAAAGTGAATGGAAAGGAAAGGAAATTAAAGTAAAGGAAAAGAAAGGAAAAAAAAGGAAAGGAAAGTAGAGAAAATGAAATTAAATCAAAATAATTGAAAGGAAAGGAAAGGAAAGAAAAAGAAAAAAAATGAAAGGAAAGGAAAGGAAATCAAAGTAAAGGAAAAGAAAGGAAAGAAAATGAAAGAAAAGGAAAGGAGAGAAAACGAAAGGAAAGGAAAATAATTGAAAGGAAAAGTAAGGAAAGTAAAGAAAATGCAAGGAAAGGAAAGGAAAGAAAATGAAAGGAAAGGAAAGGAAAGAAAAGGAAAAGAAAGGAGAGGAAAGGAAAGGAAACGAAAGGAAAGACAATTAAGGGAAAGGAAAGAAAATGAAAGGTAAGGAAAGGATATAAAATGAATGGAAAGGAAAGGAAATTAAAGTAAAGGAAAGGAAAGAAAGGAAAGGAGAGAAAAGGAAAGAAAAGGAAAGGAGAGGAAAGGAAAGGAAAGGAAAAGAAAGTAATAGAAGAGAAAGGAAAGGAAATTAAGGGAAATGAAATGAAAGGAAAGTAAAGGAAATGAAAGGAAAGGAAGAAAAGGAGAGGAAAGGAAAGGAAAGGAAAGGAAAGGAAAGGAAAGGAAAGGAAAGGAAAGGAATGGAAAAGAAAGGAAACGAAAGGAAAGAAAATTAAAGGGGAGGAAAGGAAGGGAAGCTAATGTAATATAAAAGAAAGGAAAGAAAATTAAAGGAAAGGAAGGGGAAGGGAAGTAAGAGAAAGGAAAGAAAATGAAAGGAAAGGAAAGGAGAGAAAACGAAAGGAAAGGATAAGAAGGGAAAGGACAAGAAACAAAAGGAAAGGAAAGGAAAGGAATGGGGAGGAAAGGAGAGGAAAGGAAAGAATGGAAAGGAAGGAGAGGAAAAGAAAGGAAAGGAAATTAAAGTAAGGGAAAAGAAAGGTAAAAAAAAATGAAAGGAAAGGACAGGAAAGGAAACTAAAGAAAGGCAGGAAAATGAATGGAAAGGAAAGCATAGGAAAGGGAAGGAAAGGAAAGAAAGGAAAGGAAAGGATAAGAAAGGAAAGGAAAGGAAAGGAAGGGATAGGAATCGAAAGGAAGGGAAAGAAAAGGACGGGAAAGCAAAGGAAAAGAAGGGAAAGGAAAGCAAAGGAGAGAAAATATAAGGGAAGGAAAATAATTGAAAGGTACGGAAAGGAAATTAAAGGAAAGGAAAGGAAAGGCAAGGAAAGAAAGCAAAGGAAAGGAAAGGAAAGAAAAGGAAAAGGAGAGGAAAGGAAAGGAAACGAAAGCAAAGACTTAAGGGAAAGGAAAGGAAATTAAAGTAAGGGAAAAGAAAGGAAAGGAAAGGAGATACAATGAAAGGAAAGGAAAGGAAAGGAAAAGAAAGGCAAAGAAGAGAAAGGAAAGGAAATTTAAGGAAAGGAAATTGAAGGAAAGTAAAGAAAAGGAGTGGAAAGGAAGAAAAGGAGAGGAAAGGAAAGAAAAGGAAAGGAGAGGAAAGGAAATGAAAGGAAAGGAAAGAAAAGGAAACGAAAGGAAAAAAAATTAAAGGAAAGGAATTCAAATTAATGTAAGGAAAAATAAAGGAATGGAAAGAAAATGAAAGGGAAGAAAAGGAAAGGAAACTAATGTAATGGAAAAGAAAGGAAAGAAAATGAAAGGAAAGGAAGGGAAGGAAAGTAAAGGAAAGTAAAAGAAAGGAAAGAAAATGAAAGGAAAGGAAGGGAAGGAAAGTAAAGGAAAAGAAAGGAAAGGAAACTAAAGGAAAGGAAAGAAGAGAAAATTAAGGGCAGGTAAAGGAAAGGAAAGGAAAGGATAAGAAGGGAAAGGAAAGGAAAAGAAAGAAAACGAAAGGAAAGGAAAGGAAAGGAAATTAAAGTAAAGGAAGAGTAAGAAAAGAAAACGAAAGGCAAAGAAAGGAGAGAAAATGAAAGGAAAGGAGAATAATTGAAAGGAAAGGGAAGGAAAGGATAGGAAAGGAAAGGAAAGGCAAGGAATGGAAAGGAGTGGAAAGAAGAGGAAAGGAAAGGATCAGAAGGGAAAGGAAAGGAAAGAAAAGGAAAGGAAAGGGAAGGAAAGGAAAAGAAGGGAAAAAATAAGAAGGGAAAGGAAAGGAAAGCAAAGGAAAGGAAAGGAAAGGAAAGAAAAGAAAGGAAAAGGAAAGGAAAGAGAGGAAAGAAGGGGAAAGGAAAGGATAAGAAGGGAAAGGAAAGGAAGGCAAGTCAAGGAAAGGAAAGGAAAGGAATGGAAAGGAGAGGAAAGATGGGGAAAGGAAAGGATAGGAAGGGAAAGGAAAGGAAAGCAAAGCAAAGGAAAAGAAAGGAACAAAGAGGAAATTAAAGGAAAGGAAAGGAAATTAAAGTAAAAGAAAAGAAAGGAAAGAAAATGAAAGGAAAGGAAAGGAGAGAAAATGAAATTAAATCAAAATAATTGGAAGGAAAGGAAAGGAAAGGAAAAGAAAGAAAATGAAAGGAAAAGAAAGGTAATTAAAGTAAAGGAAAAGAAAAGAAAGGAAAGGAGAGAAAATGAAAGGAAAGGAAAATAATTGAAAGGAAAGGAAAGGAACGTAAAGGAAAGGAAATGAAAGGAAAGGCAAGGACAGGAAAGTAAAGGAAAGGAAAGAAAATGAAAGGAAAGGAAAGGAAAGGAACGGAAAAGAAAGGAAACGAAAGGAAAGAAAATGAAAGGGAAGGAAAGGAAAGGAAACTAATGTAATGGAAAAGAAAGGAAAGAAAATGAAAGGAAAGGAAGGAAAGTAAAGGAAAGTAAAAGAAAGGAAAGAAAATGAAAGGAAAGGAAAGGAGAGAAAAGGAAAGGAAAGGATAAGAAAGGAAAGGAAATTAAAGGACAAGAAACAAAAGGAAAGGAAAGATAAGGAAAAGAAAGAAAGGAAAGGAAAGGAAAGGAAAGGGAAGGAAAGGAAAGGAAAGGAAAGGAAAGGAAAGAAAATGAAAGGAAAGGAAAGAAAATGAAAGGAAAGGAAAGGAAAAGAAAGGAAAAGAAAGAAAATGAAAGGAAAGGAAAGGAAAGGAAAGGAAATTTAAGTAAAGGAAAAGTAAGGAAAGAAAATGAAAGGATAAGAGAGGAGAGAAAATGAAAGGAAAGGAAAATAATTGAAAGGAAAGGGAAGGCAAGTAAAGGAAAGGAGAGGAAAGAAGACGAAAGGAAACGATAAGAAGGGAAAGGAAAGGAAAGGCAAGGAAAGGAAAGGAAAAGAAAGGAAAAAATAAGAAGGGAAAGGAAAGGAAAGGAAAGGAAAGGAAAGGAAAGGAAAGAAAGGAAAGGAAGGGAAAGGAATGGTAAGGAAAGAAAAGCAAAGGAAAGGAAAGAAAAGGAAATAAACGGAAAGGAAAGGAAAGGAAAGAAAATGAAAGAAAAGAAAAGGAAGAAAAGAAAACGTAGGAAAATAAAAGGAAAGGAAAGGAAAAGAAAGGAAAGGAAAATAATAGAAAGGAAAGGAAAGGAAAAGAAAGGAAAGGAGAGGAAATTAAAGGAAAGGAAAGGAAATTAAAGTAAAGGAAAAGCAAGGACAGGAAAGGAAAGAAAGGAAAGGAAGGGAAAGGAAGGGTAAGGAAAGGAAAGCAAAGAACGGAAAGAAAAGGAAAGGAAACGAAAGGAAAGGAAAGGAAAGGAAAGGAAAGGAAAGGAAAGGAAAGAAAAGTAAATGAAAGAAAAGAAAAGGAAGAAAAGAAAACGTGAAAAATAAAGGGAAAGGAAAGGAAAGGAGAGGAAATTAAAGGAAAGGAAATTAAAGTAAAGGAAAAGAAAGGAAAGAAAAGGAAAGGAAAGTAAAGAAAAGGAGAGAAAATGAAATTAAATCAAAATAATTGAAAGGAGTGGAAAGGAAAGGAAAAGAAAAAAAAAGAAATGAAAGGAAAGGAAATTAAAGTAAAGGAAAAGAAAGGAAAGAAAATGAAAGAAAATTAAGGGAAAGGAAATTAAAGGAAAGGAAAGGAAAGGAAGAAAAGGAGAGGAAAGGAAAGGAAAGGAGAGGAATGGAAAAGAAAGGAAAAGAAAGGAAAGGAAAGGAAGCTAATGTAATATAAAAGAAAGGAAAGAAAATTAAAGGAAAGGAAGGGGAAGGGAAGTAAGAGAAAGGAAAGAAAATGAAAGAAAAGGAAAGGAGAGAAAACGAAAGGAAAGGATAAGAAGGGAAAGGACAAGAAACAAAAGGAAAGGAAGGGAAAGGAATGGAAAAGAAAGGAAACGAAAGGAAAGAAAATGAAAGGGGAGGAAAGGAAAGGAAGCTAATGTCATATAAAAGAAAGGAAAGAAAATTAAAGGAAAGGAAGGGGAAGAGAAGTAAGAGAAAGGAAAAAAATGAAAGGAAAGGAAAGGAAAGGAAAAGAAGGGAAAGGACAAGAAACAAAAGGAAAGGAAAGGAGAGGAATGGGGAGGAAAGGAGAAAAAAGGAAAGAATGGAAAGGAAGGAGAGGAAAAGAAAGGAAAGGAAATGAAAGGAATAGAAAAGAAAGGAACAAAAGGAGAGAAAATGAAAGGAAAGGAAAGGAAAAAAAGGAAAAGAAAGGAGAGGAAAGGAAAGGAAACGAAAGGAAATACAATTAAGGGAAAGGAAAGGAAATTAAAGTAAGTGAAAAGAAAGGAGAGAAAACGAAAGGAAAGGAAGGGAGATAAAATGAATGGAAAGGAAAGGAAATTAAAGTAAAGGAAAGGAAATTAAAGTAAAGGAAAGGAAAGGAGAGGAAAGGAAAGGAAAGGAAAGGAAAGGAAAGGAAAGGAAAGGAAAAGAAATTAAAAGAAGAGAAAGGAAAGGAAATTAAGGGAAAGGAAATTAAAGGAAAGGAAAGGAAAGGAAGAAAAGGAGAGGAAAGGAAAGGAAACGAGAGGAATGTAAAAGAAAGGAAACGAAAGGAAAGAAAATGAAAGGGGAGGAAAGGAAAGGAAGCTAATGTAATGTAAAAGAAAGGAAAGAAAATTAAAGGAAAGGAAGGGGAAGGGAAGTAAGAGAAAGGAAAGAAAATTAAAGGAAAGGAAAGGAGAGAAAACGAAAGGAAAGGATAAGAAGGGAAAGGACAAGAAACAAAAGGAAAGGAAAGAAAAGGAATGGAAAAGAAAGGAAACGAAAGGAAAGAAAATGAAAAGGGAGGAAAGGAAAGGAAGCTAATGTAATATAAAAGAACGGAAAGAAAATTAAAGGAAAGGAAGGGGAAGGGAAGTAAGAGAAAGGAAAGAAAATGAAAGGAAAGGAAAGGAGAGAAAACGAAAGGAAAGGATAAGAAGGGAAAGGACAAGAAACAAAAGGAAAGGAAGGAAAGTAAAGGAAAGTAAAAGAAAGGAAAGAAAATGAAAGGAAAGGAAAGGAGAGAAAACGAAAGGAAAGGATAAGAAGGGAAAGGAAAGGAAAGGACAAGAAACAAAAGGAAAGGAAAGGAAAGGAATGGAGAGGAAAGGAAAGGAAAGGAAAGAATGGAAAGGAAGGAGAGGAAAAGAAAGGAAAGGAAAAGAAAGGAATGGAAAAGAAAGGAACGTAAGGAAAAAATGAAAGGAAAGGACAGGAAAGGAAACTAAAGAAAGGCAGGGAAATAAATGGAAAGGAAAGCATAGGAAAGGGAAGGAAAGGAAAGAAAGGAAAGGAAAGGAAAGGAGAAGAAGGAAAGGAAAGGAATGGAATGGACAGGAAAGGGAAGGAAAGGAAAGGATAAGAAAGGAAAGGAAAGGAAAAGAAGGGAAAGGAAAGGAAAGGAGAGAAAATATAAGAAAAGGAAAATAATTGAAAGGTAAGGAAAGGAAAGTAAAGGAAAGGAAATGAAAGGAAAGGATAGGCAAGGAAAGAAAGCAAAGGAAAGGAAAGGAAAGGAGAGGAAAGGAAATAAAATGAAATTAAAGGAAACGAAAGAAAAGGAAAAGAAAGGAAAGGAAAGGAAAGTAGAGGAAAGGAAAGGAAAGAAATAAAATAAAGGAGAGGAAAGGAAAGGAAACGAAAGGAAAGAAAATTAAGGGAAAGGAAAGGAAATTAAAGTAAGGGAAAAGAAAGGAAAGAAAATTAAAGGAAAGGAAAGGAGATAAAATGAAAGGAAAGGAAAAGAAAGGAAATTAAAGTAAAGGAAAGGAAAGAAAGGAAAGGAGAGGAAAGGATTGGAAAGGAAAAGAAAGGAAAAGAAGAGAAAGGAAAGGAAATTAAAGGAAAGGAAATGAAAGGAAAGTAAAGAAAAGAAAAGGAAAGGAAGATAAGGAGAGGAAAGGAAAGGAAAGGAGAATAAAGGAAATGAAAGGAAAGGAACGAAAAGGAAACGAAAGGAAAAAAAAATTAAAGGAAAGGAAAGGAAACTAATGTAATGGAAAAGAAAGGAAAGAAAATGAAAGGAAAGAAAGGGAAGGAAACTAAAAGAAAGTAAAAGAAATTAAAGAAAATGAGAGGAAAGGAAAGGAGAGAAAACGAAAGGAAAGGAAAGGAAAAGAAAGGAAAGGCAACTAAAGGAAAGGAAAGAAGAGAAAATTAAGGGCAGGTAAGGGAAAAGAAAGGAAAGGATAAGAAGGGAAAGGATAAGAAGGGAAAGGAAAGGAAAACGACAGGAAAGGAAAGGAAAGGAAAGGAATGGAAAGGAGAGGAAAATAATTGAAAGGAAAGGAAAGTAAAGGAAAGGAAATGAAAGGAAAGGAAAGACAAGGAGAAGAAAGAAAGGAAAGGAAAGGAAAGGAAAGGAAAGAAAATGAAAGGGAAGGAAAGGAGAGGAAAGAAAATGAAAGGAAAGGAAAATAATTGAAAGGAAAGGAAAGGAAAAGAAAGATAAAGAAAGAAAATGAAAGAAAAGGAAAGGAAAGGAAATTTAAGTAAAGGAAAAGTAAGGAAAGAAAATGAAAGGATAAGAAAGGAGAGAAAATGAAAGGAAAGGAAAGAAATGGAAAAGAAAGGAAACGAATGGAAAGAAAATGAAAGGGAAGAAAAGGAAAGGAAACTAATGTAATGGAAAAGAAAGGAAAGAAAATGAAAGGAAAGGAGATAAAACGAAAGGAAAGGAAAGGAAAGGAAAAGAAAGGAAAGGAAACTAAAGGAAAGGAAAGAAGAGAAAATTAAGGGCAGGTAAAGGAAAGGAAAGGAAAGGATAAGAAGGGAAAGGAAAGGAAAAGAAAGAAAACGAAAGGAAAGGAAAGGAAGGGAAAGGAAAGGAAAGGAAAGGAAAGGAAAGGAAAGGAAAGGAAAGGAAAGGAAAGGAAAGGAAAGGAAATTAAAGTAAAGGAAGAGTAAGAAAAGAAAACGAACGGAAAAGAAAGGAGAGAAAATGAAAGGAAAGGAGAATAATTGAAATGAAAGGGAAGGAAAGGATAGGAAAGGAAAGGAAAGGCAAGGAATGGAAAGGAGAGGAAAGAAGGGGAAAGGAAAGGATAAGAAGGGAAAGGAAAGGAAAGGAAAGGAAAGGAAAGGGAAGGAAAGGAAAGGAGAGGAAAGAAGGGGAAAGGAAAGGATAAGAAGGGAAAGGAAAGGAAAGGAAAGGAAAGGAAAGGGAAGGAAAGGAAAAGAAGGGAAAAAATAAGAAGGGAAAGGAAAGGAAAGCAAAGGAAAGGAAAGGAAAGGAAAGAAAAGGAAGGAAAAGGAAAGGAAAGCGAGGAAAGAAGAGGAAAGGAAAGGATAAGAAGGGAAAGGAAAGGAAGGCAAGTCAAGGAAAGGAAAGGAAAGGAATGGAAAGGGAGGAAAGATGGGGAAAGGAAAGGATAGGAAGGGAAAGGAAAGGAAAGCAAAGCAAAGGAAAAGAAAGGAACAGAGAGGAAATTAAAGGAAAGGAAAGGAAATTAAAGTAAAAGAAAAGAAAGGAAAGAAAATGAAAGGAAAGGAAAGGAGAGAAAATGAAATTAAATCAAAATAATTGAAAGGAACGGAAAGGATAGGAAAAGAAAGAAAATGAAAGGAAAAGAAAGGTAATTAAAGTAAAGGAAAAGAAAAGAAAGGAAAGGAGAGAAATGGAAAAGAAAGGAAAAGAAAGGAAAGAAAATGAAAGGGGAGGAAAGGAAAGGAAGCTAATGTAATATAAAAGAAAGGAAAGAAAATTAAAGGAAAGGAAGGGGAAGAGAAGTAAGAGAAAGGAAAGAAAATGAAAGAAAAGGAAAGGAGAGAAAACGAAAGGAAAGGATAAGAAGGGAAAGGACAAGAAACAAAAGGAAAGGAAGGGAAAGGAATGGAAAAGAAAGGAAACGAAAGGAAAGAAAATGAAAGGGGAAGAAAGGAAAGGAAGCTAATGTCATATAAAAGAAAGGAAAGAAAAGTAAAGGAAAGGAAGGGGAAGAGAAGTAAGAGAAAGGAAAGAAAATGAAAGGAAAGGAAAGGAGAGAAAACGAAAGGAAAGGATAAGAAGGGAAAGGACAAGAAACAAAAGGAAAGGAAGGGAAAGGAATGGAAAAGAAAGGAAACGAAAGGAAAGAAAATGAAAGGGAAGGAAAGGAAAGGAAGCTAATGTCATATAAAAGAAAGGAAAGAAAATTAAAGGAAAGGAAGGGGAAGAGAAGTAAGAGAAAGGAAAAAAATGAAAGGAAAGGAAAGGAAAGGAAAAGAAGGGAAAGGACAAGAAACAAAAGGAAAGGAAAGGAGAGGAATGGGGAGGAAAGGAGAAAAAAGGAAAGAATGGAAAGGAAGGAGAGGAAAAGAAAGGAAAGGAAATGAAAGGAATAGAAAAGAAAGGAACAAAAGGAGAGAAAATGAAAGGAAAGGAAAGGAAAAAAAGGAAAAGAAAGGAGAGGAAAGGAAAGGAAACGAAAGGAAATACAATTAAGGGAAAGGAAAGGAAATTAAAGTAAGTGAAAAGAAAGGAGAGAAAACGAAAGGAAAGGAAGGGAGATAAAATGAATGGAAAGGAAAGGAAATTAAAGTAAAGGAAAGGAAAGGAGAGGAAAGGAAAGGAAAGGAAAGGAAAGGAAAGGAAAGGAAAGGAAAGGAAAGGAAAGGAAAAGAAATTAAAAGAAGAGAAAGGAAAGGAAATTAAGGGAAAGGAAATTAAAGGAAAGGAAAGGAAAGGAAGAAAAGGAGAGGAAAGGAAAGGAAACGAGAGGAATGTAAAAGAAAGGAAACGAAAGGAAAGAAAATGAAAGGGGAGGAAAGGAAAGGAAGCTAATGTAATGTAAAAGAAAGGAAAGAAAATTAAAGGAAAGGAAGGGGAAGGGAAGTAAGAGAAAGGAAAGAAAATTAAAGGAAAGGAAAGGAGAGAAAACGAAAGGAAAGGATAAGAAGGGAAAGGACAAGAAACAAAAGGAAAGGAAAGAAAAGGAATGGAAAAGAAAGGAAACGAAAGGAAAGAAAATGAAAAGGGAGGAAAGGAAAGGAAGCTAATGTAATATAAAAGAACGGAAAGAAAATTAAAGGAAAGGAAGGGGAAGGGAAGTAAGAGAAAGGAAAGAAAATGAAAGGAAAGGAAAGGAGAGAAAACGAAAGGAAAGGATAAGAAGGGAAAGGACAAGAAACAAAAGGAAAGGAAGGAAAGTAAAGGAAAGTAAAAGAAAGGAAAGAAAATGAAAGGAAAGGAAAGGAGAGAAAACGAAAGGAAAGGATAAGAAGGGAAAGGAAAGGAAAGGACAAGAAACAAAAGGAAAGGAAAGGAAAGGAATGGAGAGGAAAGGAAAGGAAAGAATGGAAAGGAAGGAGAGGAAAAGAAAGGAAAGGAAAAGAAAGGAATGGAAAAGAAAGGAACGTAAGGAAAAAATGAAAGGAAAGGACAGGAAAGGAAACTAAAGAAAGGCAGGGAAATAAATGGAAAGGAAAGCACAGGAAAGGGAAGGAAAGGAAAGAAAGGAAAGGAAAGGAAAGGAGAAGAAGGAAAGGAAAGGAATGGAATGGACAGGAAAGGGAAGGAAAGGAAAGGATAAGAAAGGAAAGGAAAGGAAAAGAAGGGAAAGGAAAGGAAAGGAGAGAAAATATAAGAAAAGGAAAATAATTGAAAGGTAAGGAAAGGAAAGTAAAGGAAAGGAAATGAAAGGAAAGGATAGGCAAGGAAAGAAAGCAAAGGAAAGGAAAGGAAAGGAGAGGAAAGGAAATAAAATGAAATTAAAGGAAACGAAAGAAAAGGAAAAGAAAGGAAAGGAAAGGAAAGTAGAGGAAAGGAAAGGAAAGAAATAAAATAAAGGAGAGGAAAGGAAAGGAAACGAAAGGAAAGACAATTAAGGGAAAGGAAAGGAAATTAAAGTAAGGGAAAAGAAAGGAAAGAAAATTAAAGGAAAGGAAAGGAGATAAAATGAAAGGAAAGGAAAAGAAAGGAAATTAAAGTAAAGGAAAGGAAAGAAAGGAAAGGAGAGGAAAGGATTGGAAAGGAAAAGAAAGGAAAAGAAGAGAAAGGAAAGGAAATTAAAGGAAAGGAAATTAAAGGAAAGTAAAGAAAAGGAAAGGAAAGGAAGATAAGGAGAGGAAAGGAAAGGAAAGGAGAATAAAGGAAATGAAAGGAAAGGAAAGAAAAGGAAACGAAAGGAAAAAAAAATTAAAGGAAAGGAAACTAATGTAATGGAAAAGAAAGGAAAGAAAATGAAAGGAAAGGAAGGGAAGGAAACTAAAAGAAAGTAAAAGAAATTAAAGAAAATGAGAGGAAAGGAAAGGAGAGAAAACGAAAGGAAAGGAAAGGAAAAGAAAGGAAAGGCAACTAAAGGAAAGGAAAGAAGAGAAAATTAAGGGCAGGTAAGGGAAAAGAAAGGAAAGGATAAGAAGGGAAAGGATAAGAAGGGAAAGGAAAGGAAAACGACAGGAAAGGAAAGGAAAGGAAAGGAATGGAAAGGAGAGGAAAGAAGGGGAAAGGAAAGGATAGGAAGGGAAAGGAAAGGAAAGCAAAGCAAAGGAAAAGAAAGGAACAGAGAGGAAATGAAAGGAAAGGAAAGAAAATTAAAGGAAAGGAAAGGAGATAAAATGAAAGAAAGGAAATGAAAGGGAATTAAAGTAAAGGAAAGGAAAGGAAAAGAAAGGAAAAGAAGAGAAAGGAAAGGAAATTAAAGGAAAGTAAAGCAAATGAAAGGAAAGGAAAGAAAACGAAACGAAAGGAAAGAAAATTAAAGGAAAGGGAAGGAGATAAAATGAAAGAAAGGAAATGAAAGGGAATTAAAGTAAAGGAAAGGAAAGAAAGCAAAGGAAAGGAAAGGAAAGGAAAAGAAGGGAAAGGAAGAGAAAGGAAAGGAAATTAAAGGAAAGGAAATTAAAGGAAAGTAAAGCAAATGAAAGGAAAGGAAAGAAAGGAAACGAAAGGAAAGAAAATTAAAGGAAAGGGAAGGAAATTAATGTAAGGAAAAATAAAGGAAAGAAAATGAAAGGAAATAAAAGGAAAGGAAAGAAAACGAAAGGAAAGGAAAGGAAAAGAAAGGGGAGGAAGGGAAGGAAAGAAAAGGAAAGGAAAGGAAAGGAAGGAGAGGAAAGGAATCGAAAAGAAAGGAAACGAAAGGAAAGAAAATGAAAGGGAAGGAAAGGAAAGGAAAGGAAAGGAAAATAATGTAATCGAAAAGAAAGAAAAGAAAATGAAAGGAAAGGAAGGGGAAGGAAAGTAAAAGAAAGGTAAGAAAATGAAAGGAAAGGAATGGAGAGAAAACGAAAGGAAAGGATAAGAAGGGAAAGGAAAGGACAAGAAACAAAAGGAGAGGAAAGGAAAGGAATGGGGAGGAAAGGAAAGGAAAGGAAAGAATGGAAAGGAGGGAGGGGAAACGAAAGGAAAGGAAAGGAAAGGAAAGGAAAAGAAAGGAAAGGAAAGGAATGGTAAAGAAAGGAACGAAAGGAAAGAAAATGAAAGGAAAGGAAAGGAAACTAAAGAAAGGCAGGAAAATGAATAGAAAGGAAAGCATGGGGAAGGAAAGGAAAGGAAAGAAATGAAAGAAAGGAAAGGAAAGGAAAGGAAAGGAAAGGAGAGGATAAGAAGGGAAAGGAAAGGAAAGGAAAGGAAAGGATAGGAATAGAAAGGAAGGGAAAGGAAAGGAAAAGAAGGGAAAGGAAAGGAAAGGAGAGAAAATGAAAGGAAAGGAAAATAATTGAAAGGAAAGGAAAGTAAAGGAAAGGAAATGAAAGGAAAGGAAAGACAAGGAGAAGAAAGAAAGGAAAGGAAAGGAAAGGAAAGAAAATGAAAGGAAAGGAAAGGAGAGGAAAGAAAATGAAAGGAAAGGAAAATAATTGAAAGGAAAGGAAAGGAAAAGAAAGATAAAGAAAGAAAATGAAAGAAAAGGAAAGGAAAGGAAATTTAAGTAAAGGAAAAGTAAGGAAAGAAAATGAAAGGATAAGAAAGGAGAGAAAATGAAAGGAAAGGAAAGAAATGGAAAAGAAAGGAAACGAATGGAAAGAAAATGAAAGGGAAGAAAAGGAAAGGAAACTAATGTAATGGAAAAGAAAGGAAAGAAAATGAAAGGAAAGGAGATAAAACGAAAGGAAAGGAAAGGAAAGGAAAAGAAAGGAAAGGAAACTAAAGGAAAGGAAAGAAGAGAAAATTAAGGGCAGGTAAAGGAAAGGAAAGGAAAGGATAAGAAGGGAAAGGAAAGGAAAAGAAAGAAAACGAAAGGAAAGGAAAGGAAGGGAAAGGAAAGGAAAGGAAAGGAAAGGAAAGGAAAGGAAAGGAAAGGAAATTAAAGTAAAGGAAGAGTAAGAAAAGAAAACGAACGGAAAAGAAAGGAGAGAAAATGAAAGGAAAGGAGAATAATTGAAATGAAAGGGAAGGAAAGGATAGGAAAGGAAAGGAAAGGCAAGGAATGGAAAGGAGAGGAAAGAAGGGGAAAGGAAAGGATAACAAGGGAAAGGAAAGGAAAGGAAAGGAAAGGGAAGGAAAGGAAAAGAAGGGAAAAAATAAGAAGGGAAAGGAAAGGAAAGCAAAGGAAAGGAAAGGAAAGGAAAGAAAAGGAAGGAAAAGGAAAGGAAAGCGAGGAAAGAAGAGGAAAGGAAAGGATAAGAAGGGAAAGGAAAGGAAGGCAAGTCAAGGAAAGGAAAGGAAAGGAATGGAAAGGGAGGAAAGATGGGGAAAGGAAAGGATAGGAAGGGAAAGGAAAGGAAAGCAAAGCAAAGGAAAAGAAAGGAACAGAGAGGAAATTAAAGGAAAGGAAAGGAAATTAAAGTAAAAGAAAAGAAAGGAAAGAAAATGAAAGGAAAGGAAAGGAGAGAAAATGAAATTAAATCAAAATAATTGAAAGGAACGGAAAGGATAGGAAAAGAAAGAAAATGAAAGGAAAACAAAGGTAATTAAAGTAAAGGAAAAGAAAAGAAAGGAAAGGAGAGAAATGGAAAAGAAAGGAAAAGAAAGGAAAGAAAATGAAAGGGGAGGAAAGGAAAGGAAGCTAATGTAATATAAAAGAAAGGAAAGAAAATTAAAGGAAAGGAAGGGGAAGAGAAGTAAGAGAAAGGAAAGAAAATGAAAGAAAAGGAAAGGAGAGAAAACGAAAGAAAAGGATAAGAAGGGAAAGGAATGGAAAAGAAAGGAAACGAAAGGAAAGAAAATGAAAGGGGAAGAAAGGAAAGGAAGCTAATGTCATATAAAAGAAAGGAAAGAAAAGTAAAGGAAAGGAAGGGGAAGAGAAGTAAGAGAAAGGAAAGAAAATGAAAGGAAAGGAAAGGAGAGAAAACGAAAGGAAAGGATAAGAAGGGAAAGGACAAGAAACAAAAGGAAAGGAAAGGAAAGGAATGGGGAGGAAAGGAGAGGAAAGGAAAGAATGGAAAGGAAGGAGAGGAAAAGAAAGGAAAGGAAAGGAAAGAAAAGGAAAGGAATGGAAAAGAAAGGAACGAAAGGAGAGAAAATGAAAGGAAAGGAAAGAAAATGAAAGGAAAGGAAAGGAAAAGAAAGTTAAAGAAGAGAAAGGAAAAGAAATTAAGGGAAAGGAAATTAAAGGAAAGGAAAGGAAATTAAGAAAAGGAGAGGAAAGGAAAGGAAAGGAGAGGAATGGAAAAGAAAGGAAAAGAAAGGAAAGAAAATGAAAGGTGAGGAAAGGAAAGGAAGCTAATGTAATATAAAAGAAAGGAAAGAATTTAAAGGAAAGGAAGGGGAAGGGAAGTAAGAGAAAGGAAAGAAAATGAAAGAAAAGGAAAGGAGAGAAACCGAAAGGAAAGGATAAGAAGGGAAAGGACAAGAAACAAAAGGAAAGGAAGGGAAAGGAATGGAAAAGAAAGGAAACGAAAGGAAAGAAAATGAAAGGGGAGGAAAGGAAAGGAAGCTAATGTCATATAAAAGAAAGGAAAGAAAATTAAAGGAAAGGAAGGGGAAGAGAAGTAAGAGAAAGGAAAAAAATGAAAGGGAAGGAAAGGAAAGGATAAGAAGGGAAAGGACAAGAAACAAAAGGAAAGGAAAGGAGAGGAATGGGGAGGAAAGGAGAGAAAAGGAAAGAATGGAAAGGAAGGAGAGGAAAAGAAAGGAAAGGAAATGAAAGGAATAGAAAAGAAAGGAACAAAAGGAGAGAAAATGAAAGGAAAGGAAAGGAAAAAAAGGAAAGGACAGGAGAGGAAAGGAAAGGAAAGGAAAGGAAAGGAAAGGAAAGGAAAGGAAAGGAAAGGAAAGGAAGAAAAGGAGAGGAAAGGAAAGGAAAGGAGAGGAATGTAAAAGAAAGGAAACGAAAGGAAAGAAAATGAAAGGGGAGGAAAGGAAAGGAAGCTAATGTAATGTAAAAGAAAAGAAAGAAAATTAAAGGAAAGGAAGGGGAAGGGAAGTAAGAGAAAGGAAAGAAAATTAAAGGAAAGGAAAGGAGAGAAAACGAAAGGAAAGGATAAGAAGGGAAAGGACAAGAAACAAAAGGAAAGGAAAGAAAAGGAATGGAAAAGAAAGGAAACGAAAGGAAAGAAAATGAAAAGGGAGGAAAGGAAAGGAAGCTAATGTAATATAAAAGAACGGAAAGAAAATTAAAGGAAAGGAAGGGGAAGGGAAGTAAGAGAAAGGAAAGAAAATGAAAGGAAAGGAAAGGAGAGAAAACGAAAGGAAAGGATAAGAAGGGAAAGGACAAGAAACAAAAGGAAAGGAAAGGAAAGGAAAGGAATGGGGAGGAAAGGAGAGGAAAGGAAAGAATGGAAAGGAACGAGAGGAAAAGAAAGGAAATCAAAGGAAAGGAATGGAAAAGAAAGGAACGAACGGAGAGAAAATGAAAGAAAAGAAAACGAAAGGAAAGAAAATTAAAGGAAAGGAAATTAATGTAAGGAAAAATAAAGGAAAGAAAATGAAAAGAAAGAAAAGGAAAGAAAATGAAAGGAAAGGAAAGGAAAAGAAAGGGGAGGAAAGGACAGGAAAGGAAAGAAAAGGAAAGGAAAGAAAGGAAAGGAAAGGAAAGGAAAGGAAAGGAAAGGAACGGAAAAGAAAGGAAACGAAAAGAAAGAAAATGAAAGGGAAGGAAAGGAAAGGAAAGGAAACTAATATAATGGAAAAGAAAGGAAAGAAAATGAAAAGAAAGGAAGGGAAGGAAGGGAAGGAAAGTAAAAGAAAGTAAAAGAAATTAAAGAAAATGAGAGGAAAGGAAAGGAGAGAAAACGAAAGGAAAGGAAAGGAAAAGAAAGGAAAGGCAACTAAAGGAAAGGAAAGAAGAGAAAATTAAGGGCAGGTAAAGGAAAAGAAAGGAAAGGATAAGAAGGGAAAGGATAAGAAGGGAAAGGAACGGAAACCGACAGGAAAGGAAAGGAAAGGAAAGGAATGGAAAGGAGAGGAAAGAAGGGGAAAGGAAAGGATAGGAAGGGAAAGGAAAGGAAAGCAAAGCAAAGGAAAAGAAAGGAACAGAGAGGAAATGAAAGGAAAGGAAAGAAAATTAAAGGAAAGGAAAGGAGATAAAATGAAAGAAAGGAAATGAAAGGGAATTAAAGTAAAGGAAAGGAAAGGAAAAGGAAGGAAAAGAAGAGACAGGAAAGGAAATTAAAGGAAAGGAAATTAAAGGAAAGTAAAGCAAATGAAAGGAAAGGAAAGAAAAGGAAACGAAAGGAAAGAAAATTAAAGGAAAGGGAAGGAGATAAAATGAAAGAAAGGAAATGAAAGGGAATTAAAGTAAAGGAAAGGAAAGAAAGCAAAGGAAAGGAAAGGAAAGGAAAAGAAGGGAAAGGAAGAGAAAGGAAAGGAAATTAAAGGAAAGGAAACTAAAGGAAAGTAAAGGAAAGGAAAGGAAAGGAAAGAATAGAAAGGAAGGAGAGGAAAAGAAATGAAAGGAAAGGAAAGAAAAGAAAACGAAAGGAAAGAAAATTAAAGGAAAGGAAAGGAAATTAATGTAAGGAAAAATAAAGGAAAGAAAATGAAAAGAAAGAAAAGGAAAGAAAATGAAAGGAAAGGAAAGGAAAAGAAAGGGGAGGAAAGGACAGGAAAGGAAAGAAAGGAAAGGAAAGGAAAGGAAAGAAAGAAAGGAAAGGAAAGCAAAGGAAAGGAAAGAAAAGGAAAGGAAATAAAAGGAAAGGAAAGAAAAGGAAAGAAAATGAAAGAAAAGAAAAGGAAGAAAAGAAAACGTAAGAAAATAAAAGGAAAGGAAAGGAAAAGAAAGGAAAGGAAAGGAATAGAAAGGAAAGGAAAGGAAAAGAAAGGAAAGGAGAGGAAATTAAAGGAAAGGAAAGGAAATTAAAGTAAAGGAAAAGCAAGGACAGGAAAGGAAAGAAAGGAAAGGAAGGGAAAGGAAGGGTAAGGAAAGGAAAGCAAAGAAAGGAAAGAAAAGGAAAGGAAACGAAAGGAAAGGAAAGGAAAGGAAAGGAAAGGAAAGGAAAGGAAAGAAAAGTAAATGAAAGAAAAGAAAAGGAAGAAAAGAAAACGTGAAAAATAAAGGGAAAGGAAAGGAAAGGAAAGGAAAGGAAAGGAAAGGAAAGGAAAGGAAAGGAAAGGAAAGGAAAGGAAAGAATAGAAAGGAAGGAGAGGAAAAGAAATGAAAGGAAAGGAAAGAAAAGAAAACGAAAGGAAAGAAAATTAAAGGAAAGGAAAGGAAATTAATGTAACGAAAAATAAAGGAAAGAAAATGTTACGAAAGAAAAGGAAAGAAAATGAAAGGAAAGGAAAGGAAAAGAAAGGGGAGGAAAGGCAAGGAAAGGAAAGAAAAAGAAAGGAAAGAAGAGAAAGAAAAGGAAAGGAAAGGAATGGGAAGGAAAGGAAACGAAAGGAAAGGAAAGAAAAGGAAAAGAAAATAGAGGAAAGGAAAGGAAACGAAAGGAAAGACAATTAAGAGAAAGGAAAGGAAATTAAAGTAAGGGAAAAGAAAGGAAAGAAAATGAAAGGAAAGGAAAGGAGATAAAATGAATGGAAAGGAAAGGAAATTAAAGTAAAGAAAAGGAAAGGAAAGAAAAAGAAAGGAAAGAAAGGAAAGGAAAGGAAAGGAAAGGAACGGAAAAGAAAAGAAACGAAAGGAAAGAAAATGAAAGAAATTGAAAGGAAAGGAAGGAAAGTGAAGGAAAGTAAAAGAAAGGAAAGAAAATGAAAGGAAAGGAAAGGAGAGAAAACGAAAGGAAAGGATAAGAAGGGAAAGGAAAGGAAAGGACAAGAAACAAAAGGAAAGGAAAGGTAAGGTAAGGAAAGGGAAAGGAAAGGAAAGGAAAGGAAAGGAATGGAGAGGAAAGGAAAGGAAAGAATGGAAAGGAAAGGAAAGGCAAGGAAAGAAAGCAAAGGAAAGGAAAGGAAAGGAGAGGAAAGGAAAGAAAAGGAATGGAAGGAAAGGAAAGAAAAGGAAAAGAAAGGAAAGGAAAGGAAAGTAGCGGAAAAGAAAGGAAAGAAATATAATAAAGGAGAGGAATGGAAACGAAAGGAAAGAAAATTAAGGGAAAGGAAAGGATATTAAAGTACGGGAAAAGAAAGGGAAAAAATTTAAGGAAAGGACAGGAAAGAAAACTAAAGAAAGGCAGGAAAATGAATGGAAAGGAAAGCATAGGAAAGGGAAGGAAAGGAAAGAAAGGAAAGGAAAGGAAAGGAAAGGAGAAGAACGGAAAGGAAAGGAAAGGAAAGGAAAGGAAAGGAAAGGAAAGGAAAGGATAAGAAGGAAAGGAAAGGAAGGGATAGGAAGGGAAAGGAAGGGAAAGAAAAGGACGGGAAAGGAAAGGAAAAGAAGGGAAAGGAAAGGAAAGGAGAGAAAATATAAGGTAAGGAAAATAATTGAAAGGTAAGGAAAGGAAATTAAAGGAACGGAAATAAAAGGAAAGGAAAGGACAGGCAAGGAAAGAAAGCAAAGGAAAGGAAAAGAAAGGAATGGAGAGGAAAAGAAAGAAAATAAAAGGAAAGGAAAGGAAAGTAGCGGAAAGGAAAGGAAAGAAATAAAATAAAGGAGAGGAAAGGAAAGGAAACGAAAGGAAAGACAATTAAGGGAAAGGAGAGGAAATTAAAGTAAGGGAAAAGAAAGGAAAGGAAAGGAGATAAAATGAAAGGAAAGGAAAAGAAAGGAAATTAAAGTAAAGGAAAGGAAAGAAAGGAAAGGAGAGGAAAGGAAAGGAAACGAAAGGAAAGACAATTAAGGGAAAGGAAAGGAAATTAAAGTAAGGGAAAAGAAAGGAAAGAAAATGAAAGGAAAGGAAAGGAGATAAAGTGAATGGAAAGGAAAGGAAATTAAAGTAAAAGAAAAGAAAGGAAAGAAAAGGAAAGGAAAGTAGAGAAAATGAAATTAAATCAAAATAATTGAAAGGAAAGGAAAGGAAAGAAAAAGAAAAAAAAATGAAAGGAAAGGAAAGGAAATTAAAGTAAAGGAAAAGAAAGGAAAGAAAATGAAAGAAAAGGAAAGGAGAGAAAACGAAAGGAAAGGAAAATAATTGAAAGGAAAGGTAAGGAAAGTAAAGAAAATGCAAGGAAAGGAAAGGAAAGAAAATGAAAGGAAAGGAAAGGAAAGAAAAGGAAAAGAAAGGAGAGGAAAGGAAAGGAAACGAAAGGAAAGACAATTAAGGGAAAGGAAAGGAAATTAAAGTAAGGGAAAAGAAAGGAAAGAAAATGAAAGGTAAGGAAAGGATATAAAATGAATGGAAAAGAAAGGAAATTAAAGTAAAGGAAAGGAAAGAAAGGAAAGGAGAGAAAAGGAAAGGAAAGGAAAGGAGAGGAAAGGAAAGGAAAGGAAAAGAAAGTAAAAGAAGAGAAAGGAAAGGAAATTAAGGGAAATGAAATGAAAGGAAAGTAAAGGAAATGAAAGGAAAGGAAGAAAAGGAGAGGAAAGGAAAGGAAAGGAAAGGAAAGGAAAGGAAAGGAAAGGAAAGGAAAGGAAAGGAAAGGAATGGAAAAGAAAGGAAACGAAAGGAAAGAAAATGAAAGGGGAGGAAAGGAAAGGAAGCTAATGTAATGGAAAAGAAAGGAAAGAAAATTAAAGGAAAGGAAGGGGAAGGGAAGTAAGAGAAAGGAAAGAAAATGAAAGGAAGGTAAAGGAGAGAAAACGAAAGGAAAGGATAAGAAAGGAAATTAAAGTAAAGGAAAGGAAAGAAAGGAAAGGAGAGGAAAGGATTGGAAAGGAAAAGAAAGGAAAAGAAGAGAAAGGAAAGGAAATTAAAGGAAAGGAAATTAAAGGAAAGTAAAGAAAAGGAAAGGAAAGGAAGATAAGGAGAGGAAAGGAAAGGAAAGGAAATTAAAGTAAAAGAAAAGAAAGGAAAGAAAATGAAAGGAAAGGAAAGGAGAGAAAATGAAATTAAATCAAATTAATTGAAAGGAAAGGAAAGGAAAGGAAAAGAAAGAAAATGAAAGGAAAAGAAAGGTAATTAAAGTTAAGGAAAAGAAAAGAAAGGAAAGGAGAGAAAATGAAAGGAAAGGAAAATAATTGAAAGGAAAGGAAAGGAACGTAAAGGAAAGGAAATGAAAGGAAAGGCAAGGACAGGAAAGTAAAGGAAAGGAAAGAAAATGAAAGGAAAGGAAAGGAAAGGAACGGAAAAGAAAGGAATCGAAAGGAGAGAAAATGAAAGGGAAGGAAAGGAAAGGAAACTAATGTAATGGAAAAGAAAGGAAAGAAAATGAAAGGAAAGGAAGGAAAGTAAAGGAAAGTAAAAGAAAGGAAAGAAAATGAAAGGAAAGGAAAGGAGAGAAAACGAAAGGAAAGGATAAGAAAGGAAAGGAAATTAAAGGACAAGAAACAAAAGGAAAGGAAAGATAAGGAAAAGAAAGAAAGGAAAGGAAAGGAAAGGAAAGAAAATGAAAGGAAAGGAAAGAAAATGAAAGGAAAGGAAAGGAAAAGAAAGGAAAAGAAAGAAAATGAAAGGAAAGGAAAGGAAAGGAAAGGAAAGGAAATTTAAGTAAAGGAAAAGAAAGGAAATAAAATGAAAGGATAAGAGAGGAGAGAAAATGAAAGGAAAGGAAAATAATTGAAAGGAAAGGGAAGGCAAGTAAAGGAAAGGAGAGGAAAGAAGACGAAAGGAAACGATAAGAAGGGAAAGGAAAGGAAAGGCAAGGAAAGGAAAGGAAAAGAAAGGAAAGGAAAGAAAGGAAAGGAAGGGAAAGGAATGGTAAGGAAAGAAAAGCAAAGGAAAGGAAAGCAAAGGAAATAAACGGAAAGGAAAGGAAAGGAAAGAAAATGAAAGAAAAGAAAAGGAAGAAAAGAAAACGTAGGAAAATAAAAGGAAAGGAAAGGAAAAGAAAGGAAAGGAAAGGAATAGAAAGGAAAGGAAAGGAAAGGAAAAGAAAGGAAAGGAGAGGAAATTAAAGGAAAGGAAAGGAAATTAAAGTAAAGGAAAAGCAAGGACAGGAAAGGAAAGAAAGGAAAGGAAGGGAAAGGAAGGGTAAGGAAAGGAAAGCAAAGAACGGAAAGAAAAGGAAAGGAAACGAAAGGAAAGGAAAGGAAAGGAAAGGAAAGGAAAGGAAAGGAAAGGAAAGAAAAGTAAATGAAAGAAAAGAAAAGGAAGAAAAGAAAACGTGAAAAATAAAGGGAAAGGAAAGGAAAGGAGAGGAAATTAAAGGAAAGGAAATTAAAGTAAAGGAAAAGAAAGGAAAGAAAAGGAAAGGAAAGTAAAGAAAAGGAGAGAAAATGAAATTAAATCAAAATAATTGAAAGGAGAGGAAAGGAAAGGAAAAGAAAAAAAATGAAATGAAAGGAAAGGAAATTAAAGTAAAGGAAAAGAAAGGAAAGAAAATGAAAGAAAAGGAAAGGAGGGAAAACGAAAGGAAAGAAAATGAAAGGAAAGGAAAGGAAAAAAGGAAAAGAAAGGAGAGGAAAGGAAAGGAAACGAAAGGAAAGACAATTAAGGGAAAGAAAGGAAATTAAAGTAGGGGAAAAGAAAGGAAAGAAAATGAAAGGAAAGGAAGGGAGATAAAATGAATGGAAAGGAAAGGAAATTAAAGTAAAGGAAAGGAAAGGAGAGGAAAGGAAAGGAAAGGAAAGGAAAGGAAAAGAAAGTAAAAGAAGAGAAAGGAAAGGAAATTAAGGGAAAGGAAATTAAAGGAAAGGAAAGGAAAGGAAGAAAAGGAGAGGAAAGGAAAGGAAAGGAGAGGAATGGAAAAGAAAGGAAAATAAAGGAAAGAAAATGAAAGGGGAGGAAAGGAAAGGAAGCTAATGTAATATAAAAGAAAGGAAAGAAAATTAAAGGAAAGGAAGGGGAAGGGAAGTAAGAGAAAGGAAAGAAAATGAAAGAAAAGGAAAGGAGAGAAAACGAAAGGAAAGGATAAGAAGGGAAAGGAAAAGAAACAAAAGGAAAGGAAAGGAAAGGAATGGGGAGGAAAGGAGAGGAAAGGAAAGAATGGAAAGGAAGGAGAGGAAAAGAAAGGAAAGGAAAGGAAAGGAAAGGAAAGGAAAGGAATGGAAAAGAAAGGAACGAAAGGAGAGAAAATGAAAGGAAAGGAAAGAAAATGAAAGGAAAGGAAAGGAAAAGAAAGTTAAAGAAGAGAAAGGAAAGGAAATTAAGGGAAAGGAAATTAAAGGAAAGGAAAGGAAAGGAGAGGAATGGAAAAGAAAGGAAAAGAAAGGAAAGAAAATGAAAGGGGAGGAAAGGAAAGGAAGCTAATGTAATATAAAAGAAAGGAAAGAAAATTAAAGGAAAGGAAGGGGAAGGGAAGTAAGAGAAAGGAAAGAAAATGAAAGAAAAGGAAAGGAGAGAAAACGAAAGGAAAGGATAAGAAGGGAAAGGACAAGAAACAAAAGGAAAGGAAAGGAAAGGAATGGAAAAGAAAGGAAACGAAAGGAAAGAAAATGAAAGGGGAGGAAAGGAAAGGAAGCTAATGTCATATAAAAGAAAGGAAAGAAAATTAAAGCAAAGGAAGGGGAAGAGAAGTAAGAGAAAGGAAAATAATGAAAGGAAAGGAAAGGAAAGGATAAGAAGGGAAAGGACAAGAAACAAAAGGAAAGGAAAGGAGAGGAATGGGGAGGAAAGGAGAAAAAAGGAAAGAATGGAAAGGAAGGAGAGGAAAAGAAAGGAAAGGAAATGAAAGGAATAGAAAAGAAAGGAACAAAAGGAGAGAAAATAAAAGGAAAGGAAAGGAAAAAAAGGAAAAGAAAGGAGAGGAAAGGAAAGGAAACGAAAGGAAATACAATTAAGGGAAAGGAAACGAAATTAAAGTAAGTGAAAAGAAAGGAGAGAAAATGAAAGGAAAGGAAGGAAGATAAAATGAATGGAAAGGAAAGGAAATTAAAGTAAAGGAAAGGAGAGGAGAGGAAAGGAAAGGAAAGGAAAGGAAAGGAAAGGAAAGGAAAAGAAAGTAAAAGAAGAGAAAGGAAAGGAAATTAAGGGAAAGGAAATTAAAGGAAAGGAAAGGAAAGGAAGAAAAGGAGAGGAAAGGAAAGGAAACGAAAGGAAAGAAAATGAAAGGGGAGGAAAGGAAAGGAAGCTAATGTAATGTAAAAGAAAGGAAAGAAAATTAAAGGAAAGGAAGGGGAAGGGAAGTAAGAGAAAGGAAAGAAAATTAAAGGAAAGGAAAGGAGAGAAAACGAAAGGAAAGGATAAGAAGGGAAAGGACAAGAAACAAAAGGAAAGGAAAGAAAAGGAATGGAAAAGAAAGGAAACGAAAGGAAAGAAAATGAAAAGGGAGGAAAGGAAAGGAAGCTAATGTAATATAAAAGAACGGAAAGAAAATTAAAGGAAAGGAAGGGGAAGGGAAGTAAGAGAAAGGAAAGAAAATGAAAGGAAAGGAAAGGAGAGAAAACGAAAGGAAAGCATAAGAAGGGAAAGGACAAGAAACAAAAGGAAAGGAAAGGAAAGGAATGGGGAGGAAAGGAGAGGAAAGGAAAGAATGGAAAGGAACGAGAGGAAAAGAAAGGAAAGCAAAGGAAAGGAATGGAAAAGAAAGGAACGAAAGGAGAGAAAATGAAAGAAAAGAAAACGAAAGGAAAGAAAATTAAAGGAAAGGAAAGGAAATTAATGTAAGGAAAAATAAAGGAAAGAAAATGAAAAGAAAGAAAAGGAAAGAAAATGAAAGGAAAGGAAAGGAAAAGAAAGGGGAGGAAAGGACAGGAAAGGAAAGAAAAGGAAAGGAAAGAAAGGAAAGGAAAGGAAAGGAAAGGAAAGGAAAGGAAAGGAAAGGAAAGGAACGGAAAAGAAAGGAAACGAAAAGAAAGAAAATGAAAGGGAAGGAAAGGAAAGGAAAGGAAACTAATATAATGGAAAAGAAAGGAAAGAAAATGAAAGGAAAGGAAGGAAAGTAAAGGAAAGTAAAAGAAAGGAAAGAAAATGAAAGGAAAGGAAAGGAGAGAAAACGAAAGGAAAGGATAAGAAGGGAAAGGAAAGGAAAGGACAAGAAACAAAAGGAAAGGAAAGGAAAGGAATGGAGAGGAAAGGAAAGGAAAGAATGGAAAGGAAGGAGAGGAAAAGAAAGGAAAGGAA
Organism: Merzomyia westermanni; assembly: GCA_949987695.1. Lineage (NCBI taxonomy): Eukaryota > Metazoa > Arthropoda > Insecta > Diptera > Tephritidae > Merzomyia > Merzomyia westermanni. The sequence continues at coordinate 137,227,945 of OX465292.1, forward strand.
AAGAAAGGAATGGAAAAGAAAGGAACGTAAGGAAAAAATGAAAGGCAAGGACAGGAAAGGAAACTAAAGAAAGGCAGGGAAATAAATGGAAAGGAAAGCATAGGAAAGGGAAGGAAAGGAAAGAAAGGAAAGGAAAGGAAAGGAGAAGAAGGAAAGGAAAGGAATGGAATGGACAGGAAAGGGAAGGAAAGGGAAGGATAAGAAAGGAAAGGAAAGGAAAAGAAGGGAAAGGAAAGGAAAGGAGAGAAAATATAAGAAAAGGAAAATAATTGAAAGGTAAGGAAAGGAAAGTAAAGGAAAGGAAATGAAAGGAAAGGATAGGCGAGGAAAGAAAGCAAAGGAAAGGAAAGGAAAGGAGAGGAAAGGAATTAAATGAAATTAAAGGAAACGAAAGAAAAGGAAAAGAAAGGAAAGGAAAGGAAAGTAGAGGAAAGGAAAGGAAAGAAATAAAATAAAGGAGAGGAAAGAAAAGGAAACGAAAGGAAAGACAATTAAGGGAAAGGAAAGGAAATTAAAGTAAGGGAAAAGAAAGGAAAGAAAATTAAAGGAAAGGAAAGGAGATAAAATGAAAGGAAAGGAAAAGAAAGGAAATTAAAGTAAAGGAAAGGAAAGAAAGGAAAGGAGAGGAAAGGATTGGAAAGGAAAAGAAAGGAAAAGAAGAGAAAGGAAAGGAAATTAAAGGAAAGGAAATTAAAGGAAAGTAAAGAAAAGGAAAGGAAAGGAAGATAAGGAGAGGAAAGGAAAGGAAAGGAGAGGAAAGGAAATGAAAGGAAAGGAAAGAAAAGGAAACGAAAGGAAAAAAAAATTAAAGGAAAGGAAAGGAAACTAATGTAATGGAAAAGAAAAAAGAAAATGAAAGGAAAGGAAGGGAAGGAAAGTAAAAGAAAGTAAAAGAAATTAAAGAAAATGAGAGGAAAGGAAAGGAGAGAAAACGAAAGGAAAGGAAAGGAAAAGAAAGGAAAGGCAACTAAAGGAAAGGAAAGAAGAGAAAATTAAGGGCAGGTAAATGAAAAGAAAGGAAAGGATAAGAAGGGAAAGGATAAGAAGGAAAAGGAAAGGAAAACGACAGGAAAGGAAAGGAAAGGAAAGGAATGGAAAGGAGAGGAAAGAAGGGGAAAGGAAAGGATAGGAAGGGAAAGGAAAGGAAAGCAAAGCAAAGGAAAAGAAAGGAACAGAGAGGAAATGAAAGGAAAGGAAAGAAAATTAAAGGAAAGGAAAGGAGATAAAATGAAAGAAAGGAAATGAAAGGGAATTAAAGTAAAGGAAAGGAAAGGAAAAGAAAGGAAAAGAAGAGAAAGGGAAGGAAATTAAAGAAAAGGAAATTAAAGGAAAGTAAAGCAAATGAAAGGAAAGGAAAGAAAAGGAAACGAAAGGAAAGAAAATTAAAGGAAAGGGAAGGAGATAAAATGAAAGAAAGGAAATGAAAGGGAATTAAAGTAAAGGAAAGGAAAGAAAGCAAAGGAAAGGAAAGGAAAGGAAAAGAAGGGAAAGGAAGAGAAAGGAAAGGAAATTAAAGGAAAGGAAATTAAAGGAAAGTAAAGCAAATGAAAGGAAAGGAAAGAAAAGGAAACGAAAGGAAAGAAAATTAAAGGAAAGGGAAGGAAATTAATGTAAGGAAAAATAAAGGACAGAAAATGAAAGGAAATAAAAGGAAAGGAAAGAAAACGAAAGGAAAGGAAAGGAAAAGAAAGGGGAGGAAGGAAGGAAAGAAAAGGAAAGGAAAGGAAAGGAAGGAGAGGAAAGGAATCGAAAAGAAAGGAAACGAAAGGAAAGAAAATGAAAGGGAAGGAAAGGAAAGGAAAGGAAAGGAAAATAATGTAATGGAAAAGAAAGAAAAGAAAATGAAAGGAAAGGAAGGGGAAGGAAAGTAAAAGAAAGGAAAGAAAATGAAAGGAAAGGAAAGGAGAGAAAACGAAAGGAAAGGATAAGAAGGGAAAGGAAAGGAAAGGACAAGAAACAAAAGGAGAGGAAAGGAAAGGAATGGGGAGGAAAGGAAAGGAAAGGAAAGAATGGAAAGGAAGGAGGGGAAACGAAAGGAAAGGAAAGGAAAGGAAAAGAAAGGAAAGGAAAGGAATGGTAAAGAAAGGAACGAAAGGAAAGAAAATGAAAGGAAAGGAAAGGAAACTAAAGAAAGGCAGGAAAATGAATAGAAAGGAAAGCATGGGGAAGGAAAGGAAAGGAAAGAAATGAAAGAAAGGAAAGGAAAGGAAAGGAAAGGAAAGGAAAGGAGAGGATAAGAAGGGAAAGGAAAGGAAAGGATAGGAATAGAAAGGAAGGGAAAGGAAAGGAAAGGAGAGAAAATGAAAGGAAAGGAAAATAATTGAAAGGAAAGGAAAGTAAAGGAAAGGAAATGAAAGGAAAGGAAAGACAAGGAGAAGAAAGAAAGGAAAGGAAAGGAAAGGAAAGGAAAGGAAAGGAAAGGAAAGGAAAGGAAAGGAAAGAAAATAAAAGGAAAGGAAAGGAAAGGAAAGAAAATGAAAGGAAAGGAAAATAATTGAAAGGAAAGGAAAGGAAAAGAAAGGAAAAGAAAGAAAATGAAAGAAAAGGAAAGGAAAGGAAATTTAAGTAAAGGAAAAGTAAGGAAAGAAAATGAAAGGATAAGAAAGGAGAGAAAATGAAAGGAAAGGAAAGAAATGGAAAAGAAAGGAAACGAATGGAAAGAAAATGAAAGGGAAGAAAAGGAAAGGAAACTAATGTAATAGAAAAGAAAGGAAAGAAAATGAAAGGAAAGGAGATAAAACGAAAGGAAAGGAAAGGAAAAGAAAGGAAAGGAAACTAAAGGAAAGGAAAGAAGAGAAAATTAAGGGCAGGTAAAGGAAAGGAAAGGAAAGGCTAAGAAGGGAAAGGAAAGGAAAAGAAAGAAAACGAAAGGAAAGGAAAGGAAGGGAAAATAAAGGAAAGGAAAGGAAAGGAAAGGAAATTAAAGTAAAGGAAGAGTAAGAAAAGAAAACGAAAGGAAAAGAAAGGAGAGAAAATGAAAGGAAAGGAGAATAATTGAAATGAAAGGGAAGGAAAGGATAGGAAAGGAAAGGAAAGGCAAGGAATGGAAAGGAGAGGAAAGAAGAGGAAAGGAAAGGATAAGAAGGGAAAGGAAAGGAAAGGAAAGGAAAGGAAAGGAAAGGAAAGGGAAGGAAAGGAAAGGAAAAGAAGGGAAAAAATAAGAAGGGAAAGGAAAGGAAAGCAAAGGAAAGGAAAGGAAAGGAAAGAAAAGGAAGGAAAAGGAAAGGAAAGAGAGGAAAGAAGAGGAAAGGAAAGGATAAGAAGGGAAAGGAAAGGAAGGCAAGTCAAGGAAAGGAAAGGAAAGGAATGGAAAGGGAGGAAAGATGGGGAAAGGAAAGGATAGGAAGGGAAAGGAAAGGAAAGCAAAGCAAAGGAAAAGAAAGGAACAGAGAGGAAATTAAAGGAAAGGAAAGGAAATTAAAGTAAAAGAAAAGAAAGGAAAGAAAATGAAAGGAAAGGAAAGGAGAGAAAATGAAATTAAATCAAAATAATTGAAAGGAACGGAAAGGATAGGAAAAGAAAGAAAATGAAAGGAAAAGAAAGGTAATTAAAGTAAAGGAAAAGAAAAGAAAGGAAAGGAGAGAAATGGAAAAGAAAGGAAAAGAAAGGAAAGAAAATGAAAGGGGAGGAAAGGAAAGGAAGCTAATGTAATATAAAAGAAAGGAAAGAAAATTAAAGGAAAGGAAGGGGAAGGGAAGTAAGAGAAAGGAAAGAAAATGAAAGAAAAGGAAAGGAGAGAAAACGAAAGGAAAGGATAAGAAGGGAAAGGACAAGAAACAAAAGGAAAGGAAGGGAAAGGAATGGAAAAGAAAGGAAACGAAAGGAAAGAAAATGAAAGGGGAGGAAAGGAAAGGAAGCTAATGTCATATAAAAGAAAGGAAAGAAAAGTAAAGGAAAGGAAGGGGAAGAGAAGTAAGAGAAAGGAAAGAAAATGAAAGGAAAGGAAAGGAGAGAAAACGAAAGGAAAGGATAAGAAGGGAAAGGACAAGAAACAAAAGGAAAGGAAAGGAAAGGAATGGGGAGGAAAGGAGAGGAAAGGAAAGAATGGAAAGGAAGGAGAGGAAAAGAAAGGAAACGAAAGGAAAGAAAAGGAAAGGAATGGAAAAGAAAGGAACGAAAGGAGAGAAAATGAAAGGAAAGGAAAGAAAATGAAAGGAAAGGAAAGGAAAGGAAAGGAAAAGAAAGTTAAAGAAGAGAAAGGAAAGGAAATTAAGGGAAAGGAAATTAAAGGAAAGGAAATGAAAGGAAGAAAAGGAGAGGAAAGGAAAGGAAAGGAGAGGAATGGAAAAGAAAGGAAAAGAAAGGAAAGAAAATGAAAGGTGAGGAAAGGAAAGGAAGCTAATGTAATATAAAAGAAAGGAAAGAAAATTAAAGGAAAGGAAGGGGAAGGGAAGTAAGAGAAAGGAAAGAAAATGAAAGAAAAGGAAAGGAGAGAAAACGAAAGGAAAGGATAAGAAGGGAAAGGACAAGAAACAAAAGGAAAGGAAGGGAAAGTAATGGAAAAGAAAGGAAACGAAAGGAAAGAAAATGAAAGGGGAGGAAAGGAAAGGAAGCTAATGTCATATAAAAGAAAGGAAAGAAAATTAAAGGAAAGGAAGGGGAAGAGAAGTAAGAGAAAGGAAAAAAATTAAAGGAAAGGAAAGGAAAGGATAAGAAAGGAAAGGACAAGAAACAAAAGGAAAGGAAAGGAGAGGAATGGGGAGGAAAGGAGAGAAAAGGAAAGAATGGAAAGGAAGGAGAGGAAAAGAAAGGAAAGGAAATGAAAGGAATAGAAAAGAAAGGAACAAAAGGAGAGAAAATGAAAGGAAAGGAAAGGAAAAAAAGGAAAAGAAAGGAGAGGAAAGGAAAGGAAACGAAAGGAAATACAATTAAGGGAAAGGAAAGGAAATTAAAGTAAGTGAAAAGAAAGGAGAGAAAACGAAAGGAAAGGAAGGGAGATAAAATGAATGGAAAGGAAAGGAAATTAAAGTAAAGGAAAGGAAAGGAGAGGAAAGGAAAGGAGAGGAAAGGAAAGGAAAGGAAAGGAAAGGAAAGGAAAAGAAAGTAAAAGAAGAGAAAGGAAAGGAAATTAAGGGAAAGGAAATTAAAGGAAAGGAAAGGAAAGGAAGAAAAGGAGAGGAAAGGAAAGGAAAGGAGAGGAATGTAAAAGAAAGGAAACTAAAGGAAAGAAAATGAAAGGGGAGGAAAGGAAAGGAAGCTGATGTAATGTAAAAGAAAGGAAAGAAAATTAAAGGAAAGGAAGGGGAAGGGAAGTAAGAGAAAGGAAAGAAAATTAAAGGAAAGGAAAAGAGAGAAAACGAAAGGAAAGGATATGAAGGGAAAGGACAAGAAACAAAAGGAAAGGAAAGAAAAGGAATGGAAAAGAAAGGAAACGAAAGGAAAGAAAATGAAAAGGGAGGAAAGGAAAGGAAGCTAATGTAATATAAAAGAACGGAAAGAAAATTAAAGGAAAGGAAGGGGAAGGGAAGTAAGAGAAAGGAAAGAAAATGAAAGGAAAGGAAAGAAGAGAAAACGAAAGGAAAGGATAAGAAGGGAAAGGACAAGAAACAAAAGGAAAGGAAAGGAAAGGAATGGGGAGGAAAGGAGAGGAAAGGAAAGAATGGAAAGGAACGAGAGGAAAAGAAAGGAAAGCAAAGGAATGGAATGGAAAAGAAAGGAACGAAAGGAGAGAAAATGAAAGAAAAGAAAACGAAAGGAAAGAAAATTAAAGGAAAGGAAAGGAAATTAATGTAAGGAAAAATAAAGGAAAGAAAATGAAAAGAAAGAAAAGGAAAGAAAATGAAAGGAAAGGAAAGGAAAAGAAAGGGGAGGAAAGTACAGGAAAGGAAAGAAAAGGAAAGGAAAGAAAGGAAAGGAAAGGAAAGGAAAGGAAAGGAAAGGAAAGGAAAGGAAAGGAAAGGAACGGAAAAGAAAGGAAACGAAAAGAAAGAAAATGAAAGGGAAGGAAAGGAAAGGAAAGGAAACTAATATAATGGAAAAGAAAGGAAAGAAAATGAAAGGAAAGGAAGGAAAGGAAAGGAAAGTAAAAGAAAGGAAAGAAAATGAAAGGAAAGGAAAGGAGAGAAAACGAAAGGAAAGGAGAAGAAGGGAAAGGAAAGGAAAGGACAAGAAACAAAAGGAAAGGAAAGGAAAGGAAAGGAATGGAGAGGAAAGGAAAGGAAAGAATGGAAAGGAAGGAGAGGAAAAGAAAGGAAAGGAAAAGAAAGGAATGGAAAAGAAAGGAACGTAAGGAAAAAATGAAAGGAAAGGACAGGAAAGGAAACTAAAGAAAGGCAGGGAAATAAATGGAAAGGAAAGCATAGGAAAGGGAAGGAAAGGAAAGAAAGGAAAGGAAAGGAAAGGAAAGGAGAAGAAGGAAAGGAAAGGAATGGAATGGACAGGAAAGGGAAGCAAAGGAAAGGATAAGAAAGGAAAGGAAAGGAAAAGAAGGGAAAGGAAAGGAAAGGAGAGAAAATATAAGAAAAGGAAAATAATTGAAAGGTAAGGAAAGGAAAGTAAAGGAAAGGCAATGAAAGGAAAGGATAGGCAAGGAAAGAAAGCAAAGGAAAGGAAAGTAAAGGAGAGGAAAGGAAATAAAATGAAATTAAAGGAAACGAAAGAAAAGGAAAAGAAAGGAAAGGAAAGGAAAGTAGAGGAAAGGAAAGGAAAGAAATAAAATAAAGGAGAGGAAAGGAAAGGAAACGGAAGGAAAGACAATTAAGGGAAAGGAAAGGAAATTAAAGTAAGGGAAAAGAAAGGAAAGAAAATTAAAGGAAAGGAAAGGAGATAAAATGAAAGGAAAGGAAAAGAAAGGAAATTAAAGTAAAGGAAAGGAAAGAAAGGAAAGGAGAGGAAAGGATTGGAAAGGAAAAGAAAGGAAAAGAAGAGAAAGGAAAGGAAATTAAAGGAAAGGAAATTAAAGGAAAGTAAAGAAAAGGAAAGGAAAGGAAGATAAGGAGAGGAAAGGAAAGGAAAGGAGAGGAAAGGAAATGAAAGGAAAAGAAAGAAAAGGAAACGAAAGGAAAAAAAAATTAAAGGAAAGGAAAGGAAACTAATGTAATGGAAAAGAAAGGAAAGAAAATGAAAGGAAAGGAAGGGAAGGAAAGTAAAAGAAAGTAAAAGAAATTGAAGAAAATGAGAGGAAAGGAAAGGAGAGAAAACGAAAGGAAAGGAAAGGAAAAGAAAGGAAAGGAAACTAAAGGAAAGGAAAGAAGAGAAAATTAAGGGCAGGTAAAGGAAAAGAAAGGAAAGGATAAAAAGGGAAAGGATAAGAAGGGAAAGGAAAGGAAAACGACAGGAAAGGAAAGGAAAGGAAAGGAATGGAAAGGAGAGGAAAGAAAGGGAAAGGAAAGGATAGGAAGGGAAAGGAAAGGAAAGCAAAGCAAAGGAAAAGAAAGGAACAGAGAGGAAATGAAAGGAAAGGAAAGAAAATTAAAGGAAAGGAAAGGAGATAAAATGAAAGAAAGGAAATGAAAGGGAATTAAAGTAAAGGAAAGGAAAGGAAAAGAAAGGAAAAGAAGAGAAAGGAAAGAAATTAAAGGAAAGGAAATTAAAGGAAAGTAAAGCAAATGAAAGGAAAGGAAAGAAAAGGAAACGAAAGGAAAGAAAATTAAAGGAAAGGGAAGGAGATAAAATGAAAGAAAGGAAATGAAAGGGAATTAAAGTAAAGGAAAGGAAAGAAAGCAAAGGAAAGGAAAAGAAGGGAAAGGAAGAGAAAGGAAAGGAAATTAAAGGAAAGGAAATTAAAGAAAAGTAAAGCAAATGAAAGGAAAGGAAAGAAAAGGAAAGGAAAGGAAAGAAAATTAAAGGAAAGGGAAGGAAATTAATGTAAGGAAAAATAAAGGAAAGAAAATGAAAGAAAATAAAAGGAAAGGAAAGAAAACGAAAGGAAAGGAAAGGAAAAGAAAGGGGAGGAAGGGAAGGAAAGAAAAGGAAAGGAAAGGAAAGGAAGGAGAGGAAACGAATCGAAAAGAAAGGAAACGAAAGGAAAGAAAATGAAAGGGAAGGAAAGGAAAGGAAAGGAAAGGAAAGGAAAATAATGTAATGGAAAAGAAAGAAAAGAAAATGAAAGGAAAGGAAGGGGAAGGAAAGTAAAAGAAAGGAAAGAAAATGAAAGGAAAGGAAAGGAGAGAAAACGAAAGGAAAGGATAAGAAGGGAAAGGAAAGGAAAGGAAAGGACAAGAAACAAAAGGAGAGGAAAGGAAAGGAATGGGGAGGAAAGGAAAGGAAAGGAAAGAATGGAAAGGAAGGAGGGGAAACGAAAGGAAAGGAAAGGAAAGGAAAAGAAAGGAAAGGAAAGGAATGGTAAAGAAAGGACCGAAAGGAAAGAAAATGAAAGGAAAGGAAAGGAAACTAAAGAAAGGCAGGAAAATGAATAGAAAGGAAAGCATGGGGAAGGAAAGGAAAGGAAAGAAATGAAAGAAAGGAAAGGAAAGGAAAGGAAAGGAAAGGAGAGGATAAGAAGGGAAAGGAAAGGAAAGGAAAGGATAGGAATAGAAAGGAAGGGAAAGGAAAGGAAAAGAAGGGAAAGGAAAGGAGAGAAAATGAAAGGAAAGGAAAATAATTGAAAGGAAAGGAAAGTAAAGGAAAGGAAATGAAAGGAAAGGAAAGGCAAGGAGAAGAAAGAAAGGAAAGGAAAGGAAAGGAAAGGAAAGGAAAGGAAAGAAAATGAAAGGAAAGCAAAGGAAAGGAAAGAAAATGAAAGGAAAGGAAAATAATTGAAAGGAAAGGAAAGGAAAAGAAAGGAAAAGAAAGAAAATGAAAGAAAAGGAAAGGAAAGGAAATTTAAGTAAAGGAAAAGTAAGGAAAGAAAATGAAAGGATAAGAAAGGAGAGAAAATGAAAGGAAAGGAAAGAAATGGAAAAGAAAGGAAACGAATGGAAAGAAAATGAAAGGGAAGAAAAGGAAAGGAAACTAATGTAATGGAAAAGAAAGGAAAGAAAATGAAAGGAAAGGAGATAAAACGAAAGGAAAGGAAAGGAAAAGAAAGGAAAGGAAACTAAAGGAAAGGAAAGAAGAGAAAATTAAGGGCAGGTAAAGGAAAGGAAAGGAAAGGATAAGAAGGGAAAGGAAAGGAAAAGAAAGAAAACGAAAGGAAAGGAAAGGAAAGGAAAGGAAGGGAAAGGAAAGGAAAGGAAAGGAAAGGAAAGGAAAGGAAAGGAAAGGAAAGGAAAGGAAAGGAAATTAAAGTAAAGGAAGAGTAAGAAAAGAAAACGAAAGGAAAAGAAAGGAGAGAAAATGAAAGGAAAGGAGAATAATGGAAATGAAAGGGAAGGAAAGGATAGGAAAGGAAAGGAAAGGCAAGGAATGGAAAGGAGAGGAAAGAAGAGGAAAGGAAAGGATAAGAAGGGAAAGGAAAGGAAAGGAAAGGAAAGGGAAGGAAAGGAAAAGAAGGGAAAAAATAAGAAGGGAAAGGAAAGGAAAGCAAAGAAAAGGAAAGGAAAGGAAAGAAAAGGAAGGAAAAGGAAAGGAAAGAGAGGAAAGAAGAGGAAAGGAAAGGATAAGAAGGGAAAGGAAAGGAAGGCAAGTCAAGGAAAGGAAAGGAAAGGAATGGAAAGGGAGGAAAGATGGGGAAAGGAAAGGATAGGAAGGGAAAGGAAAGGAAAGCAAAGCAAAGGAAAAGAAAGGAACAGAGAGGAAATTAAAGGAAAGCAAAGGAAATTAAAGTAAAAGAAAAGAAAGGAAAGAAAATGAAAGGAAAGGAAAGGAGAGAAAATGATATTAAATCAAAATAATTAAAAGGAACGGAAAGGATAGGAAAAGAAAGAAAATGAAAGGAAAAGAAAGGTAATTAAAGTAAAGGAAAAGAAAAGAAAGGAAAGGAGAGAAAATGAAAGGAAAGGAAAATAATTGAAAGGAAAGGAAAGGAACGTAAAGGAAAGGAAATGAAAGGAAAGGCAAGGACAGGAAAGTAAAGGAAAGGAAAGAAAATGAAAGGAAAGGAAAGGAAAGGAACGGAAAAGAAAGGAAACGAAAGGAAAGAAAATGAAAGGGAAGGAAAGGAAAGGAAACTAATGTAATACAAAAGAAAGGAAAGAAAATGAAACGAAAGGAAGGAAAGTAATGGAAAGTAAAAGAAAGGAAAGAAAATGAAAGGAAAGGAGAGAAAACGAAAGGAAAGGATAAGAAGGGAAAGGAAATTAAAGGACCAGAAACAAAAGGAAAGGAAAGATAAGGAAAAGAAAGAAAGGAAAGGAAAGGAAAGGAAAGGAAAGGAAAGGAAAGAAAATGAAAGGCAAGGAAAGGAAAGAAAATGAAAGGAAAGGAAAATAATTGAAAGGAAAGGAAAGGAAAAGAAAGGAAAAGAAAGAAAATGAAAGGAAAGGAAAGGAAAGGAAAGGAAATTTAAGTAAAGGAAAGTAAGGAAAGAAAATGAAAGGATAAGAGAGGAGAGAAAATGAAAGGAAAGGAAAATAATTGAAAGGAAAGGCAAGGCAAGTAAAGGAAAGGAGAGGAAAGAAGACGAAAGGAAACGATAAGAAGGGAAAGGAAAGGAAAGGCAAGGAAAGGAAAGGAAAAGAAAGGAAAAAATAAGAAGGGAAAGGAAAGGAAAGGAAAGGAAAGAAAGAAAGGAAAGGAAAGCAAAGGAAAGGAAAGAAAAGGAAAGGAAATAAAAGGAAAGGAAAGAAAAGGAAAGAAAATGAAAGAAAAGAAAAGGAAGAAAAGAAAACGTAAGAAAATAAAAGGAAAGGAAAGGAAAAGAAAGGAAAGGAAAGGAATAGAAAGGAAAGGAAAGGAAAGGAGAGGAAATTAAAGGAAAGGAAAGGAAATTAAAGTAAAGGAAAAGCAAGGACAGGAAAGGAAAGAAAGGAAAGGAAGGGAAAGGAAGGGTAAGGAAAGGAAAGCAAAGAAAGGAAAGAAAAGGAAAGGAAACGAAAGGAAAGGAAAGGAAAGGAAAGGAAAGGAAAGAAAAGTAAATGAAAGAAAAGAAAAGGAAGAAAAGAAAACGTGAAAAATAAAGGGAAAGGAAAGGAAAGGAAAGAATAGAAAGGAAGGAGAGGAAAAGAAATGAAAGGAAAGGAAAGAAAAGAAAACGAAAGGAAAGAAAATTAAAGGAAAGGAAAGGAAATTAATGTAAGGAAAAATAAAGGAAAGAAAATGTAAGGAAAGAAAAGGAAAGAAAATGAAAGGAAAGGAAAGGAAAAGAAAGGGGAGGAAAGGAAAGGAAACGAAAGGAAAGACAATTAAGGGAAAGGAAAGGAAATTAAAGTAAGGGAAAAGAAAGGAAAGAAAATGAAAGGAAAGGAAAGGAGATAAAATGAATGGAAAGGAAAGGAACTTAAAGTAAAGAAAAGGAAAGGAAAGAAAAAGAAAGGAAAGAAAGGAAAGGAAAGGAAAGGAACGGAAAAGAAAAGAAACGAAATTAAAGAAAATGAAAGAAATTGAAAGGAAAGGAAGGAAAGTGAAGGAAAGTAAAAGAAAGGAAAGAAAATGAAAGGAAAGGAAAGGAGAGAAAACGAAAGGAAAGGATAAGAAGGGAAAGGAAAGGAAAGGACAAGAAACAAAAGGAAAGGAAAGGGAAGGAAAGGAAAGGAAAGGAAAGGAAAGGAAAGGAATGGAGAGGAAAGGAAAGAATGGAAAGGAAAGGAAAGGCAAGGAAAGAAAGCAAAGGAAAGGAAAGGAAAGGAGAGGAAAGGAAAGAAAATGAAAGGAAACGAAAGGAAAGAAAAGGAAAAGAAAGGAAAGGAAAGGAAAGTAGCGGAAAGGAAAGGAAAGAAATATAATAAAGGAGAGGAATGGAAACGAAAGGAAAGACAATTAAGGGAAAGGAAAGGATATTAAAGTAAGGGAAAAGAAAGGAAAAAAATTAAAGGAAAGGACAGGAAAGAAAACTAAAGAAAGGCAGGAAAATGAATGGAAAGGAAAGCATAGGAAAGGGAAGGAAAGGAAAGAAAGGAAAGGAAAGGAAAGGAGAAGAACGGAAAGGAAAGGAAAGGAAAGGATAAGAAAGGAAAGGAAAGGAAGGGATAGGAATGGAAAGGAAGGGAAAGAAAAGGACGGGAAAGGAAAGGAAAAGAAGGGAAAGGAAAGGAAAGGAGAGAAAATGTAAGGTAAGGAAAATAATTGAAAGGTAAGGAAAGGAAATTAAAGGAAAGGAAATGAAAGGAAAGGAAAGGACAGGCAAGGAAAGAAAGCAAAGGAAAAGAAAGGAGAGGAAAGGAAAGGAAAGGAAAGAATAGGAAAAGAAAGGAAAGGAAAGTAGCGGAAAGGAAAGGAAAGAAATAAAATAAAGGAGAGGAAAGGAAAGGAAACGAAAGGTAAGACAATTAAGGGAAAGGAAAGGAAATTAAAGTAAGGGAAAAGAAAGGAAAGGAAAGGAGATAAAATGATAGGAAAGGAAATTAAAGTAAAGGAAAGAAAAGAAAGGAAAGGAGAGGAAAGGAAAGGAAACGAAAGGAAAGACAATTAAGGGAAAGGAAAGGAAATTAAAGTAAGGGAAAAGAAAGGAAAGAAAATGAAAGGAAAGGAAAGGACAGGCAAGGAAAGAAAGCAAAGGAAAAGAAAGAAAATAAAAGGAAAGGAAAGGAAAGAATAGGAAAAGAAAGGAAAGGAAAGTAGCGGAAAGGAAAGGAAAGAAATAAAATAAAGGAGAGGAAAGGAAAGGAAACGAAAGGTAAGACAATTAAGGGAAAGGAAAGGAAATTAAAGTAAGGGAAAAGAAAGGAAAGGAAAGGAGATAAAATGAAAGGAAAGGAAAAGAAAGGAAATTAAAGTAAAGGAAAGGAAAGAAAGGAAAGGAGAGGAAAGGAAAGGAAACGAAAGGAAAGACAATTAAGGGAAAGGAAAGGAAATTAAAGTAAGGGAAAAGAAAGGAAAGAAAATGAAAGGAAAGGAAAGGAGAGAAAACGAAAGGAAAGGAAAATAATTGAAAGGAAAGGTAAGGAAAGTAAAGAAAATGCAAGGAAAGGAAAGGCAAGAAAATGAAAGGAAAGGAAAGGAAAGAAAAGGAAAAGAAAGGAGAGGAAAGGAAAGGAAACGAAAGGAAAGACAATTAAGGGCAAGGAAAGGAAATTAAAGTAAGGGAAAAGAAAGGAAAGAAAATGAAAGGAAAGTAGAGAAAATGAAATTAAATCAAAATAATTGAAAGGAAAGGAAAGGAAAGGAAAAGAAAAAAAATGAAAGGAAAGGAAATTAAAGTAAAGGAAAAGAAAGGAAAGAAAATGAAAGAAAAGGAAAGGAGAGAAAACGAAAGGAAAGGAAAATAATTGAAAGGAAAGGTAAGGAAAGTAAAGAAAATGCAAGGAAAGGAAAGGAAAGAAAATGAAAGGAAAGGAAAGGAAAGAAAAGGAAAAGAAAGGAGAGGAAAGGAAAGGAAACAAAAGGAAAGACAATTAAGGGCAAGGAAAGGAAATTAAAGTAAGGGAAAAGAAAGGAAAGAAAATGAAAGGTAAGGAAAGGATATAAAATGAATGTAAAGGAAAGGAAATTAAAGTAAAGGAAAGGAAAGAAAGGAAAGGAGAGAAAAGGAAAGGAAAGGAGAGGAAAGGAAAGGAAAGGAAAGGAAAGGAAAGGAAAGGAAAAGAAAGTAAAAGAAGAGAAAGGAAAGGAAATTAAGGGAAAGGAAATGAAAGGAAAGTAAAGGAAACGAAAGGAAAGGAAGAAAAGGAGAGGAAAGGAAAGGAAAGGAAAGGAGAGGAAAGGAAAGGAAAGGAAAGGAAAGGAAAAGAAAGGAAAGGAAAGGAAAGGAAAGGAATGGAAAAGAAAGGAAACGAAAGGAAAGAAAATGAAAGGGGAGGAAAGGAAAGGAAGCTAATGTAATGGAAAAGAAAGGAAAGAAAATTAAAGGAAAGGAAGGGGAAGGGAAGTAAGAGAAAGGAAAGAAAATGAAAGGAAAGTAAAGGAGAGAAAACGAAAGGAAAGGATAAGAAGGGAAAGGACAAGAAACAAAAGCAAAGGAAAGGAAAGGAATTGAAAAGAAAGGAAACGAAAGGAAAGAAAATGAAAGGGGAGGAAAGGAAGGGAAGCTAATGTAATATAAAAGAAAGGAAAGAAAATTAAAGGAAAGGAAGGGGAAGGGAAGTAAGAGAAAGGAAAGAAAATGAAAGGAAAGGAAAGGAGAGAAAACGAAAGGAAAGGATAAGAAGGGAAAGGACAAGAAACAAAAGGAAAGGAAAGGAAAGGAATGGGGAGGAAAGGAGAGGAAAGGAAAGAATGGAAAGGAAGGAGAGGAAAAGAAAGGAAAGGAAATTAAAGTAAGGGAAAAGAAAGGTAAAAAAAATGAAAGGAAAGGACAGGAAAGGAAACTAAAGAAAGGCAGGAAAATGAATGGAAAGGAAAGCATAGGAAAGGGAAGGAAAGGAAAGAAAGGAAAGGAAAGGAAAGGAGAAGAAGGAAAGGAAAGGAATGGAATGGACAGGAAAGGAAAGGAAAGGATAAGAAAGGAAAGGAAAAGAAGGGAAAGGAAAGGAAAGGAGAGAAAATATAAGGGAAGGAAAATAATTGAAAGGTAAGGAAAGGAAATTAAAGGAAAGGAAAGGAAAGGCAAGGAAAGAAAGCAAAGGAAAGGAAAGGAAAGGAGAGGAAAGGAAAGAAAATGAAAGGAAAGGAAAGGAGAGAAAAGGAAAAGGAGAGGAAAGGAAATTAAAGTAAGGGAAAAGAAAGGAAAGGAAAGGAGATCAAATGAAAGGAAAGGAAAGGAAAGGAAAAGAAAGGCAAAGAAGAGAAAGGAAAGGAAATTTAAGGAAAGGAAATTAAAGGAAAGTAAAGAAAAGGAGTGGAAAGGAAGAAAAGGAGAGGAAAGGAAAGGAAAGGAAAGGAAAGGAAAGGAGAGGAAAGGAAATGAAAGGAAAGGAAAGAAAAGGAAACGAAAGGAAAAAAAATTAAAGGAAAGGAATTCAAATTAATGTAAGGAAAAATAAAGGAAAGAAAATTAAAGGAAAGAAAAGGAAAGAAAATGAAAGGAAAGAAAAGGAAAGAAAATGAAAGGAAAGGAAAGGAAAGGAAAGGAAAAGAAAGGGGAGGAAAGGAAAGGAAAGGAAAGAAAGGAAAGGAAAGGAAAGGAAAGAAATGGAAAAGAAAGGAAACGAATGGAAAGAAAATGAAAGGGAAGAAAAGGAAAGGAAACTAATGTAATGGAAAAGAAAGGAAAGGAAGGGAAGGAAAGTAAAAGAAAGGAAAGAAAATGAAAGGAAAGGAGGTAAAACGAAAGGAAAGGAAAGGGAACTAAAGGAAAGGAAAGAAGAGAAAATTAAGGGCAGGTAAAGGAAAGGAAAGGAAAGGATAAGAAGGGAAAGGAAAGGAAAAGAAAGAAAACGAAAGGAAAGGAAAGGAAATTAAATTAAAGTAAAGGAAGAGTAAGAAAAGAAAACGAAAGGAAAAGAAAGGAGAGAAAATAAAAGGAAAGGAGAATAATTGAAAGGAAAGGGAAGGAAAGGATAGGAAAGGAAAGGAAAGGCAAGGAATGGAAAGGAGAGGAAAGAAGACGAAAGGAAAGGATAAGAAGGGAAAGGAAAGGAAAGAAAAGGAAAGGAAAGGGAAGTAAAGGAAAAGAAGGGAAAAAATAAGAAGGGAAAGGAAAGGAAAGGAAAGCAAAGGAAAGGAAAGGAAACGAAAGAAAAGAAAGGAAAAGGAAACTAAAGGGAGGAAAGAAGAGGAAAGGAAAGGATAAGAAGGGAAAGGAAAGGAAGGCAAGTCAAGGAAAGGAAAGGAAAGGAATGGAAAGGAGAGGAAAGATGGGGAAAGGAAAGGATAGGAAGGGAAAGGAAAGGAAAGCAAAGCAAAGGAAAAGAAAGGAAAGAAAGGAAAGGAAAGGAAAGGAAAGGAACGGAAAAGAAACGAAAGGAAAGAAAATGAAAGAAATTGAAAGGAAAGGAAGGAAAGTGAAGGAAAGTAAAAGAAAGGAAAGAAAATTAAAGGAAAGGAAAGGAGAGAAAACGAAAGGAAAGGATAAGAAGGGAAAGGAAATTAAAGGACAAGAAACAAAAGGAAAGGAAAGATAAGGAAAAGAAAGAAAGGAAAGGAAAGGAAAGGAAAGGAAAGAAAATGAAAGGAAAGGAAAGAAAATGAAAGGAAAGGAAAATAATTGAAAGGAAAGGAAAGGAAAAGAAAGGAAAAGAAAGAAAATGAAAGGAAAGGAAAGGAAAGGAAAGGAAATTTAAGTAAAGGAAAAGTAAGGAAAGAAAATGAAAGGATAAGAGAGGAGAGAAAATGAAAGGAAAATAATTGAAAGGAAAGGGAAGGCAAGTAAAGGAAAGGAGAGGAAAGAAGACGAAAGGAAACGATAAGAAGGGAAAGGAAAGGAAAGGCAAGGAAAGGAAAGGAAAAAATAAGAAGGGAAAGGAAAGAAAGGAAAGGAAGGGAAAGGAAGGGTAAGGAAAGGAAAGCAAAGGAAAGGAAAGAAAAGGAAAAAAAATAAACGGAAAGGAAAGGAAAGGAAAGAAAATGAAAGAAAAGAAAAGGAAGAAAAGAAAACGTAAGAAAATAAAAGGAAAGGAAAGGAAAAGAAAGGAAAGGAAAGTAATAGAAAGGAAAGGAAAGGAAAAGAAAGGAAAGGAGAGGAAATTAAAGGAAAGGAAAGGAAATTAAAGTAAAGGAAAAGCAAGGACAGGAAAGGAAGGGTAAGGAAAGGAAAGCAAAGAAAGGAAAGAAAAGGAAAGGAAACGAAAGGAAAGGAAAGGAAAGGAAAGGAAAGGAAAGGAAAGGAAAGGAAAGAAAAGTAAATGAAAGAAAAGAAAAGGAAGAAAGGAAAACGTGAAAAATAAAGGGAAAGGAAAGGAAAGGAGAGGAAATTAAAGGAAAGGAAATTTAAGTAAAGGAAAAGAAAGGAAAGAAAATGAAAGAAAAGGAAAGGAGGGAAAACGAAAGGAAAGAAAATGAAAGGAAAGGAAAGGAAAAAAAGGAAAAGAAAGGAGAGGAAAGGAAAGGAAACGAAAGGAAAGACAATTAAGGGAAAGAAAGGAAATTAAAGTAGGGGAAAAGAAAGGAAAGTAAATGAAAGGAAAGGAAGGGAGATAAAATGAATGGAAAGGAAAGGAAATTAAAGTAAAGGAAAGGAGAGGAAAGGAAAGGAAAGGAAAGGAAAAGAAAGTAAAAGAAGAGAAAGGAAAGGAAATTAAGGGAAAGGAAATTAAAGGAAAGGAAAGGAAAGGAAGAAAAGGAGAGGAAAGGAAAGGAAAGGAGAGGAATGGAAAAGAAAGGAAACGAAAGGAAAGAAAATTAAAGGGGAGGAAAGGAAAGGAAGCTAATGTAATATAAAAGAAAGGAAAGAAAATTAAAGGAAAGGAAGGGGAAGGGAAGTAAGAGAAAGGAAAGAAAATGAAAGGAAAGGAAAGGAGAGAAAACGAAAGGAAAGGATAAGAAGGGAAAGGACTAGAAACAAAAGGAAAGGAAAGGAAAGGAATGGGGAGGAAAGGAGAGGAAAGGAAAGAATGGAAAGGAAGGAGAGGAAAAGAAAGGAAAGGAAAGGAAAGGAATGGAAAAGAAAGGAACGAAAGGAGAGAAAATGAAAGGAAAGGAAAGAAAATGCAAGGAAAGGAAAGGAAAAAAAGGAAAAGAAAGGAGAGGAAAGGAAAGGAAACGAAAGGAAATACAATTAAGGGAAAGGAAAGGAAATTAAAGTAAGGGAAAAGAAAGGAAAGAAAACGAAAGGAAAGGAAGGGAGATAAAATGAATGGAAAGGAAAGGAAATTAAAGTAAAGGAAAGGAGAGGAAAGGAAAGGAAAGGAAAGGAAAGGAAAGGAAAAGAAAGTAAAAGAAGAGAAAGGAAAGGTAATTAAGGGAAAGGAAATTAAAGGAAAGGAAAGGAAAGGAAGAAAAGGAGAGGAAAGGAAAGGATAGGAGAGGAATGGAAAAGAAAGGAAACGAAAGGAAAGAAAATGAATGGGGAGGAAAGGAAAGGAAGCTAATGTAATATAAAAGAAAGGAAAGAAAATTAAAGGAAAGGAACGGGAAGGGAAGTAAGAGAAAGGAAAGAAAATGAAAGAAAAGGAAAGGAGAGAAAACGAAAGGAAAGGATAAGAAGGGAAAGGACAAGAAACAAAAGGAAAGGAAGGGAAAGGAATGGAAAAGAAAGGAAACGAAAGGAAAGAAAATGAAAGGGGAGGAAAGGAAAGGAAGCTAATGTAATATAAAAGAAAGGAAAGAAAATTAAAGAAAAGGAAGGG
Organism: Merzomyia westermanni; assembly: GCA_949987695.1. Classification (NCBI taxonomy): domain Eukaryota; kingdom Metazoa; phylum Arthropoda; class Insecta; order Diptera; family Tephritidae; genus Merzomyia; species Merzomyia westermanni. The sequence goes on from OX465292.1 coordinate 137,246,025, forward strand.
GAAGGGAAGTAAGAGAAAGGAAAAAAATGAAAGGAAAGGAAAGGAAAGGATAAGAAGGGAAAGGACAAGAAACAAAAGGAAAGGAAAGGAAAGGAATGGAGAGGAAAGGAGAGAAAAGGAAAGAATGGAAAGGAAGGAGAGGAAAAGAAAGGAAAGGAAATGAAAGGAATGGAAAAGAAAGGAACGAAAGGAGAGAAAATGAAAGGAAAGGAAAGAAAATGAAAGGAAAGGAAAGGAAAAAAAGGAAAAGAAAGGAGAGGAAAGGAAAGGAAACGAAAGGAAATACAATTAAGGGAAAGGAAAGGAAATTAAAGTAAGGGAAAAGAAAGGAAAGAAAACGAAAGGAAAGGAAGGGAGATAAAATGAATGGAAAGGAAAGGAAATTAAAGTAAAGGAGAGGAAAGGAAAGGAAAGGAAAAGAAAGTAAAAGAAGAGAAACGAAAGGAAATTAAGGGAAAGGAAATTAAAGGAAAGGAAAGGAAGAAAAGGAGAGGAAAGGAAAGGAAAGGAGAGGAATGTAAAAGAAAGGAAACGAAAGGAAAGAAAATGAAAGGGGAGGAAAGGAAAGGAAGCTTATGTAATATAAAAGAAAGGAAAGAAAATTAAAGGAAAGGAAGGGGAAGGGAAGTAAGAGAAAGGAAAGAAAATGAAAGGAAAGGAAAGGAGAGAAAACGAAAGGAAAGGATAAGAAGGGAAAGGACAAGAAACAAAAGGAAAGGAAAGAAAAGGAATGGAAAAGAAAGGAAACGAAAGGAAAGAAAATGAAAGGGGAGGAAAGGAAAGGAAGCTAATGTAATATAAAAGAAAGGAAAGAAAATTAAAGGAAAGGAAGGGGAAGGGAAGTAAGAGAAAGGAAAGAAAATGAAAGGGAAGGAAAGGAGAGAAAACGAAAGGAAAGGATAAGAAGGGAAAGGACAAGAAACAAAAGGAAAGGAAAGGAAAGGAATGGGGAGGAAAGGAGAGGAAAGGAAAGAATGGAAAGGAACGAGAGGAAAAGAAAGGAAAGCAAAGGAAAGGAATGGAAAAGAAAGGAACGAAAGGAGAGAAAATGAAAGGAAAGGAAAGAAAAGAAAACGAAAGGAAAGAAAATTAAAGGAAATGAAAGGAAATTAATGTAAAGAAAGGAAAGAAAAAAAGGAACAAAAGGAAAGAAAATGAAAGGAATGGAATAGAAAAGAAAGGGGAGGAAAGGACAGGAAAGGAAAGAAAAGGAAAGGAAAGAAAGGAAAGGAAAGGAAAGGAAAGGAAAGGAACGGAAAAGAAAGGAAACGAAAAGAAAGAAAATGAAAGGGAAGGAAAGGAAAGGAAACTAATATAATGGAAAAGAAAGGAAAGAAAATGAAAGGAAAGGAAGGAAAGTAAAGGAAAGTAAAAGAAAGGAAAGAAAATGAAAGGAAAGGAAAGGAGAGAAAACGAAAGGAAAGGATAAGAAGGGAAAGGAAAGGAAAGGACAAGAAACAAAAGGAAAGGAATGGAGAGGAAAGGAAAGGAAAGAATGGAAAGGAAGGAGAGGAAAAGAAAGGAAAGGAAAAGAAAGGAATGGAAAAGAAAGGAACGTAAGGAAAAAAATGAAAGGAAAGGACAGGAAAGGAAACTAAAGAAAGGCAGGGAAATAAATGGAAAGGAAAGCATAGGAAAGGGAAGGAAAGGAAAGAAAGGAAAGGAAAGGAAAGGAGAAGAAGGAAAGGAAAGGAATGGAATGGACAGGAAAGGGAAGGAAAGGAAAGGAAAATAAGGGAAAGGAAAGGAAAGGAGAGAAAATATAAGAAAAGGAAAATAATTGAAAGGTAAGGAAAGGAAAGTAAAGGAAAGGAAATGAAAAGAAAGGATAGGCAAGGAAAGAAAGCAAAGGAAAGGAAAGGAAAAGAGACGAAAGGAAATAAAATGAAATTAAAGGAAACGAAAGAAAAGGAAAAGAAAGGAAAGGAAAGGAAAGTAGAGGAAAGGAAAGGAAAGAAATAAAATGAAAGGAAAGGAAAGGAAAGGAAAGGAAAGGAAATTTAAGTAAAGGAAAAGTAAGGAAAGAAAATGAAAGGATAAGAGAGGAGAGAAAATGAAAGGAAAATAATTGAAAGGAAAGGGAAGGCAAGTAAAGGAAAGGAGAGGAAAGAAGACGAAAGGAAACGATAAGAAGGGAAAGGAAAGGAAAGGCAAGGAAAGGAAAGGAAAAAATAAGAAGGGAAAGGAAAGAAAGGAAAGGAAGGGAAAGGAAGGGTAAGGAAAGGAAAGCAAAGGAAAGGAAAGAAAAGGAAAAAAAATAAACGGAAAGGAAAGGAAAGGAAAGAAAATGAAAGAAAAGAAAAGGAAGAAAAGAAAACGTAAGAAAATAAAAGGAAAGGAAAGGAAAAGAAAGGAAAGGAAAGGAATAGAAAGGAAAGGAAAGGAAAAGAAAGGAAAGGAGAGGAAATTAAAGGAAAGGAAAGGAAATTAAAGTAAAGGAAAAGCAAGGACAGGAAAGGAAGGGAAAGGAAGGGTAAGGAAAGGAAAGCAAAGAAAGGAAAGAAAAGGAAAGGAAACGAAAGGAAAGGAAAGGAAAGGAAAGGAAAGGAAAGGAAAGGAAAGGAAAGGAAAGGAAAGAAAAGTAAATGAAAGAAAAGAAAAGGAAGAAAAGAAAACGTGAAAAATAAAGGGAAAGGAAAGGAAAGGAGAGGAAATTAAAGGAAAGGAAATTAAAGTAAAGGAAAAGAAAGGAAAGAAAATGAAAGAAAAGGAAAGGAGGGAAAACGAAAGGAAAGAAAATGAAAGGAAAGGAAAGGAAAAAAAGGAAAAGAAAGGAGAGAAAAGGAAAGGAAACGAAAGGAAAGACAATTAAGGGAAAGAAAGGAAATTAAAGTAGGGGAAAAGAAAGGAAAGAAAATGAAAGGAAAGGAAGGGAGATAAAATGAATGGAAAGGAAAGGAAATTAAAGTAAAGGAAAGGAGAGGAAAGGAAAGGAAAGGAAAGGAAAAGAAAGTAAAAGAAGAGAAAGGAAAGGAAATTAAGGGAAAGGAAATTAAAGGAAAGGAAAGGAAAGGAAGAAAAGGAGAGGAAAGGAAAGGAAAGGAGAATAATTGAAATGAAAGGAAACGAAAGGAAAGAAAATTAAAGGGGAGGAAAGGAAAGGAAGCTAATGTAATATAAAAGAAAGGAAAGAAAATTAAAGGAAAGGAAGGGGAAGGGAAGTAAGAGAAAGGAAAGAAAATGAAAGGAAAGGAAAGGAGAGAAAACGAAAGGAAAGGATAAGAAGGGAAAGGACAAGAAACAAAAGGAAAGGAAAGGAAAGGAATGGGGAGGAAAGGAGAGGAAAGGAAAGAATGGAAAGGAAGGAGAGGAAAAGAAAGGAAAGGAAAGGAAAGGAATGGAAAAGAAAGGAACGAAAGGAGAGAAAATGAAAGGAAAGGAAAGAAAATGCAAGGAAAGGAAAGGAAAAAAAGGAAAAGAAAGGAGAGGAAAGGAAAGGAAACGAAAGGAAATACAATTAAGGGAAAGGAAAGGAAATTAAAGTAAGGGAAAAGAAAGGAAAGAAAACGAAAGGAAAGGAAGGGAGATAAAATGAATGGAAAGGAAAGGAAATTAAAGTAAAGGAAAGGAGAGGAAAGGAAAGGAAAGGAAAGGAAAGGAAAGGAAAGGAAAGGAAAAGAAAGTAAAAGAAGAGAAAGGAAAGGTAATTAAGGGAAAGGAAATTAAAGGAAGGGAAAGGAAAGGAAGAAAAAGAGAGGAAAGGAAAGGATAGGAGAGGAATGGAAAAGAAAGGAAACGAAAGGAAAGAAAATGAAAGGGGAGGAAAGGAAAGGAAGCTAATGTAATATAAAAGAAAGGAAAGAAAATTAAAGGAAAGGAAGGGGAAGGGAAGTAAGAGAAAGGAAAGAAAATGAAAGAAAAGGAAAGGAGAGAAAACGAAAGGAAAGGATAAGAAGGGAAAGGACAAGAAACAAAAGGAAAGGAAGGGAAAGGAATGGAAAAGAAAGGAAACGAAAGGAAAGAAAATGAAAGGGGAGGAAAGGAAAGGAAGCTAATGTAATATAAAAGAAAGGAAAGAAAATTAAAGAAAAGGAAGGGGAAGGGAAGTAAGAGAAAGGAAAAAAATGAAAGGAAAGGAAAGGAAAGGATAAGAAGGGAAAGGACAAGAAACAAAAGGAGAGGAAAGGACAGGAATGGAGAGGAAAGGAGAGAAAAGGAAAGAATGGAAAGGAAGGAGAGGAAAAGAAAGGAAAGGAAATGAAAGGAATGGAGAAGAAAGGAACGAAAGGAGAGAAAATGAAAGGAAAGGAAAGAAAATGAAAGGAAAGGAAAGGAAAAAAAGGAAAAGAAAGGAGAGGAAAGGAAAGGAAACGAAAGGAAATACAATTAAGGGAAAGGAAAGGAAATTAAAGTAAGGGAAAAGAAAGGAAAGAAAACGAAAGGAAAGGAAGGGAGATAAAATGAATGGAAAGGAAAGGAAATTAAAGTAAAGGAGAGGAAAGGAAAGGAAAGGAAAGGAAAGGAAAAGAAAGTAAAAGAAGAGAAAGGAAAGGAAATTAAGGGAAAGGAAATTAAAGGAAAGGAAAGGAAAGGAAGAAAAGGAGAGGAAAGGAAAGGAAAGAAGAGGAATGTAAAAGAAAGGAAACGAAAGGAAAGAAAATGAAAGGGGAGGAAAGGAAAGGAAGCTAATGTAATATAAAAGAAAGGAAAGAAAATTAAAGGAAAGGAAGGGGAAGGGAAGTAAGAGAAAGGAAAGAAAATGAAAGGAAAGGAAAGGAGAGAAAACGAAAGGAAAGGATAAGAAGGGAAAGGACAAGAAACAAAAGGAAAGGAAAGAAAAGGAATGGAAAAGAAAGGAAACGAAAGGAAAGAAAATGAAAGGGGAGGAAAGGAAAGGAAGCTAATGTAATATAAAAGAAAGGAAAGAAAATTAAAGGAAAGGAAGGGGAAGGGAAGTAAGAGAAAGGAAAGAAAATGAAAGGGAAGGAAAGGAGAGAAAACGAAAGGAAAGGATAAGAAGGGAAAGGACAAGAAACAAAAGGAAAGGAAAGGAAAGGAATGGGGAGGAAAGGAGAGGAAAGGAAAGAATGGAAAGGAACGAGAGGAAAAGAAAGGAAAGCAAAGGAAAGGAATGGAAAAGAAAGGAACGAAAGGAGAGAAAATGAAAGGAAAGGAAAGAAAAGAAAACGAAAGGAAAGAAAATTAAAGGAAAGGAAAGGAAATTAATGTAAAGAAAGGAAAGAAAAAAAAGGAACAAAAGGAAAGAAAATGAAAGGAATGGAATAGAAAAGAAAGGGGAGGAAAGGACAGGAAAGGAAAGAAAAGGAAAGGAAAGAAAGGAAAGGAAAGGAAAGGAAAGGAACGGAAAAGAAAGGAAACGAAAAGAAAGAAAATGAAAGGGAAGGAAAGGAAAGGAAACTAATATAATGGAAAAGAAAGGAAAGAAAATGAAAGGAAAGGAAGGAAAGTAAAGGAAAGTAAAAGAAAGGAAAGAAAATGAAAGGAAAGGAAAGGAGAGAAAACGAAAGGAAAGGATAAGAAGGGAAAGGAAAGGAAAGGACAAGAAACAAAAGGAAAGGAATGGAGAGGAAAGGAAAGGAAAGAATGGAAAGGAAGGAGAGGAAAAGAAAGGAAAGGAAAAGAAAGGAATGGAAAAGAAAGGAACGTAAGGAAAAAAATGAAAGGAAAGGACAGGAAAGGAAACTAAAGAAAGGCAGGGAAATAAATGGAAAGGAAAGCATAGGAAAGGGAAGGAAAGGAAAGAAAGGAAAGGAAAGGAAAGGAGAAGAAGGAAAGGAAAGGAATGGAATGGACAGGAAAGGGAAGGAAAGGAAAGGATAAGAAAGGAAAGGAAAGGAAAAGAAGGGAAAGGAAAGGAGAGAAAATATAAGAAAAGGAAAATAATTGAAAGGTAAGGAAAGGAAAGTAAAGGAAAGAAAATGAAAAGAAAGGATAGGCAAGGAAAGAAAGCAAAGGAAAGGAAAGGAAAAGAGACGAAAGGAAATAAAATGAAATTAAAGGAAACGAAAGAAAAGGAAAAGAAAGGAACGGAAAGGAAAGTAGAGGAAAGGAAAGGAAAGAAATAAAATAAAGGAGAGGAAAGGAAAGGAAACGAAAGGAAAGACAATTAAGGGAAAGGAAATTAAAGTAAGGGAAAAGAAAGGAAAGAAAATTAAAGGAAAGGAAAGGAGATAAAATGAAAGGAAAGGAAAAGAAAGGAAATTAAAGTAAAGGAAAGGAAAGAAAGGAAAGGAGAGGAAAGGATTGGAAAGGAAAAGAAAGGAAAAGAAGAGAAAGGAAAGGAAATTAAAGGAAAGGAAATTAAAGGAAAGTAAAGAAAAGGAAAGGAAGATAAGGAGAGGAAAGGAAATGAAAGGAAAGGAAAGAAAAGGAAACGAAAGGAAAAAAAAATTAAAGGAAAGGAAAGGAAACTAATGTAATGGAAAAGAAAGGAAAGAAAATGAAAGGAAAGGAAGGGAAGGAAAGTAAAGGAAAGTAAAAGAAATTAAAGAAAATGAAAGGAAAGGAAAGGAGAGAAAACGAAAGGAAAGGAAGGGAAAGGAAAAGAAAGGAAAGGAAACTAAAGGAAAGGAAAGAAGAGAAAATTAAGGGCAGGTAAAGGAAAAGAAAGGAAAGGATAAGAAGGGAAAGGAAAGGAAAACGAAAGGAAAGGAAAGGAAAGGAATGGAAAAGAGAGGAAAGAAGGGGAAAGGAAAGGATAGGAAGGGAAAGGAAAGGAAAGCAAAGCAAAGGAAAAGAAAGGAACAGAGAGGAAATTAAACGAAAGGAAAGAAAATTAAAGGAAAGGGAAGGAGATAAAATGAAAGAAAGGAAATGAAAGGGAATTAAAGTAAAGGAAAGGAAAGAAAGCAAAGGAAAGGAAAGGAAAGGAAAAGAAAGGAAAAGAATAGAAAGGAAAGGAAATTAAAGGAAAGGAAATTAAAGGAAAGTAAAGCAAATGAAAGGAAAGGAAAGAAAAGGAAACGAAAGGAAAGAAAATTAAAGGAAAGGGAAGGAAATTAATGTAAGGAAAAATAAAGGAAAGAAAATGAAAGGAAATAAAAGGAAAGGAAAGAAAACGAAAGGAAAGGAAAGGAAAAGAAAGGGGAGGAAGGGAAGGAAAGAAAAGGAAAGGAAAGGAAAGGAAGGAGAGGAAAGGAATCGAAAAGAAAGGAAACGGAAGGAAAGAAAAGGAAAGGGAAGGAAAGGAAAGGAAAATAATGTAATGGAAAAGAAAGAAAAGAAAATGAAAGGAAAGGAAGGGGAAGGAAAGTAAAAGAAAGGAAAGAAAATGAAAGGAAAGGAAAGGAGAGAAAACGAAAGGAAAGGATAAGAAGGGAAAGGAAAGGAAAGGACAAGAAACAAAAGGAGAGGAAAGGAAAGGAATGGGGAGGAAAGGAAAGGAAAGGAAAGAATGGAAAGGAAGGAGGGGAAACGAAAGGAAAGAAAAGGAAAGGAAAGGAAAGGAAAGGAAAGGAAAGGAATGGAAAAGAAAGGAACGAAAGGAAAGAAAATGAAAGGAAAGGAAAGGAAACTAAAGAAAGGCAGGAAAATGAATGGAAAGGAAAGCATGGGGAAGGAAAGGAAAGGAAAGAAATGAAAGAAAGGAAAGGAAAGGAAAGGAAAGGAAAGGAGAGGATAAGAAGGGAAAGGAAAGGAAAGGAAAGGATAGGAATAGAAAGGAAGGGAAAGGAAAGGAAAAGAAGGGAAAGGAAAGGAAAGGAGAGAAAATGAAAGAAAAGGAAAATAATTGAAAGGAAAGGAAAGTAAAGGAAAGGAAATGAAAGGAAAGGAAAGACAAGGAAAAGAAAGAAAGGAAAGGAAAGGAAAGGAAAGAAAATGAAAGGAAAGGAAAGGAAAGGAAAGGAAAGGAAAGGAAAGGAAAGAAAACGAAAGGAAAGGAAAATAATTGAAAGGAAATGAAAGGAAAAGAAAGGAAAAGAAAGAAAATGAAAGAAAAGGAAAGGAAAGGAAATTTAAGTAAAGGAAAAGTAAGGAAAGAAAATGAAAGGATAAGAAAGGAGAGAAAATGAAAGGAAAGGAAAATAATTGAAAGGAAAGGAAAGGCAAGTAAAGGAAAGGAGAGGAAAGCAGACGAAAGGAAAGGATAAGAAGGGAAAGGAAAGGAAAGGCAAGGAAAGGAAAGGAAAGGAAAAGAGAGGAAAAAATAAGAAGGCAAAGGAAAGGAAAATAAAGGAAAGAAAGGAAAGGAAGGGAAAGGAAGGGTAAGGAAAGGAAAGGAGAGGAAAGCAGACGAAAGGAAAGGATAAGAAGGGAAAGGAAAGGAAAGGCAAGGAAAGGAAAGGAATGGAAAAGAAAGGAACGAGAGGAAAGAAAATGAAAGGAAAGGAAAGGAAACTAAAGAAAGGCAGGAAAATGAATGGAGGGGAAAGCATGGGGAAGGAAAGGAAAGGAAAGAAATGAAAGAAAGGAAAGGAAAGGAAAGAAAAGGAGAGGATAAGAAGGGAAAGGAAAGGAAAGGAAAGGATAGGAATAGAAAGGAAGGGAAAGGAAAGGAAAAGAAGGGAAAGGAAAGGAAAGGAGAGAAAATGAAAGGAAAGGAAAATAATTGAAAGGAAAGGAAAGTAAAGGAAAGGAAATGAAAGGAAAGGAAAGACAAGGAAAAGAAAGAAAGGAAAGAAAAGGAAAGGAAAGAAAAGGAAAGGAAAGGAAAGGAAAGGAAAGGAAAGGAAAGGAAAGGAAAGGAAAGAAAATGAAAGAAAAGAAAAGGAAGAAAAGAAAACGTAAGAAAATAAAAGGAACGGAAAGAAAAAGAAAGGAAAGGAAAGGAAAAGAAAGGAAAGGAGAGGAAATTCAAGGAAAGGAAAGGAAATTAAAGTAAAGGGAAAGAAAGGACAGGAAAGGAAAGATAGGAAAGGAAGGGAAAGGAAGGGTAAGGAAAGGAAAGGAAAGGAAAGTAAATGAAAGAAAATAAAAGGAAGAAAAGAAAACGTGAAAAATAAAGGGAAAGGAAAGGAAAGGAGAGGAAATTAAAGGAAATGAAATTAAAGTAAAGGAAAAGAATGGAAAGAAAAGGAAAGGAAAGTAGAGAAAATGAAACTAAATCAAAATAATTGAAAGGAAAGGAAAAGAAAAAAAATGAAAGGAAAGGAAAGGAAATTAAAGTAAAGGAAAAAAAAGGAAAGAAAATGAAAGAAAAGGAAAGGAGAGAAAACGAAAGGAAAGGAAAATAATTGAAAGGAAAGGTAAGGAAAGTAAAGAAAATGCAAGGAAAGGAAAGGAAAGGAAAGGAAAGGAAAGGAAAGGAAAGGAAAGGAAAGGAAAGAAAATGAAAGGAAAGAAAAGGAAAGGAAAGTAAAGGAAAAGAAAGGAGAGGAAAGGAAAGGAAACGAAAGGAAAGACAATTAAGGGAAAGGAAAGGAAATTAAAGTAAGGGAAAAGAAAGGAAAGAAAATGAAAGGTAAGGAAAGGATATAAAATGAATGGAAAGGAAAGGAAATTAAAGTAAAGGAAAGGAAAGAAAGGAAAGGAGAGGAAAGGAAAGGAAAGGAAAGGAAAGGAAAGGAGAGGAGAGGAAAGGAAAGGAAAGGAAAAGAAAGTAAAAGAAAAGAAAGGAAAGGAAATTAAGGGAAAGGAAATGAAAGGAAAGTAAAGGAAACGAAAGGAAAGGAAGAAAAGGAGAGAATAGGAAAGGAAAGGAGAGGAAAGGAAAGGAAAGGAAATGAAAGGAAAGGAGAAAAATGGAAAAGAAAGGAAACGAAAGGAAAGAAAATTAAAGGAAAGGAAGGGGAAGGGAAGTAAGAGAAAGGAAAGAAAATGAAAGGAAAGTAAAGGAGAGAAAACGAAAGGAAAGGATAAGAAGGGAAAGGACAAGAAACAAAAGGAAAGGAAAGAAAATTCAAGGAAAGGAAAGGAAATTAACGTAAGTAAAAATAAAGGAAAGAAAATGTAAGGAAAGAAAAGGAAAGAAAATGAAAGGAAAGGCAAGGAAAAGAAAGGAGAGGAAAGGAAAGAAAAAGAAAGGAAAGAAAAGGCAAGGAAAGGAAAGCAAAGGAAAGGAAAGGAAAGGAAAGGAAAAGAAAGGGGAGGAAAGGCAAGGAAAAGAAAGAAAAAGAAAGGAAAGAAGAGAAAGAAAACGAAAGGAAAGAAAAAGAGAGGAAAAAATAAGAAGGCAAAGGAAAGGAAAATGAAGGAAAGAAAGGAAAGGAAGGGAAAGGAAGGGTAAGGAAAGGAAAGCAAAGGAAAGAAAAGGAAAGGAAAGGAAAGAAAAGGAAAAGAAAGGAGAGGAAAGGAAAGGAAACGAAATGAAAGACAATTAAGGGAAAGGAAAGGAAATTAAAGTAAGGGAAAAGAAAGGAAAGAAAATGAAAGGAAAGGAAAGGAGATAAAATGAATGGAAAGGAAAGGAAATTAAAGCAAAAGAAAAGGAAAGGAAAGAAAAAGAAAGGAAAGAAAGGAAAGGAAAGGAAAGGAAAGGAAAGGAAAGGAAAGGAAAGGAGCGGAAAAGAAAAGAAACGAAAGGAAAGAAAATGAAAGAAATTGAAAGGAAAGGAAGGAAAGTGAAGGAAAGTAAAAGAAAGGAAAGAAAATGAAAGGAAAGGAAAGGAGAGAAAACGAAAGGAAAGGATAAGAAGGGAAAGGAAAGGAAAGGACAAGAAACAAAAGGAAAGGAAAGGAAAGGAAAGGAAAGGAAAGGAAAGGAAAGGAATGGAGAGGAAAGGAAAGGAAAGAATGGAAAGGAAAGGAAAGGCAAGGAAAGAAAGCAAAGGAAAGGAAAGGAAAGGAGAGGAAAGGAAAGAAAATGAAAGGAAAGGAAAGGAAAGAAAAGGAAAAGAAAGGGAAGGAAATAAAAGTAGCGGAAAGGAAAGGAAAGAAATATAATAAAGGAGAGGAAGGGAAACGAAAGGAAAGACAATTAAGGGAAAGGAAAGGATATTAAAGTAAGGGAAAAGAAAGGAAAGGAAAGGAGATAAAATGAAAGGAAAGGAAAAGAAAGGAAGTTAAAGTAAAGGAAAGGAAAGAAAGGAAAGGAGAGGAAGGGAAAGGAAACGAAAGGAGAGACAATTAAGGGAAAGGAAAGGACAGGAAAGAAAACTAAAGAAAGGCAGGAAAATGAATGGAAAGGAAAGCATAGGAAAGGGAAGGAAAGGAAAGAATGGAAATGAAAGGAAAGGAAGGAAGGAAAGGAGAAGAACGGAAAGGAAAGGAAAGGAAAGGATAAGAAAGGAAAGGAAAGGAATGGATAGGAATGGAAAGGAAGGGAAAGAAAAGGACGGGAAAGGAAAGGAAAGGAAATGAAAGGAAAGGAAAGGACAGGCAAGGAAGGAAAGCAAAGGAAAGGAAAGGAAAGGAAAGGAGAGGAAAAGAAAGAAAGTAAAAGGAAAGGAAAGGAAAGAATAGGAAAAAAAGGAAAGGAAAGTAGCGGAAAGGAAAGGAAAGAAATAAAATAAAGGAGAGGAAAGGAAAGGAAACGAAAGGAAAGACAATTAAGGGAAAGCAAAGGAAATTAAAGTAAGGGAAAAGAAAGGAAAGGAAAGGAGATAAAATGAAAGGAAAGGAAAAGAAAGGAAGTTAAAGTAAAGGAAAGGAAAGAAAAGAAAGGAGAGGAAGGGAAAGGAAACGAAAGGAAAGACAATTAAGGGAAAGGAAAGGAAATTAAAGTAAGGGAAAATAAAGGAAAGAAAATGAAAGGAAAGGAAAGGAGATAAAATGAATGGAAAGGAAAGGAAATTAAAGTAAAGGAAAGGAAAGGAAAGAAAAATAAAGGAAAGAAAGGAAAGGAAAGGAAAGGAAAGGAAAGGAAAGGAACGGAAAAGAAAAGAAACGAAAGGAAAGAAAAAGAAAGAAATTGAAAGGAAAGGAAGGAAAGAGAAGGAAAGTAAAAGAAAGGAAAGAAAAGGAAAGGAAAGGAGAGAAAACGAAAGGAATGGATAAGAAGGGAAAGGAAAGGAAAGGACAAGAAACAAAAGGAAAGGAAAGGAAAGGAAAGGAAAGGAATGGAGAGGAATGGAAAGGAAAGAATGGAAAGGAAAGGAAAGGCAAGGAAAGAAAGCAAAGGAAAGGAAAGGAAAAGAGAGGAAAGGAAAGAAAATGAAAGGAATGGAAAGAAAAGGAAAGTAAAGGAAAGGAAAGGAAAGTAGCGGAAAGGAAAGGAAAGAAATATAATAAAGGAGAGGAAAGGAAAGGAAACGAAAGGAAAGACAATTAAGGGAAAGGAAAGGATATTAAAGTACGGGAAAAGAAAGGGAAAAAATGAAAGGAAAGGACAGGAAAGGAAAGGAAAGGAAAGGATAAGAAAGGAAAGGAAAGGAAGGGATAGGAATGGAAAGGAAGGGAAAGAAAAGGACGGGAAAGGAAAGGAAAAGAAGGGAAAGGAAAGGAAAGGAGAGAAAATATAAGGAAAGGAAAATAGTTCAAAGGTAAGAAAAGGAAATTAAAGGAAAGGAAATGAAAAGAAAGGAAAGGACATGCAAGGAAAAAAAGCAAAGGAAAGGAAAGAAAATAAAAGGAAAGGAAAAGAAAGGACAGGAAAGTAGCGGAAAGGAAAGGAAAGAAATAAAATAAAGGAGAGGAAAGGAAAGGAAACGAAAGGAAAGACAATTAAGGGAAAGGAAAGGAAATTAAAGTAAGGGAAAAGAAAGGAAAGGAGATAAAATGAAAGGAAAGGAAAAGAAAGGAAATTAAAGTAAAGGAAAGGAAAAAAAGGAAAGGAGAGGAAAGGAAAGGAAAGGAAAGGAAAAGAAAGGAAAAGAAGAGAAAGGAAAGGAAATTAAAGGAAAGGAAATTAAAAGAAAGGAAATTAAAGGAAAGTAAAGAAAAGGAAGGGAAGAAAAGGAGAGGAAAGGAAATGAAAGGAAAGGAAAGAAAAGGAAACGAAAGGAAAAAAAATTAAAAGAAAGGAATTCAAATTAATGTAAGGAAAAATAAAGGAAAGAAAATGAAAGGAAAGAAAATGAAAGGAAAGAAAAGGAAAGAAAATTAAAGGAAAGGAAAGGAAAAGAAATTGGAGTAAAGGAAAGGAAAGAAAAGGAAAGAAAGGAAAGGAAAGGAAAGAAATGGAAAAGAAAGGAAGCGAATGGAAAGAAAATGAAAGGGAAGGAAAGGAAAGGAAACTAATGTAATGGAAAAGAAAGGAAAGAAAATGAAAGGAAAGGAAGGGAAGGAAAGTAAAGGAAAGTAAAAGAGAGGAAAGAAAATGAAAAGAAAGGAAAGGACAGAAAACGAAAGGAAAGGATAAGAAGGGAAAGGACAAGAAACAAAAGGAAAGGAAAATAAAGGAATGGGGTGGAAAGGAGAGGAAAGGAAAGAATGGAAAGGAAGGAGAGGAAAAGAAAGGAAAGCAAAGGAAAGGAATGGAAAAGAAAGGAACGAAAGGAGAGAAAATGAAAGGAAATCAAAGAAAAGAAAACGAAAGGAAAGAAAATTAAAGGAAAGGAAAGGAAATTAATGTAAGGAAAAATAAAGGAAAGAAAATGAAACGAAAGAAAAGGAAAGAAAATGAAAGGAAAGGAAAGGAAAACAAAGGGGAGGAAAGGACAGGAAAGGAAAGAAAAGGAAAGGAAAGAAAGGAAAGGAAAGGAAAGGAACGGAAAAGAAAGGAAACGAAAAGAAAGAAAATGAAAGGGAAGGAAAGGAAAGGAAGGGAAACTAATATAATGAAAAAGAAAGGAAAGAAAATGAAAGGAAAGGAAGGAAAGTAAAGGAAAGTAAAAGAAAGGAAAGAAAATGAAAGGAAAGGAAAGGAGAGAAAACGAAAGGAAAGGATAAGAAGGGAAAGGAAAGGAAAGGACAAGAAACAAAAGGAAATGAAAGGAATGGAGAGGAAAGGAAAGGAAAGAATGGAAAGGAAGGAGAGGAAAAGAAAGGAAAGGAAAGGAAAAGAAAGGAATGGAAAAGAAAGGAACGTAAGGAAAAAAATGAAAGGAAAGGTAAGAAGAGGTAACTAAAGAAAGGCAGGGAAATGAATGGAAAGGAAAGCATAGGAAAGGGAAGCAAAAGGAAAGAAAGGAAAGGAAAGGAAAGGAAAGGAAGGGAGAAGAAGGAAAGGAAAGGAATGGAATGGACAGGAAAGGGAAGGAAAGGAAAGGAAAGGATAAGAAAGGAAAGGAAAGGAAAAGAAGGGAAAGGAAAGGAAAGGAGAGAAAATATAAGGAAAGGAAAATAATTGAAAGGTAAGGAAAGGAAAGGAAAGGAAATGAAAGGAAAGGAAAGGCAAAGAAAGAAAGCAAAGGAAAGGAAAGGAAAGGAGAGGAAAGGAAATAAAATGAAAGGAAAGGAAACGGAAGAAAAGGAAAAGAAAGGAAAGGAAAGGAAAGTAGAGGAAAGGAAAGGAAAGAAATAAAATAAAGGAGAGGAAAGGAAAGGAAACGAAAGGAAAGACAATTAAGGGAAAGGAAAGGAAATTAAAGTAAGGGAAAATAAAGGAAAGAAAATGAAAGGAAAGGAAAGGAGATAAAATGAATGGAAAGGAAAGGAAATTAAAGTAAAGGAAAGGAAAGGAAAGAAAAATAAAGGAAAGAAAGGAAAGGAAAGGAAAGGAAAGGAAAGGAAAGGAAAGGAACGGAAAAGAAAAGAAACGAAAGGAAAGAAAAAGAAAGAAATTGAAAGGAAAGGAAGGAAAGAGAAGGAAAGTAAAAGAAAGGAAAGAAAAGGAAAGGAAAGGAGAGAAAACGAAAGGAATGGATAAGAAGGGAAAGGAAAGGAAAGGACAAGAAACAAAAGGAAAGGAAAGGAAAGGAAAGGAAAGGAATGGAGAGGAATGGAAAGGAAAGAATGGAAAGGAAAGGAAAGGCAAGGAAAGAAAGCAAAGGAAAGGAAAGGAAAAGAGAGGAAAGGAAAGAAAATGAAAGGAATGGAAAGAAAAGGAAAATAAAGGAAAGGAAAGGAAAGTAGCGGAAAGGAAAGGAAAGAAATATAATAAAGGAGAGGAAAGGAAAGGAAACGAAAGGAAAGACAATTAAGGGAAAGGAAAGGATATTAAAGTACGGGAAAAGAAAGGGAAAAAATGAAAGGAAAGGACAGGAAAGGAAAGGAAAGGAAAGGATAAGAAAGGAAAGGAAAGGAAGGGATAGGAATGGAAAGGAAGGGAAAGAAAAGGACGTGAAAGGAAAGGAAAAGAAGGGAAAGGAAAGGAAAGGAGAGAAAATATAAGGAAAGGAAAATAGTTCAAAGGTAAGAAAAGGAAATTAAAGGAAAGGAAATGAAAAGAAAGGAAAGGACATGCAAGGAAAAAAAGCAAAGGAAAGGAAAGAAAATAAAAGGAAAGGAAAAGAAAGGACAGGAAAGTAGCGGAAAGGAAAGGAAAGAAATAAAATAAAGGAGAGGAAAGGAAAGGAAACGAAAGGAAAGACAATTAAGGGAAAGGAAAGGAAATTAAAGTAAGGGAAAAGAAAGGAAAGGAGATAAAATGAAAGGAAAGGAAAAGAAAGGAAATTAAAGTAAAGGAAAGGAAAGAAAGGAAAGAAAGGAAAGGAGAGGAAAGGAAAGGAAAGGAAAGGAAAAGAAAGGAAAAGAAGAGAAAGGAAAGGAAATTAAAGGAAAGGAAATTAAAGGAAAGGAAATTAAAGGAAAGTAAAGAAAAGGAAAGGAAGAAAAGGAGAGGAAAGGAAATGAAAGGAAAGGAAAGAAAAGGAAACGAAAGGAAAAAAAATTAAAAGAAAGGAATTCAAATTAATGTAAGGAAAAATAAAGGAAAGAAAATGAAAGGAAAGAAAATGAAAGGAAAGAAAAGGAAAGAAAATTAAAGGAAAGGAAAGGAAAAGAAATTGGAGTAAAGGAAAGGAAAGAAAAGGAAAGAAAGGAAAGGAAAGGAAAGAAATGGAAAAGAAAGGAAGCGAATGGAAAGAAAATGAAAGGGAAGGAAAGGAAAGGAAACTAATGTAATGGAAAAGAAAGGAAAGAAAATGAAAGGAAAGGAAGGGAAGGAAAGTAAAGGAAAGTAAAAGAGAGGAAAGAAAATGAAAAGAAAGGAAAGGACAGAAAACGAAAGGAAAGGATAAGAAGGGAAAGGACAAGAAACAAAAGGAAAGGAAAATAAAGGAATGGGGTGGAAAGGAGAGGAAAGGAAAGAATGGAAAGGAAGGAGAGGAAAAGAAAGGAAAGCAAAGGAAAGGAATGGAAAAGAAAGGAACGAAAGGAGAGAAAATGAAAGGAAATCAAAGAAAAGAAAACGAAAGGAAAGAAAATTAAAGGAAAGGAAAGGAAATTAATGTAAGGAAAAATAAAGGAAAGAAAATGAAACGAAAGAAAAGGAAAGAAAATGAAAGGAAAGGAAAGGAAAACAAAGGGGAGGAAAGGACAGGAAAGGAAAGAAAAGGAAAGGAAAGAAAGGAAAGGAAAGGAAAGGAACGGAAAAGAAAGGAAACGAAAAGAAAGAAAATGAAAGGGAAGGAAAGGAAAGGAAGGGAAACTAATATAATGAAAAAGAAAGGAAAGAAAATGAAAGGAAAGGAAGGAAAGTAAAGGAAAGTAAAAGAAAGGAAAGAAAATGAAAGGAAAGGAAAGGAGAGAAAACGAAAGGAAAGGATAAGAAGGGAAAGGAAAGGAAAGGACAAGAAACAAAAGGAAAGGAAAGGAATGGAGAGGAAAGGAAAGGAAAGAATGGAAAGGAAGGAGAGGAAAAGAAAGGAAAGGAAAGGAAAAGAAAGGAATGGAAAAGAAAGGAACGTAAGGAAAAAAATGAAAGGAAAGGTAAGAAGAGGTAACTAAAGAAAGGCAGGGAAATGAATGGAAAGGAAAGCATAGGAAAGGGAAGCAAAAGGAAAGAAAGGAAAGGAAAGGAAAGGAAAGGAAGGGAGAAGAAGGAAAATAAAGGAATGGAATGGACAGGAAAGGGAAGGAAAGGAAAGGAAAGGATAAGAAAGGAAAGGAAAGGAAAAGAAGGGAAAGGAAAGGAAAGGAGAGAAAATATAAGGAAAGGAAAATAATTGAAAGGTAAGGAAAGGAAAGGAAAGGAAATGAAAGGAAAGGAAAGGCAAAGAAAGAAAGCAAAGGAAAGGAAAGGAAAGGAGAGGAAAGGAAATAAAATGAAAGGAAAGGAAACGGAAGAAAAGGAAAAGAAA
This sequence comes from Merzomyia westermanni, assembly GCA_949987695.1. Taxonomy (NCBI): domain Eukaryota; kingdom Metazoa; phylum Arthropoda; class Insecta; order Diptera; family Tephritidae; genus Merzomyia; species Merzomyia westermanni. The sequence goes on from OX465292.1 coordinate 137,262,986, forward strand.
GGAAAGGAAAGGAAAGTAGCGGAAAGGAAAGGAAAGAAATAAAATAAAGGAGAGGAAAGGAAAGGAAACGAAAGGAAAGACAATTAAGGGAAAGGAAAGGAAATTAAAGTAAGGGAAAAGAAAGGAAAGAAAATTAAAGGAAAGGAAAGGAGATAAAATGAAAGGAAAGGAAAAGAAAGGAAATTAAAGTAAAGGAAAGGAAAGAAAGGAAAGGAAAGGAAAGGAAAAGAAAGGAAAAGAAGAGAAAGGAAAGGAAATTAAAGGAAAGGAAATTAAAGGAAAGTAAAGAAAAGGAAAGGAAAGGAAGATAAGGAGAGGAAAGGAAAGGAAAGGAGAGGAAAGGAAATGAAAGGAAAGGAAAGAAAAGGAAACGAAAGGAAAAAAAAATTAAAGGAAAGGAAAGGAAACTAATGTACTGGAAAAGAAAGGAAAGAAAATGAAAGGAAAGGAAAGGAGAGAAAACGAAAGGAAAGGAAAGGAAAAGAAAGGAAAGGAAACTAAAGGAAAGGAAAGAAGAGAAAATTAATGGCAGGTAAAGGAAAGGAAAGAAAAGTATAAGAAGGGAAAGGAAAGGAAAAGAAAGAAAACGAAAGGAAAGGAAAGGAAAGGAAAGGAAAGGAATGGAAACGAGAGGAAAGGATAAGAAGGGAAAGGAAAGGAAAGGGCAAGAAACAAAAGGAGAGGAAAGGAAAGGAATGGGGAGGAAAGGAAAGGAAAGGAAAGAATGGAAAGGAAGGAGGGGAAACGAAAGGAAAGAAAAGGAAAGGAAAGGAAAGGAAAGGAAAGGAAAGGAATGGAAAAGAAAGGAACGAAAGGAAAGAAAATGAAAGGAAAGGAAAGGAAACTAAAGAAAGGCAGGAAAATGAATGGAAAGGAAAGCATGGGGAAGGAAAGGAAAGGAAAGAAATGAAAGAAAGGAAAGGAAAGGAAAGGAAAGGAGAGGATAAGAAGGGAAAGGAAAGGAAAGGAAAGGATAGGAATAGAAAGGAAGGGAAAGGAAAGGAAAAGAAGGGAAAGGAAAGGAAAGGAGAGAAAATGAAAGAAAAGGAAAATAATTGAAAGGAAAGGAAAGTAAAGGAAAGGAAATGAAAGGAAAGGAAAGACAAGGAAAAGAAAGAAAGGAAAGGAAAGGAAAGGAAAGGAAAGGAAAGGAAAGGAAAGGAAAGGAAAGAAAATGAAAGGAAAGGAAAGGAAAGGAAAGGAAAGGAAAGGAAAGGAAAGAAAACGAAAGGAAAGGAAAATAATTGAAAGGAAATGAAAGGAAAAGAAAGAAAATGAAAGAAAAGGAAAGGAAAGGAAATTTAAGTAAAGGAAAAGTAAGGAAAGAAAATGAAAGGATAAGAAAGGAGAGAAAATGAAAGGAAAGGAAAATAATTGAAAGGAAAGGAAAGGCAAGTAAAGGAAAGGAGAGGAAAGCAGACGAAAGGAAAGGATAAGAAGGGAAAGGAAAGGAAAGGCAAGGAAAGGAAAGGAAAGGAAAAGAGAGGAAAAAATAAGAAGGCAAAGGAAAGGAAAATAAAGGAAAGAAATGAAAGGAAGGGAAAGGAAGGGTAAGGAAAGGAAAGGAGAGGAAAGCAGACGAAAGGAAAGGATAAGAAGGGAAAGGAAAGGAAAGGCAAGGAAAGGAAAGGAATGGAAAAGAAAGGAACGAGAGGAAAGAAAATGAAAGGAAAGGAAAGGAAACTAAAGAAAGGCAGGAAAATGAATGGAAAGGAAAGCATGGGGAAGGAAAGGAAAGGAAAGAAATGAAAGAAAGGAAAGGAAAGGAAAGAAAATGAAAGGAAAGGCAAGGAAAAGAAAGGAGAGGAAAGGAAAGAAAAAGAAAGGAAAGAAAAGGCAAGGAAAGGAAAGCAAAGGAAAGGAAAGGAAAGGAAAGGAAAAGAAAGGGGAGGAAAGGCAAGGAAAAGAAAGAAAAAGAAAGGAAAGAAGAGAAAGAAAACGAAAGGAAAGAAAAAGAGAGGAAAAAATAAGAAGGCAAAGGAAAGGAAAATGAAGGAAAGAAAGGAAAGGAAGGGAAAGGAAGGGTAAGGAAAGGAAAGCAAAGGAAAGAAAAGGAAAGGAAAGGAAAGAAAAGGAAAAGAAAGGAGAGGAAAGGAAAGGAAACGAAAGGAAAGACAATTAAGGGAAAGGAAAGGAAATTAAAGTAAGGGAAAAGAAAGGAAAGAAAATGAAAGGAAAGGAAAGGAGATAAAATGAATGGAAAGGAAAGGAAATTAAAGCAAAAGAAAAGGAAAGGAAAGAAAAAGAAAGGAAAGAAAGGAAAGGAAAGGAAAGGAAAGGAAAGGAAAGGAAAGGAAAGGAGCGGAAAAGAAAAGAAACGAAAGGAAAGAAAATGAAAGAAATTGAAAGGAAAGGAAGGAAAGTGAAGGAAAGTAAAAGAAAGGAAAGAAAATGAAAGGAAAGGAAAGGAGAGAAAACGAAAGGAAAGGATAAGAAGGGAAAGGAAAGGAAAGGACAAGAAACAAAAGGAAAGGAAAGGAAAGGGAAGGAAAGGAAAGGAAAGGAAAGGAATGGAGAGGAAAGGAAAGGAAAGAATGGAAAGGAAAGGAAAGGCAAGGAAAGAAAGCAAAGGAAAGGAAAGGAAAGGAGAGGAAAGGAAAGAAAATGAAAGGAAAGGAAAGGAAAGAAAAGGAAAAGAAAGGGAAGGAAATAAAAGTAGCGGAAAGGAAAGGAAAGAAATATAATAAAGGAGAGGAAGGGAAACGAAAGGAAAGACAATTAAGGGAAAGGAAAGGATATTAAAGTAAGGGAAAAGAAAGGAAAGGAAAGGAGATAAAATGAAAGGAAAGGAAAAGAAAGGAAGTTAAAGTAAAGGAAAGGAAAGAAAGGAAAGGAGAGGAAGGGAAAGGAAACGAAAGGAGAGACAATTAAGGGAAAGGAAAGGACAGGAAAGAAAACTAAAGAAAGGCAGGAAAATGAATGGAAAGGAAAGCATAGGAAAGGGAAGGAAAGGAAAGAATGGAAATGAAAGGAAAGGAAGGAAGGAAAGGAGAAGAACGGAAAGGAAAGGAAAGGAAAGGATAAGAAAGGAAAGGAAAGGAATGGATAGGAATGGAAAGGAAGGGAAAGAAAAGGACGGGAAAGGAAAGGAAAAGAAGGGAAAGGAAAGGAAAGGAGAGAAAATAGAAGGTAAGGAAAATAATTGAAAGGTAAGGAAAGGAAATTAAAGGAAAGGAAATGAAAGGAAAGGAAAGGACAGGCAAGGAAGGAAAGCAAAGGAAAGGAAAGGAAAGGAAAGGAGAGGAAAAGGAAGAAAGTAAAAGGAAAGGAAAGGAAAGAATAGGAAAAAAAGGAAAGGAAAGTAGCGGAAAGGAAAGGAAAGAAATAAAATAAAGGAGAGGAAAGGAAAGGAAACGAAAGGAAAGACAATTAAGGGAAAGCAAAGGAAATTAAAGTAAGGGAAAAGAAAGGAAAGGAAAGGAGATAAAATGAAAGGAAAGGAAAAGAAAGGAAGTTAAAGTAAAGGAAAGGAAAGAAAAGAAAGGAGAGGAAGGGAAAGGAAACGAAAGGAAAGACAATTAAGGGAAAGGAAAGGAAATTAAAGTAAGGGAAAATAAAGGAAAGAAAATGAAAGGAAAGGAAAGGAGACAAAATGAATGGAAAGGAAAGGAAATTAAAGTAAAGGAAAGGAAAGGAAAGAAAAATAAAGGAAAGAAAGGAAAGGAAAGGAAAGGAAAGGAAAGGAAAGGAAAGGAACGGAAAAGAAAAGAAACGAAAGGAAAGAAAAAGAAAGAAATTGAAAGGAAAGGAAGGAAAGAGAAGGAAAGTAAAAGAAAGGAAAGAAAAGGAAAGGAAAGGAGAGAAAACGAAAGGAATGGATAAGAAGGGAAAGGAAAGGAAAGGACAAGAAACAAAAGGAAAGGAAAGGAAAGGAAAGGAAAGGAATGGAGAGGAATGGAAAGGAAAGAATGGAAAGGAAAGGAAAGGCAAGGAAAGAAAGCAAAGGAAAGGAAAGGAAAAGAAAGGAAAGGAAAGAAAATGAAAGGAATGGAAAGAAAAGGAAAATAAAGGAAAGGAAAGGAAAGTAGCGGAAAGGAAAGGAAAGAAATATAATAAAGGAGAGGAAAGGAAAGGAAACGAAAGGAAAGACAATTAAGGGAAAGGAAAGGATATTAAAGTACGGGAAAAGAAAGGGAAAAAATGAAAGGAAAGGACAGGAAAGGAAAGGAAAGGAAAGGATAAGAAAGGAAAGGAAAGGAAGGGATAGGAATGGAAAGGAAGGGAAAGAAAAGGACGGGAAAGGAAAGGAAAAGAAGGGAAAGGAAAGGAAAGGAGAGAAAATATAAGGAAAGGAAAATAGTTCAAAGGTAAGAAAAGGAAATTAAAGGAAAGGAAATGAAAAGAAAGGAAAGGACATGCAAGGAAAAAAAGCAAAGGAAAGGAAAGAAAATAAAAGGAAAGGAAAAGAAAGGACAGGAAAGTAGCGGAAAGGAAAGGAAAGAAATAAAATAAAGGAGAGGAAAGGAAAGGAAACGAAAGGAAAGACAATTAAGGGAAAGGAAAGGAAATTAAAGTAAGGGAAAAGAAAGGAAAGGAGATAAAATGAAAGGAAAGGAAAAGAAAGGAAATTAAAGTAAAGGAAAGGAAAGAAAGGAAAGGAGAGGAAAGGAAAGGAAAGGAAAGGAAAAGAAAGGAAAAGAAGAGAAAGGAAAGGAAATTAAAGGAAAGGAAATTAAAAGAAAGGAAATTAAAGGAAAGTAAAGAAAAGGAAAGGAAGAAAAGGAGAGGAAAGGAAATGAAAGGAAAGGAAAGAAAAGGAAACGAAAGGAAAAAAAATTAAAAGAAAGGAATTCAAATTAATGTAAGGAAAAATAAAGGAAAGAAAATGAAAGGAAAGAAAATGAAAGGAAAGAAAAGGAAAGAAAATTAAAGGAAAGGAAAGGAAAAGAAATTGGAGTAAAGGAAAGGAAAGAAAAGGAAAGAAAGGAAAGGAAAGGAAAGAAATGGAAAAGAAAGGAAGCGAATGGAAAGAAAATGAAAGGGAAGGAAAGGAAAGGAAACTAATGTAATGGAAAAGAAAGGAAAGAAAATGAAAGGAAAGGAAGGGAAGGAAAGTAAAGGAAAGTAAAAGAGAGGAAAGAAAATGAAAAGAAAGGAAAGGACAGAAAACGAAAGGAAAGGATAAGAAGGGAAAGGACAAGAAACAAAAGGAAAGGAAAATAAAGGAATGGGGTGGAAAGGAGAGGAAAGGAAAGAATGGAAAGGAAGGAGAGGAAAAGAAAGGAAAGCAAAGGAAAGGAATGGAAAAGAAAGGAACGAAAGGAGAGAAAATGAAAGGAAATGAAAGAAAAGAAAACGAAAGGAAAGAAAATTAAAGGAAAGGAAAGGAAATTAATGTAAGGAAAAATAAAGGAAAGAAAATGAAACGAAAGAAAAGGAAAGAAAATGAAAGGAAAGGAAAGGAAAACAAAGGGGAGGAAAGGACAGGAAAGGAAAGAAAAGGAAAGGAAAGAAAGGAAAGGAAAGGAAAGGAACGGAAAAGAAAGGAAACGAAAAGAAAGAAAATGAAAGGGAAGGAAAGGAAAGGAAGGGAAACTAATATAATGAAAAAGAAAGGAAAGAAAATGAAAGGAAAGGAAGGAAAGTAAAGGAAAGTAAAAGAAAGGAAAGAAAATGAAAGGAAAGGAAAGGAGAGAAAACGAAAGGAAAGGATAAGAAGGGAAAGGAAAGGAAAGGACAAGAAACAAAAGGAAAGGAAAGGAATGGAGAGGAAAGGAAAGGAAAGAATGGAAAGGAAGGAGAGGAAAAGAAAGGAAAGGAAAGGAAAAGAAAGGAATGGAAAAGAAAGGAACGTAAGGAAAAAAATGAAAGGAAAGGTAAGAAGAGGTAACTAAAGAAAGGCAGGGAAATGAATGGAAAGGAAAGCATAGGAAAGGGAAGCAAAAGGAAAGAAAGGAAAGGAAAGGAAAGGAAAGGAAGGGAGAAGAAGGAAAGGAAAGGAATGGAATGGACAGGAAAGGGAAGGAAAGGAAAGGAAAGGATAAGAAAGGAAAGGAAAGGAAAAGAAGGGAAAGGAAAGGAAAGGAGAGAAAATATAAGGAAAGGAAAATAATTGAAAGGTAAGGAAAGGAAAGGAAAGGAAATGAAAGGAAAGGAAAGGCAAAGAAAGAAAGCAAAGGAAAGGAAAGGAAAGGAGAGGAAAGGAAATAAAATGAAAGGAAAGGAAACGGAAGAAAAGGAAAAGAAAGGAAAGGAAAGGAAAGTAGAGGAAAGGAAAGGAAAGAAATAAAATAAAGGAGAGGAAAGGAAAGGAAACGAAAGGAAAGACAATTAAGGGAAAGGAAAGGAAATTAAAGTAAGGGAAAATAAAGGAAAGAAAATGAAAGGAAAGGAAAGGAGATAAAATGAATGGAAAGGAAAGGAAATTAAAGTAAAGGAAAGGAAAGGAAAGAAAAATAAAGGAAAGAAAGGAAAGGAAAGGAAAGGAAAGGAAAGGAAAGGAACGGAAAAGAAAAGAAACGAAAGGAAAGAAAAAGAAAGAAATTGAAAGGAAAGGAAGGAAAGAGAAGGAAAGTAAAAGAAAGGAAAGAAAAGGAAAGGAAAGGAGAGAAAACGAAAGGAATGGATAAGAAGGGAAAGGAAAGGAAAGGACAAGAAACAAAAGGAAAGGAAAGGAAAGGAAAGGAAAGGAATGGAGAGGAATGGAAAGGAAAGAATGGAAAGGAAAGGAAAGGCAAGGAAAGAAAGCAAAGGAAAGGAAAGGAAAAGAGAGGAAAGGAAAGAAAATGAAAGGAATGGAAAGAAAAGGAAAATAAAGGAAAGGAAAGGAAAGTAGCGGAAAGGAAAGGAAAGAAATATAATAAAGGAGAGGAAAGGAAAGGAAACGAAAGGAAAGACAATTAAGGGAAAGGAAAGGATATTAAAGTACGGGAAAAGAAAGGGAAAAAATGAAAGGAAAGGACAGGAAAGGAAAGGAAAGGAAAGGATAAGAAAGGAAAGGAAAGGAAGGGATAGGAATGGAAAGGAAGGGAAAGAAAAGGACGTGAAAGGAAAGGAAAAGAAGGGAAAGGAAAGGAAAGGAGAGAAAATATAAGGAAAGGAAAATAGTTCAAAGGTAAGAAAAGGAAATTAAAGGAAAGGAAATGAAAAGAAAGGAAAGGACATGCAAGGAAAAAAAGCAAAGGAAAGGAAAGAAAATAAAAGGAAAGGAAAAGAAAGGACAGGAAAGTAGCGGAAAGGAAAGGAAAGAAATAAAATAAAGGAGAGGAAAGGAAAGGAAACGAAAGGAAAGACAATTAAGGGAAAGGAAAGGAAATTAAAGTAAGGGAAAAGAAAGGAAAGGAGATAAAATGAAAGGAAAGGAAAAGAAAGGAAATTAAAGTAAAGGAAAGGAAAGAAAGGAAAGAAAGGAAAGGAGAGGAAAGGAAAGGAAAGGAAAGGAAAAGAAAGGAAAAGAAGAGAAAGGAAAGGAAATTAAAGGAAAGGAAATTAAAGGAAAGGAAATTAAAGGAAAGTAAAGAAAAGGAAAGGAAGAAAAGGAGAGGAAAGGAAATGAAAGGAAAGGAAAGAAAAGGAAACGAAAGGAAAAAAAATTAAAAGAAAGGAATTCAAATTAATGTAAGGAAAAATAAAGGAAAGAAAATGAAAGGAAAGAAAATGAAAGGAAAGAAAAGGAAAGAAAATTAAAGGAAAGGAAAGGAAAAGAAATTGGAGTAAAGGAAAGGAAAGAAAAGGAAAGAAAGGAAAGGAAAGGAAAGAAATGGAAAAGAAAGGAAGCGAATGGAAAGAAAATGAAAGGGAAGGAAAGGAAAGGAAACTAATGTAATGGAAAAGAAAGGAAAGAAAATGAAAGGAAAGGAAGGGAAGGAAAGTAAAGGAAAGTAAAAGAGAGGAAAGAAAATGAAAAGAAAGGAAAGGACAGAAAACGAAAGGAAAGGATAAGAAGGGAAAGGACAAGAAACAAAAGGAAAGGAAAATAAAGGAATGGGGTGGAAAGGAGAGGAAAGGAAAGAATGGAAAGGAAGGAGAGGAAAAGAAAGGAAAGCAAAGGAAAGGAATGGAAAAGAAAGGAACGAAAGGAGAGAAAATGAAAGGAAATCAAAGAAAAGAAAACGAAAGGAAAGAAAATTAAAGGAAAGGAAAGGAAATTAATGTAAGGAAAAATAAAGGAAAGAAAATGAAACGAAAGAAAAGGAAAGAAAATGAAAGGAAAGGAAAGGAAAACAAAGGGGAGGAAAGGACAGGAAAGGAAAGAAAAGGAAAGGAAAGAAAGGAAAGGAAAGGAAAGGAAAGGAACGGAAAAGAAAGGAAACGAAAAGAAAGAAAATGAAAGGGAAGGAAAGGAAAGGAAGGGAAACTAATATAATGAAAAAGAAAGGAAAGAAAATGAAAGGAAAGGAAGGAAAGTAAAGGAAAGTAAAAGAAAGGAAAGAAAATGAAAGGAAAGGAAAGGAGAGAAAACGAAAGGAAAGGATAAGAAGGGAAAGGAAAGGAAAGGACAAGAAACAAAAGGAAAGGAAAGGAATGGAGAGGAAAGGAAAGGAAAGAATGGAAAGGAAGGAGAGGAAAAGAAAGGAAAGGAAAGGAAAAGAAAGGAATGGAAAAGAAAGGAACGTAAGGAAAAAAATGAAAGGAAAGGTAAGAAGAGGTAACTAAAGAAAGGCAGGGAAATGAATGGAAAGGAAAGCATAGGAAAGGGAAGCAAAAGGAAAGAAAGGAAAGGAAAGGAAAGGAAAGGAAGGGAGAAGAAGGAAAATAAAGGAATGGAATGGACAGGAAAGGGAAGGAAAGGAAAGGAAAGGATAAGAAAGGAAAGGAAAGGAAAAGAAGGGAAAGGAAAGGAAAGGAGAGAAAATATAAGGAAAGGAAAATAATTGAAAGGTAAGGAAAGGAAAGGAAAGGAAATGAAAGGAAAGGAAAGGCAAAGAAAGAAAGCAAAGGAAAGGAAAGGAAAGGAGAGGAAAGGAAATAAAATGAAAGGAAAGGAAACGGAAGAAAAGGAAAAGAAAGGAAAGGAAAGGAAAGTAGAGGAAAGGAAAGGAAAGAAATAAAATAAAGGAGAGGAAAGGAAAGGAAACGAAAGGAAAGACAATTAAGGGAAAGGAAAGGAAATTAAAGTAAGGGAAAAGAAAGGAAAGAAAATTAAAGGAAAGGAAAGGAGATAAAATGAAAGGAAAGGAAAAGAAAGGAAATTAAAGTAAAGGAAAGGAAAGAAAGGAAAGGAAAGGAAAGGAAAAGAAAGGAAAAGAAGAGAAAGGAAAGGAAATTAAAGGAAAGGAAATTAAAGGAAAGTAAAGAAAAGGAAAGGAAAGGAAGATAAGGAGAGGAAAGGAAAGGAAAGGAGAGGAAAGGAAATGAAAGGAAAGGAAAGAAAAGGAAACGAAAGGAAAAAAAAATTAAAGGAAAGGAAAGGAAACTAATGTACTGGAAAAGAAAGGAAAGAAAATGAAAGGAAAATAAGGGAAGGAAAGTAAAGGAAAGTAAAAGAAAGGAAAGAAAATGAAAGGAAAGGAAAGGAGAGAAAACGAAAGGAAAGGAAAGGAAAAGAAAGGAAAGGAAACTAAAGGAAAGGAAAGAAGAGAAAATTAATGGCAGGTAAAGGAAAGGAAAGAAAAGTATAAGAAGGGAAAGGAAAGGAAAAGAAAGAAAACGAAAGGAAAGGAAAGGAAAGGAAAGGAAAGGAATGGAAACGAGAGGAAAGGATAAGAAGGGAAAGGAAAGGAAAGGACAAGAAACAAAAGGAGAGGAAAGGAAAGGAATGGGGAGGAAAGGAAAGGAAAGGAAAGAATGGAAAGGAAGGAGGGGAAACGAAAGGAAAGAAAAGGAAAGGAAAGGAAAGGAAAGGAAAGGAAAGGAATGGAAAAGAAAGGAACGAAAGGAAAGAAAATGAAAGGAAAGGAAAGGAAACTAAAGAAAGGCAGGAAAATGAATGGAAAGGAAAGCATGGGGAAGGAAAGGAAAGGAAAGAAATGAAAGAAAGGAAAGGAAAGGAAAGGAAAGGAGAGGATAAGAAGGGAAAGGAAAGGAAAGGAAAGGATAGGAATAGAAAGGAAGGGAAAGGAAAGGAAAAGAAGGGAAAGGAAAGGAAAGGAGAGAAAATGAAAGAAAAGGAAAATAATTGAAAGGAAAGGAAAGTAAAGGAAAGGAAATGAAAGGAAAGGAAAGACAAGGAAAAGAAAGAAAGGAAAGGAAAGGAAAGGAAAGGAAAGGAAAGGAAAGAAAATGAAAGGAAAGGAAAGGAAAGGAAAGGAAAGGAAAGGAAAGAAAACGAAAGGAAAGGAAAATAATTGAAAGGAAATGAAAGGAAAAGAAAGGAAAAGAAAGAAAATGAAAGAAAAGGAAAGGAAAGGAAATTTAAGTAAAGGAAAAGTAAGGAAAGAAAATGAAAGGATAAGAAAGGAGAGAAAATGAAAGGAAAGGAAAATAATTGAAAGGAAAGGAAAGGCAAGTAAAGGAAAGGAGAGGAAAAGAGAGGAAAAAATAAGAAGGCAAAGGAAAGGAAAATAAAGGAAAGAAATGAAAGGAAGGGAAAGGAAGGGTAAGGAAAGGAAAGGAGAGGAAAGCAGACGAAAGGAAAGGATAAGAAGGGAAAGGAAAGGAAAGGCAAGGAAAGGAAAGGAATGGAAAAGAAAGGAACGAGAGGAAAGAAAATGAAAGGAAAGGAAAGGAAACTAAAGAAAGGCAGGAAAATGAATGGAAAGGAAAGCATGGGGAAGGAAAGGAAAGGAAAGAAATGAAAGAAAGGAAAGGAAAGGAAAGAAAAGGAGAGGATAAGAAGGGAAAGGAAAGGAAAGGAAAGGATAGGAATAGAAAGGAAGGGAAAGGAAAGGAAAAGAAGGGAAAGGAAAGGAAAGGAGAGAAAATGAAAGGAAAGGAAAATAATTGAAAGAAAGGAAAGTAAAGGAAAGGAAATGAAAGGAAAGGAAAGACAAGGAAAAGAAAGAAAGGAAAGAAAAGGAAAGGAAAGGAAAGAAAAGGAAAGGAAAGGAAAGGAAAGGAAAGAAAATGAAAGAAAAGAAAAGGAAGAAAAGAAAACGTAAGAAAATAAAAGGAACGGAAAGAAAAAGAAAGGAAAGGAAAGGAAAAGAAAGGAAAGGAGAGGAAATTCAAGGAAAGGAAAGGAAATTAAAGTAAAGGGAAAGAAAGGACAGGAAAGGAAAGATAGGAAAGGAAGGGAAAGGAAGGGTAAGGAAAGGAAAGGAAAGGAAAGTAAATGAAAGAAAATAAAAGGAAGAAAAGAAAACGTGAAAAATAAAGGGAAAGGAAAGGAAAGGAGAGGAAATTAAAGGAAATGAAATTAAAGTAAAGGAAAAGAATGAAAAGAAAAGGAAAGGAAAGTAGAGAAAATGAAACTAAATCAAAATAATTGAAAGGAAAGGAAAAGAAAAAAAATGAAAGGAAAGGAAAGGAAATTAAAGTAAAGGAAAAGAAAGGAAAGAAAATGAAAGAAAAGGAAAGGAGAGAAAACGAAAGGAAAGGAAAATAATTGAAAGGAAAGGTAAGGAAAGTAAAGAAAATGCAAGGAAAGGAAAGGAAAGGAAAGGAAAGGAAAGGAAAGAAAATGAAAGGAAAGAAAAGGAAAGGAAAGTAAAGGAAACGAAAGGAGAGGAAAGGAAAGGAAACGAAAGGAAAGACAATTAAGGGAAAGGAAAGGAAATTAAAGTAAGGGAAAAGAAAGGAAAGAAAATGAAAGGTAAGGAAAGGATATAAAATGAATGGAAAGGAAAGGAAATTAAAGTAAAGGAAAGGAAAGAAAGGAAAGGAGAGGAAAGGAAAGGAAAGGAAAGGAGAGGAAAGGAAATAAAATGAAAGGAAAGGAAACGGAAGAAAAGGAAAAGAAAGGAAAGGAAAGGAAAGTAGAGGAAAGGAAAGGAAAGAAATAAAATAAAGGAGAGGAAAGGAAAGGAAACGAAAGGAAAGACAATTAAGGGAAAGGAAAGGAAATTAAAGTAAGGGAAAAGAAAGGAAAGAAAATTAAAGGAAAGGAAAGGAGATAAAATGAAAGGAAAGGAAAAGAAAGGAAATTAAAGTAAAGGAAAGGAAAGAAAGGAAAGGAAAGGAAAGGAAAAGAAAGGAAAAGAAGAGAAAGGAAAGGAAATTAAAGGAAAGGAAATTAAAGGAAAGTAAAGAAAAGGAAAGGAAAGGAAGATAAGGAGAGGAAAGGAAAGGAAAGGAGAGGAAAGGAAATGAAAGGAAAGGAAAGAAAAGGAAACGAAAGGAAAAAAAAATTAAAGGAAAGGAAAGGAAACTAATGTACTGGAAAAGAAAGGAAAGAAAATGAAAGGAAAGGAAGGGAAGGAAAGTAAAGGAAAGTAAAAGAAAGGAAAGAAAATGAAAGGAAAGGAAAGGAGAGAAAACGAAAGGAAAGGAAAGGAAAAGAAAGGAAAGGAAACTAAAGGAAAGGAAAGAAGAGAAAATTAATGGCAGGTAAAGGAAAGGAAAGAAAAGTATAAGAAGGGAAAGGAAAGGAAAAGAAAGAAAACGAAAGGAAAGGAAAGGAAAGGAAAGGAAAGGAATGGAAACGAGAGGAAAGGATAAGAAGGGAAAGGAAAGGAAAGGACAAGAAACAAAAGGAGAGGAAAGGAAAGGAATGGGGAGGAAAGGAAAGGAAAGGAAAGAATGGAAAGGAAGGAGGGGAAACGAAAGGAAAGAAAAGGAAAGGAAAGGAAAGGAAAGGAATGGAAAAGAAAGGAACGAAAGGAAAGAAAATGAAAGGAAAGGAAAGGAAACTAAAGAAAGGCAGGAAAATGAATGGAAAGGAAAGCATGGGGAAGGAAAGGAAAGGAAAGAAATGAAAGAAAGGAAAGGAAAGGAAAGGAAAGGAGAGGATAAGAAGGGAAAGGAAAGGAAAGGAAAGGATAGGAATAGAAAGGAAGGGAAAGGAAAGGAAAAGAAGGGAAAGGAAAGGAAAGGAGAGAAAATGAAAGAAAAGGAAAATAATTGAAAGGAAAGGAAAGTAAAGGAAAGGAAATGAAAGGAAAGGAAAGACAAGGAAAAGAAAGAAAGGAAAGGAAAGGAAAGGAAAGGAAAGGAAAGAAAATGAAAGGAAAGGAAAGGAAAGGAAAGGAAAGGAAAGGAAAGAAAACGAAAGGAAAGGAAAATAATTGAAAGGAAATGAAAGGAAAAGAAAGGAAAAGAAAGAAAATGAAAGAAAAGGAAAGGAAAGGAAATTTAAGTAAAGGAAAAGTAAGGAAAGAAAATGAAAGGATAAGAAAGGAGAGAAAATGAAAGGAAAGGAAAATAATTGAAAGGAAAGGAAAGGCAAGTAAAGGAAAGGAGAGGAAAGCAGACGAAAGGAAAGGATAAGAAGGGAAAGGAAAGGAAAGGCAAGGAAAGGAAAGGAAAGGAAAAGAGAGGAAAAAATAAGAAGGCAAAGGAAAGGAAAATAAAGGAAAGAAATGAAAGGAAGGGAAAGGAAGGGTAAGGAAAGGAAAGGAGAGGAAAGCAGACGAAAGGAAAGGATAAGAAGGGAAAGGAAAGGAAAGGCAAGGAAAGGAAAGGAATGGAAAAGAAAGGAACGAAAGGAAAGAAAATGAAAGGAAAGGAAAGGAAACTAAAGAAAGGCAGGAAAATGAATGGAAAGGAAAGCATGGGGAAGGAAAGGAAAGGAAAGAAATGAAAGAAAGGAAAGGAAAGGAAAGAAAAGGAGAGGATAAGAAGGGAAAGGAAAGGAAAGGAAAGGATAGGAATAGAAAGGAAGGGAAAGGAAAGGAAAAGAAGGGAAAGGAAAGGAAAGGAGAGAAAATGAAAGGAAAGGAAAATAATTGAAAGAAAGGAAAGTAAAGGAAAGGAAATGAAAGGAAAGGAAAGACAAGGAAAAGAAAGAAAGGAAAGAAAAGGAAAGGAAAGGAAAGAAAAGGAAAGGAAAGGAAAGGAAAGGAAAGGAAAGAAAATGAAAGAAAAGAAAAGGAAGAAAAGAAAACGTAAGAAAATAAAAGGAACGGAAAGAAAAAGAAAGGAAAGGAAAGGAAAAGAAAGGAAAGGAGAGGAAATTCAAGGAAAGGAAAGGAAATTAAAGTAAAGGGAAAGAAAGGACAGGAAAGGAAAGATAGGAAAGGAAGGGAAAGGAAGGGTAAGGAAAGGAAAGGAAAGGAAAGTAAATGAAAGAAAATAAAAGGAAGAAAAGAAAACGTGAAAAATAAAGGGAAAGGAAAGGAAAGGAGAGGAAATTAAAGGAAATGAAATTAAAGTAAAGGAAAAGAATGAAAAGAAAAGGAAAGGAAAGTAGAGAAAATGAAACTAAATCAAAATAATTGAAAGGAAAGGAAAAGAAAAAAAATGAAAGGAAAGGAAAGGAAATTAAAGTAAAGGAAAAGAAAGGAAAGAAAATGAAAGAAAAGGAAAGGAGAGAAAACGAAAGGAAAGGAAAATAATTGAAAGGAAAGGTAAGGAAAGTAAAGAAAATGCAAGGAAAGGAAAGGAAAGGAAAGGAAAGGAAAGGAAAGGAAAGAAAATGAAAGGAAAGAAAAGGAAAGGAAAGTAAAGGAAACGAAACGAGAGGAAAGGAAAGGAAACGAAAGGAAAGACAATTAAGGGAAAGGAAAGGAAATTAAAGTAAGGGAAAAGAAAGGAAAGAAAATGAAAGGTAAGGAAAGGATATAAAATGAATGGAAAGGAAAGGAAATTAAAGTAAAGGAAAGGAAAGAAAGGAAAGGAGAGGAAAGGAAATTAAAGGATAGGAGAGGAGAGGAAAGGAAAGGAAAGGAAAAGAAAGTAAAAGAAGAGAAAGGAAAGGAAATTAAGGGAAAGGAAATGAAAGGAAAGTAAAGGAAACGAAAGGAAAGGAAGAAAAGGAGAGAAAAGGAAAGGAAAGGAGAGGAAAGGAAAGGAAAGGAAATGAAAGGAAAGGAGAAAAATGGAAATGAAAGGAAACGAAAGGAAAGAAAATTAAAGGAAAAGAAGGGGAAGGGAAGTAAGAGAAAGGAAAGAAAATGAAGGGAAAGTAAAGGAGAGAAAACGAAAGGAAAGGATAAGAACGGAAAGGACAAGAAACAAAAGGAAAGGAAAGGAAAGAAAATTCAAGGAAAGGAAAGGAAATTAACGTAAGTAAAAATAAAGGAAAGAAAATGTAAGGAAAGAAAAGGAAAGAAAATGAAAGGAAAGGCAAGGAAAAGAAAGGAGAGGAAAGGAAAGAAAAAGAAAGGAAAGAAAAGGCAAGGAAAGGAAAGCAAAGGAAAGGAAAGGAAAGGAAAGGAAAGGAAAGGAAAAGAAAGGGGAGGAAAGGCAAGGAAAAGAAAGAAAAAGAAAGGAAAGAAGAGAAAGAAAACGAAAGGAAAGGAAAAGAGAGGAAAAAATAAGAAGGCAAAGGAAAGGAAAATGAAGGAAAGAAAGGAAAGGAAGGGAAAGGAAGGGTAAGGAAAGGAAAGCAAAGGAAAGAAAAGGAAAGGAAAGGAAAGAAAAGGAAAAGAAAGGAGAGGAAAGGAAAGGAAACGAAAGGAAAGACAATTAAGGGAAAGGAAAGGAAATTAAAGTAAGGGAAAAGAAAGGAAAGAAAATGAAAGGAAAGGAAAGGAGATAAAATGAATGGAAAGGAAAGGAAATTAAAGTAAAGGAAAGGAAAGGAAAGAAAAAGAAAGGAAAGAAAGGAAAGGAAAGGAAAGGAAAGGAAAGGAAAGGAGCGGAAAAGAAAAGAAACGAAAGGAAAGAAAATGAAAGAAATTGAAAGGAAAGGAAGGAAAGTGAAGGAAAGTAAAAGAAAGGAAAGAAAATGAAAGGAAAGGAAAGGAGAGAAAACGAAAGGAAAGGATAAGAAGGGAAAGGAAAGGAAAGGACAAGAAACAAAAGGAAAGGAAAGGAAAGGGAAGGAAAGGAAAGGAAAGGAAAGGAAAGGAAAGGAATGGAGAGGAAAGGAAAGGAAAGGAAAGAATGGAAAGGAAAGGAAAGGCAAGGAAAGAAAGCAAAGGAAAGGAAAGGAAAGGAGAGGAAAGGAAAAAAAATGAAAGGAAAGGAAAGGAAAGAAAAGGAAAAGAAAGGGAAGGAAATAAAAGTAGCGGAAAGGAAAGGAAAGAAATATAATAAAGGAGAGGAAGGGAAACGAAAGGAAAGACAATTAAGGGAAAGGAAAGGATATTAAAGTAAGGGAAAAGAAAGGAAAGGAAAGGAGATAAAATGAAAGGAAAGGAAAAGAAAGGAAGTTAAAGTAAAGGAAAGGAAAGAAAGGAAAGGAGAGGAAGGGAAAGGAAACGAAAGGAGAGACAATTAAGGGAAAGGAAAGGACAGGAAAGAAAACTAAAGAAAGGCAGGAAAATGAATGGAAAGGAAAGCATAGGAAAGGGAAGGAAAGGAAAGAAACGAAATGAAAGGAAAGGAAGGAAAGGAAAGGAGAAGAACGGAAAGGAAAGGAAAGGAAAGGAAAGGAAAGGATAAGAAAGGAAAGGAAAGGAATGGATAGGAATGGAAAGGAAGGGAAAGAAAAGGACGGGAAAGGAAAGGAAAAGAAGGGAAAGGAAAGGAAAGGAGAGAAAATAGAAGGTAAGGAAAATAATTGAAAGGTAAGGAAAGGAAATTAAAGGAAAGGAAATGAAAGGAAAGGAAAGGACAGGCAAGGAAGGAAAGCAAAGGAAAGGAAAGGAAAGGAAAGGAAAGGAGAGGAAAAGAAAGAAAATAAAAGGAAAGGAAAGGAAAGAATAGGAAAAAAAGGAAAGGAAAGTAGCGGAAAGGAAAGGAAAGAAATAAAATAAAGGAGAGGAAAGGAAAGGAAACGAAAGGAAAGACAATTAAGGGAAAGCAAAGGAAATTAAAGTAAGGGAAAAGAAAGGAAAGGAAAGGAGATAAAATGAAAGGAAAGGAAAAGAAAGGAAGTTAAAGTAAAGGAAAGGAAAGAAAGGAAAGGAGAGGAAGGGAAAGGAAACGAAAGGAAAGACAATTAAGGGAAAGGAAAGGAAATTAAAGTAAGGGAAAAGAAAGGAAAGGAAAGGAGATAAAATGAATGGAAAGGAAAGGAAATTAAAGTAAAGGAAAGGAAAGGAAAGAAAAATAAAGGAAAGAAAGGAAAGGAAAGGAAAGGAAAGGAAAGGAAAGGAAAGGAACGGAAAAGAAAAGAAACGAAAGGAAAGAAAAAGAAAGAAATTGAAAGGAAAGGAAGGAAAGAGAAGGAAAGTAAAAGAAAGGAAAGAAAAGGAAAGGAAAGGAGAGAAAACGAAAGGAATGGATAAGAAGGGAAAGGAAAGGAAAGGACAAGAAACAAAAGGAAAGGAAAGGAAAGGAAAGGAAAGGAATGGAGAGGAATGGAAAGGAAAGAATGGAAAGGAAAGGAAAGGCAAGGAAAGAAAGCAAAGGAAAGGAAAGGAAAAGAGAGGAAAGGAAAGAAAATGAAAGGAATGGAAAGAAAAGGAAAATAAAGGAAAGGAAAGGAAAGTAGCGGAAAGGAAAGGAAAGAAATATAATAAAGGAGAGGAAAGGAAAGGAAACGAAAGGAAAGACAATTAAGGGAAAGGAAAGGATATTAAAGTACGGGAAAAGAAAGGGAAAAAATGAAAGGAAAGGACAGGAAAGGAAACTAAAGAAAGGCAGGAAAATGAATGGAAAGGAAAGCATAGGAAAGGAAAGGAAAGGAAAGAAAGGAAAGGAAAGGAAAGGAGAAGAAGGAAAGGAAAGGAATGGAATGGACAGGAAAGGAAAGGAAAGGAAAGGAAAGGATAAGAAAGGAAAGGAAAGGAAGGGATAGGAATGGAAAGGAAGGGAAAGAAAAGGACGGGAAAGGAAAGGAAAAGAAGGGAAAGGAAAGGAGAGAAAATATAAGGAAAGGAAAATAGTTCAAAGGTAAGAAAAGGAAATTAAAGGAAAGGAAATGAAAAGAAAGGAAAGGACATGCAAGGAAATAAAGCAAAGGAAAGGAAAGAAAATAAAAGGAAAGGAAAAGAAAGGACAGGAAAGTAGCGGAAAGGAAAGGAAAGAAATAAAATAAAGGAGAGGAAAGGAAAGGAAACGAAAGGAAAGACAATTAAGGGAAAGGAAAGGAAATTAAAGTAAGGGAAAAGAAAGTAACGGAGATAAAATGAAAGGAAAGGAAAAGAAAGGAAATTAAAGTAAAGGAAATGAAATAAAAGGAAAGGAGAGGAAAGGAAAGGAAAGGAAAGGAAAAGAAAGGAAAAGAAGAGAAAGGAAAGGAAATTAAAGGAAAGGAAATTAAAGGAAAGGAAATTAAAGGAAAGTAAAGAAAAGGAAAGGAAAGGAAGAAAAGGAGAGGAAAGGAAATGAAAGGAAAGGAAAGAAAAGGAAACGAAAGGAAAAAAAATTAAAAGAAAGGAATTCAAATTAATGTAAGGAAAAATAAAGGAAAGAAAATGAAAGGAAAGAAAAGGAAAGAAAATTAAAGGAAAGGAAAGGAAAAGAAATTGGAGTAAAGGAAAGGAAAGAAAAGGAAAGAAAGGAAAGGAAAGGAAAGAAATGGAAAAGAAAGGAAGCGAATGGAAAGAAAATGAAAGGGAAGGAAAGGAAAGGAAACTAATGTAATGGAAAAGAAAGGAAAGAAAATGAAAGGAAAGGAAGGGAAGGAAAGTAAAGGAAAGTAAAAGAGAGGAAGGAAAATGAAAAGAAAGGAAAGGACAGAAAACGAAAGGAAAGGATAAGAAGGGAAAGGACAAGAAACAAAAGGAAAGGAAAATAAAGGAATGGGGTGGAAAGGAGAGGAAAGGAAAGAATGGAAAGGAAGGAGAGGAAAAGAAAGGAAAGCAAAGGAAAGGAATGGAAAAGAAAGGAACGAAAGGAGAGAAAATGAAAGGAAATCAAAGAAAAGAAAACGAAAGGAAAGAAAATGAAAGGAAAGGAAAGGAAAACAAAGGGGAGGAAAGGACGGGAAAGGAAAGAAAAGGAAAGGAAAGAAAGGAAAGGAAAGGAAAGGAACGGAAAAGAAAGGAAACGAAAAGAAAGAAAATGAAAGGAAAGGAAAGGAAAGGAAAGGAAAGGAAACTAATATAATGAAAAAGAAAGGAAAGAAAATGAAAGGAAAGGAAAGGAGAGAAAACGAAAGGAAAGGATAAGAAGGGAAAGGAAAGGAAAGGACAAGAAACAAAAGGAAAGGAAAGGAATGGAGAGGAAAGGAAAGGAAAGAATGGAAAGGAAGGAGAGGAAAAGAAAGGAAAGGAAAGGAAAAGAAAGGAATGGAAAAGAAAGGAACGTAAGGAAAAAAATGAAAGGAAAGGTAAGAAGAGGTAACTAAAGAAAGGCAGGGAAATGAATGGAAAGGAAAGCATAGGAAAGGGAAGGAAAGGAAAGAAAGGAAAGGAAAGGAAATGAAGGGAGAAGAAGGAAAGGAAAGGAATGGAATGGACAGGAAAGGGAAGGAAAGGAAAGGAAAGGATAAGAAAGGAAAGGAAAGGAAAAGAAGGGAAAGGAAAGGAAAGGAGAGAAAATATAAGGAAAGGAAAATAATTGAAAGGTAAGGAAAGGAAAGGAAAGGAAATGAAAGGAAAGGAAAGGCAAGGAAAGAAAGCAAAGGAAAGGAAAGGAAAGGAAAGGAGAGGAAAGGAAATAAAATGAAAGGAAAGGAAACGGAAGAAAAGGAAAAGAAAGGAAAGGAAAGGAAAGTAGAGGAAAGGAAAGGAAAGAAATAAAATAAAGGAGAGGAAAGGAAAGGAAACGAAAGGAAAGACAATTAAGGGAAAGGAAAGGAAATTAAAGTAAGGGAAAAGAAAGGAAAGAAAATTAAAGGAAAGGAAAGGAGATAAAATGAAAGGAAAGGAAAAGAAAGGAAATTAAAGTAAAGGAAAGGAAAGAAAGGAAAGGAAAGGAAAGGAAAAGAAAGGAAAAGAAGAGAAAGGAAAGGAAATTAAAGGAAAGGAAATTAAAGGAAAGTAAAGAAAAGGAAAGGAAAGGAAGATAAGGAGAGGAAAGGAAAGGAAAGGAGAGGAAAGGAAATGAAAGGAAAGGAAAGAAAAGGAAACGAAAGGAAAAAAAAATTAAAGGAAAGGAAAGGAAACTAATGTACTGGAAAAGAAAGGAAAGAAAATGAAAGGAAAGGAAGGGAAGGAAAGTAAAGGAAAGTAAAAGAAAGGAAAGAAAATGAAAGGAAAGGAAAGGAGAGAAAACGAAAGGAAAGGAAAGGAAAAGAAAGGAAAGGAAACTAAAGGAAAGGAAAGAAGAGAAAATTAAGGGCAGGTAAAGGAAAGGAAAGGAAAGGATAAGAAGGGAAAGGAAAGGAAAAGAAAGAAAACGAAAGGAAAGGAAAGGAAAGGAAAGGCATGGAAACGAGAGGAAAGAAGGGGAAAGGAAAGGATAGGAAGGGAAAGGAAAGGAAAGCAAAGCAAAGGAAAAGAAACGAACAGAGAGGAAATTAAAGGAACGGAAAGAAAATTAAAGTAAAAAAAAAGAAAGGAAAGAAGATGAAAGGAAAGGAAAGGAGAGAAAATGAAATTAAATCAAAATCATTGAAAGGAAAGGAAAGGAAAGGACGAGAAAGAAAATGAAAGGAAAAGAAAGGTAATTAAAGTAAAGGAAAAGAAAAGAAAGGAAAGGAAAGGAGAGAAAATGAAAGGAAAGGAAAATAATTGAAAGGAAAGGAAAGGAACGTAAAGGAAAGGAAATGAAAGGAAAGGGAAGGAGAGGAAAGTAAAATAAAGGAAAGAAAATGAAAGGAAAGTAAATAAAAGGAAAGGAAAGGAAAGGACAGTAGAGGAAAGGAAAGGAGGGTAAAGGAGAGGAAAGGAAAGGAAACGAAACGAAAGGAAAGACAATTAAAGAAAAGAAAAGGAAATTCAAGTAAGGGAAAAGAAAGGACAGAAAATGAAAGGAAAGGAAAGGGGATAAAATGAAAGGAAAGGAAGGGAAAGGAACGGAAAGGAAAGGAAATAAAAGTAAAGGAAAGGAAAGAAAGGAAAGGAGAGGAAAGGAAAGGAAAGGAAAGGAAAAGAGGGGAAAAGAAGAGAAAGGAAAGGAAATTAAAGGAAAGGGAATTAAAGGAAAGTAAAGAAAAGAAAAGGAAGAAAAGGAGAGGAAAGGAAAGGAAAGAAAAGGAAACGAAATTAAAGAAAATTAAAGGAAAGGAAAGGAAATTAAAGTAAAGGGAAAGAAAGGACAGGAAAGGAAAGAAAGGAAAGGAAGGGAAAGGAAGGGTAAGGAAAGGAAAGCAAAGAAAGGAAACAAAAGGAAAGGAAAGGAAAGGAAAGGAAAGGAAAGGAAAGGAAAGGAAAGTAAATGAAAGAAAAGAAGAGGAAAAAAAGAAAAAGTGAAAAATAAAGGGAAAGGAAAGGAAAGGAGAGGAAATTAAAGGAAAGGTAATTAAAGTAAAGGAAAAGAAATGAAAGAAAAGAAAAGGAAAGGAGAGAAAATTAAATTAAATCAAAATAATTGAAAGGAAAGGAAAGGAAAGGAAAGGAAAAGAAAAAAATGAAAGGAAAGGATAGGAAATTAAAGTAAAGGAAAAGAAAGGAAAGAAAAGGAAAGGAGAGCAAACGAAAGGAAAGGAAAATAATTGAAAGGAAAGGTAAAGAAAGTAAAGAAAATGCAAGGAAAGGAAACGAAAGGAAAGGAAAGAAAATGAAAGGAAAGGAAAGGAAAGGAAAGAAAAGGAAAAGAAACGAGAGGAAAGGAAAGGAAACGAAAGGAAAGACAATTAAGGGAAAGGAAAGGAAATTAAAGTAAGGGAAAAGAAAGGAAAGAAAACGAAAGGTAAGGAAAGGAGATAAAATGAATGGAAAGGAAAGGAAATTAAAGTAAAGGAAAGGGAAGAAAGGAAAGGAGAGGAAAGGAAAGGAAAGGAAAGGAAAGGAAAGGAAAGGAAAGGAAAGGAAAGGAAAGTAAAAGAAGAGAAACTAAAGGAAATAAGGGAAAGGAAATGAAAGGAAAGTAAAGGAAACGAAAGGAAAGGAAGAAAAGGAGAGGAAAGGAAAGGAAAGGAAAGGAAAGGAAAGGAAAGGAAAGGAAAGGAAAGGAATGGAAAAGAAGGGAAAGAACAAGAAACAAAAGGAAAGGAAAGGAAAGGAAAGAAAATTAAAGGAAAGGAAAGGAAATTAATGTAAGGAAAAATAAAGGAAACAAAATGTAAGGAAAGAAAAGGAAAGAAAATGAAAGGAAAGGAAAGGAAAGGAACGGAAAAGAAAGGAAACGAAAGGAAAGAAAATGAAAGGAAAGGAAAGGAAAGGAAAGGAAAGAATGGAAAGGAAGGAGAGGAAAAGAAAGGAAAGGAAAGGAAAGGAATGGAAAAGAAAGGAACGAAAGGAAAGAAAATGAAAGGAAAGGAAAGAAAAGAAAACGAAAGGAAAGAAAATTAAAGGAAAGGAAAGGAAATTAATGTAAGGAAAAATAAAGGAAAGAAAATGTAATTAAAGAAAAGGAAAGAAAGTGAAAGGAAAGGAAAGGAAAAGAAAGGGGAGGAACGGAAAGGAAAGGAAAGAAAAAGAAAGGAAAGAAAGGAAAGAAAAGGAAAGGAAAGGAACGGAAAAGAAAGGAAACGAAAGGAAAGGAAAGGAAAGGAAAGAAAAGGAAAAGAAAGGAGAGGAAAGGAAAGGAAACGAAAGGAAAGACAATTAAGGGAAAGGAAAGGAAATTAAAGTAAGGGAAAAGAAACGAAAGAAAATGAAAGGAAAGGAAACGAGATAAAATGAATGGAAAGGAAAGTAAAGTAAAGGAAAGGAAAGGAAAGAAGAAGAAAGGAAAGAAAGGAAAGGAAGGGAACGGAAAAGAAAAGAAACGGAAGGAAAGGAAAGAAAAAGAAAGGAAAGAAAGGAAAGGAAAGGAAAGGAAAGGAACGGAAAAGAAAAGAAACGAAAGGAAAGAAAAAGAAAGAAATTGAAAGGAAAGGAAGGAAAGTGAAGGAAAGTAAAAGAAAGGAAAGAAAAGGAAAGGAAAGGAGAGAAAACGAAAGGAATGGATAAGAAGGGAAAGGAAAGGAAAGGACAAGAAACAAAAGGAAAGGAAAGGAAAGGAAAGGAATGGAGAGGAATGGAAAGGAAAGAATGGAAAGGAAAGGAAAGGCAAGGAAAGAAAGCAAAGGAAAGGAAAGGAAAAGAGAGGAAAGGAAAGAAAATGAAAGGAAAGGAAAGAAAAGGAAAATAAAGGAAAGGAAAGTAGCGGAAAGGAAAGGAAAGAAATATAATAAAGGAGAGGAAAGGAAAGGAAACGAAAGGAAAGACAATTAAGGGAAAGGAAAGGATATTAAAGTAAGGGAAAAGAAAGGAAAAAAATGAAAGGAAAGGACAGGAAAGGAAACTAAAGAAAGGCAGGAAAATGAATGGAAAGGAAAGCATAGGAAAGGAAAGGAAAGGAAAGAAAGGAAAGGAAAGGAAAGGAAAGGAGAAGAAGGAAAGGAAAGGAATGGAATGGAATGGACAGGAAAGGAAAGGAAAGGAAAGGATAAGAAAGGAAAGGAAAGGAAGGGATAGGAATGGAAAGGAAGGGAAAGAAAAGGACGGGAAAGGAAAGGAAAAGAAGGGAAAGGAAAGGAAAGGAGAGAAAATATAAGGAAAGGAAAATAGTTCAAAGGTAAGAAAAGGAAATTAAAGGAAAGGAAATGAAAAGAAAGGAAAGGACATGCAAGGAAAAAAAGCAAAGGAAAGGAAAGAAAATAAAAGGAAAGGAAAAGAAAGGACAGGAAAGTAGCGGAAAGGAAAGGAAAGAAATAAAATAAAGGAGAGGAAAGGAAAGGAAACGAAAGGAAAGACAATTAAGGGAAAGGAAAGGAAATTAAAGTAAGGGAAAAGAAAGGAAAGGAGATAAAATGAAAGGAAAGGAAAAGAAAGGAAATTAAAGTAAAGGAAAGGAAAGAAAGGAAAGGAGAGGAAAGAAAAGGAAAAGAAAGGAACAGAAGAGAAAGGAAAGGAAATTAAAGGAAAGGAAATTAAAGGAAAGTAAAGAAAAGGAAAGGAAAGGAAGAAAAGGAGAGGAAAGGAAATGCAAGGAAAGGAAAGAAAAGGAAACGAAAGGAAAAAAAAATTAAAAGAAAGGAATTCAAATTAATGTAAGGAAAAATAAAGGAAAGAAAATGAAAGGAAAGAAAATGAAAGGAAAGAAAAGGAAAGAAAATTAAAGGAAAGGAAAGGCAAAGAAAGGGGAGGAAAGGAAAGGAAAGAAAAGGAAAGAAAGGAAAGGAAAGAAATGGAAAAGAAAGGAAGCGAATGGAAAGAAAATGAAAGGGAAGGAAAGGAAAGGAAACTAATGTAATGGAAAAGAAAGGAAAGAAAATGAAAGGAAAGGAAGGGAAGGAAAGTAAAGGAAAGTAAAAGAAAGGAAAGAAAATGAAAAGAAAGGAAAGGCCAGAAAACGAAAGGAAAGGATAAGAAGGGAAAGGACAAGAAACAAAAGGAAAGGAAAATAAAGGAATGGGGTGGAAAGGAGAGGAAAAGAAAGGAAAGCAAAGGAAAGGAATGGAAAAGAAAGGAACGAAAGGAGAGAAAATGAAAGGAAATCAAAGAAAAGAAAACGAAAGGAAAGAAAATTAAAGGAAAGGAAAGGAAATTAATGTAAGGAAAAATAAAGGAAAGAAAATGAAACGAAAGAAAAGGAAAGAAAATGAAAGGAAAGGAAAGGAAAAGAAAGGGGAGGAAAGGACAGGAAAGGAAAGAAAAGGAAAGGAAAGAAAGGAAAGGAAAGGAAAGGAACGGAAAAGAAAGGAAATGAAAAGAAAGAAAATGAAAGGGAAGGAAAGGAAAGGAAACTAATATAATGAAAAAGAAAGGAAAGAAAATGAAAGGAAAGGAAGGAAAGTAAAGGAAAGTAAAAGAAAGGAAAGAAAATGAAAGGAAAGGAAAGGAGAGAAAACGAAAGGAAAGGATAAGAAGGGAAAAAGAAAGGAAAGGACAAGAAACAAAAGGAAAGGAAAGGAAAGGAATGGAGAGGAAAGGAAAGGAAAGAATGGAAAGGAAGGAGAGGAAAAGAAAGGAAAGGAAAGGAAAAGAAAGGAATGGAAAAGAAAGGAACGTAAGGAAAAAAATGAAAGGAAAGGTAAGAAGAGGAAACTAAAGAAAGGCAGGGAAATGAATGGAAAGGAAAGCATAGGAAAGGGAAGGAAAGGAAAGGAAGGGAGAAGAAGGAAAGGAAAGGAATGGAATGGACAGGAAAGGGAAGGAAAGGAAAGGAAAGGATAAGAAAGGAAAGGAAAGGAAAAGAAGGGAAAGGAAAGGAAAGGAGAGAAAATATAAGGAAAGGAAAATAATTGAAAGGTAAGGAAAGGAAAGGAAAGGAAATGAAAGGAAAGGAAAGGAAAGGCAAGGAAAGAGGGCAAAGGAAAGGAAAGGAAAGGAAAGGAGAGGAAAGGGAATAAAATGAAAGGAAAGGAAACGGAAGAAAAGGAAAAGAAAGGAAAGGAAAGGAAAGTAGAGGAAAGGAAAGGAAAGAAATAAAATAAAGGAGAGCAAAGGAAAGGAAACGAAAGGAAAGACAATTAAGGGAAAGGAAAGGAAATTAAAGTAAGGGAAAAGAAAGGAAAGAAAATTAAAGGAAAGGAAAGGAGATAAAATGAAAGGAAAGGAAAAGAAAGGAAATTAAAGTAAAGGAAAGGAAAGAAAGGAAAGGAAAATAAAGGAAAAGAAAGGAAAAGAAGAGAAAGGAAAGGAAATTAAAGGAAAGGAAATTAAAGGAAAGTAAAGAAAAGGAAAGGAAAGGAAGATAAGGAGCGGAAAGGAAAGGAAAGGAGAGGAAAGGAAATGAAAGGAAAGGAAAGAAAAGGAAACGAAAGGAAAAAAAAATTAAAGGAAAGGAAAGGAAACTAATGTACTGGAAAAGAAAGGAAAGAAAATGAAAGGAAAGGAAGGGAAGGAAAGTAAAGGAAAGTAAAAGAAAGGAAAGAAAATGAAAGGAAAGGAAAGGAGAGAAAACGAAAGGAAAGGAAAGGAAAAGAAAGGAAAGGAAACTAAAGGAAAATAAAGAAGAGAAAATTAAGGGCAGGTAAAGGAAAGGAAAGGAAAGGAAAGGATAAGAAGGGAAAGGAAAGGAAAAGAAAGAAAACGAAAGGAAAGGAAAGGAAAGGAAAGGAAAGGAATGGAAACGAGAGGAAAGAAGGGGAAAGGAAAGGATAGGAAGGAAAAGGAAAGGAAAGCAAAGCAAAGGAAAAGAAAGGAACAGAGAGGAAATTAAAGGAACGGAAAGAAGATGAAAGGAAAGGAAAGGAGAGAAAATGAAATTAAATCAAAATAATTGAAAGGAAAGGAAAGGAAAGGAAAGGACGAGAAAGAAAATGAAAATAAAAGAAAGGTAATTAAAGTAAAGGAAAAGAAAAGAAAGGAAAGGAAAGGAGAGAAAATGAAAGGAAAGGAAAATAATTGAAAGGAAAGGAAAGGAACGTAAAGGAAAGGAAATGAAAGGAAAGGGAAGGAGAGGAAAGTAAAATAAAGGAAAGAAAATGAAAGGAAAGGAAATAAAAGGAAAGGAAAGGAAAGGACAGTAGAGGAAAGGAAAGGAGGGTAAAGGAGAGGAAAGGAAAGGAAACGAAACGAAAGGAAAGACAATTAAAGAAAAGAAAAGGAAATTCAAGTAAGGGAAAAGAAATGACAGAAAATGAAAGGAAAGGAAAGGAAATAAAAGTAAAGGAAAAGAAAGAAAGGAAAGGAGAGGAAAGGAAAGGAAAGGAAAGGAAAAGAGGGGAAAAGAAGAGAAAGGAATGGAAATTAAAGGAAACGAAATTAAAGGAAAGTAAAGAAAAGGAAAGGAAGAAAAGGAGAGGAAAGGAAAGGAAAGAAAAGGAAACGAATTTAAAGAAAATTAAAGGAAAGGAAAGGAAATTAAAGTAAAGGGAAAGAAAGGACAGGAAAGGAAAGGAAGGGAAAGGAAGGGTAAGGAAAAGAAAGCAAAGAAAGGAAAGAAAAGGAAAGGAAAGGAAAGGAAAGCAAAGGAAAGGAAAGGAAAGGAAAGGAAAGGAAAGGAAAGGAAAGGAAAGGAAAGGAAAGTAAATGAAAGAAAAGAAGAGAAAAAAAAGAAAAAGTGAAAAATAAAGGGAAAGGAAAGTAAAGGAGAGGAAATTAAAGGAAAGGTAATTAAAGTAAAGGAAAAGAAATGAAAGAAAAGAAAAGGAAAGGAGAGAAAATTAAATTAAATCAAAATAATTGAAAGGATAGGAAAGGAAAAGAAAAAAATGAAAGGAAAGGATAGGAAATTAAAGTAAAAGAAAAGAAAGGAAAGAAAAGGAAAGGAGAGCAAACGAAAGGAAAGGAAAATAATTGAAAGGAAAGGTAAAGAAAGTAAAGAAAATGCAAGGAAAGGAAACGAAAGGAAAGGAAAGAAAATGAAAGGAAAGGAAAGGAAAGGAAAGAAAAGGAAAAGAAACGAGAGGAAAGGAAAGGAAACGAAAGGAAAGACAATTAAGGGAAAGGAAAGGAAATTAAAGTAAGGGAAAAGAAAGGAAAGAAAATGAAAGGTAAGGAAAGGAGATAAAATGAATGGAAAGGAAAGGAAATTAAAGTAAAGGAAAGGGAAGAAAGGAAAGGAGAGGAAAGGAAAGGAAAGGAAAGGAAAGGAAAGGAAAGGAAAAGAAAGTAAAAGAAGAGAAAGGAAAGGAAATAAGGGAAAGGAAATGAAAGGAAAGTAAAGGAAACGAAAGGAAAGGAAGAAAAGGAGAGGAAAGGAAAGGAAAGGAAAGGAATGGAAAAGAAGGGAAAGAACAAGAAACAAAAGGAAAGGAAAGGAAAGGAAAGAAAATTAAAGGAAAGGAAAGGAAATTAATGTAAGGAAAAATAAAGGAAACAAAATGTAAGGAAAGAAAAGGAAAGAAAATGAAAGGAAAGGAAAGGAAAGGAAAGGAAAAGAAAGGGGAGGAAATGAAAGGAAAGAAAAAGAAAGGAAAGAAAGAAAAGGCAAGGAAAGGAAAGGAAAGGAACGGAAAAGAAAGGAAACGAAAGGAAAGAAAATGAAAGGAAAGGAAAGGAAAGGAGAGAATGGAAAGGAAGGAGAGGAAAAGAAAGGAAAGGAAAGGAAAGGAAAGGAATGGAAAAGAAAGGAACGAAAGGAAAGAAAATGAAAGGAAAGGAAAGAAAAGAAAACGAAAGGAAAGAAAATTAAAGGAAAGGAAAGGAAATTAATGTAAGGAAAAATAAAGGAAAGAAAATGTAAGGAAAAAAAAGGAAAGAAAATGAAAGGAAAGGAAAGGAAAAGAAAGGGGAGGAAAGGAAAGGAAAGGAAAGAAAAAGAAAGGAAAGAAAGGAAAGAAAAGGAAAGAAAAGGAACGAAAAAGAAAGGAAACGAAAGGAAAGGAAAGGAAAGGAAAGAAAAGGAAAAGAAAGGAGAGGAAAGGAAAGGAAACGAAAGGAAAGACAATTAAGAGAAAGGAAAGGAAATTAAAGTAAGGGAAAAGAAACGAAAGAAAATGAAAGGAAAGGAAAGGAGATAAAATGAATGGAAAGGAAAGTAAAGTAAAGGAAAGGAAAGGAAAGAAGAAGAAAGGAAAGAAAGGAAAGGAAAGGAACGGAAAAGAAAAGAAACGAAAGGAAAGAAAATGAAAGGAAAGGAAGGAAAGTGAAGGAAAGTAAGAGAAAGGAAAGAAAATGAAAGGAAAGGAAAGAAGACAAACCAAAGGAAAGGATAAGAAGGGTAAGGAAGGGAAAGGAAAGGAAAGGAAAGAAAAGGAAAAGAAAGTAAAGGAAAGGAAAGTAGCGGAAAGGAAAGGAAAGAAATAAAATAAAGGAGAGGAAAGGAAAGGAAACGAAAGGAAAGACAATTAAGGGAAAGGAAAGGAAATTAAAGTAAGGGAAAAGAAAGGAAAAAAATGAAAGGAAAGGACAGGAAAGGGAACTAAAGAAAGGCAGGAAAATGAATGGAAAGGAAAGCATAGGAAAGGGAAGAAAAGGAAAGAAAGGAAAGGAAAGGAAAGGAAAGGAAAGGAGAAGAAGGAAAGGAAAGGAATGGAATGGACAGAAAAGGATAGGAAAGGAAAGCATAAGAAAGGAAAGGAAAGGAAAGGAAGGGATAGGAATGGAAAGGAAGGGAAAGAAAAGGACGGGAAAGGAAAGGAAAAGAAGGGAAAGGAAAGGAAAGGAGAGAAAATATAAGGGAAGGAAAATAACTGAAAGGTAAGGAAAGGAAATTAAAGGAAAGGAAAGGCAAGGAAAGAAAGCAAAGGAAAGGAAAGAAAAGGAAATAAGAGGAAAGGAAAGAAAATGAAAGTAAAGGAAAGGAAAGAAAAGGAAAAGGAGAGGAAAGGAAAGGAAACGAAAGGAAAGACAATTAAGGGAAAAGAAAGGAAATTAAAGTAAGGGAAAAGAAAGGAAAGGAAAGGAAAGGAAAGGAAAAGAAAGGCAAAGAAGAGAAAGGAAAGGAAATTAAAGGAAAGGAAATTAAAGGCGGCCGCTGTGGTGTGAAGGTAGTGTTGCCGGCCTACCACACCGAAGGTCCATGGTTCGAGCCCTGGTACAGGTAACATCAAAAGTGATTTGAAAAAAGTCTTTCAAAACGGGGTCGCCCCTCGGCAGTGGTTTGGCAAACTCTCCGAGTGTATTTCTGCCATGACAGGCTTCTCAGCAAAAATTCGTCTCCGTTCGGAGTCGGCAAAAAACTGTAGGTCCCACCAATTTGTAGGGAAAATTCAAATCGGCACACCACAAATTGGAAGAGAAGCTTGGAGCAAAAATCTCTTAGGAGGTTTATGATGATAGACCTGTTGTATATCGCGCCATAGAGATAGAGAGAAATTAAAGGAAAGTAAAGAAAAGGAAAGGAAAGGAAGAAAAGGAGAGGAAAGGAAAGGAAAGGAGAGGAAAGGAAAAGAAAGGAAAGGAAAGAAAAGGAACCGAAAGGAAAAAAAATTAAAGGAAAGGAATTCAAATTAATGTAAGGAAAAATAAAGGAAAGAAAATGAAAGGAAAGAAAATGAAAGGAAAGAAAAGGAAAGAAAATGAAAGGAAAGGAAGGGAAGGAAAGTAAAGGAAAGGAAAGAAAATGAAAGGAAAGGAGATAAAACGAAAGGAAAGGAAAGGAAAAGAAAGGAAAGGAAACTAAAGAAAAGGAAAGAAGAGAAAATTAAGGGCAGGTAAAGGAAAGGAAAGGAAAGGATAAGAAAGGAAAGGAAAGGAAAAGAAAGAAAACGAAAGGAAAGGAAAGGAAAGGAAAGGAAATTAAAGTAAAGGAAGAGTAAGAAAAGAAAATGAAAGGAAAAGAAAGGAGAGAAAATGAAAGGAAAGGAGAATAATTGAAAGGAAAGGGAAGGAAAGGATAGGAAAGGAAAGGAATGGAAAGGAGAGGAAAGAAGAAGAAAGGAAAGGAAAAGAAGGGAAAGGAAAGGAAAGGAAAGGAAAGGGACGTAAAGGAAAAGAAGGGAAAAAATAAGAAGGGAAAGGAAAAGAAAGCAAAGGAAAGGAAAGGAAAGGAAAGGAAAGAAAAGAAAGGAAAAGGAAAGGAAGGGCAAGGAAAGGAAAGGAAATTAAAGGAAAGAGAGGAAAGAAGAGGAAAGGAAAGGATAAGAAGGGAAAGGAAAGGAAGGCAAGTCAAGGAAAGGAAAGGAAAGGAATGGAAAGGAGAGGAAAGATGGGGAAAGGAAAGGATAGGAAGGGAAAGGAAAGGAAAGCAAAGCAAAGGAAAAGAAACGAACAGAGAGGAAATTAAAGGAAAGGAAAGGAAATTAAAGTAAAAGAAAAGAAAGGAAAGAAAATGAAAGGAAAGGAAAGGAGAGAAAATGAAATTAAATCAAAATAATTGAAAGGAAAGGAAAGGAAGGGAAAGGAAAGGAAAGGAAAGGAAAAGAAAGAAAATGAAAGGAAAAGAAAGGTAATTAAAGTAAAGGAAAAGAAAAGAAAGGAAAGGAGATAAAATGAAAGGAAAGGAAAATAAATGAAAGGAAAGGAAAGGAACATAAAGGAAAGGAAATGAAAGGAAAGGCAAGGACAGGAAAGTAAAGGAAAGGAAAGAAAATGAAAGAAAAGGAAAGGAAAGGAACGGAAAAGAAAGGAAACGAAAGGAAAGAAAATGAAAGGGAAGGAAAGGAAAGGAAACTAATGTAATGGAAAAGAAAGGAAAGAAAATGAAAGGAAAGGAAGGAAAGTAAAGGAAAGTAAAAGAAAGGAAAGGAAAGGAACGGAGAGAATACGAAAGGAAAGAATAAGAAGGGAAAGGAAATTAAAGGACAAGAAAGAAAAGGAAAGGAAAGATAAGGAAAAGAAAGAAAGGAAAGGAAAGGAAAGAAAATGAAAGGAAAGGAAAGGAAAGAAAATGAAAGGATTGGAAAATAAATGAAAGGAAAGGAAAGGAAAAGAAAGGAAAAGAAAGAAAATGAAAGGAAAGGAAAGGAAAGGAAATTTAAGTAAAGTAAAAGTAAGGAAAGAAAATGAAAGGATAAGAGAGGAGAGAAAATGAAAGGAAAGGAAAATAATTGAAAGGAAAGGAAAGGAAAGGCAAGGCAAGTAAAGGAAAGGAGAGGAAAGAAGACGAAAGGAAACGATAAGAAAGGAAAGGAAAGGAAAGGCAAGGAAAGGAAAGGAAAAGAAAGGAAAAAATAAGAAGGGAAAGGAAAGGAAAGGAAAGGAAAGGAAAGAAAGGAAAGGAAGGGTACGGGAAGGAAAGCAAAGGAAAGGAAAGAAAAGGAAAGAAAAGGAAAGAAAAGGAAAGGAAATAAACGGAAGGGAAAGGAAAGGAAAGGAAAGAAAATGAAAGAAAAGAAAAGAAAAGGAAGAAAAGAAAACGTAAGAAAATAAAAGGAAAGGTAAGGAAAAGAAAGGAAAGGAAAGGAATAGAAAGGAAAAGAAAGGAAAGGAGAGGAAATTAAAGGAAAGGAAAGGAAATTAAAGTAAAGGAAAAGCAAGGACAGGAAAGGAAAGAAAGGAAAGGAAGGGAAAGGAAGGGTAAGGAAAGGAAAGCAAAGAAAGGAAAGAAAAGGAAAAGAAACGAAAGGAAAGGAAAGGAAAGGAAAGGAAATGAAAGAAAAGTAAATGAAAGAAAAGAAAAAGAAGAAAAGAAAACGTGAAAAATAAAGGGAAAGGAAAGGAAAGGAGAGGAAATTAAAGGAAAGGAAATTAAATTAAAGGAAAAGAAAGGAAAGAAAAGGAAAGGAAAGTAAAGGAAAGGAGAGAAAATGAAATTAAATCAAAATAATTGAAAGGAGAGGAAAGGCAAAGAAAAGAAAAAAAATTAAATGAAAGGAAAGGAAATTAAAGTAAAGGAAAAGAAAGGAAAGAAAATGAAAGAAAAGGAAAGGAGAGAAAACGAAAGGAAAGAAAATGAAAGGAAAGGAAAGGAAAAAAAGGAAAAGGAACTAGAGGAAAGGAAAGGAAACGAAAGGAGAGACAATTAAGGGAAAGGAAAGGAAATTAAAGTAAGGGAAAAGAAAGGAAAGAAAATGAAAGGAAAGCAAGGGAGATAAAATGAATGTAAAGGAAAGGAAATTAAAGTAAAGGAAAGGAAAGGAAAGGAAAGGAAAGGAAAGGAAAGGAAAGGAAAGGAAAGGAAAGGAAAGGAAAGAAAGGAAAGCAAAGGAAAGGAAAGGAAAGAAATGGAAAAGAAAGGAAACGAATGGAAAGAAAATGAAAGGGAAGAAAAGGAAAGGAAACTAATGTAATGGAAAAGAAAGGCAAGAAAATGAAAGGAAAGGAAGGGAAGGAAAGTAAAGGAAAGGAAAGAAAATGAAAGGAAAGGAGATAAAACGAAAGGATAAGAAGGGAAAGGAAAGGAAGGCAAGTCAAGGAAAGGAAAGGAAAGGAATGGAAAAGAAGAGAAAGAACAAGAAACAAAAGGAAAGGAAAGGAAAGGAAAGAAAATTAAAGGAAAGGAAAGGAAATTAATGTAAGGAAAAATAAAGGAAACAAAATGTAAGGAAAGAAAAGGAAAGAAAATGAAAGGAAAGGAAAGGAAAGGAACGGAAAAGAAAGGAAACGAAAGGAAAGAAAATGAAAGGAAAGGAAAGGAAAGGACAGGAAAGAATGGAAAGGAAGGAGAGGAAAAGAAAGGAAAGGAAAGGAAAGGAATGGAAAAGAAAGGAACGAAAGGAAAGAAAATGAAAGGAAAGGAAAGAAAAGAAAACGAAAGGAAAGAAAATTAAAGGAAAGGAAAGGAAATTAATGTAAGGAAAAATAAAGGAAAGAAAATGTAAGGAAAGAAAAGGAAAGAAAATGAAAGGAAAGGAAAGGAAAAGAAAGGGGAGGAAAGGAAAGGAAAGGAAAGAAAAAGAAAGGAAAGAAAGGAAAGAAAAGGAAAGGAAAGGAACGGAAAAGAAAGGAAACGAAAGGAAAGGAAAGGAAAGGAAAGAAAAGGAAAAGAAAGGAGAGGAAAGGAAAGGAAACGAAAGGAAAGACAATTAAGGGAAAGGAAAGGAAATTAAAGTAAGGGAAAAGAAACGAAAGAAAATGAAAGGAAAGGAAACGAGATAAAATGAATGGAAAGGAAAGTAAAGTAAAGGAAAGGAAAGGAAAGAAGAAGAAAGGAAAGAAAGGAAAGGAAAGGAACGGAAAAGAAAAGAAACGAAAGGAAAGGAAAGAAAAAGAAAGGAAAGAAAGGAAAGGAAAGGAAAGGAAAGGAACGGAAAAGAAAAGAAACGAAAGGAAAGAAAAAGAAAGAAATTGAAAGGAAAGGAAGGAAAGTGAAGGAAAGTAAAAGAAAGGAAAGAAAAGGAAAGGAAAGGAGAGAAAACGAAAGGAATGGATAAGAAGGGAAAGGAAAGGAAAGGACAAGAAACAAAAGGAAAGGAAAGGAAAGGAAAGGAATGAAGAGGAATGGAAAGGAAAGAATGGAAAGGAAAAGAAAGGCAAGGAAAGAAAGCAAAGGAAAGGAAAGGAAAAGAGAGGAAAGGAAAGAAAATGAAAGGAAAGGAAAGAAAAGGAAAATAAAGGAAATTAAAGGAAAGTAGCGGAAAGGAAAGGAAAGAAATATAATAAAGGAGAGGAAAGGAAAGGAAACGAAAGGAAAGACAATTAAGGGAAAGGAAAGGATATTAAAGTAAGGGAAAAGAAAGGAAAAAAATGAAAGGAAAGGGCAGGAAAGGAAACTAAAGAAAGGCAGGAAAATGAATGGAAAGGAAAGCATAGGAAAGGAAAGGAAAGAAAGGAAAGGAAAGGAGAAGAAGGAAAGGAAAGGAATGGAATGGACAGGAAAGGAAAGGAAAGGATAAGAAAGGAAAGGAAAGGAAGGGATAGGAATGGAAAGGAAGGGAAAGAAAAGGACGGGAAAGGAAAGGAAAAGAAGGGAAAGGAAAGGAAAGGAGAGAAAATATAAGGAAAGGAAAATAGTTCAAAGGTAAGAAAAGGAAATTAAAGGAAAGGAAATGAAAAGAAAGGAAAGGACATGCAAGGAAAAAAAGCAAAGGAAAGGAAAGAAAATAAAAGGAAAGGAAAAGAAAGGACAGGAAAGTAGCGGAAAGGAAAGGAAAGAAATAAAATAAAGGAGAGGAAAGGAAAGGAAACGAAAGGAAAGACAATTAAGGGAAAGGAAAGGAAATTAAAGTAAGGGGAAAAGAAAGGAAAGGAGATAAAATGAAAGGAAAGGAAAAGAAAGGAAATTAAAGTAAAGGAAAGGAAAGAAAGGAAAGGAGAGGAAAGGAAAGGAAAGGAAAGGAAAAGAAAGGAACAGAAGAGAAAGGAAAGGAAATTAAAGGAAAGGAAATTAAAGGAAAGTAAAGAAAAGGAAAGGAAAGGAAGAAAAGGAGAGGAAAGGAAATGAAAGGAAAGGAAAGAAAAGGAAACGAAAGGAAAAAAAATTAAAAGAAAGGAATTCAAATTAATGTAAGGAAAAATAAAGGAAAGAAAATGAAAGGAAAGAAAAGGAAAGAAAATTAAAGGAAAGGAAAGGCAAAGAAAGGGGAGGAAAGGAAAGGAAAGAAAAGGAAAGAAAGGAAAGGAAAGGAAAGAAATGGAAAAGAAAGGAAGCGAATGGAAAGAAAATGAAAGGGAAGGAAAGGAAAGGAAACTAATGTAATGGAAAAGAAAGGAAAGAAAATGAAAGGAAAGGAAGGGAAGGAAAGTAAAGGAAAGTAAAAGAAAGGAAAGAAAATGAAAAGAAAGGAAAGGCCAGAAAACGAAAGGAAAGGATAAGAAGGGAAAGGACAAGAAACAAAAGGAAAGGAAAATAAAGGAATGGGGTGGAAAGGAGAGGAAAGGAAAGAATGGAAAGGAAGGAGAGGAAAAGAAAGGAAAGCAAAGGAAAGGAATGGAAAAGAAAGGAACGAAAGGAGAGAAAATGAAAGGAAATCAAAGAAAAGAAAACGAAAGGAAAGAAAATTAAAGGAAAGGAAAGGAAATTAATGTAAGGAAAAATAAAGGAAAGAAAATGAAACGAAAGAAAAGGAAAGAAAATGAAAGGAAAGGAAAGGAAAAGAAAGGGGAGGAAAGGACAGGAAAGGAAAGAAAAGGAAAGGAAAGAAAGGAAAGGAAAGGAAAGGAACGGAAAAGAAAGGAAATGAAAAGAAAGAAAATGAAAGGGAAGGAAAGGAAAGGAAAGGAAACTAATATAATGAAAAAGAAAGGAAAGAAAATGAAAGGAAAGGAAGGAAAGTAAAGGAAAGTAAAAGAAAGGAAAGAAAATGAAAGGAAAGGAAAGGAGAGAAAACGAAAGGAAAGGATAAGAAGGGAAAGGAAAGGAAAGGACAAGAAACAAAAGGAAAGGAAAGGAAAGGAATGGAGAGGAAAGGAAAGGAAAGAATGGAAAGGAAGGAGAGGAAAAGAAAGGAAAGGAAAGGAAAAGAAAGTAATGGAAAAGAAAGGAACGTAAGGAAAAAAATGAAAGGAAAGGTAAGAAGAGGAAACTAAAGAAAGGCAGGGAAATGAATGGAAAGGAAAGCATAGGAAAGGGAAGGAAAGGAAAGAAAGGAAAGGAAAGGAAAGGAAGGGAGAAGAAGGAAAGGAAAGGAATGGAATGGACAGGAAAGGGAAGGAAAGGAAAGGAAAGGATAAGAAAGGAAAGGAAAGGAAAAGAAGGGAAAGGAAAGGAAAGGAGAGAAAATATAAGGAAAGGAAAATAATTGAAAGGTAAGGAAAGGAAAGGAAAGGAAATGAAAGGAAAGGAAAGGAAAGGCAAGGAAAGAGGGCAAAGGAAAGGAAAGGAAAGGAAAGGAAAGGAGAGGAAAGGGAATAAAATGAAAGGAAAGGAAACGGAAGAAAAGGAAAAGAAAGGAAAGGAAAGGAAAGTAGAGGAAAGGAAAGGAAAGAAATAAAATAAAGGAGAGGAAAGGAAAGGAAACGAAAGGAAAGACAATTAAGGGAAAGGAAAGGAAATTAAAGTAAGGGAAAAGAAAGGAAAGAAAATTAAAGGAAAGGAAAGGAGATAAAATGAAAGGAAAGGAAAAGAAAGGAAATTCAAGTAAAGGAAAGGAAAGAAAGGAAAGGAAAGGAAAGGAAAAGAAAGGAAAAGAAGAGAAAGGAAAGGAAATCAAAGGAAAGGAAATTAAAGGAAAGTAAAGAAAAGGAAAGGAAAGGAAGATAAGGAGCGGAAAGGAAAGGAAAGGAAAGGAGAGGAAAGGAAATGAAAGGAAAGGAAAGAAAAGGAAACGAAAGGAAAAAAAAATTTAAGGAAAGGAAAGGAAACTAATGTACTGGAAAAGAAAGGAAAGAAAATGAAAGGAAAGGAAGGGAAGGAAAGTAAAGGAAAGTAAAAGAAAGGAAAGAAAATGAAAGGAAAGGAAAGGAGAGAAAACGAAAGGAAAGAAAATGAAAGGAAAGGAAGGAAAGGAAAGGAAACTAAAGGAAAGGAAAGAAGAGAAAATTAAGGGCAGGTAAAGGAAAGGAAAGGAAAGGAAAGGATAAGAAGGGAAAGGAAAGGAAAAGAAAGAAAACGAAAGGAAAGGAAAGGAAAGGAAAGGAAAGGAAAGGAAAGGAAAGGAAAGGAATGGAAACGAGAGGAAAGAAGGGGAAAGGAAAGGATAGGAAGGAAAAGGAAAGGAAAGCAAAGCAAAGGAAAAGAAAGGAACAGAGAGGAAATTAAAGGAACGGAAAGAAGATGAAAGGAAAGGAAAGGAGAGAAAATGAAATTAAATCAAAATAATTGAAAGGAAAGGAAAGGAAAGGAAAGGACGAGAAAGAAAATGAAAATAAAAGAAAGGTAATTAAAGTAAAGGAAAAGAAAAGAAAGGAAAGGAAAGGAGAGAAAATGAAAGGAAAGGAAAATAATTGAAAGGAAAGGAAAGGAACGTAAAGGAAAGGAAATGAAAGGAAAGGGAAGGAGAGGAAAGTAAAATAAAGGAAAGAAAATGAAAGGAAAGGAAATAAAAGGAAAGGAAAGGAAAGGACAGTAGAGGAAAGTAAAGGAGGGTAAAGGAGAGGAAAGGAAAGGAAACGAAACGAAAGGAAAGACAATTAAAGAAAAGAAAAGGAAATTCAAGTAAGGGAAAAGAAATGACAGAAAATTAAAGGAAAGGAAAGGGGATAAAATGAAAGGAAAGGAAGGGAAAGGAACGGAAAGGAAAGGAAATAAAAGTAAAGGAAAAGAAAGAAAGGAAAGGAGAGGAAAGGAAAGGAAAGGAAAGGAAAAGAGGGGAAAAGAAGAGAAAGGAATGGAAATTAAAGGAAAGGAAATTAAAGGAAAGTAAAGAAAAGGAAAGGAAGAAAAGGAGAGGAAAGGAAAGGAAAGAAAAGGAAACGAAATTAAAGAAAATTAAAGGAAAGGAAAGGAAATTAAAGTAAAGGGAAAGAAAGGACAGGAAAGGAAAGGAAGGGAAAGGAAGGGTAAGGAAAGGAAAGCAAAGAAAGGAAAGAAAATGAAAGAAAAGAAGAGAAAAAAAGAAAAAGTGAAAAATAAAGGGAAAGGAAAGTAAAGGAGAGGAAATTAAAGGAAAGGTAATTAAAGTAAAGGAAAAGAAATGAAAGAAAAGAAAAGGAAAGGAGAGAAAATTAAATTAAATCAAAATAATTGAAAGGATAAGAAAGGAAAAGAAAAAAATGAAAGGAAAGGATAGGAAATTAAAGTAAAAGAAAAGAAAGGAAAGAAAAGGAAAGGAGAGCAAACGAAAGGAAAGGAAAATAATTGAAAGGAAAGGTAAAGAAAGTAAAGAAAATGCAAGGAAAGGAAACGAAAGGAAAGGAAAGAAAATGAAAGGAAAGGAAAGGAAAGGAAAGAAAAGGAAAAGAAACGAGAGGAAAGGAAAGGAAGCGAAAGGAAAGACAATTAAGGGAAAGGAAAGGAAATTAAAGTAAGGGAAAAGAAAGGAAAGAAAATGAAAGGTAAGGAAAGGAGATAAAATGAATGGAAAGGAAAGGAAATTAAAGTAAAGGAAAGGGAAGAAAGGAAAGGAGAGGAAAGGAAAGGAAAGGAAAGGAAAGGAAAGGAAAGGAAAAGAAAGTAAAAGAAGAGAAAGGAAAGGAAATAAGGGAAAGGAAATGAAAGGAAAGTAAAGGAAACGAAAGGAAAGGAAGAAAAGGAGAGGAAAGGAAAGGAAAGGAAAGGAAAGGAATGGAAAAGAAGGGAAAGAACAAGAAACAAAAGGAAAGGAAAGGAAAGGAAAGAAAATTAAAGGAAAGGAAAGGAAATTAATGTAAGGAAAAATAAAGGAAACAAAATGTAAGGAAAGAAAAGGAAAGAAAATGAAAGGAAAGGAAAGGAAAGGAAAAGAAAGGGGAGGAAATGAAAGGAAAGAAAAAGAAAGGAAAGAAAGAAAAGGCAAGGAAAGGAAAGGAAAGGAACGGAAAAGAAAGGAAACGAAAGGAAAGAAAATGAAAGGAAAGGAAAGGAAAGGAAAGAATGGAAAGGAAGGAGAGGAAAAGAAAGGAAAGGAAAGGAAAGGAATGGAAAAGAAAGGAACGAAAGGAAAGAAAATGAAAGGAAAGGAAAGAAAAGAAAACG
This sequence comes from Merzomyia westermanni, assembly GCA_949987695.1. NCBI lineage: Eukaryota > Metazoa > Arthropoda > Insecta > Diptera > Tephritidae > Merzomyia > Merzomyia westermanni. The sequence goes on from OX465292.1 coordinate 137,301,533, forward strand.
AAAGGAAAGAAAATTAAAGGAAAGGAAAGGAAATTAATGTAAGGAAAAATAAAGGAAAGAAAATGTAAGGAAAGAAAAGGAAAGAAAATGAAAGGAAAGGAAAGGAAAAGAAAGGGGAGGAAAGGAAAGGAAAGGAAAGAAAAAGAAAGGAAAGAAAGGAAAGAAAAGGAAAGAAAAGGAACGAAAAAGAAAGGAAACGAAAGGAAAGAAAAGGAAAGGAAAGAAAAGGAAAAGAAAGGAGAGGAAAGGAAAGGAAACGAAAGGAAAGACAATTAAGAGAATGGAAAAGAAATTAAAGTAAGGGAAAAGAAACGAAAGAAAATGAAAGGAAAGGAAAGGAGATAAAATGAATGGAAAGGAAAGTAAAGTAAAGGAAAGGAAAGGAAAGAAGAAGAAAGGAAAGAAAGGAAAGGAAAGGAACGGAAAAGAAAAGAAACGAAAGGAAAGAAAATGAAAGGAAAGGAAGGAAAGTGAAGGAAAGTAAGAGAAAGGAAAGAAAATGAAAGGAAAGGAAAGGAGAGAAAACGAAAGGAAAGGATAAGAAGGGTAAGGAAAGGAAAGGAAAGGAAAGAAAAGAAAAGGAAAAGAAAGGAAAGGAAAGGAAAGGAAAGGAAAGTAGCGGAAAGGAAAGGAAAGAAATAAAATAAAGGAGAGGAAAGGAAAGGAAACGAAAGGAAAGACAATTAAGGGAAAGGAAAGGAAATTAAAGTAAGGGAAAAGAAAGGCAAAAACTGAAAGGAAAGGACAGGAAAGGGAACTAAAGAAAGGCAGGAAAATGAATGGAAAGGAAAGCATAGGAAAGGGAAGAAAAGGAAAGAAAGGAAAGGAAAGGAAAGGAAAGGAAAGGAAAGGAAAGGAGAAGAAGGAAAGGAAAGGAATGGAATGGACAGAAAAGGATAGGAAAGGAAAGGATAAGAAAGGAAAGGAAAGGAAAGGAAGGGATAGGAATGGAAAGGAAGGGAAAGAAAAGGACGGGAAAGGAAAGGAAAAGAAGGGAAAGGAAAGGAAAGGAGAGAAAATATAAGGGAAGGAAAATAATTGAAAGGTAAGGAAAGGAAAGGCAAGGAAAGAAAGCAAAGGAAAGGAAAGAAAAGGAAATAAGAGGAAAGGAAAGAAAATGAAAGTAAAGGAAAGGAAAGAAAAGGAAAAGGAGAGGAAAGGAAAGGAAACGAAAGGAAAGACAATTAAGGGAAAAGAAAGGAAATTAAAGTAAGGGAAAAGAAAGGAAAGGAAAGGAAAGGAAAGGAAAGGAAAAGAAAGGCAAAGAAGAGAAAGGAAAGGAAATTAAAGGAAAGGAAATTAAAGGCGGCCGCTGTGGTGTGAAGGTAGTGTTGCCGGCCTACCACACCGAAGGTCCATGGTTCGAGCCCTGGTACAGGTAACATCAAAAGTGATTTGAAAAAAGTCTTTCAAAACGGGGTCGCCCCTCGGCAGTGGTTTGGCAAACTCTCCGAGTGTATTTCTGCCATGACAGGCTTCTCAGCAAAAATTCGTCTCCTTTGTAGATGCCGTTCGGAGTCGGCAAAAAACTGTAGGTCCCACCAATTTGTATGGAAAATTCAAATCGGCACACCACAAATTGGAAGAGAAGCTTGGCGCAAAAATCTCTTAGGAGGTTTATGATGATAGACCTGTTGTATATCGCGCCATAGAGATAGAGAGAAATTAAAGGAAAGTAAAGAAAAGGAAAGGAAAGGAAGAAAAGGAGAGGAAAGGAAAGGAAAGGAGAGGAAAGGAAAAGAAAGGAAAGGAAAGAAAAGGAACCGAAAGGAAAAAAAATTAAAGGAAAGGAATTCAAATTAATGTAAGGAAAAATAAAGGAAAGAAAATGAAAGGAAAGAAAATGAAAGGAAAGAAAAGGAAAGAAAATGAAAGGAAAGGAAAGGAAAATAAAGGGGAGGAAAGGAAAGGAAAGGAAAGGAAAGGAAAGAAAGGAAAGCAAAGGAAAGGAAAGGAAAGAAATGGAAAAGAAAGGAAACGAATGGAAAGAAAATGAAAGGGAAGAAAAGGAAAGGAAACTAATGTAATGGAAAAGAAAGGAAAGAAAATGAAAGGAAAGGAAGGGAAGGAAAGTAAAGGAAAGGAAAGAAAATGAAAGGAAAGGAGATAAAACGAAAGGAAAGGAAAGGAAAAGAAAGGAAAGGAAACTAAAGGAAAGGAAAGAAGAGAAAATTAAGGGCAGGTAAAGGAAAGGAAAGGAAAGGATAAGAAAGGAAAGGAAAGGAAAAGAAAGAAAACGAAAGGAAAGGAAAGGAAAGGAAAGGAAAGGAAAGGAAAGGAAATTAAAGTAAAGGAAGAGTAAGAAAAGAAAATGAAAGGAAAAGAAAGGAGAGAAAATGAAAGGAAAGGAGAATAATTGAAAGGAAATGGAAGGAAAGGATAGGAAAGGAAAGGAATGGAAAGGAGACGAAAGAAGAAGAAAGGAAAGGAAAAGAAGGGAAAGGAAAGGAAAGGAAAGGAAAGGAAAGGGACGGAAAGGAAAAGAAGGGAAAAAATAAGAAGGGAAAGGAAAAGAAAGCAAAGGAAAGGAAAGGAAAGGAAAGAAAAATGGAAAAGAAAGGAAACGAATGGAAAGAAAATGAAAGGGAAGAAAAGGAAAGGAAACTAATGTAATGGAAAAGAAAGGAAAGAAAATGAAAGGAAAAGGAAAGGAAGGGCAAGGAAAGGAAAGGAAATTAAAGGAAAGAGAGGAAAGAAGAGGAAAGGAAAGGATAAGAAGGGAAAGGAAAGGAAGGCAAGTCAAGTAAAGGAAAGGAAAGGAATGGAAAGGAGAGGAAAGATGGGGAAAGGAAAGGATAGGAAGGGAAAGGAAAGGAAAGCAAAGCAAAGGAAAAGAAACGAACAGAGAGGAAATTAAAGGAAAGGAAAGGAAATTAAAGTAAAAGAAAAGAAAGGAAAGAAAATGAAAGGAAAGGAAAGGAGAGAAAATGAAATTAAATCAAAATAATTGAAAGGAAAGGAAAGGAAGGGAAAGGAAAGGAAAGGAAAGGAAAAGAAAGAAAATGAAAGGAAAAGAAAGGTAATTAAAGTAAAGGAAAAGAAAAGAAAGGAAAGGAGATAAAATGAAAGGAAAGGAAAATAATTGAAAGGAAAGGAAAGGAACGTAAAGGAAAGGAATTGAAAGGAAAGGAAAGGAACGGAAAAGAAAGGAAATGAAAAGAAAGAAAATGAAAGGGAAGGAAAGGAAACTAATATAATGAAAAAGAAAGGAAAGAAAATGAAAGGAAAGGAAGGAAAGTAAAGGAAAGTAAAAGAAAGGAAAGGATAAGAAGGGAAAGGAAAGGAAAGGACAAGAAACAAAAGGAAAGGAAAGGAAAGGAATGGAGAGGAAAGGAAAGGAAAGAATGGAAAGGAAGGAGAGGAAAGGAAAGGAAAGGAAAGGAAAAGAAATGAATGGAAAAGAAAGGAACGTAAGGAAAAAAATGAAAGGAAAGGTAAGAAGAGGAAACTAAAGAAAGGCAGGGAAATGAATGGAAAGGAAAGCATAGGAAAGGGAAGGAAAGGAAAGAAAGGAAAGGAAAGGAAAGGAAGGGAGAAGAAGGAAAGGAAAGGAATGGAATGGACAGGAAAGGGAAGGAAAGGAAAGGAAAGGATAAGAAAGGAAAGGAAAGGAAAAGAAGGGAAAGGAAAGGAAAGGAGAGAAAATATAAGGAAAGGAAAATAATTGAAAGGTAAGGAAAGGAAAGGAAAGGAAATGAAAGGAAAGGAAAGGAAAGGAAAGAGGGCAAAGGAAAGGAAAGGAAAGGAAAGGAGAGGAAAGGGAATAAAATGAAAGGAAAGGAAACGGAAGAAAAGGAAAAGAAAGGAAAGGAAAGGAAAGTAGAGGAAAGGAAAGGAAAGAAATAAAATAAAGGAGAGGAAAGGAAAGGAAACGAAAGGAAAGACAATTAAGGGAAAGGAAAGGAAATTAAAGTAAGGGAAAAGAAAGGAAAGAAAATTAAAGGAAAGGAAAGGAGATAAAATGAAAGGAAAGGAAAAGAAAGGAAATTAAAGTAAAGGAAAGGAAAGAAAGGAAAGGAAAATAAAGGAAAAGAAAGGAAAAGAAGAGAAAGGAAAGGAAATTAAAGGAAAGGAAATTAAAGGAAAGTAAAGAAAAGGAAAGGAAAGGAAGATAAGGAGCGGAAAGGAAAGGAAAGGAGAGGAAAGGAAATGAAAGGAAAGGAAAGAAAAGGAAACGAAAGGAAAAAAAAATTTAAGGAAAGGAAAGGAAACTAATGTACTGGAAAAGAAAGGAAAGAAAATGAAAGGAAAGGAAGGGAAGGAAAGTAAAGGAAAGTAAAAGAAAGGAAAGAAAATGAAAGGAAAGGAAAGGAGAGAAAACGAAAGGAAAGGAAAGGAAAAGAAAGGAAAGGAAACTAAAGGAAAGGAAAGAAGAGAAAATTAAGGGCAGGTAAAGGAAAGGAAAGGAAAGGAAAGGATAAGAAGGGAAAGGAAAGGAAAAGAAAAAACGAAAGGAAAGGAAAGGAAAGGAAAGGAAAGGAAAGGAATGGAAACGAGAGGAAAGAAGGGGAAAGGAAAGGATAGGAAGGAAAAGGAAAGGAAAGCAAAGCAAAGGAAAAGAAAGGAACAGAGAGGAAATTAAAGGAACGGAAAGAAGATGAAAGGAAAGGAAAGGAGAGAAAATGAAATTAAATCAAAATAATTGAAAGGAAAGGAAAGGAAAGGAAAGGACGAGAAAGAAAATGAAAATAAAAGAAAGGTAATTAAAGTAAAGGAAAAGAAAAGAAAGGAAAGGAAAGGAGAGAAAATGAAAGGAAAGGAAAATAATTGAAAGGAAAGGAAAGGAACGTAAAGGAAAGGAAATGAAAGGAAAGGGAAGGAGAGGAAAGTAAAATAAAGGAAAGAAAATGAAAGGAAAGGAAATAAAAGGAAAGGAAAGGACAGTAGAGGAAAGGAAAGGAGGGTAAAGGAGAGGAAAGGAAAGGAAACGAAACGAAAGGAAAGACAATTAAAGAAAAGAAAAGGAAATTCAAGTAAGGGAAAAGAAATGACAGAAAATGAAAGGAAAGGAAAGGGGATAAAATGAAAGGAAAGGAAGGGAAAGGAACGGAAAGGAAAGGAAATAAAAGTAAAGGAAAAGAAAGAAAGGAAAGGAGAGGAAAGGAAAGGAAAGGAAAGGAAAGGAAAAGAGGGGAAAAGAAGAGAAAGGAATGGAAATTAAAGGAAAGGAAATTAAAGGAAAGTAAAGAAAAGGAAAGGAAGAAAAGGAGAGGAAAGGAAAGGAAAGAAAAGGAAACGAAATTAAAGAAAATTAAAGGAAAGGAAAGGAAATTAAAGTAAAGGGAAAGAAAGGACAGGAAATGAAAGGAAGGGAAAGGAAGGGTAAGGAAAGGAAAGCAAAGAAAGGAAAGAAAAGGAAAGGAAAGGAAAGGAAAGGAAAGGAAAGGAAAGGAAAGGAAAGGAAAGGAAAGGAAAGGAAAGGAAAGGAAAGGAAAGGAAAGTAAATGAAAGAAAAGAAGAGAAAAAAAGAAAAAGTGAAAAATAAAGGGAAAACAAAGTAAAGGAGAGGAAATTAAAGGAAAGGTAATTAAAGTAAAGGAAAAGAAATGAAAGAAAAGAAAAGGAAAGGAGAGAAAATTAAATTAAATCAAAATAATTGAAAGGATAGGAAAGGAAAAGAAAAAAATGAAAGGAAAGGATAGGAAATTAAAGTAAAAGAAAAGAAAGGAAAGAAAAGGAAAGGAGAGCAAACGAAAGGAAAGGAAAATAATTGAAAGGAAAGGTAAAGAAAGTAAAGAAAATGCAAGGAAAGGAAACGAAAGGAAAGGAAAGAAAATGAAAGGAAAGGAAAGGAAAGGAAAGAAAAGGAAAAGAAACGAGAGGAAAGGAAAGGAAACGAAAGGAAAGACAATTAAGGGAAAGGAAAGGAAATTAAAGTAAGGGAAAAGAAAGGAAAGAAAATGAAAGGTAAGGAAAGGAGATAAAATGAATGGAAAGGAAAGGAAATTAAAGTAAAGGAAAGGGATGAAAGGAAAGGAGAGGAAAGGAAAGGAAAGGAAAAGAAAGTAAAAGAAGAGAAAGGAAAGGAAATAAGGGAAAGGAAATGAAAGGAAAGTAAAGGAAACGAAAGGAAAGGAAGAAAAGGAGAGGAAAGGAAAGGAAAGGAAAGGAATGGAAAAGAAGGGAAAGAACAAGAAACAAAAGGAAAGGAAAGTAAAGGAAAGAAAATTAAAGGAAAGGAAAGGAAATTAATGTAAGGAAAAATAAAGGAAACAAAATGTAAGGAAAGAAAAGGAAAGAAAATGAAAGGAAAGGAAAGGAAAAGAAAGGGGAGGAAATGAAAGGAAAGAAAAAGAAAGGAAAGAAAGAAAAGGCAAGGAAAGGAAAGGAAAGGAACGGAAAAGAAAGGAAACGAAAGGAAAGAAAATGAAAGGAAAGGAAAGGAAAGGAAAGAATGGAAAGGAAGGAGAGGAAAAGAAAGGAAAGGAAAGGAAAGGAAAGGAATGGAAAAGAAAGGAACGAAAGGAAAGAAAATGAAAGGAAAGGAAAGAAAAGAAAACGAAAGGAAAGAAAATTAAAGGAAAGGAAAGGAAATTAATGTAAGGAAAAATAAAGGAAAGAAAATGTAAGGAAAGAAAAGGAAAGAAAATGAAAGGAAAGGAAAGGAAAAGAAAGGGGAGGAAAGGAAAGGAAAGAAAAAGAAAGGAAAGAAAGGAAAGAAAAGGAAAGAAAAGGAACGAAAAAGAAAGGAAACGAAAGGAAAGGAAAGGAAAGGAAAGAAAAGGAAAAGAAAGGAGAGGAAAGGAAAGGAAACGAAAGGAAAGACAATTAAGAGAAAGGAAAGGAAATTAAAGTAAGGGAAAAGAAACGAAAGAAAATTAAAGGAAAGGAAAGGAGATAAAATTAATGGAAAGGAAAGTAAAGTAAAGGAAAGGAAAGGAAAGAAGAAGAAAGGAAAGAAAGGAAAGGAAAGGAACGGAAAAGAAAAGAAACGAAAGGAAAGAAAATGAAAGGAAAGGAAGGAAAGTGAAGGAAAGTAAGAGAAAGGAAAGAAAATGAAAGGAAAGGAAAGGAGAGAAAACGAAAGGAAAGGATAAGAAGGGTAAGGAAAGGAAAGGAAAGGAAAGGAAAGAAAAGGAAAAGAAAGGAAAGGAAAGGAAAGTAGCGGAAAGGAAAGGAAAGAAATAAAATAAAGGAGAGGAAAGGAAAGGAAACGAAAGGAAAGACAATTAAGGGAAAGGAAAGGAAACTAAAGTAAGGGAAAAGAAAGGAAAAAAATGAAAGGAAAGGACAGGAAAGGGAACTAAAGAAAGGCAGGAAAATGAATGGAAAGGAAAGCATAGGAAAGGGAAGAAAAGGAAAGAAAGGAAAGGAAAGGAAAGAAAAGGAAAGGAAAGGAAAGGAAAGGAAAGGAGAAGAAGGAAAGGAAAGGAATGGAATGGACAGAAAAGGATAGGAAAGGAAAGGATAAGAAAGGAAAGGAAAGGAAAGGAAGGGATAGGAATGGAAAGGAAGGGAAAGAAAAGGACGGGAAAGGAAAGGAAAAGAAGGGAAAGGAAAGGAAAGGAGAGAAAATATAAGGGAAGGAAAATAATTGAAAGGTAAGGAAAGGAAATTAAAGGAAAGGAAATTCAAGGAAAGAAAGCAAAGGAAAGGAAAGAAAAGGAAATAAGAGGAAAGGAAAGAAAATGAAAGTAAAGGAAAGGAAAGAAAAGGAAAAGGAGAGGAAAGGAAAGGAAACGAAAGGAAAGACAATTAAGGGAAAAGAAAGGAAATTAAAGTAAGGGAAAAGAAAGGAAAGGAAAGGAAAGGAAAGGAAAAGAAAGGCAAAGAAGAGAAAGGAAAGGAAATTAAAGGAAAGGAAATTAAAGGCGGCCGCTGTGGTGTGAAGGTAGTGTTGCCGGCCTACCACACCGAAGGTCCATGGTTCGAGCCCTGGTACAGGTAACATCAAAAGTGATTTGAAAAAAGTCTTTCAAAACGGGGTCGCCCCTCGGCAGTGGTTTGGCAAACTCTCCGAGTGTATTTCTGCCATGACAGGCTTCTCAGCAAAAATTCGTCTCCTTTGTAGATGCCGTTCGGAGTCGGCAAAAAACTGTAGGTCCCACCAATTTGTAGGGAAAATTCAAATCGGCACACCACAAATTGGAAGAGAAGCTTGGAGCAAAAATCTCTTAGGAGGTTTATGATGATAGACCTGTTGTATATCGCGCCATAGAGATAGAGAGAAATTAAAGGAAAGTAAAGAAAAGGAAAGGAAAGGAAGAAAAGGAGAGGAAAGGAAAGGAAAGGAGAGGAAAGGAAAAGAAAGGAAAGGAAAGAAAAGGAACCGAAAGGAAAAAAAATTAAAGGAAAGGAATTCAAATTAATGTAAGGAAAAATAAAGGAAAGAAAATGAAAGGAAAGAAAATGAAAGGAAAGAAAAGGAAAGAAAATGAAAGGAAAGGAAAGGAAAATAAAGGGGAGGAAAGGAAAGGAAAGGAAAGAAAGGAAAGGAAAGGAAAGGAAAGAAATGGAAAAGAAAGGAAACGAATGGAAAGAAAATGAAAGGGAAGAAAAGGAAAGGAAACTAATGTAATGGAAAAGAAAGGAAAGAAAATGAAAGGAAAGGAAGGGAAGGAAAGTAAAGGAAAGGAAAGAAAATGAAAGGAAAGGAGATAAAACGAAAGGAAAGGAAAGGAAAAGAAAGGAAAGGAAACTAAAGGAAAGGAAAGAAGAGAAAATTAAGGGCAGGTAAAGGAAAGGAAAGGAAAGGATAAGAAAGGAAAGGAAAGGAAAAGAAAGAAAACGAAAGGAAAGGAAAGGAAAGGAAATTAAAGTAAAGGAAGAGTAAGAAAAGAAAATGAAAGGAAAAGAAAGGAGAGAAAATGAAAGGAAAGGAGAATAATTGAAAGGAAAGGGAAGGAAAGGATAGGAAAGGAAAGGAATGGAAAGGAGAGGAAAGAAGAAGAAAGGAAAGGAAAAGAAGGGAAAGGAAAGGAAAGGAAAGGAAAGGAAAGGGACGTAAAGGAAAAGAAGGGAAAAAATAAGAAGGGAAAGGAAAAGAAAGCAAAGGAAAGGAAAGGAAAGGAAAGAAACGAAAGGAAAAGGAAAGGAAGGGCAAGGAAAGGAAAGGAAATTAAAGGAAAGAGAGGAAAGAAGAGGAAAGGAAAGGATAAGAAGGGAAAGGAAAGGAAGGCAAGTCAAGGAAAGGAAAGGAAAGGAATGGAAAGGAGAGGAAAGATGGGGAAAGGAAAGGATAGGAAGGGAAAGGAAAGGAAAGCAAAGCAAAGGAAAAGAAACGAACAGAGAGGAAATTAAAGGAAAGGAAAGGAAATTAAAGTAAAAGAAAAGAAAGGAAAGAAAATGAAAGGAAAGGAAAGGAGAGAAAATGAAATTAAATCAAAATAATTGAAAGGAAAGGAAAGGAAGGGAAAGGAAAGGAAAGGAAAGGAAAAGAAAGAAAATGAAAGGAAAAGAAAGGTAATTAAAGTAAAGGAAAAGAAAAGAAAGGAAAGGAGATAAAATGAAAGGAAAGGAAAATAATTGAAAGGAAAGGAAAGGAACGTAAAGGAAAGGAAATGAAAGGAAAGGCAAGGACAGGAAAGTAAAGGAAAGGAAAGAAAATGAAAGAAAAGGAAAGGAAAGGAACGGAAAAGAAAGGAAACGAAAGGAAAGAAAATGAAAGGGAAGGAAAGGAAAGGAAACTAATGTAATGGAAAAGAAAGGAAAGAAAATGAAAGGAAAGGAAGGAAAGTAAAGGAAAGTAAAAGAAAGGAAAGGAAAGGAACGGAGAGAAAACGAAAGGAAAGAATAAGAAGGGAAAGGAAATTAAAGGACAAGAAAGAAAAGGAAAGGAAAGATAAGGAAAAGAAAGAAAGGAAAGGAAAGGAAAGAAAATGAAAGGAAAGGAAAGGAAAGAAAATGAAAGGATTGGAAAATAAATGAAAGGAAAGGAAAGGAAAAGAAAGGAAAGAAAATGAAAGGATAAGAGAGGAGAGAAAATGAAAGGAAAGGAAAATAATTGAAAGGAAAGGAAAGGAAAGGCAAGGCAAGTAAAGGAAAGGAGAGGAAAGAAGACGAAAGGAAAGAAAAGGCAAGGAAAGAAAATGAAAGGAAAGGAAAGGAAAGGAAATTTAAGTAAAGTAAAAGTAAGGAAAGAAAATGAAAGGATAAGAGAGGAGAGAAAATGAAAGGAAAGGAAAATAATTGAAAGGAAAGGAAAGGAAAGGCAAGGCAAGTAAAGGAAAGGAGAGGAAAGAAGACGAAAGGAAAGAAAAGGCAAGGAAAGGAAAGGAAAGGAAAGGAAAGGAAAGAAAGGAAAGGAAGGGTAAGGAAAGGAAAGCAAAGGAAAGGAAAGAAAAGGAAAGAAAAGGAAAGGAAATAAACGGAAGGAAAAGGAAAGGAAAGGAAAGGAAAGAAAATGAAAGAAAAGAAAAGAAAAGGAAGAAAAGAAAACGTAAGAAAATAAAAGGAAAGGAAAGGAAAGGAAAGGAAAGGAAAAGAAAGGAAAGGAAAGGAATAGAAAGGAAAAGAAAGGAAAGGAGAGGAAATTAAAGGAAAGGAAAGGAAATTAAAGTAAAGGAAAAGCAAGGACAGGAAAGGAAAGAAAGGAAAGGAAGGGAAAGGAAGGGTAAGGAAAGGAAAGCAAAGAAAGGAAAGAAAAGGAAAAGAAACGAAAGGAAAGGAAAGGAAAGGAAAGGAAAGGAAAGGAAAGAAAAGTAAATGAAAGAAAAGAAAAAGAAGACAAGAAAACGTGAAAAATAAAGGGAAAGGAAAGGAAAGGAGAGGAAATTAAAGGAAAGGAAATTAAAGTAAAGGAAAAGAAAGGAAATAAAAGGAAAGGAAAGTAAAGGAAAGGAGAGAAAATGAAATTAAATCAAAATAATTGAAAGGAGAGGAAAGGAAAAGAAAAGAAAAAAAATGAAATGAAAGGAAAGGAAATTAAAGTAAAGGAAAAGAAAGGAAAGAAAATGAAAGAAAAGGAAAGGAGAGAAAACGAAAGGAAAGAAAATGAAAGGAAAGGAAAGGAAAAAAAGGAAAAGGAATTAGAGGAAAGGAAAGGAAACGAAAGGAAAGACAATTAAGGGAAAGGAAAGGAAATTAAAGTAAGGGAAAAGAAAGGAAAGAAAATGAAAGGAAAGCAAGGGAGATAAAATGAATGTAAAGGAAAGGAAATTAAAGTAAAGGAAAGGAAAGGAAAGGAAAGGAAAGGAAAGGAAAGGAAAGGAAAGGAAAGGAAAGAAAGGAAAGCAAAGGAAAGGAAAGGAAAGAAATGGAAAAGAAAGGAAACGAATGGAAAGAAAATGAAAGGGAAGAAAAGGAAAGGAAACTAATGTAATGGAAAAGAAAGGAAAGAAAATGAAAGGAAAGGAAGGGAAGGAAAGTAAAGGAAAGGAAAGGAAAGAAAATGAAAGGAAAGGAGATAAAACGAAAGGAAAGGAAAGGAAAAGAAAGGAAAGGAAACTAAAGGAAAGGAAAGAAGAGAAAATTAAGGGCAGGTAAAGGAAAGGAAAGGAAAGGATAAGAAAGGAAAGGAAAGGAAAAGAAAGAAAACGAAAGGAAAGGAAAGGAAAGGAAAGGAAAGGAAAGGAAAGGAAAGGAAAGGAAATTAAAGGAAAGGAAATTAAAGTAAAGGAAGAGTAAGAAAAGAAAATGAAAGGAAAAGAAAGGAGAGAAAATGAAAGGAAAGGAGAATAATTGAAAGGAAAGGGAAGGAAAGGATAGGAAAGGAAAGGAAAGGAATGGAAAGGAGAGGAAAGAAGAAGAAAGGAAAGGAAAAGAAGGGAAAGGAAAGGAAAGGAAAGGAAAGGGACGGAAAGGAAAAGAAGGGAAAAAATAAGAAGGGAAAGGAAAAGAAAGCAAAGGAAAGGAAAGGAAAGAAAAGAAAGGAAAAGGAAAGGAAGGGCAAGGAAAGGAAAGGAAATTAAAGGAAAGAGAGGAAAGAAGAGGAAAGGAAAGGATAAGAAGGGAAAGGAAAGGAAGGCAAGTCAAGGAAAGGAAAGGAAAGGAATGGAAAAGAAGGGAAAGAACAAGAAACAAAAGGAAAGGAAAGGAAAGGAAAGAAAATTAAAGGAAAGGAAAGGAAATTAATGTAAGGAAAAATAAAGGAAACAAAATGTAAGGAAAGAAAAGGAAAGAAAATGAAAGGAAAGGAAAGGAAAGGAACGGAAAAGAAAGGAAACGAAAGGAAAGAAAATGAAAGGAAAGGAAAGGAAAGGAAAGGAAAGGAAAGAATGGAAAGGAAGGAGAGGAAAAGAAAGGAAAGGAAAGGAAAGGAATGGAAAAGAAAGGAACGAAAGGAAAGAAAATGAAAGGAAAGGAAAGAAAAGAAAACGAAAGGAAAGAAAATTAAAGGAAAGGAAAGGAAATTAATGTAAGGAAAAATAAAGGAAAGAAAATGTAAGGAAAGAAAAGGAAAGAAAATGAAAGGAAAGGAAAGGAAAAGAAAGGGGAGGAAAGGAAAGGAAAAGAAAGAAAAAGAAAGGAAAGAAAGGAAAGAAAAGGAAAGGAAAGGAACGGAAAAGAAAGGAAACGAAAGGAAAGGAAAGGAAAGGAAAGAAAAGGAAAAGAAAGGAGAGGAAAGGAAAGGAAACGAAAGGAAAGACAATTAAGGGAAAGGAAAGGAAATTAAAGTAAGGGAAAAGAAACGAAAGAAAATGAAAGGAAAGGAAACGAGATAAAATGAATGGAAAGGAAAGTAAAGTAAAGGAAAGGAAAGGAAAGAAGAAGAAAGGAAAGAAAGGAAAGGAAAGGAACGGAAAAGAAAAGAAACGAAAGGAAAGAAAAAGAAAGAAATTGAAAGGAAAGGAAGGAAAGTGAAGGAAAGTAAAAGAAAGGAAAGAAAAGGAAAGGAAAGGAGAGAAAACGAAAGGAATGGATAAGAAGGGAAAGGAAAGGAAAGGACAAGAAACAAAAGGAAAGGAAAGGAAAGGAAAGGAATGGAGAGGAATGGAAAGGAAAGAATGGAAAGGAAAGGAAAGGCAAGGAAAGAAAGCAAAGGAAAGGAAAGGAAAAGAGAGGAAAGGAAAGAAAATGAAAGGAAAGGAAAGAAAAGGAAAATAAAGGAAATTAAAGGAAAGTAGCGGAAAGGAAAGGAAAGAAATATAATAAAGGAGAGGAAAGGAAAGGAAACGAAAGGAAAGACAATTAAGGGAAAGGAAAGGATATTAAAGTAAGGGAAAAGAAAGGAAAAAAATGAAAGGAAAGGACAGGAAAGGAAACTAAAGAAAGGCAGGAAAATGAATGGAAAGGAAAGCATAGGAAAGGAAAGGAAAGAAAGGAAAGGAAAGGAGAAGAAGGAAAGGAAAGGAATGGAATGGACAGGAAAGGAAAGGAAAGGATAAGAAAGGAAAGGGAAGGAAGGGATAGGAATGGAAAGGAAGGGAAAGAAAAGGACGGGAAAGGAAAGGAAAAGAAGGGAAAGGAAAGGAAAGGAGAGAAAATATAAGGAAAGGAAAATAGTTCAAAGGTAAGAAAAGGAAATTAAAGGAAAGGAAATGAAAAGAAAGGAAAGGACATGCAAGGAAAAAAAGCAAAGGAAAGGAAAGAAAATAAAAGGAAAGGAAAAGAAAGGACAGGAAAGTAGCGGAAAGGAAAGGAAAGAAATAAAATAAAGGAGAGGAAAGGAAAGGAAACGAAAGGAAAGACAATTAAGGGAAAGGAAAGGAAATTAAAGTAAGGGAAAAGAAAGGAAAGGAGATAAAATGAAAGGAAAGGAAAAGAAAGGAAATTAAAGTAAAGGAAAGGAAAGAAAGGAAAGGAGAGGAAAGGAAAGGAAAGGAAAGGAAAAGAAAGGAACAGAAGAGAAAGGAAAGGAAATTAAAGGAAAGGAAATTAAAGGAAAGTAAAGAAAAGGAAAGGAAAGGAAGAAAAGGAGAGGAAAGGAAATGAAAGGAAAGGAAAGAAAAGGAAACGAAAGGAAAAAAAATTAAAAGAAAGGAATTCAAATTAATGTAAGGAAAAATAAAGGAAAGAAAATGAAAGGAAAGAAAATGAAAGGAAAGAAAAGGAAAGAAAATTAAAGGAAAGGAAAGGCAAAGAAAGGGGAGGAAAGGAAAGGAAAGAAAAGGAAAGAAAGGAAAGGAAAGGAAAGAAATGGAAAAGAAAGGAAGCGAATGGAAAGAAAATGAAAGGGAAGGAAAGGAAAGGAAACTAATGTAATGGAAAAGAAAGGAAAGAAAATGAAAGGAAAGGAAAGTAAAAGAAAGGAAAGAAAATGAAAAGAAAGGAAAGGCCAGAAAACGAAAGGAAAGGATAAGAAGGGAAAGGACAAGAAACAAAAGGAAAGGAAAATAAAGGAATGGGGTGGAAAGGAGAGGAAAGGAAAGAATGGAAAGGAAGGAGAGGAAAAGAAAGGAAAGCAAAGGAAAGGAATGGAAAAGAAAGGAACGAAAGGAGAGAAAATGAAAGGAAATCAAAGAAAAGAAAACGAAAGGAAAGAAAATTAAAGGAAAGGAAAGGAAATTAATGTAAGGAAAAATAAAGGAAAGAAAATGAAACGAAAGAAAAGGAAAGAAAATGAAAGGAAAGGAAAGGAAAAGAAAGGGGAGGAAAGGACAGGAAAGGAAAGAAAAGGAAAGGAAAGAAAGGAAAGGAAAGGAAAGGAACGGAAAAGAAAGGAAATGAAAAGAAAGAAAATGAAAGGGAAGGAAAGGAAAGGAAAGGAAACTAATATAATGAAAAAGAAAGGAAAGAAAATGAAAGGAAAGGAAGGAAAGTAAAGGAAAGTAAAAGAAAGGAAAGAAAATGAAAGGAAAGGAAAGGAGAGAAAACGAAAGGAAAGGATAAGAAGGGAAAGGAAAGGAAAGGACAAGAAACAAAAGGAAAGGAAAGGAAAGGAATGGAGAGGAAAGGAAAGGAAAGAATGGAAAGGAAGGAGAGGAAAAGAAAGGAAAGGAAAGGAAAAGAAAGGAATGGAAAAGAAAGGAACGTAAGGAAAAAAATGAAAGGAAAGGTAAGAAGAGGAAACTAAAGAAAGGCAGGGAAATGAATGGAAAGGAAAGCATAGGAAAGGGAAGGAAAGGAAAGAAAGGAAAGGAAAGGAAGGGAGAAGAAGGAAAGGAAAGGAATGGAATGGACAGGAAAGGGAAGGAAAGGAAAGGAAAGGATAAGAAAGGAAAGGAAAGGAAAAGAAGGGAAAGGAAAGGAAAGGAGAGAAAATATAAGGAAAGGAAAATAATTGAAAGGTAAGGAAAGGAAAGGAAAGGAAATGAAAGGAAAGGAAAGGAAAGGCAAGGAAAGAGGGCAAAGGAAAGGAAAGGAAAGGAAAGGAGAGGAAAGGGAATAAAATGAAAGGAAAGGAAACGAAAGAAAAGGAAAAGAAAGGAAAGGAAAGGAAAGTAGAGGAAAGGAAAAGAAAGAAATAAAATAAAGGAGAGGAAAGGAAAGGAAACGAAAGGAAAGACAATTAAGGGAAAGGAAAGGAAATTAAAGTAAGGGAAAAGAAAGGAAAGAAAAGTAAAGGAAAGGAAAGGAGATAAAATGAAAGGAAAGGAAAAGAAAGGAAATTCAAGTAAAGGAAAGGAAAGAAAGGAAAGGAAAGGAAAGGAAAAGAAAGGAAAAGAAGAGAAAGGAAAGGAAATCAAAGGAAAGGAAATTAAAGGAAAGTAAAGAAAAGGAAAGGAAAGGAAGATAAGGAGCGGAAAGGAAAGGAAAGGAAAGGAAAGGAGAGGAAAGGAAATGAAAGGAAAGGAAAGAAAAGGAAACGAAAGGAAAAAAAAATTTAAGGAAAGGAAAGGAAACTAATGTACTGGAAAAGAAAGGAAAGAAAATGAAAGGAAAGGAAGGGAAGGAAAGTAAAGGAAAGTAAAAGAAAGGAAAGAAAATGAAAGGAAAGGAAAGGAGAGAAAACGAAAGGAAAGGAAAGAAAAAGAAAGGAAAGGAAAATAAAGGAAAGGAAAGAAGAGAAAATTAAGGGCAGGTAAAGGAAAGGAAAGGAAAGGAAAGGAAAGGATAAGAAGGGAAAGGAAAGGAAAAGAAAGAAAACGAAAGGAAAGGAAAGGAAAGGAAAGGAAAGGAAAGGAAAGGAATGGAAACGAGAGGAAAGAAGGGGAAAGGAAAGGATAGGAAGGGAAAGGAAAGGAAAGCAAAGCAAAGGAAAAGAAAGGAACAGAGAGGAAATTAAAGGAACGGAAAGAAGATGAAAGGAAAGGAAAGGAGAGAAAATGAAATTAAATCAAAATAATTGAATGGAAAGGAAAGGAAAGGAAAGGACGAGAAAGAAAATGAAAATAAAAGAAAGGTAATTAAAGTAAAGGAAAAGAAAAGAAAGGAAAGGAAAGGAGAGAAAATGAAAGGAAAGGAAAATAATTGAAAGGAAAGGAAAGGAACGTAAAGGAAAGGAAATGAAAGGAAAGGGAAGGAGAGGAAAGTAAAATAAAGGAAAGAAAATGAAAGGAAAGGAAATAAAAGGAAAGGAAAGGAAAGGACAGTAGAGGAAAGGAAAGGAGGGTAAAGGAGAGGAAAGGAAAGGAAACGAAACGAAAGGAAAGACAAGAAGAGGAAATTCAAGAAAAGGAAATTCAAGTAAGGGAAAAGAAATGACAGAAAATGAAAGGAAAGGAAAGGGGATAAAATGAAAGGAAAGGAAGGGAAAGGAACGGAAAGGAAAGGAAATAAAAGTAAAGGAAAAGAAAGAAAGGAAAGGAGAGAAAAGGAAAGGAAAGGAAAGGAAAAGAGGGGAAAAGAAGAGAAAGGAATGGAAATTAAAGGAAAGGAAATTAAAGGAAAGTAAAGAAAAGGAAAGGAAGAAAAGGAGAGGAAAGGAAAGGAAAGAAAAGGATACGAAATTAAAGAAAATTAAAGGAAAGGAAAGAAAATTAAAGTAAAGGGAAAGAAAGGACAGGAAAGGAAAGGAAGGGAAAGCAAGGGTAAGGAAAGGAAAGCAAAGAAAGGAAAGAAAAGGAAAGGAAAGGAAAGGAAAGGAAAGGAAAGGAAAGGAAAGGAAAGGAAAGGAAAGGAAAGGAAAGGAAAGGAAAGTAAATGAAAGAAAAGAAGAGAAAAAAAAGAAAAAGTGAAAAATAAAGGGAAAGGAAAGTAAAGGAGAGGAAATTAAAGGAAAGGTAATTAAAGTAAAGGAAAAGAAATGAAAGAAAAGAAAAGGAAAGGAGAGAAAATTAAATTAAATCAAAATAATTGAAAGGATAGGAAAGGAAAAGAAAGAAATGAAAGGAAAGGATAGGAAATTAAAGTAAAAGAAAAGAAAGGAAAGAAAAGGAAAGGAGAGCAAACGAAAGGAAAGGAAAATAATTGAAAGGAAAGGTAAAGAAAGTAAAGAAAATGCAAGGAAAGGAAACGAAAGGAAAGGAAAGAAAATGAAAGGAAAGGAAAGGAAAGGAAAGAAAAGGAAAAGAAACGAGAGGAAAGGAAAGGAAACGAAAGGAAAGACAATTAAGGGAAAGGAAAGGAAATTAAAGTAAGGGAAAAGAAAGGAAAGAAAATGAAAGGTAAGGAAAGGAGATAAAATGAATGGAAAGGAAAGGAAATTAAAGTAAAGGAAAGGGAAGAAAGGAAAGGAGAGGAAAGGAAAGGAAAGGAAAGGAAAGGAAAGGAAAGGAAAGGAAAGGAAAGGAAAGGAAAGGAAAAGAAAGTAAAAGAAGAGAAAGGAAAGGAAATAAGGGAAAGGAAATGAAAGGAAAGTAAAGGAAACGAAAGGAAAGGAAGAAAAGGAGAGGAAAGGAAAGGAAAGGAAAGGAAAGGAATGGAAAAGAAGGGAAAGAACAAGAAACAAAAGGAAAGGAAAGGAAAGGAAAGAAAATTAAAGGAAAGGAAAGGAAATTAATGTAAGGAAAAATAAAGGAAACAAAATGTAAGGAAAGAAAAGGAAAGAAAATGAAAGGAAAGGAAAGGAAAGGAAAGGAAAAGAAAGGGGAGGAAATGAAAGGAAAGAAAAAGAAAGGAAAGAAAGAAAAGGCAAGGAAAGGAAAGGAAAGGAACGGAAAAGAAAGGAAACGAAAGGAAAGAAAATGAAAGGAAAGGAAAGAAAAGGAAAGAATGGAAAGGAAGGAGAGGAAAAGAAAGGAAAGAAAATGAAAGGAAAGGAAAGAAAAGAAAACGAAACGAAAGAAAATTAAAGGAAAGGAAAGGAAATTAATGTAAGGAAAAATAAAGGAAAGAAAATGTAAGGAAAGAAAAGGAAAGAAAATGAAAGGAAAGGAAAGGAAAAGAAAGGGGAGGAAAGGAAAGGAAAGGAAAGAAAAAGAAAGGAAAGAAAGGAAAGAAAAGGAAAGAAAAGGAACGAAAAAGAAAGGAAACGAAAGGAAAGGAAAGGAAAGGAAAGAAAAGGAAAAGAAAGGAGAGGAAAGGAAAGGAAACGAAAGGAAAGACAATTAAGAGAAAGGAAAGGAAATTAAAGTAAGGGAAAAGAAACGAAAGAAAATGAAAGGAAAGGAAAGGAGATAAAATGAATGGAAAGGAAAGTAAAGTAAAGGAAAGGAAAGGAAAGAAGAAGAAAGGAAAGAAAGGAAAGGAAAGGAACGGAAAAGAAAAGAAACGAAAGGAAAGAAAATGAAAGGAAAGGAAGGAAAGTGAAGGAAAGTAAGAGAAAGGAAAGAAAATGAAAGGAAAGGAAAGGAGAGAAAACGAAAGGAAAGGATAAGAAGGGTAAGGAAAGGAAAGGAAAGGAAAGGAAAGAAAAGGAAAAGAAAGGAAAGGAAAGGAAAGGAAAGAAATAAAATAAAGGAGAGGAAAGGAAAGGAAACGAAAGGAAAGACAATTAAGGGAAAGGAAAGGAAATTAAAGTAAGGGAAAAGAAAGGAAAAAAATGAAAGGAAAAGACAGGAAAGGGAACTAAAGAAAGGCAGGAAAATGAATGGAAAGGAAAGCATAGGAAAGGGAAGAAAAGGAAAGAAAGGAAAGGAAAGGAAAGGAAAGGAAAGGAAAGGAGAAGAAGGAAAGGAAAGGAATGGAATGGACAGAAAAGGATAGGAAAGGAAAGGATAAGAAAGGAAAGGAAAGGAAAGGAAGGGATAGGAATGGAAAGGAAGGGAAAGAAAAGGACGGGAAAGGAAAGGAAAAGAAGGGAAAGGAAAGGAAAGGAGAGAAAATATAAGGGAAGGAAAATAATTGAAAGGTAAGGAAAGGAAATTAAAGGAAAGGAAAGGCAAGGAAAGAAAGCAAAGGAAAGGAAAGAAAAGGAAATAAGAGGAAAGGAAAGAAAATGAAAGTAAAGGAAAGGAAAGAAAAGGAAAAGGAGAGGAAAGGAAAGGAAACGAAAGGAAAGACAATTAAGGGAAAAGAAAGGAAATTAAAGTAAGGGAAAAGAAAGGAAAGGAAAGGAAAGGAAAGGAAAAGAAAGGCAAAGAAGAGAAAGGAAAGGAAATTAAAGGAAAGGAAATTAAAGGCGGCCGCTGTGGTGTGAAGGTAGTGTTGCCGGCCTACCACACCGAAGGTCCATGGTTCGAGCCCTGGTACAGGTAACATCAAAAGTGATTTGAAAAAAGTCTTTCAAAACGGGGTCGCCCCTCGGCAGTGGTTTGGCAAACTCTCCGAGTGTATTTCTGCCATGACAGGCTTCTCAGCAAAAATTCGTCTCCTTTGTAGATGCCGTTCGGAGTCGGCAAAAAACTGTAGGTCCCACCAATTTGTATGGAAAATTCAAGTCGGCACACCACAAATTGGAAGAGAAGCTTGGCGCAAAAATCTCTTAGGAGGTTTATGATGATAGACCTGTTGTATATCGCGCCATAGAGATAGAGAGAAATTAAAGGAAAGTAAAGAAAAGGAAAGGAAAGGAAGAAAAGGAGAGGAAAGGAAAGGAAAGGAGAGGAAAGGAAAAGAAAGGAAAGGAAAGAAAAGGAACCGAAAGGAAAAAAAATTAAAGGAAAGGAATTCAAATTAATGTAAGGAAAAATAAAGGAAAGAAAATGAAAGGAAAGAAAATGAAAGGAAAGAAAATGAAAGGAAAGGAAAGGAAAATAAAGGGGAGGAAAGGAAAGGAAAGGAAAGGAAAGGAAAGAAAGGAAAGCAAAGGAAAGGAAAGGAAAGAAATGGAAAAGAAAGGAAACGAATGGAAAGAAAATGAAAGGGAAGAAAAGGAAAGGAAACTAATGTAATGGAAAAGAAAGGAAAGAAAATGAAAGGAAAGGAAGGGAAGGAAAGTAAAGGAAAGGAAAGAAAATGAAAGGAAAGGAGATAAAACGAAAGGAAAGGAAAGGAAAAGAAAGGAAAGGAAACTAAAGGAAAGGAAAGAAGAGAAAATTAAGGGCAGGTAAAGGAAAGGAAAGGAAAGGAAAAGAAAGAAAACGAAAGGAAAGGAAAGGAAAGGAAATTAAAGTAAAGGAAGAGTAAGAAAAGAAAATGAAAGGAAAAGAAAGGAGAGAAAATGAAAGGAAAGGAGAATAATTGAAAGGAAAGGGAAGGAAAGGATAGGAAAGGAAAGGAATGGAAAGGAGAGGAAAGAAGAAGAAAGGAAAGGAAAAGAAGGGAAAGGAAAGGAAAGGAAAGGAAAGGGACGGAAAGGAAAAGAAGGGAAAAAATAAGAAGGGAAAGGAAAAGAAAGCAAAGGAAAGGAAAGGAAAGGAAAGAAAAGAAAGGAAAAGGAAAGGAAAGGCAAGGAAAGGAAAGGAAATTAAAGGAAAGAGATGAAAGAAGAGGAAAGGAAAGGATAAGAAGGGAAAGGAAAGGAAGGCAAGTCAAGGAAAGGAAAGGAAAGGAATGGAAAGGAGAGGAAAGATGGGGAAAGGAAAGGATAGGAAGGGAAAGGAAAGGAAAGCAAAGCAAAGGAAAAGAAACGAACAGAGAGGAAATTAAAGGAAAGGAAAGGAAATTAAAGTAAAAGAAAAGAAAGGAAAGAAAATGAAAGGAAAGGAAAGGAGAGAAAATGAAATTAAATCAAAATAATTGAAAGGAAAGGAAAGGAAGGGAAAGGAAAGGAAAGGAAAGGAAAAGAAAGAAAATGAAAGGAAAAGAAAGGTAATTAAAGTAAAGGAAAAGAAAAGAAAGGAAAGGAGATAAAATGAAAGGAAAGGAAAATAATTGAAAGGAAAGGAAAGGAACGTAAAGGAAAGGAAATGAAAGGAAAGGCAAGGACAGGAAAGTAAAGGAAAGGAAAGAAAATGAAAGGAAAGGAAAGGAAAGGAACGGAAAAGAAAGGAAACGAAAGGAAAGAAAATGAAAGGGAAGGAAAGGAAAGGAAACTAATGTAATGGAAAAGAAAGGAAAGAAAATGAAAGGAAAGGAAGGAAAGTAAAGGAAAGTAAAAGAAAGGAAAGGAAAGGAACGGAGAGAAAACGAAAGGAAAGAATAAGAAGGGAAAGGAAATTAAAGGACAAGAAAGAAAAGGAAAGGAAAGATAAGGAAAAGAAAGAAAGGAAAGGAAAGGAAAGAAAATGAAAGGAAAGGAAAGGAAAGAAAATGAAAGGAAAGGAAAATAAATGAAAGGAAAGGAAAGGAAAAGAAAGGAAAAGAAAGAAAATGAAAGGAAAGGAAAGGAAAGGAAATTTAAGTAAAGTAAAAGTAAGGAAAGAAAATGAAAGGATAAGAGAGGAGAGAAAATGAAAGGAAAGGAAAATAATTGAAAGGAAAGGAAAGGAAAGGCAAGGCAAGTAAAGGAAAGGAGAGGAAAGAAGACGAAAGGAAACGATAAGAAAGGAAAGGAAAGGAAAGGCAAGGAAAGGAAAGGAAAAGAAAGGAAAAAATAAGAAGGGAAAGGAAAGGAAAGTAAAGGAAAGAAAGGAAAGGAAGGGTAAGGAAAGGAAAGCAAAGGAAAGGAAAGAAAAGGAAAGAAAAGGAAAGGAAATAAACGGAAGGGAAAGGAAAGGAAAGGAAAGAAAATGAAAGAAAATAAAAGAAAAGGAAGAAAAGAAAACGTAAGAAAATAAAAGGAAAGGAAAGGAAAGGAAAGGAAAAGAAAGGAAAGGAAAGGAATAGAAAGGAAAGGAAAGGAAAAGAAAGGAAAGGAGAGGAAATTAAAGGAAAGGAAAGGAAATTAAAGTAAAGGAAAAGCAAGGACAGGAAAGGAAAGAAAGGAAAGGAAGGGAAAGGAAGGGTAAGGAAAGGAAAGCAAAGAAAGGAAAGAAAAGGAAAAGAAACGAAAGGAAAGGAAAGGAAAGGAAAGGAAAGGAAAGAAAAGTAAATGAAAGAAAAGAAAAAGAAGAAAAGAAAACGTGAAAAATAAAGGGAAAGGAAAGGAAAGGAGAGGAAATTAAAGGAAAAGAAATTAAAGTAAAGGAAAAGAAAGGAAAGAAAAGGAAAGGAAAGCAAAGGAAAGGAGAGAAAATGAAATTAAATCAAAATAATTGAAAGGAGAGGAAAGGAAAAGAAAAGAAAAAAAATGAAATGAAAGGAAAGGAAATTAAAGTAAAGGAAAAGAAAGGAAAGAAAATGAAAGAAAAGGAAAGGAGAGAAAACGAAAGGAAAGAAAATGAAAGGAAAGGAAAGGAAAAAAAGGAAAAGGAACTAGAGGAAAGGAAAGGAAACGAAAGGAAAGACAATTAAGGGAAAGGAAAGGAAATTAAAGTAAGGGAAAAGAAAGGAAAGAAAATGAAAGGAAAGCAAGGGAGATAAAATGAATGTAAAGGAAAGGAAATTAAAGTAAAGGAAAGGAAAGGAAAGGAAAGGAAAGAAAGGAAAGGAAAGCAAAGGAAAGGAAAGGAAAGAAATGGAAAAGAAAGGAAACGAATGGAAAGAAAATGAAAGGGAAGAAAAGGAAAGGAAACTAATGTAATGGAAAAGAAAGGAAAGAAAATGAAAGGAAAGGAAGGGAAGGAAAGTAAAGGAAAGGAAAGAAAATGAAAGGAAAGGAGATAAAACGAAAGGAAAGGAAAGGAAAAGAAAGGAAAGGAAACTAAAGGAAAGGAAAGAAGAGAAAATTAAGGGCAGGTAAAGGAAAGGAAAGGAAAGGATAAGAAAGGAAAGGAAAGGAAAAGAAAGAAAACGAAAGGAAAGGAAAGGAAAGGAAAGGAAAGGAAAGGAAAGGAAAGGAAAGGAAATTAAAGTAAAGGAAGAGTAAGAAAAGAAAATGAAAGGAAAAGAAAGGAGAGAAAATTAAAGGAAAGGAGAATAATTGAAAGGAAAGGGAAGGAAAGGATAGGAAAGGAAAGGAATGGAAAGGAGAGGAAAGAAGAAGAAAGGAAAGGAAAATAAGGGAAAGGAAAGGAAAGGAAAGGAAAGGAAAGGAAAGGAAAGGGACGGAAAGGAAAAGAAGGGAAAAATAAGAAGGGAAAGGAAAAGAAAGCAAAGGAAAGTAAAGGAAAGAAAAGAAAGGAAAAGGAAAGGAAGGGCAAGGAAAGGAAAGGAAATTAAAGGAAAGAGAGGAAAGAAGAGGAAAGGAAAGGATAAGAAGGGAAAGGAAAGGAAGGCAAGTCAAGGAAAGGAAAGGAAAGGAATGGAAAGGAGAGGAAAGATGGGGAAAGGAAAGGATAGGAAGGGAAAGGAAAGGAAAGCAAAGCAAAGGAAAAGAAACGAACAGAGAGGAAATTAAAGGAAAGGAAAGGAAATTAAAGTAAAAGAAAAGTAAGGAAAGAAAATGAAAGGAAAGGAAAGGAGAGAAAATGAAATTAAATCAAAATAATTGAAAGGAAAGGAAAGGAAGGGAAAGGAAAGGAAAGGAAAGGAAAATAAAGAAAATGAAAGGAAAAGAAAGGTAATTAAAGTAAAGGAAAAGAAAAGAAAGGAAAGGAGATAAAATTAAAGGAAAGGAAAATAATTGAAAGGAAAGGAAAGGAACGTAAAAGAAAGGAAATGAAAGGAAAGGCAATGACAGGAAAGTAAAGGAAAGGAAAGAAAATGAAAGGAAAGGAAAGGAACGGAAAAGAAAGGAAACGAAAGGAAAGAAAATGAAAGGGAAGGAAAGGAAAGGAAACTAATGTAATGGAAAAGAAAGGAAAGAAAATGAAAGGAAAGGAAGGAAAGTAAAGGAAAGTAAAAGAAAGGAAAGGAAAGGAACGGAGAGAAAACGAAAGGAAAGGATAAGAAGGGAAAGGAAATTAAAGGACAAGAAAGAAAAGGAAAGGAAAGATAAGGAAAAGAAAGAAAGGAAAGGAAAGGAAAGAAAATGAAAGGAAAGGAAAAGAAAGAAAATGAAAGGAAAGGAAAATAAATGAAAGGAAAGGAAAGGAAAAGAAGGGAAAAGAAAGAAAATGAAAGGAAAGGAAAGGAAATTTAAGTAAAGTAAAAGTAAGGAAAGAAAATGAAAGGATAAGAGAGGAGAGAAAATGAAAGGAAAGGAAAATTATTGAAAGGAAAGGAAAGGAAAGGCAAGGAAAGGAAAGGAAAAGAAAGGAAAAAATAAGAAGGGAAAGGAAAGGAAAGAAAGGAAAGGAAGGGTAAGGAAAGGAAAGCAAAGGAAAGGAAAGAAAAGGAAAGAAAAGGAAAGGAAATAAACGGAAGGGAAAGGAAAGGAAAGGAAAGAAAATGAAAGAAAAGAAAAGGAAGAAAAGAAAACGTAAGAAAATAAAAGGAAAGGAAAGGAAAGGAAAAGAAAGGAAAGGAAAGGAATAGAAAGGAAAGGAAAGGAAAAGAAAGGAAAGGAGAGGAAATTAAAGGAAAGGAAAGGAAATTAAAGTAAAGGAAAAGCAAGGACAGGAAAGGAAAGAAAGGAAAGGAAGGGAAGGGAAGGGTAAGGAAAGGAAAGCAAAGAAAGGAAAGAAAAGGAAAAGAAACGAAAGGAAAGGAAAGGAAAGGAAAGGAAAGGAAAGGAAAGGAAAGAAAAGTAAATGAAAGAAAAGAAAAAAAAGAAAAGAAAACGTGAAAAATAAAGGGAAAGGAAAGGAAAGGAGAGGAAATTAAAGGAAAGGAAATTAAAGTAAAGGAAAAGAAAGGAAAGAAAAGGAAAGGAAAGTAAAGGAAAGGAGAGAAAATGAAATTAAATCAAAATAATTGAAAGGAGAGGAAAGGAAAAGAAAAGAAAAAAAATGAAATGAAAGGAAAGGAAATTAAAGTAAAGGAAAAGAAAGGAAAGAAAAGGAAAGGAGAGAAAACGAAAGGAAAGAAAATGAAAGGAAAGGAAAGGAAAAAAAGGAAAAGGAACTAGAGGAAAGGAAAGGAAACGAAAGGAAAGACAATTAAGGGAAAGGAAAGGAAATTAAAGTAAGGGAAAAGAAAGGAAAGCAAGGGAGATAAAATGAATGTAAAGGAAAGGAAATTAAAGTAAACGAAAGGAAAGGAAAGGAAAGGAAAGGAAAGGAAAGGAAAGGAAAGGAAAATAAAGTAAAAGAAGAGAAAGTAAAGGAAATTAAGGGAAAGGAAATGAAAGGAAAGGAAGAAAAGGAGAGGAAAGGAAAGGAAAGGAGGGGAATGGAAAAGAAAGGAAACGAAAGGAAAGAAAGTGAAAGGGGAGGAAAGGAAAGGAAGCTAATGTTATATAAAAGAAAGGAAAGAAAATTAAAGGAAAGGAAGGGGAAGGGAAGTAAGAGAAAGGAAAGAAAACGAAAGGAAAGGAAAGGAGACAAAACGAAAGGAAAGGATAAGAAGGGAAAGGACAAGAAACAAAAGGAAAGGAAAGGAATGGGGAGGAAAGGAGAGGAAAGGAAAGAATGGAAAGGAAGGAGAGGAAAAGAAAGGAAAGGAAAGGAAAGGAAAGGAATGGGAAAGAAAGGAACGAAATTAGAGAAAATGAAAGGAAAGGAAAGAAAATGAAAGGAAAGGAAAGGAAAAGAAAGTAAAAGAAGAGAAAGGAAAGGAATTTAAGGGAAAGGAAATTAAAGGAAAGGAAAGGAAAGGAAAGGAAGAAAAGGAGAGGAAAGGAAAGGAGAGGAATGGAAAAGAAAGGAAACGAAAGGAAAGAAAATGAAAGGGGAGGAAAGGAAAGGAAGCTAATGTAATATAAAAGAAAGGAAAGAAAATTAAAGGAAAGGAAGGGGAAGGGAAGTAAGAGAAAGGAAAGAAAATGAAAGGCAAGGAAAGGAGAGAAAACGAAAGGAAAGGATAACAAGGGAAAGGACAAGAAACAAAAGGAAAGGAAAGGAATGGAAAAGAAAGGAAACGAAAGGAAAGAAAATGAAAGGGGAGGAAAGGAAAGGAAACTAATGTAATATAAAAGAAAGGAAAGAAAATTAAAGGAAAGGAAGGGGAAGGGAAGTAAGAGAAAGGAAAGGAAAGGAGAGAAAACGAAAGGAAAGGATAAGAAGGGAAAGGACAAGAAACAAAAGGAAAGGAAAGGAATGGAAAAGAAAGGAAACGAAAGGAAAGAAAATGAAAGGGGAGGAAAGGAAAGGAAACTAATGTAATATAAAAGAAAGGAAAGAAAATTAAAGGAAAGGAAGGGGAAGGGAAGGGAAGTAAGAGAAAGGAAATAAAATGAAAGGAAAGGAAAGGAAAGAAAACGAAAGGAAAGAATAAGAAGGGAAAGGGCAAGAAACAAAAGGAAAGGAAAGGAAAGGAAAGGAAGGGAATGGGGAGGAAAGGAAAGAATGGAAAGGAAGGAGAGGAAAAGAAAGGAAAGGAAAGGAAAGGAAAGGAATGGAAAAGAAAGGAACGAAAGGAGACAAAATGAAAGGAAAGGAAAGAAAATGAAAGGAAAGGAAAGGAAAAAAGGAAAAGAAAGGAGAGGAAAGGAAAGGAAACGAAAGGACAGACAATTAAGGTAAAGGAAAGGAAATTAAAGTAAGGGAAAAGAAAGCAAAGAAAATGAAAGGAAAGGAAGGGAGATAAAATGAATGGAAAGGAAAGGAAATTAAAGTAAAGGAGAGGAAAGGAGAGGAAAGGAAAGGAAAGGAAAGGAAAGGAAAGGAAAGGAAAGGAAAAGAAAGTAAAAGAAGAGGAAAGGAAAGGCAAGGAGAGGAATGTAAAAGAAAGGAAACGAAAGGAAAGAAAATGAAAGGGGAGGAAAGGAAAGGAAGCTAATGTAATATATAAGAAAGGAAAGAAAATTAAAGGAAAGGAAGGGGAAGGGAAGTAAGAGAAAGGAAAGAAAATGAAAGGAAAGGAAAGGAGAGAAAACGAAAGGAAAGGACAAGAAACAAAAGGAAAGGAAAGGAAAGGAAAGGAAAGGAAACGAAAAGAAAGTAAAAGAAGAGAAAGGAAAGGAAATTAAGGGAAAGGAAAGGAAAGGAAAGGAAAAAAAGGAGAGGAAAGGAAAGGAAAGGAGAGGAATGTAAAAGAAAGGAAACGAAAGGAAAGAAAATGAAAGGGGAGGAAAGGAAAGGAAGCTAATGTAATATAAAAGAAAGGAAAGAAAATTAAAGGAAAGGAAGGGGAAGGGAAGTAAGAGAAAGGAAAGAAAATGAAAGGCAAGGAAAGGAGAGAAAACGAAAGGAAAGGATAACAAGGGAAAGGACAAGAAACAAAAGGAAAGGAAAGGAAAGGAATGGGGAGGCAAGGAGAGGAAAGGAAAGAATGGAAAGGAAGGAGAGGAAAAGAAAGGAAAGCAAAGGAAAGGAATGGAAAAGAAAGGAACGAAAGGAGAGAAAAGGAAAGGAAAGGAAAGAAAAGAAAACGAAAGGAAAAAAAATTAAAGGAAAGGAAAGGAAATTAATGTAAGGAAAAATAAAGAAAGAAAATGAAAGGAAAGAAAAGGAAAGAAAATGAAAGGAAAGGAAAGGTAAAGAAAGGGGAGGAAAGGACAGGAAAGGAAAGAAAAGGAAAGAAAGGAAAGGAAAGGAAAGGAAAGGAACGGAAAAGAAAGGAAAGGAAAGGAACGGAAAAGAAAGGAAACGAAAAGAAAGAAAATGAAAGGGAAGGAAAGGAAAGGAAAGGAAACTAATATAATGGAAAAGAAAGGAAAGGAAGGAAAGTAAAGGAAAGTAAAAGAAAGGAAAGAAAATGAAAGGAAAGGAAAGGAGAGAAAACGAAAGGAAATGATAAGAAGGGAAAGGAAAGGAAAGGACAAGAAACAAAAGGAAAGGAAAGGAAAGGAAAGGAATGGAGAGGAAACGAAAGGAAAGAATGGAAAGGAAGGAGAGGAAAAGAAAGGAAAGGAAAGGACAGGAAAGGAAACTAAAGAAAGGCAGGGAAATGAATGGAAAGGAAAGCATAGGAAAGGGAAGGAAAGGAAAGAAAGGAAAGGAAAGGAAAGGAGAAGAAGGAAAGGAAAGGAAAGGAATGGAATGGACAGGAAAGGGAAGGAAAGGAAAGGATAAGAAAGGAAAGGAAAGGAAAAGAAGGGAAAGGAAAGGAAAGGAGAGAAAATATAAGGAAAGGAAAATAATTGAAAGGTAAGGAAAGGAA
This sequence comes from Merzomyia westermanni, assembly GCA_949987695.1. Taxonomy (NCBI): domain Eukaryota; kingdom Metazoa; phylum Arthropoda; class Insecta; order Diptera; family Tephritidae; genus Merzomyia; species Merzomyia westermanni. The sequence continues at coordinate 137,329,559 of OX465292.1, forward strand.
AGTAAAGGAAAGGAAATGAAAGGAAAGGAAAGGCAAGGAAAGAAAGCAAAGGAAAGGAAAGGAAAGGAAAGGAGAGGAAATAAAATGAAAGGAAAGGAAACGAAAGAAAAGGAAAAGAAAGGAAAGGAAAGTAGAGGAAAGGAAAGGAAAGAAATAAAATAAAGGAGAGGAAAGGAACGGAAACGAAAGGAAAGACAATTAGGGGAAAGGAAAGATACGTGGATGATATCAGAAGAGAGCAAGTACTGGAGTACCTCAACAAGCAGCACGGGAACATAGAATTCACAATGGAAACCGAAAAAGACGGAGCAATCAATTATCTGGACCTCACAATAAGTATTGATAAAGCTAGCAATAAATTCAACTACGACATATATAGGAAATCAACGGCCACCGACATAATAATACATAATACCTCGAACCACCCACAACAACATAAAAATGCAGCGCTAAGGCACTTAGTACAAAGATTGGAAAGAACACCTCTTACACAAGAAGCATATAGAAGAGAGCTTGGAATAATATATAACATCGCTACAAACAACGGATATAAAAAAGCACTAGCAGATAAACTCAGGAGAGACCTTAGAGAACAAAAAAGAAACAATGGAGAAGAAAGTACACAAACCTGGACGACAATGACATATACTGGAAGGGCAACATATAAATTAGCAAATTTCCTTAGAAAATACAACATCAACACAGCGTTCAAAATATCGAACAATTTAGGACGGAAGCTAAGAACCAAAACTAACTCAGAGGATCCATTTAGCAGCCATGGTGTATACAAGCTCACTTGTGAATGCCAGCACAGTTACATAGGACAAACCGGACGACAAGTAAGAACGAGGTTCAGAGAACACATTAGAGATTACAACAAAAAGATACGGAATCCAACCATCATACCAGAGTCCAACTTTGCGAATCACATGACGGAGAATAAATGCCCCTCCGGAAACATCAAAAAAACAGTCAAGGTCCTACATGTACACGCAAAAGGCAGACGTCTGAACGTACTCGAAAACATGGAAATCTACAAACAAAAAACATTCGACGGTAGAATAATAAACCAACAGACAAACACTGTTTCCGACACAATATTCGAACCTTTAAAATTGGTTTACAAAAAACAAAGCAACCACTCAGGTACAACAAACACACACGCACCGACAAATAAGCACAAAACAGCAAAAGATCAAAAACAACAAACAAGCAAAAAAGGTCAAACAACAAAAATCACCAACTTTGACCTGCCTCAGTCAAGCACAAAAAAACCGATCGATGCAAACCACCCCCGTTTCTGAATGTACACACACAACACATGCACACACGTACACAAACAGACACCCATGCTGACGTTACCTGCTACCTACTATAAATACAAGACAAACGACCACAACAGATCAGAACGAAAATCGACACTGATGATGGCACAACGCCGAAACCGGTTTGTCTCAAAACCAAATTTGACAAGGGATGACGAAAAATCGTTCCAATATACATCGAAAGGAAAGAAAATTAAAGTAAGGGAAAAGAAAGGAAAGAAAATTAAAGGAAAGGAAAGGAGATAAAATGAAAGGAAAGGAAATTAAAGTAAAGGAAAGGAAACAAAGGAAAGGAAAAGAAAGGAAAAGAAGAGAAAGGAAAGGAAATTAAAGGAAAGTAAAGAAAAGGAAAGGAAGATAAGGAGAGGAAAGGAAAGGAGAGGAAAGGAAAGGAAAGGAAAGGAAATGAAAGGAAAGGCAAGGAGAGGAAAGTAAAGGAAAGAAAATGAAAGAAAAGACAATTAAAGGAAAGGTAGGGAAATTCAAGTAAGGGAAAAGAAAGGACAGAAAATGAAATTAAAGGAAAGGGGATAAAATGAAAGGAAAGGAAGGGAAAGGAAAGGAAAGGAAATAACGGAAAGGAGAGGAAAGGAAAGGAAAGGAAAGGAAAGGAAAAGAGGGGAAAAGAGGGGAAAAGAAGAGAAAGGAAAGGAAATTAAAGGAAAGGAAATTAAAGGAAAGAAAAGGAAAGGAAGAAAAGGTGAGGAAAGGAAAGGAAAGAAAAGGAAACGAAATTAAAGAAAATTAAAGGAAAGGAAAGGAAATTAATGTAAGGAAAAATAAAGAAAAGAAAATGAAAGGAAAGAAATGAAAGGAAAAGAAAGTTGAGGAAAGGAAAGGAAAGAAAGCAAAGGAAAGGAAACGAAAAGAAAGAAAATGAAAGGAAATTAAAGTAAACGAAAAGAAAGGAAAGAAAATGAAAGGAAAGGAAAGGAGAGAAAATGAAAGGAAAGGAAAGGAGAAGAAAGGAAAGGAAACTAAAGGAAAGGAAAGAAGAGAAAATAAAGGGCAGGTAAGGGAAAGGAAAGGAAAGGAAACGAAACTAAAGAAAATGAAAGGAAAGGAAATTAATGTAAGGAAAAATAAAGAAAAGAAAATGAAAGGAAAGAAATGAAAGGAAAAGAAAGTTGAGGAAAGGAAAGGAAAGGAAAGGAAAGGAAAGAACGGAAAAGGAAAGGAAAGGAAACGAAAAGAAAGAAAATGAAAGGAAAGGAAATTAAAGTAAACGAAAAGAAAGGAAAGAAAATGGAAGGAAAGGAAAGGAGAGAAAATGAAAGGAAAGGAAAAGAAAGGAAAGGAAACTAAAGGAAAGGAAGGAAGAGAAAATGCAGGGCAGGTAAAGGAAAGGATAAAAAGGGAAAGGAAAGGAAAAGAGATAAAACGAAAGGAAAGGAAAGGAAGAAAAGGAAAGGAAAGGAAAGGAAGTTAAAGTAAAGGAAGAGTAATGAAAGAAAAGGAAAGAAAAGAAAGGAAAAGGAAAGGAAAGGAACTTAAAGTAAAGGAAGAGTAAGGAAAGAAAGGAAAAGGAAAGGAAACGAAACGAAAATGAAAGGAAAGGAAAGGAAAAGAAAGGAAAGGAAACTAAAGTAAAGGAAAGAAGAGAAAATGCAGCGCAGGTAAAGGAAAGGAAAGGATAAGAAGGAAAAGGTGAGGAAAAGAAAGAAAACGAAAGCAAAGGAAAGGAAAGGAAATGAAACTAACGAAAAGGAAAGAAGAGAAAATGAAGGGCAGGTAAAGGAAAGATAAGAAAAGGATAAGAAGGGAAAGGAAAGGAAAAGAAAGGAAAAGAAAGAAAACGAAAGTAGAGGACATTTATAAAGACGTTTAAAAGCGTCGTATTGGTTGTGTACATACTATGCATATAAATGAAACAGGGGATTCCATGTGTTTCTTTAAAAGATTTTTTTAAAGTGCATGCGTAGTTTCGTTTGCTCAGTGAATTACGTTGAGTGATAGTGCAAACACGTAAAACGATAAAATTGAGATCACAAATGCAAGTGAGGAAACCTCTTTGTCTGTACGCGCATTAGCCGAATGGTTATCGTGCAACATATGTAACTTAAATTTATTTTCCGAGTGTTAAATCATTTCTAGTGAATAAAAATTTACTTACTTATGAATGCAAAGTTTAGAGAAAATTAATCCAATTTCTGTTATCAAGTTAAAAATTGGGAAAACCCAGGCCGCGCTCATTGTTAAAGATAAAGAAGATATCCGAGCGAAATGGATGTCTGGAAGCAATGTTGAAACTAAAAGGTCCTTCATGAAAGTAGATGGAAAAAAAAATTCTCAAAATGTGTTTCGAGTGGTTTTACAAGGCGTGAAGCCAAACTATTTCCATACCTGGGCCAATCATACAAGGAAAGGCTAAAGAAATCGCTTTAAAATCCGGTGTCAATGGTTTTGTGGCTTCTAAGGGCTGGCTACAAAAATTGCGTATTAGACATAACATAACTTTTCGGTAAATTTTGGGAAAAACAACCATCAATTCTGATTGGATATAGCCCAAGGCAAATTTATAATGCTGACAAGACAGGCCTTTTACTAATGTACTATTGCGAACAAGCATGCAGTTTAGGCCCTCAAACTTTGGTAGGCGGAGTTGTTGTCTTGCTCGCAGGAGATTTCCCACAGATGTTGTCAGTTATGTAGCGGGTCATTCCTGCGAAATCAGTGTGTGCTTAAAGCCGTACCATTATGGTGAGATAAAGTGTAACTTTCCTCTTACAATAGGGGTATAATAAGGGATGTCCGCGGCTTTTGATCGATGCCTCTTTGAGATCGTCGAAGGTCGTAAGACCACAGATGCTGAGGATTGATTTCGCAATATTCTAGGCTCTAAACAGAGTCTTATAAAACAGATCTTTTAAAATTTGCAATAGAATCTTTAGAAAGATGTCCGCGGCCTTTGATCGATGCCTCTTTGAGATCGTCGAAGGTCGTAAGACCACAGATGCTGAGGATTGATGTTGCAATATTCTAGGCTCAAAACAGAGCCTTATAAAACATATATTTTAAAATTTGCAACAGGTTCTGTGAATGGGCGATTTTAGCCCCCACAAATGAAACTGTGGGAAATATAAATAGAAAACAGTAGGGCAATTATCCCATTGAATTTTCTAATTATTTAGATTTCTTTCCAACAAATCGGAATTACTAGAGGGGCCAAGGGAGAATCGGTAGCTATCCCAAGAGTACCACTTATTATTCCAACTAACATGTCATTCCTGTTTCAACGTCTACAGTTTCCAGTAATAGTTGCATTTTTGATACCTGCTTATAAGAGTCAAGGGCATGCACTCAAAGTGGCAGGAACGCTTCCAAGAACTTTATGTTGGATGCTCGCGAATATGGGGAGCCGACAACCTTTTTTAAAAACCATGAGTTAAAAACTGTTGTTTACAGAGATGTCTTGCGCAAAAAATTTGTATTAAAAATGTTAAATCAAATTCTAATTAGGAGCCAGTTTTTCATGTGAACCTTAAAAATGAATATTTAAAAAAAAGTTTACTTAAGCTCTATGTCGTTTTCAACGTATCTATGTCGAATTTCATCTTAAAAATTTAAATGAACACCCCTCTTACAATAAAGTGGTTGATTTTACTACAAATAGTGGAAAATGGGTATGAGAATATTCGTGCATGTATTTATATATAGTAAATACCCATTTCCAACAATAAATAACCCCTTCTCTCCATTTAAAGCAGAATTTTCAATAATTTTCCTTTAGTATTAATTACTTTAGGGTAAGAAGTTTGTTAGTTCAAATTTTTAAGCCGAAATTCCTAATAGTTCAGGATATATGATGCTTTGATTTTTATTATGAAAACTAAACTAAAACTGAAGAATGAGTAAAACATAAAAATAATAATGTTTTGTAATCCCTGCATTTTTCTCTAATATCAATGAGCAAAGAATTACCATAACTTTGTTTTATTTTTCAAATGAACTTCGTGCGGGCGAAACCTGCTAGTATTTATATAATTTTTAAAAAGTTATGTAATAAGGGTTTTCACTGAAAAGGTCATATTGAATACTAATGGACAAGTCAGACCCTTAACCACTTAAATTAGTGTTATTACACGTTCGAATTAATGCATGCTATTTTTGTTCCAAACATGTTTTGTTTTGTTCCAACAGACTTCATGATTTAAACTTAAGAAAATAAAAGGACTGCTGGTAATGTTATACTAGAACCGTCGTACAACCAGATAATTTTTGCCAGGAGATGCTGTATATAAGCAACTTTCAAACAATTTTAAAATAAATATTTTAAGTACATACATAAAGGAAAACTAACTTAAGCTTAAACATTTTATATGACTTCTTGAATACTATATTTAAGTCTTCTAAATGATTTTAAAAATAATCAACTAAAGTTTCCTTACCCCATTCATTGGTACTCTATATGACAATCTGGCAAAATGAGGGTTAAAGAAAGATGTGACTGTGCATTTTGACTTTGAAATTGCAATCATACCAATTTATAAGATTTAAAAATATAATATTGAAGTGCCCTTAATATATTTTAAATATGTTTGTGAATTGTCAAAACTCAATTTTCGCTTTGAAAATTTTACTGTACTTTGGTAGCCCTTATCGTTCGTTAAAATTTAGGATTCTTTCTTTTTCGAAACGAAGACCAGAGGCCGGCATATTCGAAAAAATTTTAATTATGGTGCGATTTGTTTAAAATTCGGTACTATGGTAGCCCTTTACCGTTGTTAAAATTTAGAATACGTTTTTCGGGGAAGTGGACCAGGGACCGACCTACTCAAAAAAATATATTTAAAGATCCCTAATACTAAGATAGCGAACTTTCTTATAATAAGGCCTTACATAAGAATTACTTTAAATGGCCTATCATTCTACGTAAGGTTGTCACTCAGAGAGATTCTTATAATAAAGCCCATCAGGCTTATATGTCTTCAATATTAAAGAATTCTATAGCTACTGCTTAATAGTACAATTACACTGAATGAAATGCGTGATTTTCATAGAAAAAAAGGAATTGAGGCACATTTCACCCTACAAATCGCATTCACAAAATCACGCATTCATAGAAAAAAGAGGCTAAATCGGCAAAAAAAAAAGGTTAGAAAAGGCTAAAATTAAGAAAAAAGAAAGAAGCTAAAAAAGTCAGAAATTTTTTTCCGAAATCCATTTAAAACTATTTGTATATAAAGATGTAGACATAACTTAAAGGAACTATCCTTGTTTCATCACATATCAGGCACATTGTCCTTTAATAGGAATTTTTTCAAAGAAATACATACTGTAGAAAAATCACTACTTAGTTTAATTATATAATATTTTCTTCGCCTGATAAATCAGAAGAGCTTGGGTGTGCGTACAAAGTTTGTGTATTTCTCATAGAGATGAGATCATCGGTAATTTCAAAATCAGTGCAACATTTGAATAAGCGGTTTACCGCTCATCTAATATTTAATATAATAATAATAGTTAAGCATATTAATTTTTAATCTGTTCCTTACCTTAGTTTTTAAAATGTTCATTGCACTAAAAATTCTTTCAACCTCCGCGTTACAGAAAGGTAATACCAAAAAGCTAAATACGAATTCGAGCAGTTCTAAAAAAGGGGGGTTCGTTCAATGAATTTTTATATTCGCGGACTTCCGCCCAAAATTCTTCTTTCGGCACTGCAGCTCCATCAATGCTACTTGACTTGGAGAATACCTAGAATTTTTATTCTTGAAAGTGAGAACATACATTCGGCTTTGTAACTTTCAAAGAATTTATCTTTTGTAAAGGGTTCATATTATCAGGTAAGCGATGTCGCAATTGGGTTATCAACTCCATTTAAAATAGTTGACAATTTTTACGAATAATTTTCTGTATTTGGTCATCAATACTAGCTTTATTTAACTTTAATTTTATATGAAAACAAGTAAGGAAGTCTAAGTTCGGGTGGAACCGAACATTATATACCTAGTAGTGATCTATTATGGCATCCCGATTTAGGCAGGTGTACTTTAATACTGTTCAGTACGTTTTATAAAGCCAGCTGATTATTTTCAATAAAAACACTTATGTTATGAGTTTTGAGGGGTAAATTAATTTAAAAAAAAAATTATAAACTCCACGTCAAGTGATACACACGTGTAAATAAATTTTTCACCCCGAAGACGTTTACCGTGTGTAATCTAAATATATTGGTAATATATAAAAAAAACCCCTTTTGTTTTTTATTTCAATTTGGACCTCAAGCCAGCTAGCAAAACTGATTAAAAAAATATAAATATATTGCGCGATATACAACAGGTATATCATCATAAACCTCCTAAGAGATTTTTGCGTCGAGCTTCCCTTCCAATTTGTGGTGTGCCGTTTTGAATTTTTTCCTACAAATCGGCGGGACCTACAAACTTTTGCCGACTTCGAACGGCATCTACAAACGAGATGCATTTTTTGTGAGAAACCTTTCATAGCAGAAAGACACTAGAAGAGTTTGCCAAACCAGTGCTGAGGGGCGACCCCGTTGTGAAAAACTTTTCAAACCACTTTTGATGATACCAGTCCCAGGACTCGTACCTTGGACCTTCGGTGTGGTAGGCCGGCAACACTACCCCCACACCACTGCGGCCGCCATTTATTTTTTTGTATATAAATAGCTTCCCTACCAACAACTGCTAACTACATTTTTCAAAATACCAATACATGCACATTTTATGTTTGAGAAATTTGTGTTCAAATAGACAGACGGACAGACAGACAGATGAACGGGGAGACGGACATTTGCTAAATCGACTCAGCTCATCGTTCTTAATATTTCAGTTTACTTATTGATGGGCCCATCTCTTCTTCTTCTTATGCTTACAAACATTTCATGTTCATTAAAAGTATGAAAATCAGAATGCTATATAACTTCCCTAGTGCATAGGGTATTAAAAACTTGGCCGGATATTTTACTTGAGTGTTATCCGATTTGCTTAAGTTTTGGCAGCAGTATACTATTGCGAAGCAGCTGACCAACTTTGATTGAAATATCTAGTTCAAACTACAAGCAATCGCCTTTGAAAATAGCAGACTTTTTATGCTGAAAAGTGGGCGGCGCCACGCCTACTTCCCAAAAATCCACAACATTTTTTTGCGTTCGAGCTTTGCTTAAAAGGCTTTTTGTGTGCAAGATCTTATTGGTATAGCTTGCATGGTTATAAAAATATTGCATTTTACATTTTACAAATAAATTTTTCAGAACTGTCTTAAAAACTGGGCGTGGCCGTAGACCGATTTTGCCTATTTTTACAACAAACAGTTACCTTTGTATATTCAACATTTTCACCTAATGTCGTTTCGATAAATCAAGTTTTCCCGGAGTTATGGCATAAAAAGTTTTGTGGAATAATCCACTATAAAAGGGGGGAGACTTTCTTCGTTCACGGGCACTTTGGAAGTGAAATAGAAATAATATAAAGCTTTTATACGCAAAGTTATTGACCATTAAATATATCTATGATCCTTTTCAAAATCTTCATATAAAAGTGGACGTGGACCTTAACCGATTTCGCCTATTTTTCCAGGAAAATTCCTTCAATTAATATAAATAGGTGTGTAAATTTCGTGTTGATATCTTAAACGGTTTTTGTTTTATGATTAATAACATTTCTAAATTTGACTATAAGTGTATTATGTCCTGAATAATCACTTTTTTGTGTTTTCGAAAATATTCTATATATAAAGAGTGGGCGTGGATATCGTCGGATTTCGACCATTTTAAATAGCGCTCGGAGATGGGTGCCAAGGAACTTGCACACCAAATTTTATGAAGATATCTCAAAATTTCCTCAAGTTTTCGTGTTAACAGACGGACGGACGGGCATGGCTTAATCAATTTCTTTTATCCTCCTGAACATTTTGATGTGCGTAGCACTACTAGGTATAAAAAGGGCTTATCTTGTTTACTAATTCTTGTGAACTAGTATGTGTACAAAATTTTGCGGTATTTTCTGTCCACAAAAATATTTGCAAAACACATGCAATTTTTCGCGGTCATGCGACGCAACCACCTATTTTGGTAGTTACGAAATTGAACTGCAACCTAAGCCGGCAGAATACCAGAAGGGTGTAAAATTCCAAATTATTTATTTACCGTTAAAACAATTGTTGTTACCACACTAGAAGTAGGGCGTAAAGCTGAGAAAGAGTGTTGTCATACTTGCAAGTCAGGCAAGATACAGTTTTACCATTCCCTCAGGCATCAGAGCATAGATCAGAAAATGTGTTAGATCTGATAAGTCAAATCGTTGGTGGATCAAAATATTTCTTGACATTAATAGATGACAAAGCCAGATTCACCTGTGCATACTTCTTAAAATCGCAGAACGAAGTACTGGAGCTGTACAAGACACATGTACGAGTATGTTGAACGTCAAATGAATTGTAAAATTAAGGAAATTAGGAGCGATAATGGTAAGGAATATGTCCATAATGAATTTCATGTTTTTCTCTGGCAGCATAGTATACGACATAAGTTAACGGTGCCATATATTCCACAACAGAATGGAGATTGTTAAATGCAAAAGTTAAACAAAGTCTGTGGGCGGAGGCAATATGTACGGCGGCATACATACGAAACGGATGTCCTACCAAAATAATAAAAGACAAAACCCCTTATAAAATTTGGATTAAACATAAACCGAAGGTTGGTCATATGAAAACGTTTGGTGCTATAGCTGTTGCTCTTGACAAAACACAGCGCGAAGAAAGTTCGGAGCTAAAGGTAAGCAGTTTATAATGGTGGGATACTAATTATAATGCAAGGCATACCACTTATATTATGAGAAGTTAAATAAAATTGTTATTAAGAGGGATGTACTCTTTAACGAAAATATTGCTAACAATAACAAAAAATGTAATAGTTACGATAAAGATTACAATATTAATGATGTGCTTAAGATATTTGTCCAAAACGAAAGTGTTAAAATTGCTCTTCCGCCTATTTGTAGAAATGAAGAGGTGGAAACGGACATCTCAACTTATGATAGGGCAGATGGAGATGGCTCAAGTATACCCGCAAATTAAGTGGCCAGTGACAATCAGTGGATGTTCCAAAAAGCAATATAATGCAGTTAATAGCGTAACAAGCGAAAGTGTTCCTCAAGTAGAGAGTGGAAGACGGCTATGGAAGCCGAGTTCTCAGCGCATCAGAATTGATCTTCCTCCAGCTAAGAAGGCTATAAACAATAAATGAGTATTTGCTATAAAGCGGAAATAAAATGAATGGAGAAATAGAAAGGTATAAGGCACGACTTAAGGGTGCCAACAACGATATGGTATCGACTATCAGGAAACTTTTCCCCCTAGTGGTTTGGTATGATGCTACTATTCATATGCTCTTAGCTATAGCTGTAGAAGATAAAATGCAGCTCCATCAGCTGGATGTAAACACAGCTTATTTTAATGATGACTTGCAGGATAACAATTTTATGCAGCAACCAGAATGTTCCAATGATCAGAAGCATCCAACAAAAGTTTTAAAATTATGCAAGGCCATTTATGGTTTGTAGCAATCTGGCAGGCAATGGAACTTTAAACTTGATTGAATTTTGTTACACAATCAATCGGCTAAGAAGTTAGCATCAAATCCGGTGTACCACAATCGCGCAAATCATATTGATGTGCGATATCCTACGGACCAGATGATATTTTTACAAAGAACTTGGCTAATCCCAAGCTTGTGCAGTTTACGCAAAAAATTAAATTACTGTGAATCAAAGTTTTTCAGACTTGGAACAAAGGTATCCACCTTGAGGAGGAGTGTTGAACTATCTACTTGTTTCAAGCCATAATAGAATCACTTGCTTCATAAATCATAGAAAACAATGTTACTTTTCCTATCTGAAAATATTCATAACACACTTTTTCTGATGTACAATTTTATACTCTCATTAATAATAAAACTTTTCATTCGGGAACATTCAATAACTGCATTAATATAAACTAACCTCCTCCTTTATCTATCTATCTGCACCATCAACGTGCGTGCCCTCTTGTTATTGAGGTCCCTAACATGGTTACTTGCCTTGTTACAAAGCGGTAAAATATATAATACAATCGGACGATTAATTGCTACAAACTGGAGCTGCTCGGCTGAAACCCAACTTCTTTTCCCCAATATTTTGTTGCTTGGTGCCATTTATACAAAAAGCAAATTAAGCAAGTAAAGAAGTCTAAGTTCGGGTGGAACCGATCATTATATACCTAGCAGTGATCTATTATGGCATACAAATTTACGCAGGTCTATTTTAATAATTTCAGTTCGTATTATAAAGCCAGCTGATGGTTTTCCATAAAAACACTTCTGTTATGAGTTTTGAGGTGTAAATTAATTTTAAAAAAATTGTTGGAATAAAAAGCAATAATTAAAAAACCGTGAGCACCCGGTAGCAGGCTGTGACAACAAAGCAGCTCTGCAAAAAATCCATTCTGATCAAAAACTGACTACCAAATGGCGGTGTTGGTCATGTATATAGTAAAGTGAATAGAAGGAGTTTAGAGGGCAGAAAATCGAGCGTATTATTAACTTAATGGTAAGCAGTGCGTTCCAAAATTTCTCTGATGAGTGGAGTCTAGCAGCTTCCGAAATGGATCTATAAGAAAAGCTGTGGCGGTTGTCTATAAAAATTTTCCTTTTCTATTCAATTAAAAACTATTAACAATTAAATAAATTAGTAAAAAAAGCAATAATAATTTTCGCTATAGAAAAATTATTAGTGACCATGAGCTCATTCATATTCATGACACTTGAAAATAAAAGGGGCGTAAAAACCAACAAATTGTTGGAATAAAAAGCAATAATTAAAAAACAGTGAGCACCCGGTAGCAGGCTGTGACAACAAAGCAGCTCTGCAAAAAATCCATCCTGATCAAAAACTGACTACCAGATGGCGGTGTTGGTCATGTATATGGTAAAGCGAATAAAAGGAATTTAGAGGACAGAAAAACCAGCGTATTATTAACTTAATGGTTAGCAGTGCGTGCCAAATTTCTCTGATGAGTGAAGTCTAGCAGCTTCCGAAATGGATCTATAAGAAAAGCTATGGCGGTTGTCTATAAAAATGTTCCTTTTCTATTTAATTAAAAACTTTTAATAATTAAATAAATTATTAAAAAAAAAACAATAATAATTTTCGCTACAGAAAAATTATTAGTGGCCTTGAGCTCTTTCATATTCATGATACTTAAAAAAATATAAATATATGGCGCGATATACAAAAGGTCATAAACCTCCTCAGTCGAGCTTTTCTTCCAATTTGTGGTGTGCCGTTTTGAATTTTTTCCTACAAATTGGCGGGACTTACAAACTTTTGCCGAATTCGAACGGCCTCTACAAAGGAGATGCATTTTTTTGTGAGAAGCCTTCCATAGCAGAAAGACACTCGAAGAGTTTGCTAAATCACTGGTGAGGGGCAACCCCGTTTTGAAAAACTGTTCAAACCACTTTTGGTAATCATGCATAGGATTTCAGGAGGCGGCTCATAAGTATCATCATGGGCCGTGTAGGCCGATACCAGCCACGATCCCTTGTTAGCTTCCTCCAGACACACAGCCGTTACGTCATCGTCACTGAAATTGGAAAGAAGGAAGGCTTTAATATCTTTCTTAACCAGTACACATGATCTTGGCCTACCTGCCGTTCCGTGCACAAATAAATTGAATTTATCAGTCCTCAATCCAGATATTTTGTTGCCGCTGCTGCTTAGCCACGGCTCCTGGATAAGGACAACGTCCACCCCGCCTTGCTCCAGGCAGAGTAGAAGGCTGACAGAGGCCGCCTTAGAGTGTTGAAGATTTATTTGTCGGATGAACATCAACAGACAAATCCATCTCCTCCACCTTAGCAGCCTCCCCCTCCGAAGCTAACAGCCTCTCCTCATCCGCCCTGTCGAACAGCAATCCAAAGCTGCAGACTTATCCCGCCAAAGACGGGATGCCAACAGAGCTGATGCTGTCCGACGCTGCGGGGTTGGGCACCGTATTTACGGCCACCGACCCCTCCGCAGGCTCGTCTTCCTCCCGTCCCACCCCCAGAGGTGAAGCCCCATCCCCCTGGCAACAGCGTTGTATATTCTAAGAACCACGCGCTCGATACCATAGGAGATAACACCCCCGACACAGAGAGAGGATCCATGGACTCCGAGTTTAGTAGCAATCGCACTTGCCGACGGGGTCCCTCGGGTTCCTCAACCCTGGTTCTGGTGGCAGGTTCTGGTGGCAGTAGCGCAACTGCCTTAGAATTCTCTCTGGCTGGGAAGGTTCGGCAGGTAACCATACCCGAGCCCTTGGTCGAAGAGGGAGATCCCTCCTGTCCATTTCCTCGAGCCTAGCCCCCCGCCACAACTCCCCAACTAGCGAGGCAAGACACCTGCAGAAGCTAGCTGACCGCTCGTCAGCGCACTCTATAAGCCTAAACCCGTGATACCATCCCATATATTCTATGGATGGCTGCGGCCCAGGGTACCTTTTAACGGCAGTCAAATAGGCATCAGAAATGGCGTTGGCCACCCAGCTCCACTCCTCCCTGGAGATGGCCCCATCTTCCCTGCTCCAGTCAACTACCCCCAGGGTGATCGGGCCAGCACGTCTAGCAACTTCGCTAAACGTGCGTTGCATAGCTTCACCACCCCGGTGTACCTCGCTATTCTGCCTTTTCTGCAGAGCGTCGTCACCGAGCGGGGCCGCCTCCCCACCTGCGCTAGGTGCAGGAGGCTGATCACCGCTGCTCAAAACATTCCTGGCCCACTCCAGCATACGGAAATGCTTCTCAGAACCCTGAGAACCATTTAGACCGCCGTAGCGTTCCAGGATTTTCGCAGCCAAGCGCTGATAGCAGATGGCTTTCCTTCTCGGTGTCGCTCTCTTGTTTCTGCTAGACCGGCTCCGCTTCGCTGTATTCACAGCAATGTTGGGAGACCTTCCACTACTGGTGCTCGCCACGTTATCAGGGTTGCCCACCGGATGAGCCCTCTGTAGCTGAGCACCTACTTGTACACCGGAACCTTGCCAAGCGAATGTCGACTTCGACGTTCTTTTGTTGCCAGCAGAGCCCGCACTCACAGTAGCACAATCCCTGCTGCAACTTAAGGGTGGAGTACGTACCCTGAGGCCTGCCAAGGCTTAAACGGGACGTGGGCGGATGCGATATTAGCCCACCAGCCATTTCAGTTGCGTTTCACCCCAACCTACTGAGGTGGCAGAATACCGCACCTACCAGCCCAAAGCAAACTAGATCCAAATCATCGTCCAAGAGAGTCCTAAGTCAGTCACCCTAACCTCACGACCATAGTCAAGAATCATGTCCCTATGCCAGGGCTATTGAAGAGATAAGGCGTATAGCTGTGATTCCTGTCCTTAGCTGGATACCGTCCGCACAGAGAGGTACTAAGTACCAATCTGAACAGACAACTGTGTTAGCCATTACCAGTCGGCAGCCTCTTGGAGGGTTCAGTCTGAGGATTTTCGCCAACAAAAATAGATATAGAAAAGGGTGTCTTTCATAGGCGCCAAAGAACCCACCGAGCTTTATGAAATTTTCAAAATATTTTCTTGAGTTCACTGGGTACAGCATAGATAATATATAATTTTGGAAAAGTAGCCGGAGCCACGCCCCAGGCTGTATAAAGTTTCAATTCGTCATAACTCCCAACTTTTTTGAACTAAATTAATGAAATTTGGATATACTCGTATGTGTCACCGACACAGAGAGAGGATCCATGGACTCCGAGTTTAGTAGCAATCGCACTTGCCGACGGGGTCCCTCGGGTTCCTCAACCCTGATAACCCTCCAATTGTGGGTCGGAAGGTTCTGGTGGCAGTAGCGCAACTGCCTTAGAATTCTCTCTGGCTGGGAAGGTTCGGCAGGTAACCATACCCGAGCCCTTGGTCGAAGAGGGAGGTCCCTCCTGTCCATTTCCTCGAGCCTAGCCCCCCGCCACAACTCCCCAACTAGCGAGGCAAGACACCTGCAGAAGCTCGCTGACCGCTCGTCAGCGCACTCTATAAGCCTAAACCCGTGATACCATCCCATATATTCTATGGATGGCTGCGGCCCAGGGTACCTTTTAACGGCAGTCAAATAGGCATCAGAAATGGCGTTGGCCACCCAGCTCCACTCCTCCCTGGAGATGGCCCCATCTTCCCTGCTCCAGTCAACTACCCCCAGGGTGATCGGGCCAGCACGTCTAGCAACTTCGCTAAACGTGCGTTGCATAGCTTCACCACCCCGGTGTACCTCGCTATTCTGCCTTTTCTGCAGAGCGTCGTCACCGAGCGGGGCCGCCTCCCCACCTGCGCTAGGTGCAGGAGGCTGATCACCGCTGCTCAAAACATTCCTGGCCCACTCCAGCATACGGAAATGCTTCTCAGAACCCTGAGAACCATTTAGACCGCCGTAGCGTTCCAGGATTTTCGCAGCCAAGCGCTGATAGCAGATGGCTTTCCTTCTCGGTGTCGCTCTCTTGTTTCTGCTAGACCGGCTCCGCTTCGCTGTATTCACAGCAATGTTGGGAGACCTTCCACTACTGGTGCTCGCCACGTTATCAGGGTTGCCCACCGGATGAGCCCTCTGTAGCTGAGCACCTACTTGTACACCGGAACCTTGCCAAGCGAATGTCGACTTCGACGCTCCTTTGTTGCCAGCAGAGCCCGCACTCACAGTAGCACAATCCCTGCTGCAACTTAAGGGTGGAGTACGTACCCTGAGGCCTGCCAAGGCTTAAACGGGACGTGGGCGGATGCGATATTAGCCCACCAGCCATTTCAGTTGCGTTTCACCCCAACCTACTGAGGTGGCAGAATACCGCACCTACCAGCCCAAAGCAAACTAGATCCAAATCATCGTCCAAGAGAGTCCTAAGTCAGTCACCCTAACCTCACGACCATAGTCAAGAATCATGTCCCTATGCCAGGGCTATTGAAGAGATAAGGCGTATAGCTGTGATTCCTGACCTTAGCTGGATACCTTCCGCACAGAGAGGTACTAAGTACCAATCTGAACAGACAACTGTGTTAGCCATTACCAGTCGGCACCCTCTTGGAGGGTTCAGTCTGAGGATTTTCGCCAACAAAAATAGATATAGAAAAGGGTGTCTTTCATAGGCGCCAAAGAACCCACCGAGCTTTATGAAATTTTCAAAATATTTTCTTGAGTTCACTGGGTACAGCATAGATAATATATAATTTTGGAAAAGTAGCCGGAGCCACGCCCCAGGCTGTATAAAGTTTCAATTCGTCATAACTCCCAACTTTTTTGAACTAAATTAATGAAATTTGGATATACTCGTATGTGTCACTTAGTCAATATCTATATAATTTTTCAAAAGTGGGCGGTGCCACGCCCACATATTTTGTGTCTTGTTTTGCTCTTGAACTTTCACGATAGGTTCAGGAGTTCGATGGGCACGACACATTCTGTAAATAGCTTTTGGAAAAGCCCCCAGGTTATATAAAGCTGCAGTTCGGTAAGTTAGGAGTTTATTAAGTTCAAGTTAATGACATTTTATATATAGATGTGTTCTATGTATCAAAACGTCAAAACAACGACTACCGGGTTTGCTAGTATATTATAAAATGGCGAAAGCGAACAACGAATTCCAGCATTCTTTTGTAAAACTGAGAGACAGTTTGCGTTCAAATAGACAGACGGACAGACAGACAGACGGACGGAGAGACGGGCATGGCTAAATCGACTCCGCTCATCGTGCTGATCATTTTAGTAAACTTTTCTCTTCTTGTTCTCATACTTACATACATTTAATGTTTATGAAAGGTATGACAATCAAAAAAGATATATAACTTCGCTATTGCAGTGGGCCCGAATATTTTGCTTGTGTGTTTCCCAATTTTTGGCAGGAGTATAATACATACTTCTGAGAGGCAGCTGACCAATTTTCATTGAAATATCAATATTGAATTATAACCGGTTGCCTTTGAAAAGAGCAGAAACTTTATGCTGAAAAGTGGGCGGCGCCACGGCTACTTCTTCAAAATTGACGAACTTTTTTGCGAGTTTTTCTTAAAAAGCTTATTATGTCTGCAAAATCTGATTGATATAACTTGCTTAGTTGTAGAAATATCGCTTTTTAATATTTCTGAAAAAATTTTTCAGAACTATGTTAAAAAACTGGGCGTGGACATTACCCGATTTCGCCCATTTTCACAGCAAACAGTTACTTTACATATAGAACATTATCCCCAAATTTCGTTTCGACAAATCATTTTTTGGCAGAGTTATGGCATTTTCGAAAATTTTAAGCTTTTGGATTTCTTTGCTTACGGAAACGTTAAGAGTAAAATATAAATGATTTTACGCAAAGTTATTGCCTATTTAATATATCTACGATCCTCGTCAAAATCTTTCATATAAAAGTGGGCGCAGACCTTAACCGATCCCGCCCATTTTTTCCTGGAACATTCCTTGCATACCTGGAAACCTGCGTTTCGATATCTTAAACGGTTTCTGATTTATGATTAATATTATTTCTAAATTTGACCTAATCAAAAATGGGCGGTGCCACCCCCTTATGTTATCCTTATAGGTGTATTATGTACTGAGTCATCCTTTTCTTAGGGTTTTCGAAAATATTTTATATATAGTGGGCGTGGCTATTTTCCGATTTCGCCCATTTTAAATAGCGCTCGGAGATGAGTGCCAAGTAACCCGCACACCAAATTTCATTAAGATATCTCAAAATTTGCTCAAGTTATCGTGTTCATAGACGGACGGACGGACGGACGGACGGGCGGACATGGCTTAATCAATTTATCTCTTCGTCCTGAACATTTTGATATACATAAGTCAATATCTATCTCGATCCGTTTATGCCGTTACGTACTGCCGTTAGGGGACTAAAGTTAATATACCTCGTGTGCGTAGCACTACTAGGTATAATAAAAAGAGTTATAAGCACTACTCGTTTTAAAAAAAAAAAGATTTAAAAATCAATAAATTAAAACCTTTAATGCTTCGAACTTGATTCTCTAACGTAAGAAAAAGTAATTTGTTTCAAAAAAAAAAGAACTCAAAAATCATCGGTTGTGATTTATTTTATTTACAACCACAATTTCCGAAAAGAAAAGCAAAAAAAAATAAAACATGGTTGAATGAGGTTGGAATCTCGAATATGAGTTTGAGATGTACTAACTACTTGGAAACTATCGTACCTTTTTCTTTTGTATTGTAGCTAGTGTGAAACTCTGGTAATTCAACTGGCATGAAGCCTTATTGAACAATTTCAAAAAAAAATCCCGAATTTTTGCACAAAGACAAAAGAAATGCTTTGCTTAACAAAATGTTATGGCATGTAGTCTGTAGGATCGTCAATTCCACCGAAAATAGTCCGCATACATGCACAAATTATTTAAACAAAGCAAACCAAAAAAAATGCTTTAAGAAGCAACTTTTATTTATCTATTTATTTATTTATTTTATCTTGAAAATTCTTACATTTCTTACAGACTAATTACAAATGTAGGCGAAAATCATCTAATTTAACTGGTCATTAAGTAGCATTTTAAACCTTCTTTCATAGTAGGAGAAATCCAAAACAGAAGAATTCGGGAGCAATTTAAACTCTTTAAGATCTCTGACAACAGGAGCATTGGCAGCATAATTGGCCCTCGCCAGCCCCACATAAAATGTGACATGATTCCTTAAACATATATTAGGAGTAAGAAAGAATATACGTTCAAGTAAAAAGGGGCAGTCCACCACCCCAGATATCAAGTTAAAAATGAAAGTTAGAGATAAGAAGGTTTTCCTACAATTTAATGTCTTAAGATATATAAGCTTACATCTAGATTCATAAGCGGGAACTGGAAGTTCAAAATGAAGGGGGCCCAGAGCATACTTTATAAAGATTTTCTGAACTCTCTCCAAACGACTAATATGACAAGAGTAATACGGACACCAAATAATAACAGCATATTCTAGTTTCGAGCGTACCAGTGAAGTAAAGAGTGTTTTTAAAGAATACAGATCCGGGAAATCTGAACTGAAACGTCTAACAAAAGCCAGCATAGAGTATGACTTAGCTATGGTAGAATTAAGATGGCTTTGAAATGAGAATTTGGAATCAAAGACCATCCCAAGATCAGTGATTTTGAAAACAATGTCTAGTTGCGAGCCTCCAATAAAATATGAAGTACTGATAGGAGTACGGGACTTGGAAAAGGAGCAATGGGAGCATTTTGTAATATTTAAGGGAATCATATTTTTCTGGCACCAAGCTACAACATTGTCAAGGTCACTCTGAAGTTTAAGCGAGTCAGAGTAACACGTTATAGTACTAAAAATCTTCATGTCATCAGCATACAAGAGAAAATTTGATTATTTAAAACAGGTAGTAATATCATTCATGAACATCACAAAAAGAATCGGACCCAAAATACTTCCCTGAGGAACACCTGAAGAGGCAATGAAAGAATACGCCGACACCCCGTCAACTACAACTGAACAAAATCGATTAGAGAGATATGATTTAATCCAATTAAAAAAATTTGAGTGGAAGCCAAAACGGTGTAACTTCGATAATAAAATACGATGATTAACTTTATCAGTATACACAGTGTCAACTTGGGCCCGGTTACTAAAGGCTTCAATGCAGTATTCGGAAAAAACTCCTAAATTAGAGGTGGTTGATCTCCCCGACATGAAACCATGCTGATCTACAGAGATGAGACGATTAATGGAGAAAAAAATTTTATTTTTTACTATGCATTCAAAAAGTTTTAAAACAGTAGAAATTTTAGAAATAGGGCGATAATTAGCATTATCATTTTTATTGAAAGATTTAAAAACTGGCGTGATAAAAGATATTTTCCATGCATCAATGAAAACGCCTTGCTCAAGAGATTTATTGAAGAGCAGCCATATCCGGTAGGCGAGAGCTGAACAGTTTTTAAAAAGGTGAGACGACAAACCATCAACATCAGTCTGTGACGACACTTTTATTTGACAAACCCCAAGTTCAATATCATCTTAAGAGAGTTCAAGAGCTCCAAAGTTTAGTGAAGGACCGCTAGCACCCAAACCACTATAAATACCACCACTACTTAAGCCAGGGTCGGCCACATAATTCGAGCTGAAAAACTATGCAAAAAGATTTGCAGCATTTAAAGCCGAATCAGCTTGTGTATCCTTGTAAAATACAGCAGAGGGAATACTAGAACACGATTTTTTTGACTTAACATAAAGCCAAAAAGCTTTCGAATTCTGTTTAATATCGCCTTCAAATTTACTTATATAATTGCGCTTCAAAACTCTGCTCAAAAATTTAAACTCATTCAAATATTTTAAATACATTTCTTTGTAAAAAGGAGATCTTAATTTTTTAAACTTTTTGAAAAACTTGTTTCTCGAATTCCTCAGTTTTTTCAACTCTTTTGTGAACCAAGGAATTTTATAAACCTTTTTTTTAAATTATTCTTAAAAAT
This sequence comes from Merzomyia westermanni, assembly GCA_949987695.1. Taxonomy (NCBI): domain Eukaryota; kingdom Metazoa; phylum Arthropoda; class Insecta; order Diptera; family Tephritidae; genus Merzomyia; species Merzomyia westermanni. The sequence goes on from OX465292.1 coordinate 137,350,336, forward strand.
ATTAAGAAATCGGTAGGTTCAACCTCAGCAATCAATTGACTCAATTGCCGCATTAACAACATCAGCAACGTAATTTATAAAACAAAACTTGGAAAATCTATCGTAGAGGATAAGTATTAAACTCATAAAATTCCAAAATGAAGAACAAGCGGTACATGATGGGGACCAGGACTAGACAAAGGGTCTAGACATTCCTGGAGGCAAAAATTCATATTATCACTTAAAAATATGAGATCTAATATCCTATTTAGACTATTATTAAAACTATTGATCTGACTAAGGTCACATCTTGCAAAGCCGTCAATCAAATAGGTTTCGGAAAACGCATTTGAAGAATTAGGAAGAAGCCCCCGACTATTATCAAAAGTAGACCAATATATTATCAAAATATTTAAAACAATTAAACAGACAGACTAGTCGATTCCAAGAGGGAATCGTAGATGTGAAGCCACGCGTTCAAAGAAAAAGAGATGTCCTTAGGTCGGGCCCCACGTTGGGCGCCATTTTATCTGTTATGATACCATATGGCTGAGTGCGATGAAATCACAATCAAGGACGATAGAGGAGCAATGCTTGTGGCAAGGTGCCGTAATTGCGGTGTGTACACTGGCGTTTAGGCCCGGAGCTTCAGCTTCGTGGTATTCGATAACGTAGCCACATCACATCACTTCCCTCCTCAGTCAATGGTCACACACGATACATTTTTATATTTGCACAGTGGAACTTGCAACAGACAGAACAAACTATCAAAAAAAACTCACTTACAATCTACACTTACTTGCCACACTTCACCAATATGCCCTTTCACATTTACCTCGTGTATGCCTGGCAGCTCATTCATTGAGGTTCGGTGGCTGCCTCAGTACCCACCCTACCATTGGCCTTTTTGCTGTTATCAAGGCCCCAATACATTACCACTATTTTCCCATTGCTCAAACCAAATAAAAAGATAACTAATTAAACATTATAATAATTATTATTAATAACAATATTCAATCCATTACAACTTTTTTTCTTAGTTTATCTATTTTACACGGTAGGTACAAATGCGTATCCTACTATTAAAGTTAGAACTTTAATTATTCCCGTAGATCAGTTATTTTTCAAAACGATTGCTTATGACAAAAGATAGCTTATGACAAAAGATAGTGATGTACATATGTATGTAAACATGTATACGTGTGATGGTGCAAACTGTGCACACATTTATGTACGAAGAAAAAAAAAAAGGTAATCGAACCAATGTAAAAAAACTCAATATAAGTTCAACTGACATATGTGCATACATATGTATGTGCAATCATAAAAAGAAATGAATATATTGTTTGTACAAGGTGGCGCAAAAGTAAGCTTCCGATGTTCAGCATATCGGTTGTGGCACGTGCAGTGTGTGCTGTCTTTCCGTCTTTCCAATCCCAATTCATCAAGTTGCGGCAAAAAGAACTCGTTGATCATTGCTCTGTAGCGCTCACCACAGTTACCGTTTGGCCCCGACCGATTATTGGTCAAATAAATAGTCAGCAATATTCCGCGTTCTGGAGCAGTGTAGCGTAACATTGTTTATTAACGTGTATTTCGCATGTGTTTACTACACAAATGTCAAAACAGAACTGACTTTAGGGGCCAATCGCAAAATTTATAGCATTTGCTGATAGGAGGATGACTTTTGCGCCACCCTGTATGTGGATAGGCATGTATATATATAAATAAATGAAATCAGGGAATCATACTAATTGAAATCCAAAAAAAAATAACCCACTTTTTGTACATGCGTCGAAGGCCTTCTTGCTTTGTTGTTGCTTATTCAAAGTGCTGAAATTCAAAGATTCCTTAACTTTGGCTTGGTCTCATAGCCAACACCCATTTACATAAAAAATAATAATTGACTTACTAAAGAATCTTAAATACATTCTGAACGAAAGTGATGGCAACCCTACCGTAATTGGTTATATTAAAAAGACTACAGTGAACGCATAACTAAACAAAATAGCTAACAGCGCTCAATGCTCGATCAAACCATGTCATACAGCACTCTCTCAAGCTTGTCCACTGCTTCTTTGCTAGCAGTAATTTTAATTATGGAGCCAGTTTAAGGGACTGCTGTACAAAAACAACAACCTCAGCAGATGTTGAGGTAGGTAAGTGTATACGATATTTGCTAATAACTGGATCATTTGCAAATTATAGTAAATTCTAATAAGAAAGTTTTAAATAATGTTTTGACATACAGTGGGTACGCCAAAAAAAGGGGTCAAGGGTACTTATTTTACTCTTAACTTAATCCATTATAATTGTCGTTATGTTAAGTTAGATTTACACACGTTTTGCAACTACATACTTATGTTTTTATTCTTTGTAATGCTGCTAAAAGCTTTATTCTTCTTTCTTCTGTCTTATATGCTTTTTCATTCGAAACGTTCAATTTTTTTTCCATTTACTTCTCTTAAATAACTTTAGCATAAAATACAAAAATTACTAAATTATTTGTTTTTATTTAATTCAATTTATAGTTGCTTATCCTAACAACTCCTAACCTAAATCTTCCTCTTGTTTTTGTTCGGGTTGGAACAAATTATTAATATATTTTTTTTCTTACTTATATAATTTAATTTTCATAATTTTAAAATTTACTATAAAAATTGGTATTACTCTGTTTGTGGAATTCTGTATTGAAGAGGTCGCTATGAATTGGGTTTTCCTGACATTTGAGGCAACTCAACAGAAAAAGAACGATAGTTTTCGGCGGAAGTGGGTATAGACCTTAGTGTCACTCTTATATGTCGATAATAAAGTTCAATATCAGGTGTTTTAGACATGAGTTTTGTTTAGTGAGATTAAGATGGTTAAACAGTAGTGGCTAACAAAAGGGATACCGCGTGCAAATAAATATAAAAACTGATAAAAAGAAATGAAAACAACAATTTTGTGTGGTCTTGTACGATGGTGCAATTTCTTTAATTTGATGCTGGAGAAAATAATACAAGCCGCAGAACTACAACGCTCAGGAACTATCTATTAAAAGAGTGTACAATTGCTGGCGTATGTCGATGACATTGATATCGCTGGTTTAAATGACCGCGACGTTAGTTCTGCCTACTCCAAATTGGAGAAAGAAGCGAAAAAAGTCATGCAATGAGTCAGCGCATTCGCGCCTTGGCTGCCATAAATCTGAAATAGTAAAGGATTTCGTCTACCTGGGAACGAGCATTAACACAAACAATAATGTCAGCTTAGAAATCCAGCGAAGAATTACCCTTGCCAATATATGTTACTTTGAACTGAGTAGGCAATTGAATAGCAAAGTCCTCTCTCGACGAACAAAAACCACGCTCTACAGGTCGCGCATAATACTCGTCCTGCAATATGGAGCAGAAGTACGGACGATGACAGCCGAAGGTGAGTTTTCCTTTGGAGTATTCGCGAAATAGCTTCTTCGAAGGATTTATGGGGCCCTACGCGATGCCGACGGTGTCACGTCGACATTGTCCAACGAATTAAAACCCAGCGGCTACGTTGACCCGGAAGGCGTTCTTGTCGGAACCCACCTATGGAAGCAGAGGAAGAGGGAGGCCCCCAGTCTGTTAAAAAGACGAAGTAGAGAACAATCTGCGATCCCTCGGCGTTTTTAATTGGCGTCAACTGACAAAGTAGAGAGTCAGGTGGTGCCCTTTGTTGTAAGGTCAAAATCGTTTAGACTGTTAAACAAACAGCTATTAAGGTCTGTTGACCTATATATGTGTGTATGTATTTAGACTTTGGAAGGTTTTGAAAATATTTTCATATTTCTTGAATTTCTCAGTCAGCACTGAAAATCTTT